>CM066035.1:415029127-415629127 GCA_033557465.1 Ichthyophis bannanicus | reverse complement strand
ATACATCCTATACACGGGGATGTTCCTCAAAGAGGTTACAGGAGACTTGGAGCTTATGAGCCCCCTTCTTCCTGATGATAAAAGACAGGATTTTCTTGCTCTGGTCAGACATGCCCAAGATGTTTCCAAGTTTGTCAACCATGTAGTCTTCGATTGCTTTGAATGCATCAGCAGAACCTCTGCTATCTCCATTGGTGCACGTCATAGTGCCTGGCTTCAGGCATCAGACTTGGAAATTTGGGTACAAGATAAACTGGACAACATTCCTTGCACAGGAGAAAATTTCTTTGGCAAGAATTGGCAAGAAAAAGCTAATGAGATTGACTCTGACAATATTACCTTGGACAGGTTGTCAAAGTCTACAGCCAACCCAACAAAGAAAAGATCTAATTAAAAATCCCTTTTCAACAAGAAAAAGTTTTATCCTTTTTATACCCAGCAGGGTCACTGTCCAGTCCATGCTGCCCAAAATGGACAAGAGCAACTGACTAGACAAAAGAAGAAACCAAAAGTCCAAAGAGCTCAGCCAGCTCAGCAGGCTCAGCCTCCTCAGGGCCTTTGACTCTTTTCTAGAGAACTTAGGGGTATGTTTACTAAAATGCGGTAATGTCATTCACGGTAGGTTCCGGGGTAAAGTAGAGATGCCCATATAAAGGCATGGGCGGTGCATCGTTACAGCAAGCTGACAGAGAACGCGCGTTACAAGGCGCCTTAGAATAACGAGCATTACAAGGCGCCTTGTAAAGCGCCTTGCAAGGTGCCTTATAAGGCGCCATGTAAGGTGCCTTGTAAGGTGCCATGTAAGGTGCCTTGTAAGGTGCCATGTAAGGTGCCATGTAAGGTACCTTGTAAGGTGCCTTTAAGATGCCTTATAAGGTGCCATGTAAGGTGCCTTGTAAGGTGCCTTATAAGGTGCCATGTAAGGTGCCTAGTAAGGTGCCATTGAAGGTGCCTAGTAAGGTGCCTCAGAAGGTGCCCTATAGGGCCTCCTAGGCTAAGCGCCATATTAGGCACCCTTGGACAAGTCACCGCAGAAGGCACCCTGGGCTATGAAACCATAGGTTAAGGTGGTCTAACAAGGTTATGGTGTCCTAGGTTAGTGTGCCCTAGGGACTGCAAGGTGCCTCAGGATGACATGCATGACCTGTGTGGAACAGAGACAGATGTAGCCCTAACACTTAAAACCGCCGTTGCAGGGACGAGGAGAGCAGCGATCATATCGGGGGTGAGAGCAGGGGCTCCCCCTTCCTCCTAATTTGCCCGCCAATCAGCAGCCATACGGAACGGCTTAAAACCGCCGTTGCAGGGACGAGGAGAGCAGCAATCACATCGGGGGTGAGAGCAGGGGCTCCCCCTTCCTCCTAATTTGCCCGCCAATCAGCAGCCATACGGAACGGCTTAAAACCGCCGTTGCAGGGACGAGGAGAGCAGCGATCACATCGGGGGTGAGAGCAGGGGCTCCCCCTTCCTCCTAATTTGCCCGCCAATCAGCAGCCATATGGAACGACTTAAAACCGCCGTTGCAGGGACGAGGAGAGCAGCGATCACATCGGGGGTGAGAGCAGGGGCTCCCCCTTTCTCCTAATTTGCCCGCCAATCAGCAGCCATATGGAACGGCTTAAAACTGCCGTTGCAGGGATGAGGAGAGCAGCGATCACATCGGGGGTGAGAGCAGGGGCTCCCCCTTCCTCCTAATTTGCCCGCCAATCAGCAGTCATATGGAACGGCTTAAAACCGCCGTTGCAGGGACAAGGAGAGCAGCGATCACATCGGGGGTGAGAGCAGGGGCTCCCCCTTCCTCCTAATTTGCCCGCCAATCAGCAGCCATATGGAACGGCTTAAAACTGCCGTTGCAGGGATGAGGAGAGCAGCGATCACATCGGGGGTGAGAGCAGGGGCTCCCCCTTCCTCCTAATTTGCCCGCCAATCAGCAGCCATATGGAACGGCTTAAAACCGCCGTTGCAGGGGCGCGCCCGCACCTGAGGGCCCTTTGGCGTGGCCCTTAGGTGGTGGTCCGTGGCGTCTGTTGCTGAAGGTTACACCGATGGTATGGATTGGGGTGTCCTGCCTATAGTTTGTGGTAATTTGCTGTTGCATGTTCTTCTCCTTCTATTATCTGTTTCTGTCCTCTACTCTGTCCTATCATATAAATGGCGTTCTTTTCCTATTTTCCTCGAATGATATAGTATTGTAAACAGCTCTAATGCCTCTGGCCTGAGCGGTATATCAAATTCTAAATAAACATAAACATAGATAGAGCACTCAGGAAAGGCAATGAACAGGTGAGTGAAGGAGGGAGAAGTGGGAGCCGCTGGACCTGCCATATCTGCGGGCATCCCATGTGCCTGCCAGTACTGATGACAAACATGGTGGGGCAGCTCTACCACAGCACAGGGTGTTGGCAATGTAAAGTACTGGAAAAACAGTTGGTGGCAGATGATGGGAATATGTGTCCCCCAGTGGAGGCGGAGGTGGCAGGATAGATACAATGATGGGTGGACAGAGGAGTGGTGGTGCCATGCAGATCAGGCACAGGCGAGGCAAGCACGATGAGGCGCAATGCAGGAAAGGGTAGCAGTGCAGGACATGGGCTGGCAGCCTGCACAGGCAGACAGGACTCTACACGGCTGACAGATGCAGATAGATGGGCCGAGGGAATGTTGGCAATTGTGGCAAGGGTATTATGGGCTGGAAGCGCAGATCTGCAAAAATATGACCTCTACAGGCATGCACACTATTTGAGTAGGACAGGCATGAGAGGAGGGAACAATGAGGAACTGAACCAATGAACACTGCCAAGAATGGCAATGTATTAACCAGTAGGCTATACCTCCATGGTGTATGTCACAGCAGTACCCATGATGCAATGTACATGCTGAATAGCTGTCTACAACTGATCACCAAATGGGGTCTGCACCTCTCTGGTACCTCAGCAGGGAAAGACGAACTGACAGTGTGTGATACTGGCACAGAGTAGCTACAGACCATGCCATTGTGCAGGTTCTGTGGTCATCCTGAGGGATAAGATTGGTGCCCAGCACTAGGTCCGCAGTACATGTGGTGCTAGAGATAGGTGCTGCTGTACATCCCCATCACTACCAGTGTGTGACAGGTGTTCCGTGCAGTGCAGTACAGCCGAAGGTAATTTAGTGTCCATCTGTATCCTGCAGTCACATGTGGCCCTGTGGGACCAGACACTAGCCAGATTAGTGTGTACCCCATGTGAGGGTCTGGCTGACATGGGCAGCTGTTATCAGGGCAGAAGGGTTCCTAGAATTGCATGAGGTGTGTGTAGCAGTGGCTGTATACACTACATACCCCAAAGGGCCCACATCACCCTTTTGTAGGTAAAGAACAGTGCCCCTTCCCCAGGGAAGCAATCTCCATCCTGTTTGTATGAGACAGCACTCCAGGGTTGGTGGGCCAGAGCCATATTTATGACTGGGACAGTGGCAGACCAGCAGCAATGCTGGGGTTAGGTCTGTAAACCCCAAGTGCCTCCCACCACTGTCTGCCAGTCACCAGCAGACAGCACAGTCAGACTGTACCTTAAAGGTGTTCCAATCATGCACAGTCTAACTGCAAACAGTCCACCAGGAACTATGTGCAGCAAGCAGGCATCTCAGTGATTGGGACCCCAGCACTGGGGAACACAAATATATTACTAAAGACAAATAGTGTAGAGCGCTATGTGGGAACCTAGACCTGCCATGGTCACTGCTTGTTCAGAGTGAGTGCCCTCCCAGCATGCCATGCTGTGGCCACCCTGTCCATGTAGGTGGTGGTCAGGCACTACAGTGTCCTAACCATTGCCCCACACCCTGTGAAGATGCATCCTGGCCAATCTGCCCTGTCCGGGCCATACCCAGAATACCTTGCTCCTCATTATGCATCTAATCAGACTAACGCTGGTAACAGTGGGACATTTTGGGCCCAGTGAAGTGTGGGAAGTCACAGAACAATGGATAGACATACAAACATGCTCACTCCTTTTGCAGCATTATACAAAGATAGGGGTGGTTGGCAGCCCTGCCCGCCACACTAGTCCTGATCACAGTGCCGACATTGCTAAACTGTGCAGGGGGTAGTAGTAGTGCTCTGGTGATAACATCATCCCAATGCTGGGGCCAAAAGCCTGCCGCTCCATGCATCATTGGATTGTGGAGCCTGTGTGAGTGGGTGTTTGCACCCCTGTTCGCCGCTGCTTTGGGTTTTGCACATGTTGCTGTTGTATCTGCATTGTAGGGTAAAATATAGGGACATGCTCTGCAGGAACCACAGCTGGGACTTGTACCTGTGACCCTCTGCTCCTGGACACACTGGCTGGGTGTACTGCACCACACTGTTGCCACAGATGCATGGTAGTCCCTGGGGCTACCTACACTTTTTCTCAGCCAGACCTTTTATGTTGGACTGCACACCATGTACTGATGCAGAGCATGGCCTAGGTCCACTGCAGGGAGGTGGCACTGCCCCCTCCAATACGGGCACATGCCCCCCTGCCAAGCTGACGTGGCCATTTGCTGTCGGTGCTGGTAGTGCGCAGTCCCAGGCTATCCACTGTGTAGGTAGGCGCCTGCCTAGGGAGCGGGTTCTGGGGTGGGGGGGCATATGTGGACATCCTCACATCCCCCCATCACTGCCTACCACTATTATGTCCCCGCCACATGGGGGCGGGATGGCTGGGGGGATGTCAGGTCTGTGCCCTAGCGACTACTGGCTAGGGTGGACCAGGTAGATATTGGTGGATTGTGTTTGGCCTTGGTTAACTGCTGTCTTGCTGATCTCCGGTGTCTATGTTCCTATGTGCCAACTAGGCGCCCGCCTGGTCCACCCTGTGCCCCAGCTGCCCATGCTACATGTCCCGCCTGCGGCCCCCTATGCCCCATTTGCACCATCGCCATGGTGGCCATTCATACTTTGGCACTATGGTATTGCTGTACATGGAGCACTACTACTAGCAGCGGCAGTTTTTAGGCTCCCTGCCTGGGCTGTACATTGCTGACACATAAATGGTTTCTCTCTGCTGCATATGTGCATCTATCGGCAGGTTTTCAATTGCGTTAGGATTCAGCTCTTCAGATCAGTGCGTTAGTGTGAATGGAGCCTCTCCCCACCCACACTCCGCCCATTGACCCCTTCTATCTGCCCTCTCTCCACCTTCTGCCGCGGAACGTCTATGATCGTTAACGTTACATAACGCGCGTTATGTAACGTTACCGCAGTTTAGTAAACATATCCCTTAGCCTTCCTGCCCCTGCAGGGTCCAGAACCCTCTACCATCCCCGGCAGATTATGTCAGTTTGCCACCAGATGGCACCAAATAACATCAGAACATTGGACTCTGTCCATTGTACGAGAGGGGTACAGACTTCATTTTCACAGCATGCCCCCTCCTAGAATCATAAGACAGTTCAATTCTCAAACCCCTGTCGCCAATCTTCTGAGTCAGGAGGTCACAATACTTCTTGCCCAGGGAGCAATAGAGGAGGTACCCATACCTCAACAGGGTACAGGGTTCTACTCCCCCTATTTTCTCATCCCAAAGAAAACAGGGGGACACAGACCCATTTTGGACCTCAGAGAATTGAACAAATATCTGTTCCAAGAAAAATTCAAAATGATCTCTCTTGGAACACTTCTGCCATACCTTCAGAGTCAGGATTGGCTATGCTCTCTAGATCTAAAGGATGTTTATACTCATATACTCATCCATCCAGATCACAGGAAGTTCCTTGGATTCCTTTTCCAGGGAAGACACTTCCAGTAGCTGCATTCCTATGGACTCTGGGGATATTCGTCTTCCCTCACTTGATCGACTGGCTCATTCGAGCACCCACAGCTCCTGAAGCCAACCCTGCTCTTACTCGCACAATGTGAGTTTTGCATTACTTGGGATTGGTCATAAACCTTCCAAAATCCCATCTCGCTCCTTCTCAGTCCCTAGAATTCATAGGAGCTCACCCAGATACCAGACAATCGAGGGCTTTCCTTCCACAGCCCCGCTGTCTTCGCATAGTGCAGCTAGCTTCCCAAGCAGCGGTAAAAACCTCCCTAACTGCTCGGGAAATGCTTCAGCTACTTGGACATATGGCATCCACTGTACATGTGGTTCCCTATGCTCGTCTTCACATGCGAGCAGCCCAGTGGACCCTATCCTCTCAGTGGACACAGGCCTCAGGTTGCCTGTTGGACAAAATAAGAAACTCAGAACGTCTTATTTTGTCCCTCCAATGGTGGCAATCACTGGAAAACCTTCTCATAGGCTCTCCTTTCCAGCAGCCCCTATTCCAGGCCACTCTAACAACAGATGCGTCCCAGTTGGGATGGGGGGTCCACCTGCACGATCTCTCCACCCAGGGTCTCTGAACCCCAGAGGAGGCTTGTCTTCACATAAACCTCCTAGAACTCAGAGCAATCTTCCTTGCTCTTCGAGTATTCCAAGCCCAGCTCAGCTACAAGACAGTCCTAGTCCAAACTGACAATCAAGTAGCCATGTTCTATGTGAACAAGCAGGGCGGAACAGGCTCTCTGTCGTTATGCAACGAAGCTTTACGACTATGGACCCTTGCCAGAGAGCATCAAATTCACCTCCTCGTGGTATATCTTCCAGGCATTCAAAACCTTTAGGCAGACAAACTCAGCCGAGTACTGCTGCCACACGAATGGTCTCTCCACTTGGATCAGATTGCCCGAGTATTCCAAATCTGGGGAACCCCAAACATAGACCTCTTTGCAAGTCCAAAGAATGCCAAACTTCCCCAGTTCTGTTCCAGAATTTCAGCTCAAAACTGTCAGGCAAGGGATACTTTCCTTCTTTATTGGGGTCAGGACTTCCTCTATGTCTTCCCACCCATTCCCCTCATCCCCAAAACACTGTTCAAGCTTCAGAGAGACATAGGTCGTATGATGCTTATAGCTCCACATTGGCCATGGCAAACGTGGTATCCTCTTCTTCTACATCTCTCTCAGGCTACACCTCTGGAGTTGGGATGCACTCCAAATCTTCTCTCCCAGGAGAACGGGATGCTTTGGCACCCGAATCCCCAGTCCCTGCATCTCAGTGCCTGGTTGCTGAAAGCCTAGAACTTCAGGATCTCAACATTTCTCAACAGGTAAAGGATATCCTTCAGGCTTCCAGAAAACCCTCCACAAGCCGATCATACACCTTCAAGTGGAAACGGTTTACCATATGATGTTCTCAAAAGGGACTTAACCCTCTTGCGAAACCTTTGGAATCATTACTGGAGTATCTCCTTCATTTATCAAATTCTGGTCTTACAACCAATTCAGTAAGAGTCCATCTTAGTGCTATTGCAGCTTCTTACAAGCCTCTAAATGGACAACCTATTTCCTCTCATCCACTCATAGCAAGATTTATTAGAGGTCTTCTACTAACAAAACCTCCCATTAGACCACCACCAGTGGAATGGGATTTAAACCTTGTTCTCGGGCAGCTCATGAAACCGCCCTTTGAGCCTTTAGCCACTACAGCTCTAACATTCCTTTCATGGAAGGTCATCTTCCTAATTGCAATCACGTCTGCATGACGCATTAGTGAGTTACAAGCTTTAGTGGCTGATCCTCCTTATACAAGATTTCACCATGATAAGGTTGTTCTTAGGACTCATCCTCACTTTATGCCAAAGGTGGTGTCGCCTTTCCATTTAAACCAAGCAGTTTACTTTCCTGTATTCTTTCCGAGGCCTCATACCTCCAATGCAGAAAGGAACCTTCATACCTTAGACTGCAAAAGAGCCTTAGCCTTTTACCTGCAAAGAACACAGCAACATAGAAAATCTTCTCAACTTTTTGTTGCTTTTGATTCTATTCATTTGGGACTTCCAGTTTCCAAAGGAACTCTCTCTAACTGGATTGCACAGTGCATATCCTTCGCTTATGAGAGTAAGGGGCTTTCTCTCGAGGGCCATGTTATAGCTTACAATGTGAAAGCCATGGCAGCCTCTATGGCTAACCTTCATTCTGTGTCTATAGACGACATCTGCAGAGCAGCTACTTGGGCTTCAGTGCACACTTTTACAGCCCACTACAGTTTAGACAAGGACTCCCGTCGGGATGCCTTGTTTAGCCAAGATGTTCTTCAGCATCTCTTTCAGACTTAATGCAACTCCTACCCACCATCCGGATTTGGATGCCAGAGATCCATGGGAAGAAGCATGACCCATCTCACCATGAGTTTGCAGCTTCCTGGGGCCATCTCCCTGGCATCTTTCAGCTGGGGAGTCCCCATATGTGAAGACTACATTCCTGCTGTTCCCGGAGATCACCTGTTACAGGTGAGTAGCTACGCCTTACATGCAGAAAATAGCTTCTAAAAATCACATGGTTGTCTGCACTGCATGCCTTCGAGTCAGTGCTGATTCCTGGTGACTCAGCAGCTCCTGGGTTTTCTTGGCAGTATGACCGGAAGTAGATTGCCTGGTCTTTCTTCTAAGGCAATGGAGGGTTACGTGACTTGTCCAAGGCCACAAGGAGTGCTAGTTGAAAGGAGTGCTAGTTGAAATTGAACGTTGGTCTCTTGATTACCAAGCCAGTGCTCTAACCATTGGGCTACTTCTCCATTCATCTACTTGCATAAAAAGTAGACACAAGGAGCAATGCAACTGTTTGGGTAGAATAGATACAGAGTTACAATGCATGTGCATATTTTAGAAAATGCATAGGTACTAGTTTAGAGTATATGCCCATATTTATACCTTTTTCATTTTAGGTATAAATTTATGCAAGGGTATTTGCAAAGTCTTAGGATTATCTTTAGAAAATAGGCTTAAGCTAATTGTCTTTTTGGACCTCTCACATAGACATCCTCTTATAAAAATAAACCCCTTGAAGTAATTTTAGAAGCCTCACATTCCTTTTCCATGTGCCTTTACTTATTGTGAGAAAGGAAGGTCTGACCAAGGCCCCAGAACAAAGTTAGAGACTAGAGCAGAGACTGATGAGCTTTTGTGTGATAAGGCAACTTACACTAATATAAATCATCCTGTCTATGGCAACCTTGATTTGGCTATGGATAGTGATGACCCTATTTATGGTACTCTTGATATAGATACAGATAGTGATGCAAGCACAGATAATGATGAAGAAACAGGGCTGTGAAGGTGGCTATAGCCATATACCTTTACTCAAGTAAAAATATATGCTTATTGAAATGCTAGGCTGAGCTGCAAAATATATATTTTTATATAAAAGCTTTTTCTGTAAGAATTGCTGACAGTTAATTGCAAAAGAGATTAACTAACAAATTGTGTACACAGCTTCTGCACATTTTGGGGACTTTCTGTAATCCCTCCGCCCTTCTTGTGGTAAATGATGGCTCAAATTGATAACAACTAATGTCAGCACTATTGCATGAACTTTCCGAGAATTAGAGACCTTAGGTCAACATATAACTGGAAATCAAATAAAAGCTTGGGAAATTAGCAGAATTTAGAAAGAAATTATAAGTGTAACTAATCAACTCTTGTTTGATGACAGAATTGTAGCGACACCTACTGTCATTTTGTGATTATGGGCATGGCCTTGTAACTTCCATTTTTTTATGATTTTTGCAAAGCATCAGCAGAAAAATGATCCTGTAAGCAGATTTTATTCCAGGCCTGTAATTTTGTAACATGAATATCATCCGATGTTAATCAAAAATTAACTATGTCAGCTAATACTTCTTAATAAAAGGCAGATCTCTGGTGGAAGATTTTCGAAGGTAGTTAGAGGAGAAGCCATGATTTGCATCCCCTGACGATCTTCCTTCTAGAATTAATATAATTGATTTTCTGTGTATGTGTCTTGTTTTTTTCCTTCCTGTTAGAAGGGCCAGGTAAGACTAAGAATCCAGGTTAAGGAGGGCCTGCCCCGAGACAGGCAAAACAGTTGTGCTGTGACTCGGATTACCTGTAACAACCGGTACGTCTCTACAGTGAAGCCCTTCAAACAGGTATGAAAAAAGCATGGACGTAGGCAGTTTTCTGTTGTGTGTGTTAGGCTGGTTTCTGTTGTGAGTTTTAAAATGGGCAATAAGGCCGGTAAAATTAAACAGAAAACTCAGTTAGATGAGTGGGGCGAAAAAGCCCGTAGTATAGAGCTGAAAAAGGGAAGCCCAAATTATGAAATGAGGTGCAGGTTTGGTGATAGCGCCCATGATTATGTTGGCCGTTGGCATTCGATGACTGCCTCTAACCCCAGTTTACAGTTCCCACTTGGTGGAACCTTCCAGGAGGACAAACTGCGTTGGTTACCGTATGAGATGGCCCTTGATGACTTGGGGCGATCTCATACCAGTCACTAATGGGTCGTGTATGGGTGGTGGTAGTCTAAGGCTGCCAAAAAAGCTCAAAAAGCCACCGATTCTGTGTTTGAAAAATTTAAAGATCAAGTGTTTAGAATGGAGGAACAAATATGTGTTTTGACTAAACAGACAGAAGGTGAAATTAAGACTGGTAATTCTAACAGTAATCCTCCTCTGAAAAATTGTGAACCCAGTAATGTTTCTTCTGCTCCTCCAGCCTATGAGGAGGAGTTCACTGCACTGGCTGTATCGCTAACTATGAATAGTGCTGCAGCACCGGCATCCCACCAAGATCAGGAGCCGCTCATCCATTTGGATGATATACCTGGTGTTTCTACCCCTATTAAATCCATGACCGATACACACCCCTCAAGCTCTATTTAGGGTGTAATGCTGCCTTCCCCTGGTTCCCCAATCCCTATATCTGGGGCTGACGCCACCTCTTTAATTACGCCAGGTGGTCCCTTTCCCGCTATCCCAGAAGAACCTGTGGTCATTCCCCGTATTACCCGGGCTCAACAGTTAAAAAAGGAAATTTTGGATCTTGAACAATTAATAGGGGTAGAAGCAAGTCAATTTGAATTAATAACCACTAAAGAACAATTGACTCTATGTCTTGCTCACTTAGCAGATAAAGCCCGCACGTTGACTGAGGTCATTATAACTACGCTTGAGGCACTTAACCAAGTAACAAGTAAAACAGCATACACTAACGCTGTTGCCATGTAGTCAAAATAAAGAGCTGGTAGCGGAAGCCATGGCTGCAGTTGCCAAAGGAATTGGCCATTGGACAAAAGCTCCTTTGATTCCTAAATGGAAACACTTGCAATGTTTGACTTTAGAGTTAGGGGAAGTTTTAACCTTAAACCAGGAGGTTAGAGAGGAGAAAGAATAGAGTAAGAAAATAGACCTGTTTGCTCTGTTCAGAGCATTCCCTAGGGGGGATGGTGGTTTAGTTACTTTAGCATCTCATTGGTCCCCAGCTGAAGTTTTTAATTTGGCTAGATCTTGCCCTGACTCCCGAGAAAAACCTGGTCAGTTTGTAGATTATTGGCGCCAGCTAATAACTACTTACGACCCCTCCTGGGTAGTCAGTCTTTTTAAATCCAATAGAGTTGCGGGAAGTCACCCACCCCCAATTGCGGGATAATGCAGCATGGGAGTGGCCCCTTGCAGACCCTGTCACCAATTCTTCTGATATTACACAAATGACTGCCTTCTGGGAAGACCGGAATAATTTGTTAAAAGCTATTGAAAAGAAATGTACCCCTGTGAAAGATTTGTCCAAGCTATTAGACCTGAAGCAGGGAAGGGATGAGGCTGTTGCCCAGTTTCATACTCAGTGTTGTTTAGCGTTCAGAGATTTTTCCCCTCAGAATGGTGAAATGGAAGGATTTGCTTCAATTTTTGTGAATGGATTACAGTCGGAAATAGAAGCGATTCTTGAAAATGCTTTGCTTGGATGGTCTACCAAGTCTGCCCATGAGATATTGGAAACTGCCTTGCATGTGGACAAGCGGATCCAGAAGCAGAAGGATGAAGACAAAGGTAAAGTGGAGAAACAACGCCAAAAACTTTTAAACCTCCAAGTAGCAAGTTATGAATCAAATTTTAGGGGGCAAGGCAGAGCAAGTGGTGGCAGAGGTGGCAGAGGTGCCGTACCCTTTAGGGGTCGGGCCTGGATATATGGGGGGATATCAAGGAGACCACACCTGTTTTAGATATGGCAAATTGGGGCATATTGTAAGAGATTGTACTATGGCAAGGAGCGACCCTCCCCAATCTGATGCTGTAGGAGCCAGTTACTCACAGGCCCCATATCCTGTTTTCACCCCTAATCAGCCTTCAGTCATGACTCAATATTACGCAGAAACTGACTTTGACTATAGTGAGGACTGACTAGGCTTGGTTGTGTGCCCCAGTACACAGAAATACTCGCTACAATCTTGGGGTATGAATTGCTCTTCCTGTTAGATACAGGCGCCTCCATGTCTGCCATAGCTCTATCACAATTGCCCCTCCCCTGTTTATGGCGCTGCCTACAACTCCTAGAGTCCCTTGTGAAGAAATAGAGGGAAGAACTATAATGCACCAAAAATTGACTGATGTACCCCTTCTAGTGGAAGGCAAATTGTATCATACAGATTTCCTGGTTGGCCCTATTTTGCCTGTCAATTTGCTTGAGCAAGATTTTCTCTCCAGAAACAAGAGTGTTATCAGTTGGGAAACCAGCATTTTGACCTGTACCTTGTGTCCCCTGCAAGTCCAACAGCCTGTAGCTGTGACCCCGACTGCCGTGATCGCTCCACCCTTGAACACCCTTCCTTCAACTTTGTGGGCTGCACCAGGTAATGATATTGGACATCTCAACATTTCCCTGGTCAAGATTGAAGTACGGCTGGGAGCTCCATTGCCTTATGTGTGTCAGTATCCTCTGCCTGCTGCTTCAGTGGCTGGAATACGGCCAGTGATTGAAAACCTGCTAGCCCAGGGTGTGTTGGTACCAACTTCTTCTCCTTGCAATACTCCTATTTTACCTGTACTAAAGACCAATGGTAAGTCTTACAGATTTGTGCAAGATTTGCGAGCCATTAATCAAATTTTTTTACCAGTTTTTTCCCTCATACCCAATCCTCATGACATTTGGACTCGTATACCATGTGGCTCCACCCACTTTTCGGTCATAGATTTAAGCTCCACCTATTATTCTCTACCGGTAGGGGTGGAATCAAGGTACTTATTTGCCTTCTCATACGAGGGGCGTCAATATACTTGGACCACCCTTTCTCAAGGATACACCGAGAGTCCTGCTTATTTTTCACAGGCCCTTAAAGCTGCTTTACAGGACCTGACATTGGACAAATCTACCTTGATACAGTATGTTGATGATTTACTTATTTGTTCCCCTTGCTATGATGCTTGTGTTGCTGATACTATGTTAACTCTTATACATATCTCTCATTTGGGATTGAAAGTTAATCAGTCTAAGTTGCAATTTTCCCTTCCACAAGTAGTATTTCTTGGTGTATGTCTCTCCTCAGCTGGCCACTCTATTACGGCCCAGCGAATTGGTCCTATTATGTCTATGCCTTTCCCTGCTACTGTTCCTTATATACGCCGCTTTTTAGGTCTTTTAGTATTTTGCCACCAGTGGATCCCTGACTTTGCTGAGCTTGTTGCACCACTGTATGCCCTTCTTGGCCGTGAGGCTTCGGAGGGTACTATAGTTCCTACTGAAGCACAGCATAATGCTTTCCACTCCCTGTGCCAAGCCCTACTGACTACACCCTGTCTTTCTTTCCCTGACTATGCTTTGCCCTTCTGTCTCTATGTGGCTACTTCCAGAAGTGCCGCTGTCTGTGTTTTGGCACAATGTTTCCCTAATGGATTAAAGCCCTTGGGCTATTTTTCCAAAGCTTTTGATCCCATCATCTCTGGCATATCTCCATGCTTTCAATCTTTGGCTGCTGTAGTTTTTGCTATACAAACTATGGATTTTCTTGTTCTCCAGCATGAATAGCATGTATATACTTCCCATTCAGTTGCTCATCTTTTACATTTACAAAACTCAGCCTCTCTCCAGCTCTCGTTTATTGCTGTTTGATTTAGCTATTTCCCAAGCACATGTCACTTTACATGAAGTTTCACTTTTACAACCAGCTCAAATCCTGGCTTCGCTTGATCCCCTTTTACACCTATCTGATCCAGATGGAACTCATGATTGTCTTTCCTCTGTAATGGCCTATTCAAAAGCTAGGCTTGATCTCTCCTCTGTCCCTTTGTCCAGTCCTGACTGGATTCTATTTACTGATGGCTCTGCTTTTCTCAATGAGCAAGGGGATTTACTTGTTGGCTATGCTGTTACCACTGTTAATTCTGTAATAGTCAGGAGCCTTACCATTTGCTAGTGCCCAGTTGGATGAAGTGTTTGCCCTCATTCAGGCCCTGGAAATGTCTGTGCACTTGGTTGTAAATATCCATACTGATAGCACTTATGCACTTGGTTGTAAATATCCATACTGATAGCACTTATGCACTTGGGGTTCTCTGGGATTTTGGTAATATTTGGGCTCAACGTGGATTTTTGACAGCTGCTCATAAGCCTATCAAGCATGCCCACTACATTGAACGTTTGCTTGCTGCAGTGCTTAAACCGGCTCAGGTGGCTGTGTTAAAATGTAAAGGACATGATCTTACTGGTTCCGTAGTGTCACAAGGCAATCAGTTTGTGGACCAAGCTGCTAAAGCTGCAGCAGCGGGGCCTGCGGTTCCGTCGCATCTGCTATTAACTCTTTGTTCACCTGCAGCTTCCACTTCTGCCTCATTATCATTGGACTTGATGCGTTCCCATCAGGATTTGGCGGACTTCACCGAAAAGCAGGAATGGTTGGCTTGGGGAGCATCGCCCGATGGTACTGGATTATGGAAAAAGGACCAATTATTTATTTGTCCTAAATCATTATTTTATCCTGTTGCCATGTTCTTACATCACAAGTTTCATTTAAGTGTTCCGGCTATGATGAATGCTTTTGCTCAGTTATGGTATAATCCTGCATTTGCTTCTGTTGCTCATGCTGTATATATTTCTTGTCTCCCGTATTTACAAGCAGGAAAATCTGGATGTGCCCTTCGCGCATTACCTTCTCCATCCTTGCCTAGGCCTCAAGGACCCTTCCTCTTTCTGCAAATGGATTTTACTGATCTGCCTTGTGCCAAGGGGGGAAGGAAACACCTTTTGGTTTTTACCTGTTTATACTCAGGATGGCCTGAAGCCTATCCAACCAATTTGTTATCTGCTGCTACACTTTTGAAGTGTTTGCTTACCCAGTTTATTTCTTTGTGGGGACTACCCCTGGTTTTGTATTCCAATCAAGGCCCAGCATTCATGGCAGAAGTCTGGAAAGGCATAACCGCATTTTTTGGCCTTCATCAGCAGCTTCATTCTCCATATCATCCGCAAAGCTCTGGCCAAGTGGAACGGATGAATCGGACACTGAAGGCGCTCCTCCATTCCCTAACTCATGATTAGAGTCAGGATTGGGTGGAAGCTCTGCCATTTGCTTTATTTTCGATCTGCAACTCTCCTCAAAGAACTCGACAGAGCCTTACCCCCTATGAAATTGTGACTGGATGTCCGGCAACAACCCCAGCCCATGTTATAGTGGCACCAGATCAATTGCCCAATCCCCAACTGCTGCGCAGCGACCTATTATCCTACTGTAAATATCTGTACCAAACATTGGTATCTCCTTCCTTTTTGCAGCTTACGAAACAGGGTGCTCAGGCATCGCGACCACCTCCAGACGTGGAGCCTGGATATTGGGTGCTCATCAAGGATCCGGCGCTGAAGTCTGCTCTGGCAGCGAGGTTTCTGGGACCATTCCAAGTGTTGCTGGTAGGATATTCGGCATTGAAAGTGAAAGGACAGAAAACTTGGATACATTTGGACCAGTGCAAAAAAGCACCACAACCTGGATAAGACAACTTCCCTGTACACAGCCTAAGCCGGAACCAGAGGAATTTGAGATTGAACTGGAATCGCTTCCCCCGATTTTAACGCCGCTCAACCAAGAAAGTGGGTGTGAAGTTATTGGACAGTTACAACACACTTCGGACTTGTCCTCACAGCATTGGCTGATATGTATGCTTTCAGTGGCATTGACACTGTTTTTGTGTTTGTTAATCTGGTGTGTGGGATTTCTTTCCCAAGAGTAGGGGGTGTGGAAAATTGGATGAAAGAGATATTAGGGATAGGTACACCAAGGCTAGGGCTTATTCATAAGGCAATAGGAGAATCGATTCTAGCCCTGGCCCCAGCCCCTACACCCTCATTGGTTCATGATCATACGGTTCCTGTGTATGATCCACATGCTCCTTGGGCAAAACATGGTGTTTTTTATAATGTGTTTCATTCTCACCTTTATTCCTTAATTCAGCACTTTAACATTTCCAACTGCACTGTGTGCTTACCTCACCCAGCAGCTATGCAGTTTGGATTTTTGCCACAACCTCGACCCATTTCTCTGCAAGAATTAAAGGAGTTGTCTGTGAATGAAACCGTATTCAATCTTACTGTAACATGGCCAGACGTGGAGACCCCTGCTCCAAGAATTATCAGTCTTCAGCCAGTTATCAACCCCCTATTTGTTTTCAGCGAGAGGGGACTTACCCTGTGGGGGAAACCCCTCTATCTAGTTGTCAGACCATTATGACTAACAATCATGTGTATTTGGTGATGGACAATCCCACAGTGAGTTCTGTACGAGCCCATTCTAATCTGAGGGTTGCTAATGGTTTTACTGGTCCTAAAACTCATCTTGACCAGTATGGATTACAGTATTATGACCAGGATGGGCTACCAATATATGGAAAATATAGATTGGAGAAAAATAAAAATGGTTCAGGATATGGCTATGTTGATAACTATGTATATCCCTATTTAGGATACTATCACCCGTGGTTAAGGGATATTTGGCCTGGGACTGAAGTTCTGCTTACAGAACCCAAAGATTATAAAATTTGGCCTGATGGACTCCTTGCATTGGTGGGCCATTACTTTGTGTGTGGAACCCTACCTTATGTTCAGTTGCCTGCTGATTGGTCCGGCAACTGCTACGTAGCTACCCTTGACCTGCCATGGAAATTTGTCCCTTATGAGTCTTTGCTTGGGGTGTCCCCTAGCCGTCATCGTTGAGCTGCGGATGACCACGGTGCAGATATAAGTGCAGCACGTAAGCTGCTAGATGATACTACTATGCTTACCCAAAAAGAAGTAAACACCTTTACTGGAACAGTTTGGCTCAGTACCTTTGGTTCCATATGACCTACAGAACGTTATGGTGAACATATATTGCAAATATATGCCTTGATAGAAGTAACAGCTCAGGATTTGACTGATGCCCTCACAGTCATGCAAGATACTGTTGACAAACTAACCGCTTACTCCGCCCAAAACTGTATGGCCTTGGATTATTTATTAGCCAAGGAAGGCAGAGTTTGTGGTGTTATCCACGAGCATTGCTGTATGTTTGTTGACTCCCAGAGAAAGGTGGTAACTAATATCCTAGATCAAGTAAGAAAGGAAACACATTTTTCCAAAGATAATATTGAAGGTACTTCTGATTCCGTATGGCCCTGGTTTGAAAATATGTGGGGTGGCCTGTCAGGTCCCTTAAAGGCTTTACTGACGGGCCTTTTTGGCTTCCTAGTAGCCCTCTTGCTTCTAGGGATAGGCCTTGCCTGTTTTATGAAATGTTGTACTTCATATATGGCTAAGACCACACACACTATTGCAGTCCTTAGGCTACGAAGTGTTCCCAGTTCTGGGGATTTACTCCAAGAATTGCCTTTTAAAGTAGAATGTGGTTCTGAGCAGAACCAAAGGCAGGACTGTGAGAAAGGAAGGACTGACCAAGGCCCCAGAACAAGGTTAGAGACTATAGCAGAGACTGATGAGCTTTTGTGTGATAAGGCAACTTACACTAATATAAATCATCCTGTCTATGGCAACCTTCATTTGGCTATGGATAGTTATGACCCTATTTATGGTACTCTTGATATAGATACAGACAGTGATGCAAGCACAGATAATGACGAAGAAACAGGGCTGTGAAGGTGGCTATAGCCATATACCTTTACTCAGGTAAAAATATATGCTTATTGAAATGCTAGGCTGAGCTGCAAAATATATATTTTTAGATAAAAGCTTCTGTCTCTGTAAGAATTGCTGACTGTTAATTGCAAAAGAGATTAACAAATTGTGTACACAACTACTGTGACCAAAGGTTAGCTTCTGCAAATTTTGTGGACTTTCTGTAATCCCTCCGCCCTTCTTGTGGTAAATGATGGGTCAAATTGATAGCAACTAATGTCAGCACTATTGCATGAACTTTCCGAGAATCAGAGACCTTAGGTCAACATATAACTGGAAATCAAATAAAAACTTGGGAAATTAGCAGAATTTAAAAAGAAATTATAAGTGTAACTAATCAACTCTTGTTTGATGACAGAACTGTAGTGACACCTACTGTTGTTTTGTGATTATGGGCATGGCCTTGTAACTTCCATTTTTTTTATGATTTTTGCAAAGCATCAGCAGAAAAATGATCCTGTAAGAAGATTTTATTCCAGACCTGTAATTTTGTAACATGAATATCATCCGATGTTAATCAAAAATTAACTATGTCAGCTGATACTTCTTAATAAAAGGCAGATCTCTGGTGGAAGATTTTCGAAGGCAGTTAGAGGAGGAACCATGATTTGCATACCCTGACATTCTTCCTTCTAGAGCTCTGGAATTAATATAATTAATTTTCTGTGTATGTGTCTTGTTTTTTTCCTTCCTGTTAGAAGGGCCAGGTAAGACTAAGAATCCAGATTAAGGAAGGTCTGCCCCGTGACGGGCACAAAACCTATTGTACCTGAATGCAACTCAACTTGAGCTGCTATTGAAAAAAACATGAGCTAAATCCACATTGGAGTACACATGGTAATGACAATTTTGGAATTTTCACGCTTTATGCATGTAAGCTCTTGTGACATAGACATTTCAATGTCTGAGGAGAAATTTGGGAGGGATCATGGTATGGGAGTCATGATGTAGCATTCATGCATATGACATATGCAACAAAGCCTGTGGATGTCCATGGTAGCAATTTTCAACATTGACATCTGCACCTGCTACATGCCATGTACAAATTCTGATCTCATCTGGGGTTTTTTGGGATCTTATGTTTGTGGCTGCAGGATTTGATTGTGGTTCATTTGCCTCATTTTCTTCAGTGTCCACATTAATCCTCTGTATTCTTTTTCTGCCCTCCATGTCCATCATAGCAGTCTTCCCCAGTCTCATTATTCTGTCAATTTCCCCTTTCTCATCAATCCCAGCTCCTGCTAGCTGCTAATTTGCTACTCTGCCTTTATCTCCAAGTACTCAGATGTGTCTCTCTGGGCCTGTTTGTCATGTGTATGTGTTTGTTTGTGGGTCTCATATTATGGCTGGGTGAAGGTTGTTGATGGAGGGCATAAGTGCGTGCTGGTGATGGAAGGGGTTACCATGAGTGTCTTAAATAATTGATTTGTGCAAACCTTAATACTGCAGACACACAAGACACAAAGGAGGAAGCAGCCTCATCAGAGACGATATAAGCCCTGGACCAGGTTGCTAGACCTAACTGATGACCAATACATCAGCAGATTCCACTTTGATAAGGCAGATATCCGCTATTTTTGCTAGCAGCAAGAGCCTCACTACCACTCCATCATGCATGTCTAGAATTGTTTTAGAATTATGCTATTTCACTCTGCATAACTTAGTTTCTGAGGTCCCTTCTCACCAGTGGTATAAATTCTGCTCAAGCAGCTGCCTCGCAGTGCATTGGAACCCAGGCAACGAAGTGGTCCACAAGGCCCAGTGATCCTGCACTGCAGCAGTGGAGGTAGACCACTGCAAATGTGATGTATTTTAAAACAAGTTTCTGTTCTTCTTCCACTGCCAGAGAAGTACCTCCCACTACTAGGCCAAAGTTTTGTGATAACAGCCACAAACACATGGTGGCATTTTACTTACCAGTTAATGTCCTTTCCTTAAATCCTGCTAGACCAGTCCAGACAAGTGGGTTGTGTTCCCCTACCAGCAGATTGATGGAGACAAAAAAACAATGAAGAGCCAAGGTTTCAATGACATCACTCCCATGCTTCTATTTTCCTCAGCCACCAGAGGTCCCTTCAGTATTCATCCCAAAACATATGGCAGAAACATAGCAAGCTTCACACAAGCTTAACCATGGGCAATAATGAGTTATCAACAATAGATAACTATATGCAGAAAAGCATAAACATAAGGCTGTCAGTAGATGATGAACCTACAGAGACAAGTATAAAAATCATCGCTGACCCAAGGGTACTGCAGCAGAAGAACAGAGCAAATACAGTTTCAGGGGCGGGCCTTGGACTGGTCTAGCAGGACTTGATTAAAAGACATTAATTGGTAAGTAAAATGCCACCCATATTGTCCTGCTAGACCAACCCAGACAAGTGGGAGATACCAAAGCTACAGCTCCACTGGGCGGAAAGAAGACACAGCAGCTCGCAAAACCCTTGAGCCAAAGGCTGTGTCCGCACATGCGTGGACATCCAAGCAGTAATGCTTGACAAAAGTGGAAAGTGATGCCCATGTTGCTGCCTGACAAATGTCTGCAGAGGCTACCGAGCTCCGTTCTATCCATGAGGACGCTTGTGTTCAGGTAGAATGGACACACAAACCTTCTAGAACTGGCCAGTTCCGCAAGAGATACACCGAGGCAATGGCCTCCTTAATATAGCACCTCGATGTCGACTTGGCTGCTGCATCACCCCTGCATGGGCCAGCAAAGAGCACAGGAAGATGGTTGGACTTACAAAAGGAATTTGTAACCTCCAAGTACTGGAATAGCACCTGCCAGACATCCACAAAGAGAAGATCCTTCTTTCCCTTGACACTGCTTCTTTTAGAAGGAGGGCAGACAAACCACCTGGTTCATGTGAAAGGAGAAATCACCTTAGCTTAGGCAATAAGGAAGACACAGGCCAAATGGAGATGCCCTCGTTTAAAAAAGACAGTTAAGGATCTCAGCAAAACAGAGCCTGCAGCTCAGAAATCCTCTTTGCAGAACAAATCGTGACCAAAAAGACCATCTTGAGTGTCAAATCCTTTAAGGTAGCATGATTCAAAGGCTCAAAGGATGCCGTCATCAGGGCCCTGAGCACCAGATAAAGATCCCAGGAAGGGATCACAGATTGAAGGCAAGGATGCAGATATCAAACCCCTTGGAGAAAGCATGAAACATCTGGGTGCAAGGCTAGGGACTTACCAGCCACTAGACCTCAGAATCAGAATAAACTTGCCACCTGAACTTTCAGGGAGCTGAGGGAAAGGGAAAGGCCTTCTCCAGGGCATCCCATAGAAAGGCTAATAGAGATGGCACCTTGGTCGCTTCAGGGGTCAACTGCAGAGTATCACACCATCACTCAAAAGGCACCAGATCCACCCGTATGCCAGCTTGGTAGACCTCCTCTGGCTCCAAGCAGAGTAACCACCGCAGGAGAGTAGCCCTTATGTGCTAACCTTCTCCTTTCAAGGACCGAGCCATAAGCGAGAAGAGAACAGGGTCCTCTAAGACGATCGGTCACTGCCGTAATAGGCCTCAAGACGGTGCCCGCAGGAGCACATCAGGTCCCCTCAGCCAATCCGGCACCACCATGTAAAACTTGTACATATTCAGTGTTCTATGCAAATACCTAATCAATGTAAATATCTAAACTCAGTGGTCATCTACCTTGTTCTCACCCTTCTCTGTACATTATGTATTGTTATATGTAACCAAAATAAAACCTTCATTAAATGTACACCACTTTGACCCAATGAAAAGCAGTTTGAAAAACAGTTAAACAAATAAACCATCAGAACATTTTGCTGGATTCTATCCTATATGTCAAAGTACATGCTGACTTGATCAAGGCTGGGTCAGGGCATTGACACCCTCGGACCCCATCTCTGTGCGGCTACTGAAGAAGTGGCAGACTTTGGCATTGGTATGGGTCACCATAATATCCATTTTGGGGCAATCCCAGTGGCACAGAATCAAATGAAAAGCCTCCTGACTCAACTCCCACTCTCCAGGATACGGAGAGTGCTGGCTGAGGATGTCCACTCTCAGATTGTCCACCCTGGCAATGAGCTGAGCCAATAAGGCTAGGAGGTTCTTCTCAGGTCAGGTAAACAGGAGAGCCATCTCCAGAGTGACTCTGGCACTCCTCGTGCTACTTTGCCGATTGACATAAGCCACCATCGTGGCATTGTCTGAAAACACTTGAATCACCCAGCCCTCAACCAGGGGCAGGAAACACAGAAGAGCCAACTTGATGGCCCTTGCCTCAAGGTGGTTGATGGACTATACTGCTTCCCTGTGGTTCCAATGGCCATGGCCATATGGTCTTGGAAATGGGCTCCCCAGCCCAAGAGATTGTCATCCATCATCAGGAGGATCCATGAGAACTTGTCCAGCAGCATGCTCTTCCTTAGATGACAGGGCCAATGCCACCACTGCAGACTAGACCTTACAATCAATGGGAGCAGAAGCCTGTGCTTAAACTCTTGAGAAATCTGGGACCAGCGAGCCAGCAAGAACAGCTAGAGCAGTTGTATTTGAGCATGCACCCATGGCACCATCTCTATGGTCACTGCCATCAATCCGAGCAGCTGAGTAGAATCCCAGACTCTAAAAGCCTGCTGTGCACAAAACAGCTCCAGGCAATCCAATAGTCTTTTGACTTTCTCTTCTGGCGGGAAGACTCTGCCCACTTGAGTGTCAAAATGTGCTCACAGAAACTTCAAAGACTGGGAAGGCAACAGCTGGCTCTTCCCCGATTGATCACCCAGCTGAGACTTTCCAAAAAGGATGCCACACAAGACACTTCTGAAAAGGAATGGGCTCGGATGAGCCAGTCATCCAGATATGGATGGACACAGATCCTTTAGTTCTGTGTCCATTACCACATGACTTTGGAGATTATCTTCAGGGTGGTGGATAGCCTGAAAAAGAGAGCATCAAACTGAAAGTGAAAGTCAAGAATGGCAAAACAAAGATACTTCTGCTGATCCACTTGGATCAGGATTTGAAAATATGCCTCGGCCAGATCCAGAGAAGCCAAGAATTCCCTCAGTGCACTGCTTGAATCATGGAGTGCAATATTTCCATCTGGAAGCACAGAATGCACAAGTGCTCATTGACCCACTTAAGGTACAGAATGGGCTGGAAGGAGTCCTCTTTTTGGGCACCACAAAATAGATGGAGTATCTGTCCTTTCCCCAATTCTCTGGTGGGATGGGTACCACTGTCTTTAGGTGCAGCACAACAGCACTTTGTTTGCAGACCCACATGTTTATGTTTATTTTATTTGATATACCGCTTGTCCAAATAGATCAAAGCGGTTTACAATAAAAGATAATATACAGAGAGCCAAATTGGCGAAAACAGAAAGGAAAGTACAATATTTGATAGGACAGCACACAGCACAATCACACGATAGGACATAGAAGTGAGAGGATGGCAAGAGGTAGTATCACACAGCAGGGGTGGGGAGATCAAAAGCGGAGGAAAAAAGGTGGGTCTTCAGGGATTTCTTGAAGGTAGTGTGGTTTTGCTGAAGCCTGAGGGTAGTGGGTAGGGTGTTCCAAAGGGCAGGGCCAATGAAGAAAAAGGCAGAAGAGCGGGTAGACTGCAAGTGAGCACGAGATGGAGGGGGGAGGTGCAAGCGGTTAGATGATAAAGGCATGGAGAGATGATAAAGGCATCTGGAATCAGCTCTTTATACTCCAAGATATGACTGAACTGAATGGTGTCTAGCACCCAGCAAAGCCTACATCCAACTCGAGAAACTTGGAAATGGGTCACGAAGCATTTATTGCACAGCTTGGGAGGGTCCTCCTCTGGAAGGGGCTCGGTCCCTGGGTACAGTCATTCCACAAAAAGACTGAGAATGAGCTTAAAGCCCAGAAGTAGAAAGGAAGAAAGGTTTTACAAGTCGGTAATGGTGAGAGTCCTGAGACGCCCAGGCCAGCACGCCCTCATTGAACAGGCAGAGGCTGATGAGAAAGGGGTACCAGCTCGCTTCACAGGCCCCTTGGACCAGTTTTGTGGTGGAAGAGAATGAATCCACTGGAGCTGGTCCCGAGACATCAGGGTGGTATATAATGCCAACTGTAGGATAGCAGCTGCCATGGTGAACTAGCTCCGCAACAATGAATCCACTTTGCAGTCCAGAAAATCCTTTAAGGCTGATCTGATTTCCACAAGAATGGCAGTCCGTCTGTTAATCACCATGACCTGTGCATCCACTTTTGGAATACCAAACCACTTGATGCACTCCTTCTCCAGGAGGGTGTAGATCTTTTTATACACCCTTAGCTGCTTAGGCAGGGCGTCAGTAGAGTCCCACTCTGATCAGATCAAATCCTTCATAACATCTGGGAACGGGGAGCACACCCCTTGAAGGAATGAGTATACCTTCTGTTCCTGCTCTGTGCTGAAAGAATCCACCAAGTTCAAGGTGGTTGAGACCCTGGCAGTCTACACCACCAGCTCCTCCTTCCAGAATAGGTGGATCATTCTAGCCTTTGCCCAATCTTCTGAAGGTGAGAGTACATCTTTAGCCACATCAGAGCCCAGTACTGAGTCATTTGAATCCAAGTCATAGTCAAAATCTTGGACAGCTCCCAGCTGCTCCCCATCTCTAGGGGGGGCAACCCTCACTGGGGATGCTTTATTTATTTATTTAGCTGTAAGTATATACTGCCTTTCACTGGGTCAAGGCGGTTTACATGGAAATAAAGTAAAATACATTATAACTGTGTAATTAAACTATATACAAACATGCAACTGTGAACTCTTGGGTTCTTAACTATTTAACAGATCCATAGATCTTAACTGTGTACATTTCTGGCTATGTACAGTTGTAATGATAGTCACTGTGTAATGTTCTTTCAGAGGGGAGGGAGGTCATGAGCTTAGATTGAAATGTTCCTTGAACAGATGTGTTTTTAGGTGTTTTCTGAAAGTCGTTAAGTCAGTGATGTTCCTGAGTTGGTCCGCTAGCTTGTTCCATATGGATGGGTGCATATTGCTGACTGAATTTGGTTCTGATGTGGGGGATGATGAGGGTGTTAATTGTGGATGTTCATCTAGATCTGTGTGGTTGGGAGAGCTGAAGAAGTGAGTGGAGGTGTGTGACCAAAGATAATTTAACAAGGCTTCCACTCTCAGCCTGTTCCGCATGAGACTGTAACCATGGCAATCCAGAGGCCTCAGAGTTTGAATTTCCATGCCAGAAGGACTAGGTCTGCTGCAAAAGGTAAAGAATCTCAGGAAGGACAATCGAGAGCCTGGAAGCTCTCCTCTCAGACATGACTCCTCAACACCAAAGGGCACAGCCACTACAGACCCCCTAGAGGATGATGAGTGGCTCACAGCACGGTCACCAGATCTTCTAGCCAGCTAAATATCCTTATCCATAGCACCATCCATAATTCCTGCTTTGAAGAATGCAAAGTTAGACTAACTGTATCCTGCGGCTGGGAGGGGGAAAGCAGGCCCTCCAGAGATGACTCAGAAGTTGCCATGCCAGAAGAGCAGAGTTCTGAATCCGGGGATGAGGCAACTTGCTTGCCACAGGTCAAACAATGTTTCTTGAAAGAAGATATAGAGAATTAGGCATGTATCATAACAGTGCAAGCTAAGGCTGCGTCAGTCCAGAGATGCGTGTTAACCCTACTTTTATGCATCACGGATTACAGACACTACAGAAGGAGCGTGCACTGGAGCCACTTGGGTGGAATGCCATTAGCACCATGTGACCACCAGGAACACAAGAGGTAAAAATGCTACTAACACTTGCAGAAAACCCCCACACTGCGCCAATGGTCACCAGCAGCCCACCCATGGAATTGGGAGCAGCCAACAAGGACAATGATGAAGTCAAGCCTTAATACTCACCCCTTGAGAGCCTCGGGCAGAGGATCTTTGAAATACTATTATGGCTGGTTGTGCAGCACTGCGTTTAAGGTGACTGGCAGACAAATCCCTCTGAGAGCCTTCTGCAATCTTCTGGAGAACGCAAGGGGGACAGAGGAGGAGGGAGGGGGCATTGATGATGTGTGAGGCTGCTTAAATCTGCCATCCCTGCAGATCCTTCCAATTTTCTGGCTGTTCAACAAGCTATTATCCAGGGTAAGAGCATGGAGCTAAAACAATTTTCCCTTCTCCAATGGCTACCAAAAAGACCACAGTCTAGTGGAGCCTCCCATGTCATGCTCAAGTGAGGGAGTCACCTTTGTTTCTCAAGGTGGTCATTCTCAAACATTTTTTCAATCTTTACCTCTTGATCCTCAGATTTTCTTCAGAGAGGAGAAAGCACAGTTACTTACCTGTAACAGGTGATCTCTGGGAACAGCAGGAATAAGTCTTCACATATGGGTACGTCGGTACCGACGGAGTCTGCGCGGGAACGCTTCCCAGCGTCCAATCAAAGAGCTTTTGGAAGCATCCCACCATGCCTGCATGCTGCCTTCCCGCCTTTCCCAACTGCCTCTCCTCAGTTAAGTCTTAAAGCTGAGACAAAGAGAGAGAGAGAGGAAAGGAAAGATAGATAGAGATACAACTCCTAGGGGAGGTGGGTGGGTTGTGAAGACTTATTCCTGCTGTTCCCAGAGATCACCTGTTACAGGTAAGTAACTGTGCTATCTCCAGGAACAAGCAGGAATGAGTCTTCACATATGGGGACTCCCAAGTTAAGATGCCTGGAGTCCCAGCATGTTATAGATTGGAACATGCTATACCTAATAACACCAGGCATCCTGAGGATGGAGGGTAGGAGTTGAAGAAAGAAAGATGCTGTGGAACAGCTAACCTAGCATAGGACTGCAGAGAAGGAGTCCATGTGTGGATGATGATTGTCATCAATGATATTGCAAAGGATATTGCAATATGGACCTCCCCTGACAGGATTTCATAGAAGTATGGAGGTTCATGGATCTACTGGGAAACCCAGTAGAGGAACCGTGAAGAGGACCTCACTGTAAGTGGAGGTAATAAACCTGTAGGAAAACAGTGGAGGTCAGAATTCTGAAAGGTAATAGGTGACCCCAGGGGGAAAAACTGGGGTAGGACAAAAACGGTGGGCCTTCAGCGGAAGGCTGTATGATAAAAACCCAACTCTTTTGGTGGTAGAGTGGCTCACTCTTAGGAGCAAAAAGAGAAAGGCTAACCAATTTGTATAAACAGGCACAGTCCATGTGGGGAGAAAGGGTATGGGAACCCTTTGTATCCCAAAAAGAGAGGACAAATGCCTGAGGCGTTAAAGCCTGTGATTAACTGAAGATCCACAATGCCTCTCCTAACTGGGGTAAGCTAGGAGAGATATTAGGCACGGAGAGCTTCAGAGGTACCTAAACCATTAGGTTATGGTATAAAAATTGTTGACTACCACAGGAGTGGTTGTGTGCGTAGAATCCCAAACCTGCTGGATAGCATAGGTATGGGTAAAGCCCCTCTGTCAGAAACATATAGCTATATGAGCATAGACAGTCAGATAGATAAGTATGTGGAGACATATCTATCTATGATGAAATATCTCGACAGAGACATATATATATATAAATAGAGATATATATATATAGATAGAGATATAAGAATATATCTATAGTGAGGTATGGAAGGGCATAAAATATACACAAAAGATAAATATGAATATGTAGGCCTAAATATTGGTGTCTGCAATTAAACAGACAGATATATGCCTACAGCATGGTATTCACATAGGATATGTGGAGAGGAAAGATTCATCTAATAACAAGGAGGTGGAACCTACTTGAGAAAACATATAGAGAATCTATTCCTCCTGGTCATGATCTGCAGAATGCTAATTAGTGCACAAGAACCAGGATTGTTACGTGAAAAACCAAGGACAATGTCAATGTGCAGCCAGCAAGTCCCGAGTCTTCCAGGATTCTGGCATGGTAAGTAGATAGAAGACGCCTAGAGATGAGATACCATGTTGACCTGCTTAAGGGCAAAGGTATCATGCGTTCTTACCATGAGGACCAGCATATCCCCGATTGGGAATACTATGGACCAAACCAGGGAACTGGCAACTCCTTGAGTCTTCACGAAAGAGAAGGCCTATGTCCTTTATATCGAAAAAGGAGATAGAAAAGAAAAGGGGGACCCTTCTAGTCATGGGAGACATGACTGAAAAGCCTTTTCTAACCAGCTAGGATAGCTGTTGGAAAAAAAAAAAACCATGCTCTCTAGCAAGGGCCCATAGTGGAAAGCTTCTCTGTAGATTGCAGAGAGCATGATGCAGGAGAATGAGGGGAGAGAACTGGCTGGTAGAGAGCCAGTATCTCAGTCAACTATGCTGCCAAACTCAGGGAAAGAAGATGGCAGAATAGAAGACAATCTAGAAAGCTTATAGTGAGATAACCTCCAAGAGAGATGAAGTACTGACTTGGAGCCCACTACGAAGACTAGACAGAATGTTAGTGGAGGACAATCTGGTAGTTTATGGATAAGAACCAGTGGTCCAAACATTAAAGCTCCTGCATGGGCAGCTGTTGGCAAGATAGCAGAAGAATCTTACTGTTCAAAAACAGAAAGAACAGACAGAGCAGGAGTAGGAACTCCAGACATGTCTGATAAGCTGCCCTAAAGCAAGATTAAAATAGAGGAGGTAACTCAGAGAGGAAAACTCCGCACTGGAAAGTGAGAAAACTAGAGAGGCTGAAGAGAAAGCCTCCTAGTAAGTAATTCCGCTCTTACAGAGGAAAGATTTGGTAAGAGGGTGAAGAAAATGGAGCTGAAGAAGACTTACGAAGTAGTAAGTCTATAGAAAGGAAAAAAATACATGCTGGCACAGGAACTATCATCTGATAGTGGTTAGACCTCTTTCCCTAGCAGAAAAAAGAGGAGAAACCTGTGACTTATAGGCATGAACAACCTGACAGCTCATAGAAAAAGTGGATATCTTTTGGAAAGAGATCCCTGTGTAGGGGTTAGAATAAAGCGGTGGATTGCCTCTATTGAGAAGAAGCAACTGTATGTTCTAACCCCAAGAGTCACAAGCATCTGATGAGGAATGATCAGAAACCCTGCAGGTGCTGGGTTTGCTGAGCGTGGTGAGAGGTTGGATTCTTTAGACCAGGATGATGCTTTCCCTGTTGGGGAACATCCGTATGATGGGCAAGTGATGAATAAAACCTTCTTCTCCTGTGGGAAGAAAGTTTAGTAGGACATTTCCTACGTACTGGGACAGAGGAAGGGGTAGAACAACCCCTAGGAACAGGTAAATCAGTGGACAACTGAGTAACCTGACGTAAAGACTCCTTGTTGAAAAGATTTTCTCCAGTGCAAGGAGCCTTTGTTGTGCCCATTTGTCCAAGTCTGAAGCTTGGAGCCAGGCTCTACGCCGTGCCCCTATAGCTATAGCAGACGTCCTGCTAACAGACTCAAAAGAGTCTAGGGAAGCACGAGAAAGAAACCAAGAGATATTCTGGATATGCTTAAGCAGTGAGGAATAGTCTGTACTCCTAGAATCTGAAAGGAAAGGAGACAAAAGATGTAATTGCTTTGTGACCTCCTCAAGAGAAAGACTCATATAAAATATATATGAGAGAATTATTGCAGAAAGCATAGATGTCTGGAAGGTTTGACATCCAAAGTCATCTAGTGTTTTAGACTCACGACCTGGCGGATAGGAAGAGTGCTTTTTCTTACTCTTTACCCACCTCATTGCCGATTCCACTACTAGGGAATGATGAGGAAGCTGAGTCTTTTGAAACCCTGGAGAGGGGGGCACCTGATATAACAGATCAGTTGCCCTGGGATGTGGGGGTATCCTGAAAGGTGTTTCCCACATTCCTAGAAGGAGATCCTGCAAGGAATGATGCAAAGGAAGCATTATGTTCCCTTTTGCTGTGGTAGAAAGAGAGCCTTGTGCAGGATCATGTCCTGGGATAGGAATGGCAAGAGATCTTGCTATATCCCAGAGGAAACTCTGAAAAGAGGGATCCCTAACAGGGATCTCTCTTGGACAGGTTAGATTCAAAGAACTAGCCTGAGCATCCACAGAGGTATCCAAATATATAGGAATAGAAGATCCTGCACAGTGCAGTGTGGAATGCTTAAGGGATGGTTGCTGGTACTGGGTATCATGAGCAGCAACCATCCTTACCACAGTGTCCATGCCAGGTATCGACTCCAAGCTTGGTATAGAATGGAGCGATCCTGTTGAAAAAAGCATGGTAGGAGTTGGCCACGATGCTACTGTGGATACCGGTACCGATGTCAATACCGGTACCGATGTCAGAGTCGAGCCCGACAAAGACATCGGAGTAGTCATCGGTGACAGTTCAATCGGTACCAGGGTGACCGAACCCATCCGGCCACTATCCCCGGTACCGAAGCACCGGTATCGATCGATGTCGGTACCAAAAGCTATTGGTACCGAGTCCTCTAGACTAGAGATCGATTCCAAACTCGGCATCGAGGGCAGAGAGCCTGATAAGCAAAGCCTGGAAGGCACCGACCGGAAAGATAATGAGGTCTTCGGTACCGATTTCGGTACCGTGTTTGACACCGGTGAAGGGAAGTCAACCAGTGGCAACTCAATTGGCCTCAAGGGAACCGAGAGTTGTGGATCCGCAACATCGGAACCGAGCCTTCGGTACCGCCGAGAGCCGATACCAAGGCGAGTCGGTACCCAGTCCTCCAGACTGGAGATCGATTCCAGACTCGGCATCGAAGGAAGCGAGTCTATCGATGCATGTCTGGAGGGTACCGACGGCAGTGGTAGTATTGGTGCTAGTACCGATAATGGAAAGTCAGTCTGGGGTGTATCCACCGGTCTCGAAGATACCGAGGACGCCAGATGACGATCCCTGGTGAGGAGTGTTCCATCCAACACCAGTGCCGATGCCGGGGTATCAGTACCGCTCGAAGCGGATGCCACCACCGGACATGGCTGAGGTATGTTCTGTGGGGAGTGAACCCCAGGAACAACCTGAAACCCCTTATTTGCTTTTGAGACCGAAGACTCCTGCCGGGGTTTTGAAGCCAGTGGGCCCTCGAAGGCAAGGCCGGAGCCGTCTTCATGCAGTGCATGAGACCTACCACTCGAGGACTGGCTAGTCTTAACAGTCTGTTTGTGGGTTACCTGATCCTGTGTGGAAGAAGAAGGGGACGGTGCCCCGAAGTTGGAGGGCAACCGTGTATCGAGGGAATCTTGATGTTGAAAACCTCTTCTCACCAAACTGTTGTCAGGACCCAAGCAGGTTATACACCGACTTTGAGGGTCTAAAAATAAAGTTGTACCGCCACAGTGTGAACATTTATTGGAGAAAGTGCCTGGCGGTTCCATGAAGGAAAAAGAAGAGGCCTAAAAGGCCTAAGAGACCGTGGGACACTATGAAGAAAAATATCCTGTGGAAAAGGAAACATTTTCAGGAAAAGAAAAGAAAACACCGGCGGTACCAGTGACGTCGGGAAGACAGCCGCGACCACAAGAAAACTAAAAAATAAAAACAAGAATTTTCTGTGGTGACAGGAAGACGTCCTGCCGGCTCCGCGTAAAAATGAAAACTGAGGAGAGGCAGTTGGGAAAGGCGGGAAGGCAGCACGCAGGCGTGGTGGGATGCTTCCAAAAGCTCTTTGATTGGATGCTGGGAAGCGTTCCCGCGCAGACTCCGTCGGTACCGACGTACCCATATGTGAAGACTCATTCCTGCTTGTTCCTGGAGATAATCCATACACATCTGCTGAAGACAAAGAAATACTGAAGGGACTTCTAGTGACTGAGGTGAGCAGAGGCATGGGCATGACGTCATTGAAACCTGGGCTTTTCATTGGTTCTTTGTCTCTACCAATCTGCCGGTAGGGGAACACAACCCATTTGTCTGGACCCATCTAGCAGGATGATATGGAAGTGGCAGTTACTGTGAGTTATTGTAACCTGGCAGCAGGCAATGCTTCTCCAGCTACTGGGCAAGAAACGTTTAACAGAGAGCAGAATCAGGAGGTGGTACGGCAAACTTGTTTTAAGGTAAATGTTTTGCTAGTTGGCATGTTTCTGAGGGGAGAGGGACCCCTGCCATGGTGGACCTCAGAAAGTATTTTGCCTGGGGGGGGGCATTATTTGAACTTCTCAATGTTTTTGTTATTTTGTTTATATGTAATTTTACATATTTGACCAAGAAAGTTAACACAAACACTCTTGAACAGGAAAAGAGACGTGCAACAGAAAAACTATCCATAACAAAGTTAATATTCAAAGCAGAATTAATATTCTCTGCCTGCTCAACCCAGTCCACGATGGGGGGGGGGGGGGTGTACCCAACAAGAAAATAAGTCTGAACTTAATATGAAAGAAAATTGAGTTACATATCCAGTAGATTCCATTAAATATATTACAACACATCAGGAGTGGAACCAATAGAGGCTTTCAGTCATCTCACATTCAGGAAGATTAGCATCTGGGAGGGTGGGAGGGCTCATAAAAAATGTAATATACAGACTGATATTTCAGTAAGCACTTACATGGGTATTTTAAAAAAAGACCCCCCCCCCCCCCCAGCTGCAAAGCCCCAGGTCGCATTAGGAGAAAATCCTTACGACACCACTGGGTCAGGGTAAATATACACATGTTGACCATGAAACAATAAATGCCTCTTTCAGAAAAAGAGTTTTAAAAGCCACTCTCTATCTGAAAGAAGAGCAAATGTTACAATCATAGTAGCATGAAGCACTTGCTCTTCTCAAGATGTTTCAAAAAAATCAGTAATATCTAATATATCCATTTGTTGGCCCGCTGGTGAAAACTCCTTCCTACCAAGTGGAAGGTAAAATAACTTGACTTGGATGGAGAGAGTCCTGAGGTACCGCTAATATGTCCACCAAATACTCTGTAAGCATGTCCTTTGCAGAAATAGTAGGTGCTCTTGGAAAGTTTATTAAACGCAAATTATTCGCTCAATACATATTTTCCAGGTATTCCGTTTTCCTCTCAACCACCCCAAAATTCTTCAAAAACACCTCAGATTGACTTTCCAATGGCCCTAATTTGGCTCTAAGGTCTGTCACTTCACTCTTAACTGACTCCACAGAAGCAGATAACTGTTTAATCCCAGCCTCATTATTTGAGACCTTCACCACCAAAGATGATACCTGAGGGAGCAAAGCCTCCCCCAGTGAAACTATGGCTGTCCAAATTGTCTCCAATGTAAAGTTATCAGGTCAAACAAATGTAAAGGTTCCAATATCACCTGCTTGGACTGCTGCTGCCTCCATTCCTGTGGACACAGAAATGCCTCTCGCTGACGTGGCTTCACCCGTCATCCTTCTTCCACCTGGAGATGCCAGGTCAGCGTGAGAATGCTGTTCTGGGGCAGGAGAACTTCCCACCACACACTCCCGAGCCTGGCCTTCACAAAGCACACAGCTCTCCCTATCCAGAGGGGAAGCCCTGTCAGCAGGCAACTTATGGAGGACTGTTGAAAACACGGAGCCTTCGAGGCCGATTCCAAGTCGGGGGAGAAAGATGGAAAGTCCAATACGGGCTCTCCATCCTCCGCAAGACTGTAGACCCTGAGACTACTGCAGGCTGAAGCAGGCATACGACAAAGAAATCCAATGGACCTGAAGAAACCGGCAAACTGGCAGATGCTGCTTGTGAGGGCTGAAACCGCCTTATGCGTCCTCCGCATGAGAAAGCAACCGCCTCAGACTAGCTCCACAATCGCCATCTTGGATCCCCCCCTCAATGTTTTTTTAATAACTTTTAATTTGTTTAAATTTGTTACTATTATGTTATGTAAATCACTTTGGTATTAAAATACAAAAAGAAATCCCACAATTTTTAATAAACATAATATGAAATGATTTCTTTCCTAAAAGTGTTGGGGGTAACAGATTGCACATATGTATCTATTAAGAATATGCGCTTAGTGCTTTCAGTTTAATTGAGCACCTAAACATTTAAAGTGCATGTAAATCACTTCGATGTGCTTAAACCTATGAATTAATGCACATACAATAGAAATGCACGCCTACATAAAAGTTCAAATGTGCATGCAAAGCATGCCTAAAGAATGAATATATGAAACAAACAAGAAAAAATGCCCAAATAATTGGGAAAATTTGTCTTAAAGAAGCAGAAAACAAACTTTTTCTTGTCCATGTACACTCCTAGTATCCCTCAAGCCACACCAAGGGAGGGAAAGAGGGTACCGATTGTACTCTGCTCCTCCCCTCACCGGTAACAGCACCTGGGCTCTTGGGTAATGGATCTCCACACTCAGAGCAATGAGAAGGAAACAAAAACCATTAATAATACAATTCACACACACAATTGTGGTACACAACCAAAGCTTTGGGATAGAGAGAGCAAGACTTGTGCTTCTCTCTCTGACTCCGCCTATTTTGGTTTCCTTTTTTACTGGCTTAAGATCATATTTCACAGCATTATTTCCACCTTATTATTCTATATCAAACATCACATTATATCTTTTACTAATGCATATTTATAATGTGCATCTCTATGTCATAGGTCAGATCTTATTAGTATAGGTCATCAGGAGGAGACAAACATGTATTCCCAGACATAACTTCTTAAACAATAATTCTAAAACAAGTAGTTTTTACAGTGTATGTTTCAAGACTGAAGAGAAAGTTCTTCCCTGCACTTTCTGTATTATAAACCTAGTTTCTCTGTTATCTGAAAGTTCAACATAGTTTTTCAGTAGAGTCTCTCAAGGTTGTTAGCTAAGTAATACGCCCTGGAATGTCTGAGCTACTGAATCTGTGGTGTTAACTCTTTCTGAGGGCTTTCAGTGATATACTATTATTGAGTACCCTCACAGTGTACACAGTCCTGTACAGACAAGCCTCCTTTCAGGTATCTGCCACAATAGGAAAGCCTTTCACTCCCTCAACATGCAGGTGGCCGACAATAGCAAAGGCCTTATTACTGATGTCTTCCTGAGCTTGCCAGGCTCCTGTCACAAAACCTACATTTCATCTCACCCAAGAATCCATGATAAATCTGAAAATGGCCAGACCACCAGGGAATGGCTGTTAGGTGACTGTACCCTACCGCAAAACACACAATACCAATTCATTCACATGCTGTGAGCTCAATGTGTTCTTTCTCAGCTCCTACTACATTAGACAAAGCACCAGGGAAGTGCTGGCACATAAGGACTGTATGCCTGTTTCATATAGCCTAATTATCTTGCATGCTTTTTCTTCTCCCACATAGCTGGTAGAGACTACCTTAAAAGGTGCTGGCTCAGGACCCCCGCTCCCCCCATGACAAGATCACAGAATGAAGCAGAAGAACATTGCAATGGAGCCTACCTACACAGCTGGATTATCACAGAGAGGACCTTTGAGTATTGTGTGCATTTTGGTTGCCATATCTCAAAATACATACATCAGAATTTTAAAAAGTACATAGAAAGGAGACCAAAATGATAAAGGGGATGAAACAACTTTCTTGAGAAACAACTCTCCTGTAAAATAACTCTCCTGTTAGGGTATTCAGCTTGGAGAAGAGATGACTAAGCTGAGATGTAGAGGTCTATAAAATCCTGAGTGGAATGTAATGGGTAAATTCAAATCATTTGGTTACTGTTTCAAAAAATATGTCATGAAGTTACAAGTAGAACATTTAAAACAAATATGAGAAAATACTTCTTCACTGAAGGGATCATAACGAGGCACGAACAGTGGGGATGGAGGTCCCGTTGGGACGTCCATCCCTGCTATTCGTGCCCTCTCCTGATCCCGTCTAACTTCCCCACGCGTTGTATGGGGAAGTTAGACAGGGGCAGGAAAGGGGTGGATCGGGGGAAGCATTAGGGCGGGCAGTGGGTGGTCGTCGGCCCCGGACATACAGGGTCGATTCCAATGTCGGCCATGTACGCCCAAGGCCAGCAGCTTATATGGGGAAATTATTCCATCTCTGAGGTGGAATAAGTTTCCCTAGTCAGCGAGGGATGGCGGGTCCGTGGCTCAGAAAGGGCAGGAGGAGGCAGAGGACATACCCCGCAGCCCAATTCTGGCCTTGGGAGGCCAGATCAGGGGTTGGACTTCAGTGAATGCACAGTTTTGTCTGGCGGCCAAGGATCACAATGGCTCCATTCAAAAGCCCTGACTGAGCTAACTGTGCAAGGCCTCTATATGCAGACTGACTGGAATTGAGGTCCCGGCCTGCATATACAGGCCTGGATGCAATTCTGATTCCACAGGGCCAGAATCCCAGCTAATTTTGTGCGTCCAGTTCTGACCGGGCACACAGAGGTTTGGGACATCCAGGTCAGAATCGGGCCCTGAATATATGGCCAAGCTTTGGGACTTACTGCTGGAAGACGTGGTGAAAACAATTAGAAACATAGAAATATGATGACAGAAAAAGACCACATGGCCTATCTAGCCTGTCCTTCCATATCAACAACTACAACAGTCCCCTTTTTACCTTTAGAGATCCTCTGTGTTTGTCCCATGCTTTTTTGAATTCAGTTACTGTCCTCATCTCTACCACCTCCACTGGGAGACTATTCCATGGATCCACTACTCTTTCCGTAAAGAAATATTTCCGCATATCACTCCTGAATATATCTCCCTTCACCCTCATCCCATGTCCCTTCATAGCAGAACTTGTTTTAAATTGAAAGAGGCTCTCTCCCTGAAGATTTATGCCATGGAGGTATTTAAACATCTCAATCATATCACCTCTATCCCACCTTTCCTCTAAGGTGTACATATTAAGATCCTTCAGTCTGTCCTCATATGCTTTATAATGAAGACCACTAATCATTTTAGTAGCCACCCTCTGCACCGACTCCATCCTGTTCACATCCTTTTGAAGATGCGGTCTCCAGAATTGCACACTATACTCCAAATGAGGTCGCACCAAAGACTTATACAGAGGCATTATCACCTCCTTTTTTCTGCTAGCCATTCCTCTCCGTATGCACCCAAGCATCCTTTTAGCTTTTGCCGTCGCCTTTTCTACCTGTTTAGCTACTTTAAGATCATCAGACACAACCACGCCTAGGTCCCGCTCTTCTTTAGTGGACAAAAGTACTTCACCCCTTATACTATATTGCTCCCTTGGATTGCTGCAGCCCAAATGCATGACTTTACATTTTTTAACATTAAATCCAAGCTGCCAAATAGCTGGGTTTAAAAAGGATTTGCACAAATCGCTGGAGAAAAGAGTCAACAGATTTTTATTAAGGGGGACCACTGAGGAATGAATTTAGCCAGGAACTTGTGTCCTGGGTTGGCCACTGTTAGAAACTGGTCTTGATGGACCTTTGGTCTAATGCAGTATAGCAGTTCTTATATTCGTGTGTTCTCGTGCTCAAAAGCCATTTCAGATATCTGGACAGTTACGGTGTGTGTGATATATTCATGGCATGCTTCTTGTGGGTTTTAATGGTGAACTATGACCTCTATTTTTGGCGCGAAGTTCAGCGCAGTCTTTAAAAGAACCCGTCAGTTCCCTGAGGTCTCTTTTCAACGTTTGCAGCCTTGTGAGACTGTATTTTTGAAGGCAAATTGGCTCTTTCCTATATTTTGTAGCTTTTCTTCCTTTTACACAATACAATAAGCAATGAGTGCTTATAAATGGTTTCTTATCATTTTTTCTGCACAGGACTGTATTGAGTTTTTAGAGTATAGATTTATGTACAAGGCTCTAGCAAACAGGTACCATTTAGATTTATTTATTTATTTAAATCATTTCTATACCGCGCTCTTTAAAATCAGAGCGGTTTACAGGTAACATCAATTTGTACAATGCGGTGGAACATGCAATGTGCATTACAGAGAACAGGTATTATAACTTGGGTTTTAACGGGGTAACTACTGTATATACAAATGGAGCTGTTGTGTCATTGGTACAATTGTGGATCCATGACACGCTCTGAAACTATTTACAATTTAAATAACTATTTACAGGTTGGGCAGTAGTATTTCTGGATGTGGTTGCATCAGCATGACATGAGTGTGCTGGTGGTGTCATTATGGGGGGTGGAGGGTATGTTGGGTTGTGATGTTTCACTGGACTGGACTGTAGTAGAAAAATATGGTGCTTTAGTGCCTTCCTAAATTGGGCGAGGTCGGTGATAGCTCTGTTCTTTGCTACCAGGGAGGATTTTGTTATTGTGCTGGGGATTATGAGTGTGTTGTCTTTCCTTTGATAGTAGTACTCATTTAAAAGCAGACATACAATTGAACCTCTGATTTTCAGATTAAATATGTTGTGTTACCAACAGTTTGCCTTTTATCCGTAAGTCCTCCTCATCCTTTATCGGCACTTTTTCTGTCTTGATAACCATAAATATGCCATACAATTAACAACAATGCTTCCCGAGAGATGGACTGAAATATTCTTTGTGACACTTATTATATGGTGTTAACATTAGATATGTTTTTGCACACTGATGGGTATTCTTATGATTGTTTCTATATGTTTAAATGTTCTCTTTGCTCATATATATTTTCCATATTTACATTATTTTCAGTGTCTTGTTTTTATGCATCAGTTCTTACTATATTTTCTAATATACTTTTACTATTTTATGTGACAATGCATAACATGTTGGTTTTACTTTACATGTATACATTTGTATGATCTAATGTGTTACTTATTTTTTAGTCATATTTTATTATTTCGTTTTTGCTACTTATTTTGGATTTGTTTTATTCTTGAGGCCTGCACCCCCTGAGGAATGCCAAGACGGCCGAAACACGTTGGGGTCTTAATAAGGTCTGTTGACCGCCATCTACTGCACTGGGTCCATTTGTTTCTTCTTCTTATGCTTCTTGCTCCATCATTTTTCTCAAACCTGCATGTCACCCCTTCCAGAGGGGGTGTGGTGGAGCAGCCAGCCACTGAGGAGCATGCAGAACCAGCAGCAGAGGAGGAAGCAGCTCATCCCCACAAAAAAAGCCTGGCAGCATGGAGTGACCTGATCCTCCAACATTTTACACTTCTCCCCCTCCCCTGAGATTCATTCATAGTCACATGGTGCGAGCTGCTTGCACACCAGCTGCTATGTCTTACTGCTTCCATACCTGATGTGTAGCCGCACAGAAATCAGGGAACATCATTAGACTCTCGGCTACAACTGCTGGTGATGGGTAACAATGGGCCTGCTAGTACAGGGAACAGGGATGCAGAGGACAGCCCTGGTGGTGACAGTGAAGGTGCTAACACAACAGCCTGATGGGATGGAAAAACAGCAGCTGGTGGTAGTACGTAGGTTGGTGATCCAAGAGCTAGCAAGATACTGGTGATGCTGCTATGGAGTTTTTGCTTGTCATACTTTAGGTCTTTAACTCTCTGCTTGAAGGATGTTCCTCCTGTGGCAGATGCTGCATACCTGTAACCAGCAGCAGGGTTATCTCAAGCTACCCCTCTCTCAGAACCAGTTTGTGCATTTTCTATGCCAGTAACATCCATCCCCATAGCAACTGAGATGTACAGTGCTCCATTAATCTCATTTGTCATCATGAGCATTGGCTGCTGCGGTCTCCTTTGCTGACTCTAACTGGCATGACCAGCCCAAGGGTTTCTGCTGCCCCAGGCAGAAGCCCCAGCTGTGACACCCCCCCCCCCCCACGCACTGAGCCACCATCCCCCCCTGCTGCTGCTGATTCCATTGGTGGTTCTGGGAGCGGCTCAGCAGCAGGCCATGTGCTTCGGCATACATGTCCTGCAGCTACTGACTCCCTCTGATGCAACTTTGGTGGGTCATAAGCAGCACTCCATGTGTGCCAAAGCACATGGCCTGCCATGGGTCACTGCCACTGCGCTTAGCTGCCCCTCCCCTGATCCTGTGGTCAGAATCAGCGGCAGCGCAGCACAGCACGGGGGGGGGGGAGTGGAGGGTGGTGTGGTTCAGCGCAGGGGAGGAGGGTGGCAAGTCATGTGTGCCATGCCCCTCTCAGAGGTCTGCTGCTCTAGGCAGATGCCTAGCCCACCTGATGGATGGGCCAGCCCTGGTTCATGTAGGGGGTAGGGATATTGGATTCTCTTCCACCTTTTCATCAGGCCTACGTGTCTTTTTACCAACAGGCATAAGGTCATTAAACTTCTCCTCTGCGACTTGATTGGCTCCAGTCTCGGTGCCCTTTCCGCTGGTCTCCTCTGATGCCTCTGCACATGCTAGAATGGCACCGCTATACCCTAGATGCTTCCCATCAGAGGTTGTGGGCTCTTCTTCAGGTAGGAAACACAATAGCACATGATGAGAATCTCCTTGTCATAGCCACTATCAGACACAATCTATCTCCCTTTAGGTTCAACTTTTTTAGGAGTGATAATATATCAGCCGTAGTCTGACCATTTTAAAATTCTTCTGATTGGAGATACCATGGATACCTAGCTATGACATTAGTTTAGTTTTGTTTAGTTTTCTTAATTTTGCACTAACATATTTCATATGAAATCTCGCAACAAAGTACAAAATAAGCCATTGTAAAATATATTACAATATAGCTTAGCAGGTGTAGCATCTATGACGTCCTTCCTGTAATTCACTGAGCTCTAGCTTTGTAAGAACAGCTAAAGATAGCTGCTGCAGTGACTGCCATCTGTACCAGGGGTGGCTCAAGGGTGAAGCGGAGCCATGTGTGAAGACTCAATGTGGGGGATTCATTAGCATATATATTTGCATATTCATTGGTCTCATTTGCATACAAATGTGCATGCTAGATTTATTTGGTCAGTGCTTTGTCAGGTTAATGATGAGGAAGGAAGATATAAAATGAGAAAATGAAGCTGTGAATTCAAGATCATGGTGCACAGGCTTGATTAGACTTTGCCAGAGCTGAAAAGGCTTAGAAATCCTCAACAGTGAAGCTATCAGGCTGCAAAACAAAATTAAACTGAGATATTCCCTTAAAAGTTGAGATTTCCTTAAATCTGAACTGACAAAATATTTTAAATTTCAGACTGGCAGCATGAGAAACACAAAGGTAGCCACATGCCAATTAACCCCCTCCGACACCTTACAGTTGACTCCACACAAGGAACAAATAGAAAAAGTCAGAACAACGGCACAGGACCTCTAGAGTAAATCTACCATTCCATAACAGCTTTCCAAAACTCCTACAAGAAGCCTACCCAGGAAAGGGCATCACTATATTGCAATGGGCCCTGGAACATCCATACACTTACTGGGAAAACTGAACAAGCTAGATTACTACAGATCTCTACATTGAAGCTCCATGCTAACAGAATACCTGGCCTCAGATCACACACTTAGGACATAGGTAGACCCTCACCAAGTACAGAATAAGTGACCACAAACTAAAAGAAGAAATATGAGGGCAAAAATTAAACCAAAATTTCTAGAAGCCAGTGCTAAAAAAGACAAGCAGAAACAGAGACTTATAAATATAGCATATCTAAATTATAGAAAGCGGCACTAACCACTAAATTGAAAATAAAATTATGTTTTCTACTTTTGCTGTCTGAAGGTTTTATTTTTCTAATCTGTCCCAGTCTCTGATTCTGCTTTGCTGTGTCTGTCCTCTTAAATTGACCAATGCACGGGAAACCCTGAAAATCATTTATTTTCCTTCTTCAATCAGGGTCAGTAAAAGGATATGAGGAGCCTTAAATTAACCTCATGCCTGCTGCCTCCACCCACATTACTGCTGCTACCACCCCTCTATTACTACTACTACAACTAATCATATAGAAAGCGCTAAAAGGCACACAAAGTGCTGTACATATAGATGTAAGAGACGGTCCCTGCTTATCAGAGCTTACAATCTAGTCAAGACAGGCAGCAAACAGATGGAAACAAGGATATGTCTAAGGGAATGTGAGGAAGCATAGTTGGAGAACAGGAGATTCAGTCAAAGCTTTTTATATTGCAACTTAAACTTGGCAATGTACATTAAACAAGGGCATTGATAACTTGGATTTTATAAGGCAATGGAGGTTTCAGTGACTTGCATAAAAAATGCTAGTGGGAATTGAACACTGGTCTCTTCCTTCCTAAGCCAATGCTCTAACCATTAGGGTACTTCTCCAAACAACTAGAAAAAGAAGGGCATAGATAGAAGGGATCTGCCAAAAGAGCGGAGTTCCCAAGGAGGGGTGTAGAGAGAGATAAGAGATGAAAGATACTGAGCACCAGAATGAGCACACTCATAGGTCAGTAGGAGAAGTTTGAACTGGATACGGAAGTTGATAGGGAGCAAATGAAGCAACTTGGGAAGAGGGGTTATATGAGCATAGCAAGACTGGTGGAAGATTAGCCAAGCGGCTGAATTTTGAACAGACTGAAGGAAAGAGAAATGATTTAGTGGGAGACCAGCAAGGAGGAGATTGCAGTAGTCTAGACGGGAGGTGACTAAAGAGTGGATAAGTGTCTTAATAGTATGTTCACCTGTAAAAATAGCCAGGGCCAGCCCGACGCACGTGAGAGAATAATGTTCGCATAAGGCCCCATGCTTCAGGGGGCCCTGTGCCAACTTCATGCCACACATGCTGTCTGACTCCTGTCTGTTTGCAGGGCCACCTGCACTTGGCCCTGCACCTGCCTGACTGGCTTCAGAGGGAGCCAGAGAGGCCAGAAGTCCCGCTCACCTCTGCATAGCCACTGGAGTTAAGAGCGGCATTTTCCTTTACTCCGGCAGCTATGTTCTCTTGCAGCCCACTTTTGCGGTGATTGACAGGAGGATAAAGGACATTTCCTGTTTCACACAAGACAGGAAATGCCCTGTAATATCCCATCACTGAGCGTGTGGGCAGACTGCAAAAGAACACAGCTTCCGGATTGAAGGAAAATGCTGCTTTTCACTCCAGCAGCTATGCAGAAGTGAGCCAGTGCGTTGGGTCTCCCCGGCTCCTTTTGAAGCCCATAAGGCAAGACAGGCATGGGGTTGTTTGGGGTGGAGGCTAGGACTGGAAAAGGACTGATGGGGGGCTAGGATACGACTGGAAATGGGCCGATGGGAGGGCTAGGGCTGAAAAAGGAGTGATGAGAGGGCTAGGACTGGAAATGGGCTGATGGGGAGGCTAGGATAGGACTGGAAATGGCTGATTGTGGGGTAGCTTGACTGGACATGGGCTGATGGGGGGCTAGAACTGGAAATGGACTGATTGATGGGGGCTTGGACTGGAAATGAGCTGATGGGGTTTGGACTGAAAACAAGCTGATTGGAGGGCATGTACTGGAAATAGGTTAGTGGGGTGCTAGGATAAGACTGGAAATGATTGATGGGTCTAGAACTGGAAATGGGCTGATTGGGTGGCTAGGATAGGACTGGAAATGGGCTGATGGATGGCCTAGGATAGGACTACAAATAGGCTGATGAAGAGGCTAGGATAGGACTGGAAATGGGCTGATGGAGGGCTAGGACTGAAAATGAGCTGATGGGGAGGCTTGGATTGGAAATGGGCTGGTGGGGGGCTAGGATAAGACTGCAAATGGACTGATGGAGGGGCTAGGATAGGAGAGGAAATTGGTTGATGGGGGGCTAGGACTGCAAATGAACTGATGGATGGGCTAGAATAGGACTGGAAATGGCCAATGGGGGGCTAGGACTTGAAATGGGCTGATGAGGGGACTAGGATAAAACTGCAAATGAACTGATGGAGGGGCTAGGATAGGACAGGAATTTGGTTGATGGGGGCTAGGACTGAAAATAAACTGATGGGTGGGCTAGGATAGGACTGGAAATGGCCAATGGTGGGCTAGGACTTGAAATGGGCTGATGGGACTAGGATAAAACTGCAAATAAACTGATGGAGGGGCTAGGATAGGGCTGGAAATGGCTGATAGGGGGCTAGGATAGGACTGGAAATGGATGACAGGGGGCTTGGACTGGAAATGGGCTGATAGGGGGCTAGGACTGGAAATGGGCTGATTGAGGGAGGCGTGGACTGGAAATGGGCTGATGGGGGCTAGAACTGAAAATAGGCTGAATGGAGGGTTTAGAAACCAAAGGAGCTGGTACAAAAGGGCGGATTTCAGGCTTAAACAAACCCCTTTTATTGAACCCCTACGCGTTTTGGCCTGCAAGACCTTCTTCAGTGGGATTTTAGAAGACAAACCTTGTAAAATCCCGTCTGTATAAAAAAGCTAATATCATACATCAAAGTACCATTGTGAATTCCATAGTCAAAATGCATAGGGGTTCAATAAAAGGGGTTTGTTTAAATGTGAAATCCACCAGTCTGTGTACCAGCTCCTTTGGTTTCCACACATACGCTGCAGGTACTTTGTTGCTCTCTTTTGGTTGTTCCTGAATAGAGGGCTTGGGCTGGAAATGGGTTGGTGGGGGCCTAGGATAGGACTGGAAATGACTGATGGGGCTAGAACTGGAAATGGGCTGATTGAGTGGCTAGGATAGGACTGTAAATTGTCTGATGGAGGGGCTAGGATAGGACTGCAAATGGGCTGATGGAGGGGCTAGAATAGTACTACAAATGGGCTGATGGAGAGGCTAGGATAAGACTGGAAATCAGCTGATTGGGGGAGGCTTGGACTGGAAATGGGTTGATGGGGGCTAGAATGAAACTGGAAATGACTGATGGGGGCTTGGACTGGAAATGGGCTGAGTGGGGGTGGCTAGGATAGGACTGCAAATGGACAAATGGAGGGGCTAGAATGGACTGGAAATGACTGATGGGGAGGCTAGGATAGAATTGGAAATGGGTTGATGAAGGGGGCTTGGATTGGGGGCTACAAGACCTGTGTTGGACCAGTGACTGAACCAGAGAGGATCAGAAAGGATCTGTACCTGTTAAGAAAGCTACTGTATGGTGCCCACTTGGAATTTTTTCTTTATCTTGTGAAATGTAGTTCCCCTTCTTTGGGGGCCCTTTCATAATTGTTGCTTGAGGGCCCATAATTTGAACTCTGCCACTACATTGCCCTGATTTCAACAGTGGAAAAAGAAAATTTCACCAAAATAAGATCCCGAAAATATAAGGCAGATGATTTAAAAGAATCAATTTACATGAGTAAGAAATACAATTATTTTGCCTGAAAATAGTTTAATTCAGATACTTCTCTGATAAATTAGATCCTTGTTTGACTGAATGCTGATTTTGTTGTAGAAGGCAAAGAGAAAAAAATTATTAAAGTTTACAAGTTGAATGTGCAATAATGTATGCTGGGATCTCAGCAATATTAAGTCTTCAAAATATAGCCCTATTGTCTACAGCAGGCATGTTCAACAGGTAGATTGCAATCTACCTGTAGATCGCGGAGGGGTCAGAGGTAGATCGCCAGCCCCACTTGGCTCCATCTCTCCAGAAGCTCGCCCCGTCGCTAGGAGAGATCTTGTGCCGGCAGGTCGTCTGCCGAGGGCTTGCTGCCACTGCTGATCCTTTGCCTGTCTTTTTTCCCTGCCTGCGGGAATCTTGTCTGTGGGTGTATTGGGGGCACTTGTTGTTTTCATGCCAATAGTTTGTGGGTACCCTAGGGGACCACCGCCCATGGCCTGCACCGAGACGCCACAGGCCCGGCGTCATACCTGGTCTCCTGCCTGTCAGAATCACCCATTCCTGCCCCTGCCCCAACTCCCCTTAGAATTGTGTTATATACCGGGCGATATCTATTCGCCTGGGCTTTACCTGAATACACTTACCATATTAGTCGTGTCGTGTGCTGATCGTTGGTTGCTTTATAGTTCACTTTCATTAAACGTTTCCGGGCAGACACAACAAAGTGTCAAGAATTTGGTGATTTTGGCGGGCTTTTCCAATTTTGTTCTAACTTGCCTATGCCTTGCCTTCAAATTGGTTCAAACCACTGTGACTTTTGCTTGCCTCTGCAATTTTATTTTGCCTAGCCTTTGCGTTGATTCTACACTGCAATTTTATTTCACCTTGCCTTTGCGTTGATTCTACACTGTGTGCAGAATTTATTAAATTGCGTGTGGTGGTATTTGAACTTGTTTGGCAGTATTTGATTTTATCTGGTTTGCTGGACAGGTGTTTGAGTTTTTTTGATGATTGTTTGGTGGTATTTGATTATTTGGTGCCAATATGATGAATTCTTATTTTTACTTTTAGAACTACATGTATGGTTTTGGCATCTCCAGTCCTTGTATTGCACATCATCCAGAGGTCTTCAGTTTCTGTTGATCTTTAATACTTTGGGACAGTGACAGTTTTGGACCAGATTCAGCAAGAGTTTATACTAACTTAGCAGATTTCTTACATCCAGCCACCCCAGTATAACGAAGATGAGTGTTCCAAATAACATCCAGCCACCCCAGTATAACGAAGATGAGTGTTCCAAATAACAGCAAAACCTATCACTTTCATGATGAATGGGAAATGTACTACTTCTTCATCAGGGCGAAAGACAAGTTGTCTAATTTGTAACACCCCAGTATCCTTGCCCAAAAAGGGTAATCTGGAATGTCATTATAAGGCTCTGCATAGCAATAAGTTTGATGCTGATTTTCCACCCAAAAGTGAAATTCGCAAACTGAAGCTCAAAGAACTTAAATCGAAATTGGCTACTCAGCAACAGTTGATGGTGAAGCCAAGGTCACATTCGGTCAATGCAACCATAGCATCCTTCAAGGTCAGCAACCTGATCGCAAAGAAATGCAAACCTTTCACTGAAGGGGAATTTGTAAAAGATTGTTTTCTTGAAGCAGCTGACAATCTTTTTGAAGGTTTTAAAAATAAGAAAGAGATCATAGCTGCTATTCAAGATGTACAATTGTCAATAAACACCGTCGTGCGGCGAATAGAAAAGATATGTGGAGAGACGCAACTGAACAATTGTTGGAGGATGTTTAAAATTGTGTTGCTTTCTCACTCCAACTGGATGAATCTACAGACATAAGAGACATAGCCCAGTTACCAGTCTTTATCCAGATGTTTTTTGAAGACTTCAGTGTTAAAGAAGAACTGCTTGGAATGATTTCTTTAAAAGGGAGAACTACTGGTCAGGAAATATTCAGTTCTTTCCATTCTTTTGTGGCAAAGTGTAATCTTTCATTGCATAGACTTGTTTTCATCACTACTAATGGAGCAAGAGCAATGACAGGTGAGGTTAACGGTTTCATAACCCTCTGTAGACAGCATGACGACTTCCCAGATTTCCTTTCTTACCACTGCATCATTCACCAGCAAGTTTTGGCAAGCAAGAGACTCAATACAAAGACTGTCATGGACATCACTTTCAAAACTGTAAATGCAGTTCATGCAAGATCACTTCAAATATGGCTTTTCAATCTTACTCTTGATGAAGGGGCAGCGGAAATCATTTTGTACACAGATGTAAAGAGGCTAAGTAGGCACACATTTCTGCAAAGATTTCGTGATTTGCTGAATGAAATAAGAAGTTTTTTGAAGGAGAGGGGAGATGACAAAGCAGAGTTGGAAGATGAGGAGTGGTTATGTGATCTGGCATTTCTTGCTGACTTTACAGGCGAACTAAGTGATATGAACCTTGAACTGCAAGGTAAAAACAAATGCATTGACGAGATGATGAGTACAGTTTCATCCTACAAGAGCAAATTTGAGCTAATGATGACTGACCTTGCAAACAGCACTTTTGATCATTTTCCTAATACGCAGGACCACCTGGGACAATATCCAAATTTTGTTTTTCAGAACGAGAAGTATGTGACAGAAATCTGTTCTGTTATCCAGGAATTTGAAAATAGATTCTGTGACTTCCAAAAAATTGGAACAGTTGTAGAGTACCTGTCATACCCATTCAAAGTAAATGTGGACATTAAAGAAATTGCAGCTGCTATCAGTAAAAATTACTCATTGAACAAGCCATCTCTTGAAAATGAAATATTAACCCTTAAAACTGGCATTTTTCTCAAGACCTGTGCTGAGCAAGAATTGTTTTGGAAGCTAGTGCCAAGAGACAAATTTCCCAACTTGAGAAGATGCAGTGAAGCTGTACACTCCTGTTTCAATTCAACTTATTTGTGTGAATCTGTGTTTTCCCATCTGAAAATGACAAAGAGTACACAACATTCCAACATGACAGATGACCATCTCCAGGATTCCCTGAGACTGGCCCTCACACAGTATTCACCCAACTTCAAAAAGATGGTGGATGAAATGCAGTCTTAGATGTCTCACTAATGAGCAAGAGCGAAATATTAAAGATTGTGCAAGATCAGCCTGGATCAATACTCAACCTAAATTTAACACAAATTACTCAATAAAAGTTAAAGAAAGTTATTAAGACAGTTAAAGAAAGTTATTACTCAATAAAACTTTAAGAAAAAAAATGTACTTTCTATTTCCCCTCGCAGTTCTTACTGGATCTTCATCTCTCTGTTTTGTTTTTACTTAATTTGCTTAACAGCACATCACATCCAAGTAAATGACAGAAGGTTCATTAAAAATTGGGGGAGGGGGAATTCCTCCAACTTTACTGGGTTAAAATTTAATTTGAAACTAATTTGAAACTTAATTTTCATGGTGGTAGATCACTGGCACTTTTGGCTGGAAAAAGTAGATCACGTCCTGTTTGAAGTTGGACATGCCTGGTCTACAGTATCTTTACAAAAATTAAAAGAAACCTGTCTTTCTACCCTTTGACCAAAAGTTGTTTTTTTTCCCAGATTAGCAAAGCAAACAGGAAGAAAACTGACCTTTCAAATAATACCCTAAACTCCCAGCTCAAAAATAAAGGATAATTAGAAAGTCCTAACTAATTCCCCCTTACCACTCATAATAATTCAGACCATACAGCAAATTATTTCATAAACAGAAGTTGCAGCAACAATAAACTTTCTTCTGATTTGCAGTTTATTAGGCAAGATTGAACTGGATCAGTTGGAATTGGAGGCCTTTCACTGAAGTTTCTCAAAGCTGCAAATTTTTCTCCAAAGAGCTAGACATAGGACCAGCAGTCGTCAGTGACGTTCTGACACTATTGGGTACCCTGAGTGGATGCCACGCCCCTTGGGACCACACCCCCACTGGGATGACACTCACTGCCACTCCCCCACTGGGCCTTCCTAAGTTTTCAGATCTAAAGTCAAAACTGCATCACACAGCATAAAAGCTTCTTAGAGCACATGTATGCAGATAACGTGTCCCAAACCTGTTCTTCAGGTCGACAAAATGTTCTTCAGTGCTCACACAACAGCCACTCTTCCAGGGTTTCAGGATTTTTCAACTCCAGAAGAACTTCAGATCCAGGAGAAGCAGACTCATTCTCAGACTGCCTCTATAAAAGCTCAGTCTCTTTCTCAAAAAAATAGCTTTCCTTGGTCACATAACAGTTCTAATGATCACTGCCACTATTCTTAAGAAAGGTATACTCACCCTTTTTTGTGTCTAGGTTGAGGAGATCAAGCCTCTTCCTCAGGAACATGGGAGCAGAAAAAGAACAGAAAAAATGGTCTTACTTATGCTTAAGTCTTTCAGATTCCAAAACCCTTTATTTTCACTGTTAAAACCCAAAATTTAAGTCCCATTCAGCTCACACCTGCTCTACAAACACACACTCTCTCTCTCTGTTCAAATCCTCCAACTGTTCAAACAGCTGTCAACTCCAAACGTTCTCAGGGACTGAAAAGTTCTCCCCACCTTACTCATGATTAAATAGTCCCCTGAAATTCCCAGGGTTAGGCTTTTGGTGTCAAATGCAAACTCTGGTCCCTAGCAGTTCTTAAGATACCCCACCTAATTTGAGGGTTCATTTCATTAAACAAACGGGCTCTGTTCAAATAATTCCAGAAACTTTGCCACCATTTTACTGTCTTATGACCATTCCTACAAATTCTTTCTACCTCAGACTGTCTCTATGTCGAACCATGGCATGGAATAAGCAAGCTGCATGCCAATCCTCCACTGTGCACCATTCCCTTTAGTGCACCTGCACCACATGCTTCCCGCCTTTAGCACCAGTTAAAAACAAACACAAAATTCAAATGAATATCCATTTTTGACACCACCAGATCCTAACATTACTCTCCTCACCAGCCCAACCTTAGAACCGGCTTGCTTCTCCACAGCCCAGGTCAAGCACAGCCTGTTCTGATATTGTACCAAACCTTGCTGCTTAAAGGTGACTTTGCCAGTGCCGGTCTACCACTGTGACCCAGGATCAAATTATCACTGCTGCGGATCCACAGTCCTGCAGAGCCCTTCCTCCACTGACATGGCTTAAAACTCCGTGCTGCTCCCCTCAGAAAGAAATATGATCCTCTGTCTTACTTAAAGTTTGCTGCAACATGCAGCACTCTCTCATGGCAGCAGACCTGCAGGCACAGAGCTCTCAGACCAAGCTCCCTTTCAGCACAGCAGCTTTGAAATAGCACAGGATTTGGGGGGGGGGGGAGGTAGGGGTGGTAAACAAATTTCAACCACAGGGTTATATTACTTTTGTGCTTAAAGTAGGTACTTTTTTGTAAAATTATCTTCCATATGTACATAAAAAGCCTCTTCTAAAATTACTTCAAGGGTTATGTGCATAAAAATACCCACAGTAACAAAGTGATAGATACTTTTGGGTGCCATGTATATCGACATGTTCTGGAGCTGAGCTTGAGTGGAATACATATTGGGGTCTATTCTGTACTGCAAATAGCCCCCCTTCCATCCCCGGCAAAAGCCTCCTGGTATGAACAAGGAGTTTGTATGGGGAATCTTAGATGGGGGTGGGAGGGGGCGTTGCAGAGGCAGAGTGAGGGTGGGAAGTAGGTGGTACGAGGCCCCGGATGTACAGGGCCGATTCTGAAGTCAGCCCTGTACGTCCAGTGCCTCGGATCTAGACAGGGTGGAATAAGTCCCCCTGGACATTGGGGGATGGCAGACCCAGGCAGCGGCAGAAATGTGAGGGGGTGCAGGGGGTTCCCCGCAGCCTGAACCTGGCCATGGAAGGCCAGATTGGGGATCGGGCTACAGGGAACGAAGATTGTGGTCAGCAGCCATACTTTTTTATCTATATACATATTTAATTTTTACACCACTATTCATTTATTAGTTTTTACTGTTCTCTTTTGCTTTTACCTCTGTATCACTTTTTATTTGCTCTTATTGGCTCTCCCTTTTTTATTATTTTTTACTATTTTGCATTGATTTTGGTTAAGGTTTCCATCTAACCACAGTATTGTATTTTATGGATGTTCTAATACTATACCGATATTCCATTTAGGGTAACAATGTTTCCTTTGAAATATTCTTTCATTATTTTTTTTAGCACTTTTAGATGTATTTTAATTTTTATTATTTTTCTCAACTTTTTTTATAGTGGTATTGTGTGATTATTATTTTTGCAAGATTCTCCATTCAGTCTATTTTACTGGCCTTGTTAACAGTAAGTTTTTATTTTGCTCCTCCCTCCTATCTGTAAATACATTTATATGTTCACATGAAAATTCCCCCCTTTTGCACAGTTTGACTCTCTACCTGTCCTCTCTGGTTCTCCTTTCTTGTTTTTATGTTTTAATGTATTCACTTATCCATTGTGTAATGATTACTTTTAACATTATTATTGATATTATTCTTCCCTAAAAGGAATTTTCATGTGAACATATAAATATAGAGATTGCGGCTTTTCAATGGAGCCAGTGTCATGGCAACCAGACGCCATTGCGCCGTGGCTCCATTGGAAAGTCCTGACTGAGTTAGCTGGGCAAGACCTGTACTTGCAGGCCAGATGGAATCGGGGTCCCAGCCTGTACGTATAGGCCTGGTTGTGATTCTGATCTCATGGGAGCCATCAGAATCATGGCTCCCTCTATGCATCCGGTTCCAACCGGGCGCACAGAGGACCGAGACTTCAGTGTCAGAATCGCGCCCAAGAGGATTATGAAAAATTGCAAAAGACCTTGATAAATTTGAAGACTGGACATCCAAATGGCAGATAAAATGTAATGTACAAAAGTACAAAGTTATGCAACTAAGAAAGAACAACCCAAACTATGGCTACTCGATGAAAGATTCCACATAAAGAACCATCACCCAGGAAAAAGATTTAGGTATCATCGTGGATAATGGGTTGAAACCCTCCACCCAGTTTGCAGTGGTGGCCAAGAAAGCAAATAGAATGCTAAGAATCATAAAGGAATGGAGAATACTACCGAGGATGCCTCTATGTCATTCCATGGTGCAACTGCACCTTGAATATCGTGTGCGATTCTGGTCGTCATATCATAAAAAGGATATAGCAGAATTAGAAAAGGTACAAAGAAGAGCCACCAAAATGTTAAAGGAGATGGAAGGATATCCCAAGAGGAAAGGCTTAAAAGGTTAGGGCTCTACAACTAGGGAAAAAAGATGGCTGTGGGGGGCGGGGGATATGATAGAGATCTATAAATTAATGAATCGAGTGGAACGGGTAAATGTAGATTTATTTATTTATTTATTTATTTTATTTAGCAAACACTTATATACCGCTGCTTCCAGCGATCAGCAGCGGTCCGATTACAATAGGAGAACTGTCAAATCAGTACAGTAGAATTTGGGGCGCGCATAGGTTGATTCGGAGGGTAGGCACATCACATCACACAATATGTACATATATACAAATGACCAGTATACACAAATCAAATTCAAGAGTAATAAATGCAGTAGAATTTGGGGCGCGCATAGGATGATTCGGAGGGTAGGCACATCACACTAGTGGTGTAAATAAGTGTATCTGTATAAGTATAAGTATATCCGTATACATGTATATCTGGATACATGTATACTCATACCTTGGGTATAAGGGGCACTGTTACATAAATACACTGATGTGGGATATGCACATATATACAAATAACCAGTATACACAAAACCAGTATACACAAAAACCAAATATAAACTTACATAAACTATCAGGTGTACATAGGTATGCAATGGATTATTGTGGTAAATAATCTTAAGCTTTGGGCTTAAAGCAAATTGAAATGACTCTGAAACAAATAGGTCTTGAGGTTTTTCCTAAAGTCAGTTAGGTCTTTGCTGGCTCGTAACTCTGGCGGCAGATGGTTCCAGAGTGTTGGTGCAGAGTATGAGAAAGCTCTGTTACTTGTGCTAGTTTTAACAGCTCTAATATCTGATGGAACTATCAGGGTGTTAGTATTGATGGTTCTCCTGCTTCTGTTGCGTGGTTGAGAGCAGATCAATGTGGAGAGGAATGACGGGGCTGTGTTGCGTATGAGCTTGAAAGTGGTCGTGAGGGTCTTATATTTTATGCGGGCAGAAATGGGGAGCCAGTGTAGCTCAATCAATACCGGGGTGATGTGATCCGCAAATCCTTTTTTCATTATGACCCTGGCGGCTACATTTTGCGCCATTTGCAGAATGTTTAGGGTTTTCTTTGGGAGACCCTGCAGAATGGCGTTGCAGTAATCAAAATGTGGCATGATGAGTGCCTGCGCAACTGTCCTGAAATCCTGGGGTTCGATAATACTCCTTAGTGGTTGAAGGACTCTTAGCTTGTGGAAGATGGCTCGGTTGGTTTTGCGGAGGTGTTTCTCCATCTTAAGGTCGCTTTCGAGCGTCACCCCCAGATATTTTATTTCGTCCTTTGTTTGGTATGTATTGTTACATAGGGTGATTGTTGCGGGGGGGTTGAAGTTTGGCTTTTTGGAGATGAACATTACCTCCGTTTTCTTGTGATTTATTGCCATGTTACTTCGGTGCAGCCAGGCTTGCATCTCGCTTAGGCACTCCTCTAGTTGGGTGTAGTTCGGGTCGATCGTGTCCAGTTGCGTGTACAACATAATATCGTCTGCGTAGACGTGGTATTTGATATTATGCCGTTGGAAAATTTTGCAGAGTGGTTGCATATACACATTGAACAGGAGCGCAGAGAGGGCCGAGCCCTGTGGTATGCCCTGAGTTTGTGTGAAAGGTTCTGCCTTTTCCCCATTGAACTGTACCTGTTGCATTCTATTCGATATGTACGAGGTGAACCATTTTAGTGGGGTTCCCGCTATTCCTATTGATTGTAGTCTGTTTATGAGGGTTCCATGGTGAACAGTATCGAATGCGGCTGATATGTCGATGAATATAAGTAGAAACATTTTCTTTTTGTCCTCTAGACCCTTAAGGAGGTTGTCTAGCAGCGCTAGGAGTAGTGTTTCAACACCGTGATGCCGTCTGAATCCATATTGCTGATTGTCCAGGGTTTCATTCGCATCCAAGTGGTCTTGAAGTTGGAGTAGCACGGCCTTTTCGATGACCTTGGCCAGGAAGGATATGCTGGATATTGGTCGGTAGGATGCCGGGTCGACCTTATTGACTGTTTTGTTTTTCAGGATAGGCCTTATGATAGACTTCTTAAGTTGTGCGGGCATGTCACCCTTGTTGTTGCAGTGATAGGTTGACTATGTGGGCGACGTGATGGGCGATGTCTTGTTTCACTGCTTTGATCCAAGCGGCTGGGCATGGATCTAGTGGGGAGGTGGTGGTGTTGATGTTTGTAATTATGGTAGTAATCAGATGGTTGTTTACTTTGTGAAAAGTGCACCAGAGCTGATCCTGCCTGGTGCAGATTGTCATGGATGGAATAGACCTTGAGGGAGTTGGGTCCATGTATTGCATAGGCGTTGATGCTGTGAGTTTGCTTGCATAGTGGTTTGCTAAAGTTTGAGGTTTGATTTCATTGTTGGTGTGGTCATCCAGTGTTGTTTTTGTTAGGGTTTTGACTAGTTCAAATAATTCGCGGGGTTTGTTTATGGCCTTGTTCAACAGATTTGTGTGATGAGTTCTTTTCGCTGAGTTAATCTCCTCCTTGTATTTAGCGAGTAGAGACAGGTATTCTGTCCTGTGCTCATGGTCCTTTGTTCGTCTCCATTTCCGCTCTGATTTGCGGAGTGTCCTTTTCATTCTGGTCAGCGTAGCGGTGTACCACGGTTCAGATCGGCGTTTGGCTGAGTCTGTTGGGGTTTTCCAAGTAGGGTTGGATACTTCCAGTATACCACTGTTCCATCTGTTGGTGAGGTCTTCGAGGTCCGTGCATTCCAAATTAATGCGGGAAGCAATGGAGCCTATAAGATTTTCCTCATTGAATTTGTTGAAACTCCTCCTCGTGTATGTTGACCTCCTGGCTTTTGCATTTTTAGGCGGGGCGGGCAGTTTTACTTTGAGATCAACTTGGTGGTGGTCAGACCATGGTACTGGAGTTATTCTAATCATGGGTTCCTCGTTGCCCGTTTTCTGATTTGCGGGTAGGAAAACCAGGTCTAGGGTATTTCCCTTTTCATGGGTGGCGTCACTTATGATTTGTTGATACCCCAGTTGTGCCATGGCTTCCATGAAATTGGTTGCATGACTAGGTGGAAGTGATGCTAGATTCAGATCTCCCAAAATGATTTGGAATTTTCGAATTTGGGTGTTAGAGATGGTTTCAAGAGCTGGGGCGAGTGTTTCATGGTGTGACGAGGGGGACCTGTAGATAAGACAGATGGAAACAGCTGTATTTTCTATTTTGAGTATGTCCATGTCATCATTTGAGCTCAGGGAGGTGGTTGTTAGTTGTAAGGTGGTTTTGGCTATTATGATGACGCCCCCACCCCTCCTGTTGGTGCGAGGGCAGTTGTACACTTTGTATCCAGGTTTATTTAGCTGATTTATTATTGCGGGGTCGGAGTCATTGATCCAGGTTTCCGTTATACAGAGGATGTCTGGTTGTTCGTCCGTGATGATATTGTAGATGATAGGTGTTTTGTTTCTAATCGATCTGGCGTTGATGAGGATGATGCTATATTCAACATTGGTTGTTTATGCCATCAAAAAGTAGAAAGACTAGGAACACACAATGAAGCTACAATGTAATCCATTTAAGACTAATAAGAGAAAATATTTTTTCACTCAATGCGTAGTCAAACTCTGGAATTTGTTACTGGAGGATGGTAAAGGTTGTTAGTGTAGCTGGGTTTAAAAAAGATTTGGAAAAGATCCTGGAGGAAAGGCCCATAAACCATTATTAAAGAGGACCCGGGAAATCCACTGCTTACACCGGGACAAGCATTGTGGAACCTTTGTACCTTTTTTGGGAACTTGCCAGGTACTTGTGAACTGGATTGGGCAGTTTTGGAAACAGGATACTGGGCTTGATGGACCATGGTCTGACTTAGCATGGCATTTTTTATGTTCTTATGTAAAATTTCCCAAAGTACTGCAGTTCTAAAATGCAAAACTTTGAGTTTAGAGGACCATCCAAACCATTCACAGAACATACCTCCTTATGCTTCATGCTTCTGAAATTACTACTTATATGTATAATGATGATTTACAGATATAATCCTACTTTTTATACATAGAAACAGCATGTAAACCTTCCAAAATCACCTCCTTAGTGCTGAATGCTGGTAAATTTTTCAAAGGTTTGATCTAGCTGCCTAACATCACATTTAGGTAGCTAGATGACTTAGAAGATTTGTCTCATGCTTTGGAGTTTAGAATGATTTATTTTTTATCCAACACTGGTATCAGTTCATAAAAAAATGCAGTAATCGTTTTGTCTCTGTCCGATGAAAATGCATAATGACAAAGATTTATATGCATTTTGTTAAATATTTCATAGAGGGGGACTCAATAACCTACTGCAGTTGCAACACATTAACTAGAATAAGATTAGGCTGGTTGAAACGTAACTCTGTCTTCCAGTTGCATATTTTTGATATTCTTGCAAGACAGTATTTGAAGAATGTGTGCAATAAAAATAGGCACTGCAGTGTTAAAATACAGAGAATTATTTAGAATTGCCCTTTTCTATTAATATTTAATAAATTAATTAATATTCTCTGGCAATAAAATCAAGATTTATTTTCTGTTGTGGCATTATGTTTCGTCCACTAGTAATAAAATAAAGGTTTATAGAAGGCACCTTTCTGTAGGCCGATTCAACAGAATTAGCCCATACAGCACTTTTTTTCCATACCCGGAAATATTTTACAGGCCTATAAAAAAGTTAATCACAAAATTATTATACAACATTGATTTCTTTTCTCTAGAATCTTTCATTATAAAGGATTGCATACTTTAAGATTCTGTTTAGTTTTCCATAAACTCTGTGTTGTTTCAGGTTTGCTGTTAAAGTTTTCTTTTAAAGCAAGTTAGAGAAAAAGAGAAATAAAAAATAAAAATAAGACAATACATTATTAAGTTAGTCCAATGAAAAGGTATCAGCTTCATTTCCTCTTTTGTTTCTCTTTTTATCTAACTACGATTGAAGTGGACTAACACAACAATCGTACTACTTTTAAAACAAGTCATTATTTTTTGTTTTATTTTACAAACTCCTCATACATTCGTTTACATTTAACATTGGTAGAAAGGACAAACAAAGTCAAAATGTAATATCAGATGAACATCCCGAGATAATAATATTCACCACCATCTTATCATGCATCGATGCACATGTAGGGGGTCATTAAGTGGTTGCAAGATAACGAATTGGAAAGGATTATAGATTTTATGGTGCAGGCACATTTTCTTGACAGGACAAAAATCTTGCAGAGATATGTATCTTATCCTCCCAAGATATTTGCAGTTCTGCAATTGGAATAATTTTTTCGGGTACATAATCAAAAATACTTATGATTGGCTCACCCCTTGGAGCTCTTTTTTCAGAAACACAATCAAGGGTGGGATACTTGGCTCAACTCTACTGTATTTTGCTTGAGACACAGAGAGACCACTACCGCTATCAAGACCGCTGGGTGATAGACTTGGGTAGGAAGTGGTCTGATGATTCTTTGGGAGAAGACTCACAGAATGTCCATTTATCAGTCCCACTTAGACTCATAATATAAACTGCTGTTCCGCACTATCTCATCCTCTCACAACTTCAAGTGATTAGCCCTGCTTATTCAGAGCTATGCTGGAGGGGGTGTGGACGAAGGGCTAACCTGTTACATGTTCTGTGGGATTGCCCCTTGATCCAGCCTTTATGGGACCAGATTGCCAAAATATGTTTGTGGTTCACCAGAAAGGAATATGAGTGGTTCACCAGAAAGGAAAAGAGCCATGCTCTTTTTGCTGGGGTATACAGAGGGTCCTCCAGAGATAAGTTTAGGTTGGGACAACTTAGAGAATTTTATGTTCTTAGCTGTGAGATCTTGTTTGGCGACACACTGGCAGAGCCCCCTGGCTCCATCTCTTGAAGAATGGTCATGGAAGCTAGCCTGTATTATGGAAATGGAATTGGGGATGGCATGTTCCCAAGGAAGATTAGATAAAATATCAAAAATGTGTGCCCTCTTGATACAATTCTTTGCTCAGGAATGGGAGCGGGAGGGAAATGGATGACTGAGTTGCGGGGAGGGCGGGGGGGGAAGATATTAACCCTGGAAAAGCTCCCTCTCAGGAATTCACCCACGTGGTTGGTTGGCGAGGGATGGGATGTTACCTGTGCTTCTACCTTGTTACCTTTTCTCCCCCCCCCCCCCCCCAAGGCCAGGCTAGTCCGTCTGTGCTTATTTCAATATCCACATGCTGGTTGGTTATACTGTTAACAAAACTTGCAAAAATAAAGAGAAAAAATTAAAAGGCTTACCAGCCCAAATTGGAGGCATCCGTGGACCCCATCCCTAGGATACCTCGATTCCCTGATCACTCAGTGGGTCCCATGTCCCTCACAAGCCCCAATGAAGGGCTAAACAATTTGAATTTCTCCTTCCTGATGGTAAAGCTAAAGGGTGGCTCACACCCCTTGGCATTCCCAAGCACCCTTTTACACCCTGTCCCCATGGCATCCCAACTCACCCCATACATCTGGGAGGGCATGGTGACAAGAGAGTTCCCTATTCGCTCCTACCCTGGTGGCTGCTTATAGCAAAAAGATGTCAACTGACCCATAGCAGTAGCCTCACAGTATTATCACTAGGAGTCAGATTGCTAAATAAGAGTGATTACTGTCCTAGTGGCTGTGAATATCAAAATGGTTTTGACCTTCCCACTAGCCACAGGAAAACAACCAATAGATACCAATGTGATCGGGGTAATGGGCCAAGCTTGGAATAGTTCTTTTTGGAAGATAGTGCTTGGTTAAGGGCTCCTATTGGGAGGCCCTTATTCGGGGGTAGGGGTTCAGGAGATTGGCAGATACTTGGTAGGGGAGACCAGTGGGAAGGCAAGTTGCTTATTAGGATTCTTGGGAGTATCAGGTTGTGAGTTAGTGAATCGCTCTGAGAGGGAAAATAATGCCAGCCAAAAACTGGCATTATATTTCCATGAATAATGCAGCTTGCAAAGTCAAAAAAACTACATTATTTCTTTTGAATAACAATGAGCTATTTTGCAAATATCTGTATGCTTTGTTTCTTAGCATTATTTTATACTTGATTTTGCCATTTAACATTTGCCATTGTGGCTCCTGTCACAAAACTTGAGAATACAACATAAAAAGACAGAAGTCCTTTTCGTCTCAAGGAATACCAACTTCACCCCACCTAGCTGTGTTAAGGTAAAGGATGCCCAACTACAAGTAAAGCCTGCGATACGTTACCTTGGAGTAATGTTAGACCAAAACCTTGACATGAAGAACCACATAGCCAATACTGTCAAGGCAATCTACTTTAAAATCAGATCCTTCAGACACCTACGAGCGCTACTCGAACCGGATGATTTCCGCACCATTTATCAAGCCCTTATAATTCCTCATTTCGACTTCTCAAACTCCATACTACAAGGACTCCCACGGTCCACCCTGAACCCCCTGCAACAGGCTATGAACAGTGCAGCGCGGGTACTCTTTGGATCATCCAGGAGAGACCATGTGACCCCCCTTCTAAGACAGTTACACTGGCTCCCCATTCAAGCAAGGATCAGTTTCAAGACCTTACTGCTTACGTTCAAAGCTGCTAAGGGGCTCACCTCATCCTCTCTCTCTAACCTCATCCAACCACTTGCACCAAACAGGCCACGAAGAACCGCAGAATTGAACAGGCTAGTTATCCCAAATAAAACCACAAAATGCACCAGATCAACAACCAACAGAGCCTTCCGACTCTGCGCCCCAACTCTATGGAACGCTTTACCAGCGCAAATCAGAGCAATCCCCAACTTGAGCCAGTTCAGAAAAGCATTAAAACATTTCCTCTTCCTGAAATATCTCAATGACAGCTCCGAACATAACCACCAAGCAAGTAGCAGAAGTAGTCAAACAGGCAGACCCTCACAATAGGCTTACCCCACAATGTAAATAACAAGCATTTTCCTGTATGGTTGTACCACATATGTATATAGTTGACAATGTCCATTATCAGGTGAACCACCAATGTATATAGTTTCCCCATCTCTCCAAGTTATACTCCCTGTTAAATGTAATGACCAGACATATGTAAATTGTCGGATGTTTCTGTTCAATGTAAACTGCGCTGATGGATAATAGTGCGGTATATAAGAATTGTTAATAAATAATAAATAAAAAATAAAGAGAGAAGGGGACTAGGTAAAGGTAGGATGGAAGCAGAAGAGAATGTTGGTAAAAGGAGGTGAAAGAGGGTTAGAGGGAGTTGCAGGCAATGGTGAGGGAGGTTTGGGGCACAAGAAGGTAAAAAGGAAAAGGTAGGGCAGAGTGGGGAGTGTGGCATGGGGTCATGGTAGAAACAGAGAGTGTATGCAAACTGGAGGGGAAGAGAAAGTGGTAGGGATTGAGAACTGCGGGGGAAGAGAGAGTAAGTAAAAAGATAGCGAGATAAGGGAGAGGAGCATGCTGGGTGAAAGGATAGGGGATGAGTGGGGGGGAAGCGCAAGGAGTGAGAGAGAAAGAGGAGGAAGCTGTTGCAGTGGGAAAGTATGCAGGAGGAAAGGAATGAGAGAGGATATGAGAAGTGTTTTTTGTGGGGATGGAAGACATTATATTAGGGCTGCCAAACCCCTCATGTCTCTGTGGGATGTGAAAACTGTTATGTTGGGGCCCCAGAGCCCCACTTGTTTTTCTTGGAGTGAGAGGTGTTGTGTTGGGATCCCAAACCCCTCTCACTGTGGCACATTTACTGAATCCCCTGCTGTGAATATCACCATATGCCACTGGATCTCAGTCTCTCAAATTTACTGCTAACACCCACCATAATACTTGCATCATGTCAACGAGAACTTCCTTCTGGAATTCATAAGATGTGACATAGTCTCCTCTATGGGAGTAATTTTATAACATCTTTTTTCCATCGGTAAGCCTTGTTTTACCTATGGAGAAGGGCATTTGTAAAATTATCCCTGAGGTTGTGCAGAGAATGTTATTTTTTAATCTTATGCAATCTGAGGGGCACGTTTACTAAAGTGTGCTAACGGCGCAGGCTAAGTATGCCACGGTAACTGTTGCAGCATGCCAAAACAGCCAGCATAGTAAAAATCCCATGCTATCTGCTCATTGCATGATGGGGCAGAGAATGGACATTGATTGCACGTGGCGGTTAGCAGGTTGCAGTTAGCATAGGTGGCGGTAAGTGCACTTGCATTAATTACAATTGCTGCTTTAACCCACTGGAGTAATTTTTGGTACACTAACTGTCCTTGATATGCTGGCCACACCCCTAACAGCAAGGTCCTATATCACTTCTTGCACCAAGGAGCCCTTTTAGAAAAACTAAAATACAGTAGATGCAACCGTTGTGTGCTAACAACTGGGGGTGTGTCCAGCATGTTCCTAGCAATCACCTCATTGAATAGTATCATAATGTGCCTCAGCAGTATTCACAATTACCGGGGATGCACTTAACTCTACCTATTGAGGTGGCAGTAGGTGACCTGTGTTAACTGTAAGAGTCACATTTAGTGTGGGAGTAAACAGCACGCGCTATGGAGTGCTCATCATGCTCATTCTCCATCCCTAACCTGCCCCATTTCTACCCTAATGCAAGATTTACAGTTGGCACAGAAATCGGCCCATGTAGTTGTGTTGGCCCTGCAGTAATAGGTACCACAGGCCTCAGCATGCGCTTAATGGACACCAAAGACAGTGCTACCTGCATAGCATATTCTATGTTGCCTCTTAACTTGTGCTCCCTTAGTGTACTTTAGTAAACATGCTGTTGAGTGAAAGTGTATTTGGAGAAGACGTTTGAGTGGAGCAGAGGTGGCTTTATAATGTAAGTGTGCATTATGTAAAAGACACAGATGCACTTATTTAAGGGTCTTTATAACCTGCTTTTTTACTTATACTTAGAAACATAGAAACATAGAATCATGATGACAGAAAAAGACCACATGTCCTATCTAGTCTGTCCTTCCATAACAACTACAACAGTCCACTTTTTACCTTTAGAGATCCTCTGTGTTGATGAACACTTGATGAACACTCATTTATATCAACTCTCCAGTAGGTGTGTATTTACTCAACTGCATTTACCCGCAAATGTTACAGGTTCTGTGAGGTTTTGTAATACAGACATACAAACGCCTATATTGTATGTATAAAGTATCCTTCAAATAGGTGCCTACTCACACTTCCTACTTAAACCACTTGTAATAAAATTACCCTGTACCTGTCATTGCAAGACTGAATCCTACTGTATGTCTTGTAAATAGTTTCATTAATGTTAGCTAAGATGAATATGCTTTCTTTACATTTTCTATATATAATTAAACCAGTTATTTTCAATTGACAGAGTTTGACATTTAAGAGCAGCATACTTACATATACAGCTTCATAATGGCCAAGAGATGGATAAGGTCCTTATAGTGTTTGGATCCTAATGGTTATCTGCATGTTAAAAAGCTTTGGCTTTTATTAGTTTATCAGAATTGCTCATAAAACTATATCCAAAGTTAATAGCCTTTGAGCAATATGTTTGACATTCAAAGAGTAAGTTCTTGAACGTTGAGTAGGAGGTTTAAATCTTTTACGGTCCAATTATGCAGCTTGTATTTCCTTGCAAAGTGCAGTTTAAGAGTAAAAAATAGTTCATTTGAAAAAAGAGAAAGACACCAGTCAGTCAATCTGAGCAGTGCAATCATTTGGCTTTATTCATATAAAAGGAATCATGTAAAAATGCAATCCGGTATGTTTTAGGATGCACTCAGGGGAAACATACTTTTGTTTAGTTATTTCATTGTGTTTGCCCTTTTCGGTTATTTTGTTTTCCCAGTTATTTCATTTATTTGTTTCTATCATTTATTTTGTTTCCATGGAAGTCAATGGAAGAAGCAGTTCTTCCTATTTTCAATCCTAGTTCTATGAGATTGCAGACTGGCATCGGCAGCAAGAGGCAACAGCGTGGCAAGAACACCCCAGGGCACAATAAGAAGCAAAATGAAGCCAAGGTGAAAATCTCAGCTGGGATATTAACTCCCATATAAGCTTGGGTTTGCAGTTGGTAGATGAGGGGATGCCGTGCTGCTCTTTGGGAGTGATGATTGGAAAAGAGGGGATAGGATATGGACAGTCTGCTAATATAACCGGATCTTTTTTTTTTAAAATGGAATTTGGTTAGTCTGCTTAAACCATTTTTAGAGGAAAAGAACTACATATAATTAATCATTTCTGTTAAGTAGTGTAATATATATTTGGGTATAGCACAGAAATGGTTGAAAAAGTTGTAGATGGCACAAAATGTAATAGCAAGATTTTTATTAGGAGAGTGCTTTTCCCTTTTTGAGAAGGGTACATTGGTTACTCATTCAGGAGTGATGCATTTTTAAGTTGTTGGTTTTAGTTTTAAAGGTAATGAGACATTCTAGAGCTTTGTATTTGAAAAGTAGATTACAAAATTACATACCTAGGAGAGCATTACAGTCATCACAGGGTAATGGCAGATGGAATTTAACGTGGACAAGTGCAAAGTTATGCACCTGGGAAAGAACAACCAAAATTATGGTTACATGATGCAAGGTTCCACATTAGGAACCACCACCCAGAAAAAAGATTTAGGCGTCATCGTGGATAACATGTTAAAACCCTATACCCAGTGTGCAGCAGCGACCAAGAGAGCAAATAGAATGCTAGGTATCATAAGGAAAGGAATGGAGAATAAGACAATATATTATAGGATATTATAATGCCTCTGTATCGCTCCATGGTACAACCGTACCTTGAATATTGTGTACGGTTCTGGTTGCTGTATCTTAAAAAGAATATAGCGTTATTAGAAAAAGGTACAGAGAAGAGCCATCATAATGGTAAAGGGGATGGAAGGATACCCCTATGAAGAGAGGCTTAAAAGGTTAGGGCTCTTCAACCAGGAAAAGAGACGGCTGAGGAGAGATATGATAGACGTCTGTAAATTAATGAATGGAATGGAACGGGTAAACGTAGATCAATTGTTTACGCCATCAAAATATAGAAAGACTAGGGGGCATGCAATGAAGCTACAGGTTAACCTATTTGACTAATAAGAGAAAACATTTTTTCACTCAACGTGTAATCAAACTATGGAATTTGCTACCAGAGAATGTAGTAAAAACTGTTAGTGTAGCCAGGTTTAAAAAAGGTTTGGACAAGTTCCTGGAGGAAAGGTCCATAAACCATTATTAAAGGGGACCCAGAATATCCACTCCTTGCCCCAATACAAGAATTGTGGAACTTGTGTCCCTTGGGGAAACTGCTAGGTACTTGTGACCTAGATTGGACTGTTGGAAACAGGATACTGGGCTTGATGGACCTTCTTCTGACTCAGTATAGCATATCTTATGTTCTTGTAACTACCTAGAGGTTCCAGGAATCTCAATTATCTAAAAGATGGTTTTGGGGACTAAAGCCTTCAGTGTGGCTGGTCCAAATGCTGGAATAATTTACCTATGTTCTTGAGTGAAGACATTTCTATTTCCTGTAAAAGAAGGCATTTGTCATACTCAAACTTTTATTTGTTGATAATGTGCATTTTTGTAACTGATCTTTCTCTTATCTTTTTGTTTGTTATTGTTTTAGTCGCATTGTAAACTATTAAGAATGTGTATTCTGATACTCCAGGAGGCATTCCAAACTGATACTGGTCTCCGCCAACAACCCATGAAGGATGTCTGCCGCTCAATTAACCTCTGCACAAAGAGGTAGCTAGAATTCTTTCCAATGCCTGTATCCTAAATATGGTGATTCAGAGGCATCCTTATTGCTTCCTACTGTTCCCATAGTCTGTTTTTTCTGAACCTATTTATCAGATGTGTCATCATTCTTGTTCCTCAGTCCCAAGGCATCCCTTACTGTCATGGGCAGTCAGAGTGAAAAACACTAAATTCCCTGGTAACTAACACTCATTTGCCCAATCTTGGTCATGTTCTTGCCATTGTTTTCATGTTGCGCTTCCAGTTGTTGGCTGCTATTCCTGAAGAGCTGATCCCATCACCCTAGTCTCATCCTCTGGGTATTTGGTATTGTAAGGCGGCCAAACTACATGCAACAGTCCAGGGACACAAGAAAAGGGCAGGTTCTGCTCCATCAAGATCTGTCCCCATCCTGGTACCAGCTTTCCCAGTACTCTTTGTCCCTGAAGTATCACTGCAACCAATAAAATCTCTAGTACATACATATAGAGAGTTCCCGAGGAGAGGTGTAGTCCTTCTTAAGAAATGTAGAGCTCAATCTACCTTAAGTTCCAATATGCTCAACCCAAAGGAAAAGAAAATGTTCTCAGTCCTTGAACCACACTTCCAAATACCGCCTCAGCTGGATTGGGCTAACTGTAATTCCAGGAAACGCAGTCTCTCTTTTTATCAGTCTCTACTGAGAGCTTAAATTCCAGCCTCAGTCCAACACCTTCTTTGCAGTTCTTTCAACAAACAAAAAGTCAAAAGCACAGTCTACACTAACATGCAAACATCTCTGCCATCGCCTGCTAAAGCACATGTTAATTGGAGATTGCGGGATGGTGCAGGGAATGGGAGGAGAGTGGACTTGGAGAACACATTACTACTAGCGCCAGGGCAATTGTCATGTACTCAGCATTAATGCAGCTCTTAACATGGGTTCACCTAATGACTCCTCTATAGGAGTCATTAAGTGAACACACCTTGGTGGAGCGCATGTTAGACGAACCCATCGCACATTTGCTGCCAAGAATATTCTAGTCACACCACTTGAAATTAACATGGAGGGTTTGCAATTAACGTGTATTTATTTTTGGCATGGTAATTGAAAATCCTTAGCACGTTTTAGTAAAAGAAACTCTTGGATTTCCTATCATCCCTCCTGACTCCACTCCTGTGGACCTTAGACTCAGACTCTCTGACTACTGCTTCTGAATCAGGCCACCACCAACCACTATCAGGATTATTCAAAGCTGCTTTTAAAACAAAACAGGCTGTTACCAAAACCTCTTCCAAAAACAAAGCAGAATTTTAACCAGACATCCTTCAGAATCAAAGCAAAGTTTTCACTAAAGCTTCTTCCTAAAAAAGACAGAGATTTTATGTAAGGCTTTTAAAAGCAAAGCAACATTTGACTTTTATGGAGGCTTCAGGCAGGCAAGGTTTTGGCAGGTCTTCACAGCTTCAGGCCCTTCCTAAGACTAATCGCTTGCTCTGCTTTCAGACTTGTATATTCTTCCTGCCCCAATCTCTTGGATTGTCTGGGAAACCAGCTCTCCCTTTTCCCCATCTTTAGTAGCAGGGAAAGTTTGGCCTAGAATCGACTACTACTACTATTTATCATGTATATATTGCTACAAGGTGTATGCAGCGCTGCATAGATACCTGTAAAAAGGTGGTCTCTGCTCATCAGAGCTTACAATCTAATCAAGACAGACAATACAATAACTGAGAAAAAGGATATAACTAGGGAAAGATAAGGAGACAGATAGGAGAAAAAGGGATAAGGATCCAAAAGCAGCTTCAAAGAGGTGAACTTTTAGCATGGATTTGAAAAGGGACAGAGATGAAACCTGGCATATAGACTCAGGTAGTTTGTTCCAGGCATAAGGAGCAGCAAGGTGAAAGGATCGAAGTCCTCAGTTGGCAGTGGAAGAAAAGGGCATTGAGAGAAGCCATCCACCAGAAGAGTCGAGTTCCCGAAGAGAGGTGTAGGGAGAGATGAGAGAGGAAAGGTAGTGAGGAGCAGTAGAATGAATGCATGTATAGGTCAGAAGGAGAATGTTGACCTGGATACGGAAACAGAAGAGGAGCCAATGAAGTGGCTTGAGAAGAGGGGCTATATGAGCATATTGGGGTTGGTGGAAGATTAGCAGTTCAGCTGAGTTGTGAACAGATTGAAAGGGAGAGAGATGATTCAGAGGGAGACCAAGGTGGAGGTTGCAATAGTCTAGACAGGAGGTGATTAAAGAGTGGCTAAGTGTCTAAGTAGTGTGTTCAGAAAGGAAGGGGCAAATTTTACTAATGTTATAGAGAAAGAAATGACAGGTTTTAGCAATCAGTTGGATGTGTGGAGAAGGAGAGGGAAGAGTCAAAGATGAACCCAAGATTGCAAGCTGAGGAAAGAAGGAGTAGAACATTGTTATCCACAGAGACTGAGAAATGAGGAAGGGAGGGAGGAGGTGGGTTTAAGGGGAAAAATAAGAATCTTGTTTTTTGCTATGTTCAATTTCAAACGGTGGTGAGACATCCAGGCAGTGATGCTAGATAGGCAGGCAGAAATTCGGGCCTGGAGTGTCAGATAAATATCAGATGTAGAGAGATAGATCTGAGAGTCATCAGAGTAAAAACAGTACAGAAAACCATGGAGATGAATGCACCAAGGGACTGGGTATAGATGAATGCACCAAGGGACTGGGTATAGAGAGAGAAAAGGAGTGGGCCCAGAACAGACCTTTTGGGTACACTAACAAAATGGGATAGCAGTAGAGGAGGATCCACCAGAACAAACACTGAAATATTGGAGAGATAAGAAGAGAACTAGGACACAGCCCCTAAAACCAAGTGAGAACAATGTGTCGAGGAGGAGGAGGTGGTCAACGGCATCAAAAGCAGCAGAAAGGTCAAGAAGAATGAGGATCAGTAAAGGCCCTTGGATTTAGCCAGGAAGAAGTCGCTGGAGACTTTGGCAAGAGCTGTCTCAGTAGAATGACACAGCTGAGCAGACACAGGAGTGTAGACAACGGGTAGTCAAAGACAGCCAGGGCTGAGGTACAGTGCATCTGACAGGACCTGGTATGGGCAGAGCAAGAGCATCCAGAGCAGAGGAGAGTGCAGTATTATAGGAAACTACAGCCTCATCAACAGACTTAGAAGACAAGGTGGAGGAAAAAAGTGATGAGACAATAATGGAGAGAGTCGATGGATCAATAGCATGAAGATTTCTAAAAAGGTAGGAGGAGACTGGGCGAGATTGAGGTGGGGAGTGATGAAGAGTGAAGCTTAGCAGGTGATGGTCCGATAAGGGAAGAAATGAGGTACAGATATTAGAGGGTAAACAATTAGAGAAGAAAACAACGTCAAGGCAGTGACCATGCTGATGAGTGGGGGCAGTAGAGCAAAGCTGGAGGCTGAATAATGAGGTAAGGGAAAGGAGCTTTAAAGCATAGGAGTCAGAAGGGTTATCAACATGAATATTAAAGTCACCAAGAATAAGGGAGGGGGAAGATAAATCCAAAAAGAAAGAAAGACATGAGTTAAAGTCAATGAGAAAGATAGAGGTGGACTTGTCTGGGGGGTCGATAAATAGCAGCTATCCAGAGGGGTAAAGGATTAAAAAGATGGATGGAGTGGACTTCTAAGGAGGGAAAGGAATAAGACTTGGCAGAAGGAGGGATTGAAATTGGCAGGGATGAGATAATAGAAACCCAATACTACCACCATCGCCAGTGGGATGAGGCGTGTGGGAGAATTGGTAGCCACCATGACAGAGGGCAGCAACTAAAGGAGTGTCATCAGGGAGCAGCCTGGTCTCAGTTAGAGCCAAAAAATGTAAAACATTAAAGATAAAGAGATCATGAGTAAAGGAGAGATAGACATGGAGTGTGTGTTCCATAAGGCACATGAGAAAGGGAGAGATGAGGGAGAAAAGAGAGAATATGAATGAGACTGGAGCAGTTGAGTGAGGAACTGTCATAGGAGTGAGAGAAGAGTCGGGGGGGGGGCAGGGTTGGAATTAATATCTGTATGATAGAAGGAGAAGAGTGCGAAGCAGACAGGAGATGTCATAGCGGAAACAAGAATGAGGTTGTTTTAGAGAGAAAAGAGAAGGATGAATAAGAGGAAGAAAAAGTTGAAGCTCAAGAGCTGAAGAAAGGGTTGAAGACAAGATGGGTGAAGAAATGTGATGGTAGAGAGAAGATGATAAGGAGGGGGGGTACATTTTAAGAATCTGAGTTTCTCTTCCTCCTTGCCTTTTCTCCCCAGTGATGGGATATATACCCCATTACACTTGAATACAAAATGTATCTCTAGCTGAGCCAACCCTCCATTGCCCTTAAGATATTGACTAAGGTATGGATCTGGTCATCACTTGGGTGTATGCAGCATGGCCACCTGTACCTAATTGGATGCCCCTGCTAGAGCTGCTGTCTTTTGCGTTCACATTTCCAATTTATTCCAAAGGAATAGAATGAACAGTAATCTGACTGGATCAAATCATGTTTCTTCACCAGTCTATTATCCCTCTGGTAAATACCACGTAGGTCACTCAGAATATCATCAAGCCAGTTCCCAGTATTTTTTTTTTGTATAATATTGTTCTTTGTTATATTTTTATCTTAAGACCTCAAAACAGCATTTGGCACAGATGTGATTATGAACAAGGCAGCAAGGATAAACTACTGAAATCAATAGGAGAATAAAAAAAGGATATTATAATGCCTCTATATCGTTCCATAGTGCAACCACACCTTGAATATTATGTGCAATTCTAGTCGCTATATCTTATAAAGGATATAGCGTTATTAGAAAAGGTACAGAGAAGAGCCACCAAAATGGTAAAGGGGATGGAAGGATACCCCTATGAACAGAGGCTAAAAAGGTTAGGAGGGCTCTTCAACCTGGAAAAGAGATGGCTTCAACCTGGAAACGAGGGGAGATATGAGAGAGGTCTATAAATTAATGAATGGGGTGTAATGGGTAAAGATAGATTGATTATTTATGCCATCAAAATATAGAAAGACTAGGGGGCATGAAATGAAGCTACAGGGTAACCTATTTAAGACTAAAACGAGAAAATAGTTTTTCACTCTGGAATTTGCTAGCGGAGGATGTAGTAAAAGTTGTTTGCATAGCTAGGTTTAAAAAAAGGTTTGGACAAGTTCCTGGAGAAAAGGTCCATAAACCATTATTGAAGGGGACCCAGAATATCTACTGCTTAACCCAATACAAGCATTGTGGAACCTGTGTCTTTTGGGGAAACTGATAGGGACTTGTGACCTAGATTGGCCACTTTTGGAAACAGGATACTGGGCTTGATGGACATTGGTCTGACCCAGTATGGCATATCTTATGTTCTTATGTTCTTAGTTTTCATAAATAAGGAAACATGTAGGGGAATTTTGGAAAGGATGTCCAATCAAGGACATGTAAGCCAGAATGTCCAAAAGAAAAGAAGGCGCATCCAGGTGGAGACATGATTTTACAAACATGGACATAACACCGGACATCCAGAACATTTCTAAGATCAGGCGAGGGCATCAAGGTTCCTGGGAATGCCCCAGTCACGCCTCCATCATGCCCTGTTCAGACTTGGATGTCCACAGACCCGGCTTCTAAAATGGCTCTGGAGACATGCCAATGCTTTGGACGTCCCTATGCCCATTTTTGGCTGCCCAAATCATGAGTAGGACTTCCAAAATGACCTCCATAGCTAATAAGTATTCACAAATTTGTGCAAATTTTATGGTAACAATGTTAAAATGAAACCATGTTTGATATTTAGCATTTAGGAATGCTTTATTCTTGAAACATCTAAAATTGGCATCACTGCTTAAAGGTCGTGCCAACTCAGCTACAGTATGCATATGCACATCATCTTTGCAAGTTTTTTTCAAGAGTTCTGTATTTGTCTGACAACTGTCACGTTTCAGGAACCAGCTTTTCGATCCTCTGAATTCTAAAGTCTACAAATGCAAAAATTAGGGATATGCATTTGTTTTGAAATGAATGGAAAATACGTGATGAATAAGTCCATTTTTGGTTTGTTTCAAATGAAACAAATTGAAACTGGTACCAAATGATTTGAAAACCATTTGTTACCATTTTTTTTACCATTATAATCTATGAGGCAAGCAAAACAGATTTATTTTCATAATCAGAGCAGAACTACATTGAGGAGGGACAAGGAAAAAGCAGGAGTCACATACTTCACCCATCATGTTGAAACATTTTGATAAGCAGTCTAGAATCCTATCTCATACTCCCCTCTTCCAAACTCTGATGGCTGATGAGTTAATTATGAAATTGAAATAAATCAAATAAGCACCATTTTGTAGTCATTTCAGTGTTTCATTTTAGACAGAAAATTTCTGTAGGAAAAAACTGCAAGCTTGAAAGATTTTAGGAAGGGAAAGTATGTAAAAAATAACAGAACAAAACAGGGCCAGTGCTAGGGTTTCTGGTGCCCCCTGCAACCTATAGATCAGTGCCCCCTCCCTCATTATTATTAATGCTGGCTACTCCCAAACCCCCTTTTTCCCAAAACTCCTTTGTGAACTCTTCAAATGTTGCTAGTATTTCTCCTTGAAGTCCAGTTTTGAAAAATTGCAGTGAAGGGGCAAATGCATAGCCAGAATAAAAATAACTACTGAGCAGTAAATACTCAGTATCATATGAATAGGCTGTGATAGTCCAAGAGCATGCTAAATTTTAGATAAGGATCAAAAGAAAAACACTCTGCTGTACGGACAGCTCAAAAATACTTTACTCATTGAAAAAATATGCAGAAGACTGTAGGAATCAAAAACATGATAACCATGCAGTCTTTATCTTTATCTTCATTGCTGAACTTTAAACACCGCACGTTAGTGTACATCCAGAAACTATAAGCAAAAGTGGCATAATGTTCATGCAAAGAATAGTCGCAGTTATAGCAAGACAGTAACATTAATATATTGCTGATTTAACCACATGTGTTAATGACAAACTAATAAATCCATGCTTTCCCCTTACGAAATCAAAGGATGTGTTTTCATTTCTTGATCAAGTATGTGCTATTCTAGTTTTCTCTAGTTCTAGCTTTATTTCCTACTGGCAGTTATTGCTACAATGTACTGGCAGTAGGAAGTGAAGCCAGAGCAACAGAAAAGCAAAAATAATATGGCCATTTTCTGGTCAGACTAGGGAACAAGTTCTATACTTTTTCCATTACTCTTAGGTTTTCAGGATTTCTTTCCCAAAATTATACTTTTCTTCAGAGTGAGGCAAGCAAAAGAAATCTCACATACAGGCATCTGCTTTGTTGGCAGAAACTAACATAATGGCTCAGCGCAAATAGCGTGGGTGCAACTAAGGCCAACTCGTGGCTTTAGTAGCACCCAGGGCCGGCTCTATAATGAGGCCAAGTGAGGGAGTAGCCTCAGGCGGCAACTTTTTGGGGGCGGCAAAATTGCCCCCAAAAAGACCACCTCATTCGGCCTTCAAACTAAAACTAATAAAACAAACCTCCAGCATAAGAATCAGCTGCCGCTGCTGCTCCAGTGGCAGCAGCGGCAGAATGAGGAGCACTGCAGCCACCTGCCCTCCCCCCCCCCCCCCGGAGAGCCTGCCAGCTTCCCCTTTGTAGCAGCTCCGTTTTGCAGTGGCTCTGTTAAAGCTGGCGGGGGGCGCATTTAGTCTGTCTACTGTTGCCCTGCCACCACTGGCAGGACAATAGCAGGCAGCCAAAATATGCCCCCAAGCCTTTTCGAAGCACTTTAAGCAGGTCTGGTCCCTCCCTCCTCCGACACGATGTCAGAGCAGGGAGGGACATATCTGCTTAACATGCCGGTGCCTTTCAGATTGGGCGCATGCCCCCCTCCTCCTCTCCATACCTCCTTCCAGTGCTGCCTGCTCTTTCCCTGTTGCCAGCGCCACTGTGAAAAAAACAGAGGGCAGCAGCAGCAGGGAAAGAGCAGACAGCACTGGATGGAGGTATGGGAGGAGAGGTGGGGTGTAAACCCAAGCTGCAAGTGGCACAGGGTGCGATTGCAGCTCGATATGGCCCTGTGTGCAAACATCTTGCATTTCCTCCATATAATCTAATCGGCTTTTTGGTTTGGTTCGGTATCTGATTGGATTTCTGAAAAGCCCCACCCCCCTCTAAGGTGGGGGGAGGGCACCATCTCATTCTTCGCCTCAGGCAGCACATTGCCTTGAGACACCCCTGGTTGCACCTGCAGCTATTTTGCCCTGCTGAAATGTGGCAACTGCAGGGGGATGTAGCTGTCTCCCTGAAGTTAGCCTAAGGCCCCAAGTGAGTAATACGACCCACACGTGTTACCAGCACAGAGCTTAGGGAAACATGCTGCTAAATGTGCTAAACAACAAGAGGGGCTCAATGGCTCCAATGCAACAGCTCCCACTTCCACAAAAGCAGGTCCCCTTGCTTATAGCATGGCTGGTGAAGCATTGTTCTGCTGTTTGGATTGTTAAAGGGATTATTCTTGGACTGTAATGTTCGGTATGTTATAAAAGTTAATAAAGCTGCGACCGGTTGTTTTCCCAAGAGCGGCTGTATGCGTGTATTTTGTGGGTAAAAGGAGGGTGGAACTAAAGGTTGGGGGGGGGAAGGGGTGGATGGTTAGAAGGGCCTGGAGCACCAGGTCCGATCTACCTTGGTTACTAGGACATTCGCCCACTGAACTCAATATCTATAAAACAAAAATCTGATTCTGGCCATTTCACTAACTATAACATAAACATTCTCCAGTACCAGGCGTATTGTGAACAAATACAAAACCCTAAAAAAGTCACTGAGGATTTATAGAGAAAATCTACCATACCGTATCATACAAGCATTAACATCCAAAACTCACATAAGGAGCCTACCCAAAAAAAGCAGCACTGTAAACACTGCAGCAGGCCCTGGGCCATCCAAACACCTATTTGAAAAGCTTAACAATTCCGATTACTACAGTACAGATCCTTACGTACAAACTCCATGTTAACAGAACACCAGGCCTTGGTCACACGCTCAGACCACAGACCCTCTCCAAGTGCAGAAGACAGTGCCTTGTGAAAGTATTCATCCCCTTGTTTTTTGTCCTGATTTGTCGCATTACGTACAACCTAGAATGAAAATGGAGGTTCATTTGGATGTTAGGTAATGGACCTAACAATATAGTCCAAATTGGTGAAGTGAAATGATAATAAAATACCTTGTATATATAAAAAAACAAGTAAAAACTGAGAAGTTGTGAGTGCATATGTATTCATCCCTTTTGCTATGAAACCCCTAAATAAGATCTGATCCAACCAATTAAACTCAGAAGTCACATAATTAGTTGATTAGGATCCACCTGTGTGTAATCAGTGTCACATGATGCCTGTATAAATATCCCTGTTCTGAAAGGCCCCTGACTCTGCAACACCGCTAAGCAAGCAACATGAAGACCAAGGAGCACTCCAAACAGGTCAGAGACAAAGTTGTGGAGAAGTATAGTTCAGGATTGTGCTATAAAAAAAATTCCCAAATTCTGAATATCCGACAGAGAACCATTAAATCCATTATAACAAAATAGAAAGAATATGGCATCACTACAAACCTGACAAAAGAAGGCCGCCCACTAAAATTCACAGACTGGGCAAGGAGGGCATTAATCAGAGATGCTACAAAGACACCAAGGATAACACTGAAGGAGCTGCAAAGATCCACAGCAGAGATGGGAGTATCTGTCCATAGGACCACTTTAAGCCGTACACTTCACAGAGTGGGGCTTTATAGAACAGAGGCCAGAAAAAAAGCCATTGCTTAAAGAAAGAAATAAGAAAACGTGTTTGGAGTTTGCACAACAGCATGTAGCGGACCCCCCAAACACATGGAAGAAGGTTCTCTGGTCAGATGAGATGAAAATTGAACGTTTTGGCCATCATGGGAAACGCCATGTGTGGTGCAAACCCAACACTTCCCGTTACCCCGAGAACACCATTCCCACAGTGAAACATGGTGGGGCAGCATTATGCTGTAGGGATGTTTTTCATTGGCAGGGACAGGAAAACTGATCAGAACTGAAGGAACAATGGATGGCACTAAATACAGGGCAATTCTTGAGGAAAACCTGTTTCAGTCTGCCAGAGATTTGAGACTGGGACGAAGGCTCACCTTCCAGCAAGACAATGACCCTAAACATACTACTAACACTGGTTTAAAGGGAAACATTTAAATGTCTTGGAATTACCTAGTCAAAGCCTAGACCTCAATCCAATTGAGAATGTGCGGCATTACTTCAAGATTGCTGTACACCAACGCAACCCATCTAACTTGATGGAATTGGAGTGATTTTGCCTTAAGGAATGGGTGAAAATCCCAGTGGCTAGATGTGCTAAGCAGATAGAGATATACCCCAAGAGACTTGCAGCTGTAATTGCAGCAAAAGGTGACTCTGCAAAATATTAACTTTTGGGGGTGAATACATATGCACACTCCTGATTTCAGGTTTTTTTTTTTGCTTAATTATTGTTTGTGTCATAATAAAAGATAATTTGCACCTTCAAAGTCATAGACATGTTGTATATATCATATGGTGCTAACCCCCAAAATTCCACATTACAGTATAATGCGACCAAACAGGACAAATACAGAGGGGATAAATACTTTTGCAATGCACTGTAAGTGACCACTGCCTAAAAATAAATAAAAATTTAACTTCAACCCCAAGAAGCCAGATTCTGTATACAGTGCAATACCAGAGAAATAAAGCATTTCCCTGTACTGTAAAAAATATAATGATAGCACAAATTCCGATCACTAAATTGAAAATAAAATTACTTTTTCTACCTTTGTTGTATGACCATTTTATTCTCTGATCATGCTGGTCCTAATCTGTTTCTGCTTTCCTCTGTCTTCTCTTAGCTCTCTTTCTATAGTCTGTCATCCATCTGCCATTTTGTGACTCCTCTTGTTTTTTTCACTTCGTTCCGTGTTGGATATTGATCTTTTCCCTTCAGCTTTCTTCCATTTTTTTCTCTCTTTTTGTCTACTCAGATTTCACTACTGTTTCATACTGTCCAGTCCTCAATCCCCCTCTTTTTTACCCCATCTACTTACCACTTTTCAACTCTTACCCCATTCCTCCCATTCCCCACCTTTTTTTTCCTGGTCCATTATTCCCCAGTCCCATCCATTCTCTCTTTCCCCATTCGGTGCCTCTCTCTCTTTCCCTACAGCCAGTATCTCTGCTCTCTCTTTCTCCCTATCCTTCCATGTCTGCTTTCTCCCTTCCTATTCCCCTGCATCCAGCATCTCCCCCATCTCCATACCATACCTTCTCCTATTACTCCCATGTCAAGCATCTCTCCATCTTCTCCCATCTTCTCCCCTCTCTCTCTCCCTATTATTCCCATATCCTGCATTTCCCCCCTCCCCTTATTACCCCCATGTTTAGCATCTCTCCTCTGTCCCCCTCTGCCCCCATGCCCAGGATTTTCCTATAGTCTCACTATAACACATATCCAGCATCCCCACTCCATCTCCCCTTCTTGTTGTCCTATGCCCATTCTTCCTATACCCCTTCCCATGTCCACTATCTCCCTTCATCTCCTTAGCCCCCCATCTCTACTTTGTCCCCTCTGCCTCCCTATTACCCCCTCCATGCATTCAGCATCTCCCATCTGTTTCTCACTGCCCCATTGTCTACTTTCACCTCCCTCGCGGCCAAGAGAAAGCTGACCCCACCCACAGGAGTAGCCTTAAAGAGCCATGCTACTACCACAGGCAGGATCAGCCTTCTCTCTGCTATGATTGCTGCCTTAAAAGGCCTCTGCTCAATGGACATGCTACTTCTGCAGGCAGGCTCGGCCCTCTCTTGGCCATGATAGTTACCAGGCTCAACCCTCAGTGGGTTAAACAACGGTGGTTAATCACAGATTTGAGTAGTTTGGATATGAAATTGAGGAGGGAGATGGTCTGATAGTTGAAAAGGCAGGTAGGATCTAGTAAAGGTATTTTGAGGAGAGGTGTGACCACAGCATGTTTGAAGGGACACTCAACACCCTCACCAACTCCAAAAACTCAAATTGTACCAACCCTACTTATGAAAAATCAGCACTGCAAATATTTTAGAACATCAGTTGGATAAAGAGAACAAGCTGAATTACTACAGATTCCTACACTGAACCAACATATTAATAGAATCCCTCACTTTGGCTGCACATGGAAAACACAGACCATCACATAGTAAAGAATAAGAAACTACAAATTAGAAAAAAATATGTGAATAAAAATTGAAATGGAAAAACCCCAAAACAGACTGAATTATGAACCACTGAAAAAAGAGAAACAGAAATGCATGTATTGTTTATTGTTTATTAAAATTTGATATACCTCCCTTCAAAATGGCAGCAGGGCAGTTTACAATAAAAATGTAATCAAAAGAAAAGAAAAGATGTACAATCTCATGATAGGAGAGACACATGCAATCATACCTGGGGGTGGGGCAGGTGTAGATTAGGTTAGAAGGAAGAAGAGGAAAGAAGAAATAGCACATAAGAATTTACTGGTAGAATTAAGTAACGGGCAACTCAAAGGTTTTGTGAAATAAATGCATTTTAATTTGGATTTGAAGGCAAATTATGAGATCAGGAGGCAGATTGTTCCAAAGGTTGGGACCAAGAAAAGAGAATTCTGAGCGACAAGTGGATCTGAGTTTAGCCTATAAAGCAGTGGGGAGGTGAATGTGGTTAGAATGAATTGAATGAAGTACACAGTGGGGGGCATGGAGAATGATAAGAGAAGAGAGGTAGGACAGTATACCAGTGTGTAGGATTTTATGAACCAAAGTAAGAAGTTTATAATGAATGTGATAGTACAGTATATAGGAAGCCAGTGAACGTGGATTAATAGAGGAATTTTGTGATCATATTGGGAGGAATGGGCTAGAAATCTCACAGCAATGTTCTGTATGAGCTGTAATCATTGCCGTTCATAGTTTGGAAGGCCGGCAAGGACAACCTTACAATATTCTAAGTGTGCAATAACTAGTGGTAGAACCAAGGTGGTTAGAGATAAGAAAGAAAGAAGAGAACAGGCAGCTCTGATTTTTCGAATGGAGAAAATTGAATTGCGTATGACATAGCTAATATGATTTTGGAAGGACAATGCTGAGTCCAGAATGACACCAAGGTAGCAGAAGGAAGACACCAAAGAAATAGGAGCCCCAGAGAGAAGAGGAGACAGAGATAGTGGTTCTGCAGAGCCCATCAGCCAGATTGCCGTAGTCTTCATTGAATTAAGGAGAAGGTGGTTTCTCTCAACTAATGGGCTATTTGGTAAGACAGTATTGAGGGATGTAAGGTCAGGAAAGAGAGGCCTAATAGAGAGTAATAGTGAGATATCATCGGCATAGTAGTATGCAGAGATCCCAAACTGCTCTATAAGAAGAGTAAGGGGAGACAGAAAAATGTTGAACAAGAGCGGGGCTAACACTGAACCCTGTGATAAACCGCAGATGAGAGGATAGGGAGTAGAACCTGCCAGGTTAGTTATTACAGAGAAAGAGAGATCAGTCAGAAAAGAGCTAAACCAGTGGAGAATTGTACTATTATAAACCTATGTTGTGTAAGCATGAGCACAAGATTATATGATTGATCAGGTCGAAGGCGGATGACAATTCAAGAGAGATGTAACCTTTTTCTAGAGACATACGGTACAAACTTAACTGAAGAAAGAGAGTAGAATGGTTTCTGTACTGTGACCAGGCCAAAAACCAGAGAGACTTTTGGCAAAACTGAAAAGTCATGGGATAGGAGGTGATACTCTATAATATTGTGGATCAGGAACTGGTTACAAGATAGAAAGCAGAGGACAGGGCTAAATGGCCAATTTTCCCAATGGAAAAAGGTGAATAGTGGAGTTCCCCAGGGATCTGTGCAGGGTTCGCTGTTTTTTAACATATTCATAAATGACCTGGAAAACGGAATAACGAGTGAGGTTATCAAATTTGCAGATGACACAAAACTATTTAAAGTTGTTAAAACCCAAGAGGATTGTGGAAAATTGCAAGAGAATCTTGATAAATTGGAAGACTGGGCATCCAAATGGCAGATGAAATTTAATGCGGACAAGTGCAAAGTTATGCACCTAGGAAAGAACAACCCAAACTATGGTTACATGATGCAAGGTTCCACAATAGGAACCACCACCCAGGAAAAAGATTTAGGCGTCATTGTGGATAACATCTTAAAACCCTCTGCCCAGTGTGCAGCGGCAGCCAAGAGAGCAAATAGAATGCTAGGTATCATAAGGAAAGGAATGGAAAATAAAAGAGAGGATATTATAATGCCTCTGTATCGTTCCATGGTGCAACCACACCTTGAATATTGTGTTCAATTCTGGTTGCCATATCTTAAAAAGGATATAGCGTTATTAGAAAAGGTACAGAGACGAGCCACCAAAATGGTAAAGGGAATGGAAGGATACTCCTATGAAGAGAGGCTAAAAAGGTTAGGGGTCTTCAACCTAGAAAAGAGACGGCTGAGGGGAGATATGACAGAGGTCTATAAATTAATGAATAGAGTGGAACGGGTAAACGTAGATCGATTGTTTACGTTATCAGAATATAGAAAGACTAGGGGATATGCAATGAAGCTACAGGGTGAACTATTTAAGACTAATAAAAGAAAATATTTTTTCACTCAACGTGTAATCAAACTCTGGAATTTGTTACTGGAGGATGTAGTAAAGGCTGTTAGTGTAGCTCGGTTTAAAACAGGTATGGACAAGTTCCTGGAGGAAAGGTCCATAAACCATTATTAAGAAAGAACCCAGGATATTAATGCTTGACACAGTACAAGCACTGTGGAACCTGTGTCTTTTGGGGAAACTGCTAGGTACGTATGACCTAGATTGGCCACTGTTGGAAACAGGATACTGGGCTTGATGGACCTTGGTCTGACCCAGTATGGCATATCTTATGTTCTTATGATTTAGCCAAGGAAAGTCTTGTCTCACTTATCTCTTACATTTTCTTGAATGTGTGAATAAACAGGTAGATAAAGCTGAGCCATTTGGTATGGTGTATCTTGATTTTCAGAAAGCTTTTGTCAAGGTCCATCATGAGAGACTCTTTTGGAAATTAATAAGTCATAGGATAGGAGTCAGTGTACTATTGTGGATTAGGAACTAGTTAGAATATAGAAATCAGAGAGTAGGGTTAAAGTCAATTTTCTCAATGGAGAGAGGTAAAAAGTGGAGTACCCCACTGCTGGCCTGCTGCTTTTTAACATATTTATAAATGACCTGAAAATAGGAACAGTGAGTGAGCACAAAATTATTCAAAATTACTCAAAGCTGTTAAAACACAAGAGGATTGAGAACAATTGCAAGAGGACCTTGAAAATTGGAATACTTCACATCCAAATGGCAGATGAAATTTAATGTGGACAAGTGCAAAGTTATGCACCTAGGGAAAAATAACCCAAACTACAGTTACACAATGTGTGGTTCCACATTAGGATTCACCACCCAGGAAAAGGATCTAGGTGTCATTGTGGATAATACACCCTCTACCCAGTGTGCAGTGGTGGTCAAGAAAGCAAACAAAATGTTGGGAATAACAAGGAAAGGAATGGAGAATAAAACTAAGGATATTAAAATGCCTCTGTATCGTTCCATGGTGTGACTGCAGCTTGAATATTGTGTACAATTCTGGTTGCCAAATCTTTAAAAGGATATAGTAGAATTAGAAAAGCTACAGAGAAGAGCCACAATAATGGTAAAGGGGATGGAAGAATACCTCTTTGAGGAAAGGCTTAAAAGTTTAGGGCTCTTCAACTTGCGAAAAAGTGGCTAAGCGTAATCAAACTCTGGAATTTGTTACCAGAGGATATACTAAAAACTGTTAGTGTCACTGGGTTTAAAAGTGGTTTGGATGAATTCCTGGAGGAAAAGTCCATAAACCATTATTAAAGATGACCAAAAAAATCCACTGCTTACCCCAGGAAACCTTCAGATACTTGTGACCTGGATTAGCCGCTGTTGGAAACAGGATACTGAGCTTGTTGGACCTTTGGTCTGACACAGTATGACATATCTTATGTTCATATGTTAAAGAGCTTGAGCCCAATTTTCAAAGGCATTTACATGGGTAACTGCCTTAATTACCTGTGTAAATGCCATATCTGTGATTTTTGAAGGGCACCTACATGGGTAGTGACCTTAGAAAATCCTGGATATGTCCCAAATGCGCCAAGATGCTATGCGGTTAGCATCAGAGCGTGTTAGGGGAATTTCAGGGTGAAGCGGGGGCGGAGGAAAGGGCAAACTGGGTAGCACCAATTTAGGGGAATTTCAGGGTGAAGCGGGGGCGGAGGAAAGGGCAAACTGGGTAGCACCAATTTTTGATGCTACCTGCTTAGCCCTCTGTGCCTTAAAGATAGGCGGGGTTTTTCAGTGCTACCCGGCTAGCACCTGTAGCTTCTGGGTTGTGCGTCCGGACCTGAATTTTCAATGCCAGAGCCACAAATGACCCCAGCATTGAAAATCCAGGTTAAGCGGAAGGGGGGCCTCTTATCTCTAATTTTCAGTAGTAGTCTCCTAAATTAAGCTTCCAAATCTAGACAAATGCATGGCTAATTTAAATTTAAGAGCATAACTTTTATATTCCAATTTTTCAGCTGAAAAGTTAAGCTCTAAGTTTAGTTGAAAAATAGGGACAGCCTGAGGGAGAAGCAGAGGGATTCGGGCCATGTGCAGAAAAATAGTTGCTTAATGGTAGGGCCAGCCCTGGTTGAAAGCAGGGAACAAATTTAGAAACATAATATGGGTGCCTAAATTTAGGAGCTGAGCATTTTTTGAATAGCATCCTTGTACATTTATTTTTCAAATAATTGGAACTTTTTAATGATAAGTCTTCGTATGAAGTTATCCTTTTCTAGTGATTTCTTTGCTCTGCTACAGTGAGTTTACCTTCAGCATTGGTGAAGTTGTTCTTGCTTCTGTTCTGATAGAGTTAGGGACACTACTATTGACTTTATAATCCTGCATCCAAGACAATTGTAGCATCGCCAGCAAATTGACCATGTCAGCATCTTAAGGTCCTATATGTATGTTTTAATATATGTATTAATTGCTAATCTTTTGTTCATAAAAATATGTGATATTATCTTATTTATCTATGCACTTATCTGAAAGACTTATTTATCCTGCCCATAACTTTATAATGAGTCAATCAACCATTATGCTTTATCCCTGTTCATCATTACCACTTCAGAGACTAATTTTACTGCTTTTTACATGTTTTCATGTTGCCTCAGTAGAAGACATTTTAGCACATTATTGTTCTGATCTAGTTTAGATAAACTTGTGTTACAAATATTTGTTTGCTTCCTTATTCCTTTTTAAAGTGCATTCACTTTTGTTCCGTCTGCCTCAGAATTGATTGAAACATAAATTATACTCTTATGTCCTTTTAACTACCTCTACAGAAAACAATGTTCTTGAAGCAGTTGATTTAAATCTTATTTTATTCATTTCACTGTATACGTCTTCCAATTATTCACAGAGCTGCCAGTTTTACGAGTTGCCATATTGTCCACCTACCTTGAAGCTCCTTAGAGAACTTCGATCATAACCCTTAGATCATAAATCTTCACTATCTTCTATCATATTTATCTAGCCTAGATTATTTCCTAGGAGTAGTTTCTTTCAAATTGTTAATCTTGTTATCTCCTCAAGCTCATCATGTGAAAAACTACTTATGAAGACCTGATTTTACCTAAACGGTTTTCTTAGAAAATGTAATTGAACAGAAGCAATGTATACACTGACCTCAGTGCCATAGGGATTGATTGGACTGCAATTCTGACCGAGGTATTTCAAATAATAACATAGATCTTCACTGTAGGCCAATAAAGGTAGGACATTACCACAGAAGGATTTAATGGGTAACAATTCCAAATGCAGCAAGGTCTATTAACAAAAATAAATAAATAACTTCCCTGTCACTGAGATGAAAGGTTACTGCAGACCAGTTTAAGAGCTGTCTGCTTACTATACAAAGTACTATAGAAAAACATGGCTGGCAAGGATCATGAAAGTCATTGAAAGAAAGATGGCGCAAAACAGATACTTTTAAAAAGAAATTTAGAAACCAGTGTATTAAAACGTGCTAAAGGTAATTAAGTGTTAATGCATGTTAAACAGCATTCTTCTTGATGCACATGTAGGGTTAGCCCACATTAATGTGAGCTTACATATTCAAAATAATACTGAACTGTAACACATGCATATTTATGTTAAGCAGCTCAATAGAATTCCAGGAAATTCCACCCAAATTTAAGGAGCCTATCAGGGTCATTCCGAGACACAAATAGCGAGGATGGACGTCTCATTGGGACATCCATCCCTGCTATTCATGCTCCTCCCGATCCCATCTAAGTTCCCTGCGTGTTGTATGGGGAAGTTATTTGGGGGTGGGAAAGGGGCAGATCGGGGGCGGTGTTAGAGTGGGCGGTGGGCGGTCGTCAGCCACGGACGTACAGGGCCGATTCCAGTGTCAGCCCTGTATGTCCAGGGCTGACGGCTTGAATGGAGAACTTATTCAACCTCGGATGTGGACCTTGAACAGGGAACTTATTTCACCTCGGAGATGGGATAAGTTCCCCAATTCATAGGAGGACAGAAGGCTCAGGACTTGGAATGGGCAGGAGAGGGCCGGACATCCATGTCAGATTCGGACCTTATGTTTCCAAACATACCTGGACTCTTTATGCATATGAATAGCTTAAAAAACACAACCCCTCAAAGGTCCTCATGTCTATCCCCTTTGACATATTTAGAAAATGTGGAGGGGAAAGGATACTAAGCAGCATGTTTACAAAACCATATTAGCTATTAAAGTGGCAGATAGTCCTTGGCTGCTACTACACTTCTATATATAGATGCAAGAGACAGCCCCTGCTCATTAGAGTTTACAATCTAATCAAGGCAAACACCACAAAATTGGGGTCCAGGGTATGGTAAAATACACATAAATGGTCAATGGGAGAGATAAGGGATCAGGATCCAAAAGCAGTCTTGAAAGCTAGTAAATCTGACCAGCCTAGTAAATCTGACCAGCTGCCAGATATCCCCCCTGATCTCCTAGCCCGACAATACAAACAACTTCAATAACCGCAAAGCTCAAACCACTATGCTGAAACAACCAAGACGAATCCATGCACCATCATAAACAAAGACTGGAATACGTTCGACACAACCTCAAAAGAAGAAATATCTTCCACCATCTCCTGCCTGAACACCACCACCTCCCTGCTGGACCCCTGCCCTACTGATTGGATAAAGAAAACCAAAGAAGCCCTGAGTACACCGTTAACCCACATCATAAACGAATCCTTTACCCAAGGACACATGCCAGACACCCTCAAGACCACAATAATTCGACCAACCCTGAAAAAGCACAACCTAGACCCCCTAGACCCCACCTCCTACAGACCAGTAGCGAGCCTCCCCCTCACCGCCAAGATAATAGAGAAGGTAGTCCAACGTCAACTCCAAGAACATCTGGACATCAACAATATACTAGACCCGCAGCAACACGGCTTCCGACCACTACATGGAGTCGAGACCCTCATGACCACACTGATGAACACCCTCATCATAGGAACCCAAGAGAAACACTCCGGATACATCCTGATCTTCCTAGATATATCAGCGGCCTTTGACACCATCTCCCACGACATCCTCATACACAGACTCCAAACAATTGGAATCAAAGATACTGTACTCCAATGGTTCAAGTCCTATCTAACCAACCGACAGCAACTGATCCGCACCAGCACCTCAACCTCGCTCCCCTACCGGCAACATCAAGGAGTACCTCAAGGATCCACATTATCAGCCATGCTCTTCAATATCTACCTCCGTCCACTCTGCTCAGTCATACGCACCCACAACATCAACTTCCACATATACGCAGACGACATAATGCTCTACGCACCAATTACAACCACAAACCCAGCAAATGACCAGCTATCAGCCTGCTTCACTAACGTATCCAACTGGCTACAAGAGAACAACCTATCCATTAACATTAAAAAAAACGAAGCTCTTATAGTAACAAAAGACCCAGACTTCAAGCCACCTACCCACCTCAGCATGGGAACCACGCAAATTCAAGTACAGCCACAAATAAGATATCTAGGCATTATCATTGATCAAGCTCTAACCCTTAAGCATCAAATCAACAAGACCACCGGAACTATATTCCACAAAGCTAAAACTGTACAACGTCTCCGACCCCTCCTCGAACCTCAGGACTTCAGGACAGTAATGCAGGCTGTGACACTCCCACATCTGGACTTCTTTAACATAATATACCATGGACTACCCGCCACACAAACCAACCCCCTCCGAACTGCCTTAAATACTACGGCAAGGATTATTCAGAATGCGAAAAAACGGGACCACATCACTCCAATCCTAAGAGACCTACACATTCTTCCCATCAAAGCAAGAATCAAGTACAAAGCCATCCTACTCACCCACAAAACCATCCACCAAACACAGAACACCCCGCTTCACACCTTACTGCCTCGCCCGATCCACGGCAGAACAACCAGACAATCCTCCAATAACTCCATCACCGTCCCCCACAAAAGAACCAAGTCCACACAACGGACCTGCAACAGAGCCTTCGAACTTTATGCTCCATCCCTCTGGAACTCTCTGCCGAACCACATCAGAAACAACGGTGATCTCACATCATTCAAAAAACAGCTGAAAACGGTCCTATTCCGTGAACATCTCTGAACAGAAACACCACCCCCCTCTTCAAGAAACCATGATTAGAAACTGTAGGATTGTACATGTCTATGTCCATCCCAAATCATTAATGTTGCCCCATGGTGATGGCCCCACCCTATAACCATTGATTTCCCCCCCCCCCCTGTTATGTGTTATACCGCTTTGACCCGGTGAAAAGCGGGATATAAATACAGTTAAATAAATAAATAAATAAATAAATAAAATTTTTAGCCATGATTTAAATAGGGCTAGAGAAGGAGCTTGATGTACTGACTCAGGTAGTTTGTTCCTGACATATACAACAGCAAGGTGGAATGAATGATGTCTGGAGTTGGGAATGGCAGAGAAGGGGCACAGATAAAAGGGGTCTGCCAGAGCAATGGTGTTCCCGAGGAGGGGTGTAGGATAAGACAGGAGTGCCAAAGAATATTTAGCTTTTTTTTTTTATTTAGCTATATTTATATCCCGCTTTTCACCGGGTCAAAGCGGTCAATTGGGGAATACATTTAACACGAGGGGATATGAGACACATAAGCTAATACTTACAGGGAACATGGGCAATGGAGGGTTAAGTGGCTTGCCCAAGACCACAAGGAGTGCCTATAGGACTAGAATGAGCTTACTCATAGATCAGTAGGAGAAGTTTGAACCGGATGCAGAAATGGATAGGGAGCCAGTGAAGTGACTTGAGAAGAGGAGTTGCGTGACATTGGCAGAAGATAAGCCGTGCAGTTACGTTTTCAACAGATTAAAGGGGACAGAGATGATTCAGAAGGAGACCAAGGAGGAACAGGTTGCAATAGGCAAGATGAGAGGTGACTAGAGAGTGGATAAGGATCTCAGTAGTGTGTTCAGAAATAAAGGAATGAATTTTGCTGATGCTATAGGGAAAAAAGCGAAAGGTTTTAGCTATCTGCTGGATATGTGCAGAGACAGAGGGAGCAGAGCCATTTAGAGCTAAAGTGAGGCAAATGCAGATAGTCAGTGATTTTCTGTGCTATCTGCAGAATGCACGTTAGCTGCACACATGAATGGGGTCAGAGCAGGGAGTAAGTGCATCTGCAATGTGTGATTACTGCGCATGTCAACAGTGCATGGCAACCATAGGATTTGCAGACAGTGAGGGTGCAACTAAAGCAACATCAATGGGTGGCATTAGAGGCATCCCTGCAGCAGTCCAACCATGTACTCTGCATTTTTGGTGTGATATCTTCTGAGAGAATACTGTGCATGCCCCCAACAGATACCGTAGAGCTTTTGCAGCCAACATGGTGTTATTTGCACTAACATGCTGCATTAGCTTCAAAAGCCTAATGTGGTTCAGTTAACATGCCCCTAGGACACCAAACAAATAGAATCCTCTGATCTTTTTAAGAGGTCCCATTGATATTTCCTTCTATAGATGAGTCAAGGTGAGGCAGAACACAGGAAAAGATGTGCTCCTTCATAACTCCACGATCATAGAAAGCTTTGCTGCAGGATATGCAATTGATTGTAGCTTAACAGACATTTTAGATGTAGTATAAAAACTTGTTTGAAAAATTAGTGGAACACTAATAGCACAGAAGTGATACATTTGGTAGAAACTCCAAGGTTATTTTAAGTTAAAAAAGGATTTTAAGGGGAGATGTTTTATGGACTGATGTTGGGACCATTAGCTTATTTTTTTTACTGCTTGGACCATGCATATGTTATCTATAATGCTATTTTGTTATTTATTATATTTCTATGATATTGTTTTATATCTATGAATATGTTTCTTATGTTGTATTTTTATGTTGCATACCACTCTGAGCATATTATGGAGTAGAGATTAATACATTTATTGAATGAATTAATAAAGAAATAAATAAATCTCTCAAGTTTGAGTCACATGATGACCAAAAGGGGTACAGACTCAAGTTGAAAAGCTTTGGCCATCCTCTCAAAATAAATCTCTAATCGCATCTTTTTTCATTGATAATGTGGAGGGGAATTTTAGAAGGTACATCCAAGTACAATATGGGACCTCTAAGCCAAAACCCCTGAAAAGAGCAGGCAAATCCAGGTGCCTACGTGATTTCACAAATGTGGATGTGCCTGATATGGATGTCTGTAGGGGGTGTCTACATAGACTGTAGAAATGGACAGATAAAGGGGATACTAGAATCCCCAATATGTAATTGAAAATAGATGAATTTCTTGATACAGAATGTGTTTAGAAGTTTGGCTTTTCACCTACTTCCTCTTAAATAGAATAGGATGTCATGATCATGAGTTCTGTGTAACCGTCTTTAAAATAGATTGGAACATTGTTAACGCAAGCATAAAGAGGAAACATAGGCTATGAACTGCACAACTATAGTTCATTGTACAGTCAATGCTGACACAGCATAATTTTTGCAACTTTGCAATTATAAATAATTTTGTCATAATCAAGTAAATTTCATCTGTAATCAGATTTTACTCTGTAAAAAAAACTTTGGCGACACCTTGTGTTATTTCACGTTTATAATAATTGACTGTTACTTCCCCTTTTTCTTTAATAAAAGGAGCTTTTCAGGAGGAAGAATTTGAATTCGGCAGACGTGGAACTATGCGTGTCCATAGACCGTCTGTGGTTTTCCCTCTGAGCTCAAAGAAAGTAGCACTTTGTGTGTGTGATTCTGTTCTGTATTACTCTCTGCCTGTTTCTCACTGCTTGAGGGACCAGAGACCAAAAGAGCCGTGGTGTTGTGGCCAGATCATGGGGTTTTCTTCATAGACATCCACAGAATAGTAGTTCAGAACCTAGACATTTAGGAATAATCTAATGGGTAGAGTAGCAGGCTGGAAACAAGGAAGCCAGGGTTCAAATCTAACTCCTTCTGTCATTAAAATTGTACTGATGATGACAGTGCTTTCTTCTCTATACCCTCTGGATTTTTTTTTAGCCAAAATGAGCACTTTTCAGGTGCCTAGAACAGATCTAAACTTAGATTTTTTTTTTTATACTGTGCTCTTTAGAATCAGTGCGGTTTACATGTATACTAACAGGTACTTTTTATTCCCTTGTCCCTGAAGGGCTCACAATCTAAGTGTACCTGAGGCAATGGAGGGTTAAGTGGCTTGCCCAAGGCCACAAGGAGTGGCCATGGGACTAGAGACCCCAGTCCCTCTGGCCTGAGGTTGCTTGTCCCCATGTGGGAATTGAACCCCTGGCCCTCTGGCCAGAGGTAACCTGTCCCAACCACTGAGCCACTCCTCCCTCCAAATGTGACTCCAAATGTCTAGGGCATTTCTGAGATCAGGTTGGGATGCCCAGGTTCCTGGGAATGCCAGAGTCATGCCTCCATTCAGACTTGGATTCCTCAAGTTGGGGACATCCACAAACCCTGCTTCTAAAAGAGTTCTGGAGATCTCTCTGTGCTTTGTCCAGCTCTATGCCTGTTTTCGGTCATCCAAGGCACAAATAGGGCTTGCAACATGACTTCCCATAGTGACTATGTCTCATCTAGTAGCAATGCAATGGTGCTGTTCTTTTAGAATTAAGATATGTGGAAAATTCTGAGTGATGTAATGGAAAAGAGCTTGTATGGATGACAGATCAGAGGTATCAATGTCAGGGTTAAAATATGAAAGTAAAATGGGTGCTGCTAAAAGGAAGCAGTGGTATAGGCATATACAGGAGTATGGCTTAAAAAATATCAGCAGGGTTAATGAGGTAACAAATGAAAATATTGTATCTGCATTATAACATCTTCAGTTTCTCTGTTAGAAAATAAGTGGATAGGAGCTTAGCTTGCTAATTCTTGTAAGACTATTAAAATAGTTTCACTTAACTGCTTTGCTGTCTTAGAGTAAGGTTAATTTCTTAAACTCCCACAGAGTTAATTCACATTAGCACATGCTTAGTTGAGGCCTGTTTTGTAAAGTGAAATGTATGCATACTTTATTTCATAAAATAGAGGCATAGGTGGTATAAAGACACATTTAAGCTATAGATGTAGTTTGGGGGGAGTATGGGGGGGGCAGTAGCCCCCCAAATGTTGCAGGCTCTAATGGTGATCTGGTATCCTTGCTCCCACTGTCAGTTTGACTTCTTTACCTTTTGCTCCCATCCCCCCAAAGTGAGAAGGTGAACTACACCGATGATTCAAGCTAGGTATGAGCACTAACATAGGCACTCTTACACTCTCTCAACCAAATACCAGCTAGACATAAAACACAAGATCCAAAGATAGTGGCAAAACATGGATATGGCTTTATTATCAACCCATTTACAGTACTTAACACAAACATCCAAGAAACCAAAACAAATATGACCCGTGATCAGCATAATATACCTTGATTAAATGATGACATCCTAGTCATGTCAGTTCACATTAAAGTTAAAAATACTCTATTGGGGTCATTTTAGAAGCCTTCTCTGAGATTTGGACATCCAAAAATGTGCATGTAGACATCCAAATCATGGACACACCCCCAGAACCATTTTAAAAGACTGGTCCAAAGTCGCCCCTGTCTAATTAAGGCAATGGGTGTGGAAGAGGCATGTTTAGGGCAAACCAACAAATTTTAACGTATGCACCTAATCTCAGAAATGGCATGTACTTCTATGCCCCTGTCCAAATCTGTACCTGCTGCAGGTACGACTAAGCATTGGAAAAGTGCTCATTTTGCTGGTATACTCCCCAGAGAGTATAAAGAAGACAGTACTTTGCTATTTACAGTATTGTCCGCAACTTCAATGACCTTTAATAGGAATTAGAAAACCTGTGTTGCAGTTCTCCCTCTGATGCCTGTAGAATGGCTGTCTGGGATGTGTCCCCTATCTGGAATACTGCCATGTGGATCTCTATGTTGACATCCTTAAAGATGTTCATAATAGGTGTGTTCATGTTTTTTAAATCATGCCCAAATTTGAGCGTGACTGGACCATTTGAGCCTGTTTTCACATGGACATCCCCAATTGCAGCTGGATGTCATTTCTAAAATATGTCTTCACTTATCCAACAGCCTGTGGTGACTCAAAGCTGATAAGCAGACATTGTTTGAGCAGTGCATATCCCAATCCCTCTTCCTGCCTCAGCACATGGCAGTGGTGCTAATGTCCACAAGTAGTCCCAGGGGTAATCCACCATTCCTCAGAGTCAATCAGAGTATAACATCAGGCATAGATGGAACCTACCATTAAGGTCCACAACTAGCAGGGACAGCCATCTGCATGTCCATGCCTCTCGTCCAAAAACTGCAGCCCGAAGAACTTTGCCACTGCCACCTATCAAGCGTTGAATAATGCTGAGAAGATATCCTGACCAATGTCAGACACATGAATACCTCCAATTTAAAAAAGCTAGGGCAATCCTCTGTTAAAAGGTCATAAGAAAGCATTAACCCTTGCAGCAAAACAATAAACTTGGAAACATCATCAATTCGCCCTTCTTAACCTTAGGACAAATAACATCTCACCATAAATGCCTAGGAATAATTTGTGACCACATAATGGTAGCATAAAAGAAAATAACACTGAATCAGTAACAAATCATGCTTCATTTGTCAAATAAGCTCCAACCCTTTTGCCGAACAAAGATCGTTTCCCCTAAGTGAAAAAATAAACATCCCTACCCAATACAGTCGAATATTGTAGTAAGTGAGGCCAATATGCAGCACCCATTTTCTCTCTGCCACTTTGCTTCTGGTCCAGAACACATGAGTGTCTTGACATCTAGACATGGCACAAACACCCCTCTGCCACCTCACTAGCCTCCTTTCACTACGAACACCGCCAATACCGTGTTATGATCACTGAGGCCAAACGGACTTATTACTCAGACCTTATTGCCTCCTCTTCTAATTCCTCCCATCGCTTGTATCAGGTACTCCTTTCGCTGTCTTCCCCCACGACTCTTCCTCCCTCGTCAGCGCTCCCTCCCGCTGCCCCTAGCCCGACAAGTCTTGCCTCCTTTTTTGTTGATAAGATCCAGTCTCTCCGTTCTTCTTTCCTTCACTGTCCCTCCCCTCTCTCCCCTCTTCCTTCCCCTTCTGTTCCCACCACTATATCCTCCCCCCACTTTGTCCAGTATCTTTCCCCACACGTGGCACTCTTTCCGGCCTGTCACTTCTGCTGAGCTCATTAAGGCAATCTCTTCATCTCTCAAAATGACCTGTCCACGCGACCCCCTCCCCTCCACCTGGCTCCTCGATCCCTCTCTCACACTTCTTCCATATGTCCTGGCCATAATCAACTCCATTCTTACCTCTGGCAGTTTTCCCACTCGTTGGAAACATGCCATGGTATGCCCACTTCTGAAGAAGCCCACTCTCGATCTCAGTCTCCACGCCAACTGGCGGCTCATTTCAAATCTCCCCTTTCTTTCTAAGATTCTTGAAAAATTGTTTTTTACACAGCTTTCAGCACATCTTGACACTACCTTCTTTCTTCATCCCCGTCAATCCGGCTTCAGGACTGGTCACAGCACTGAAACTATACTTCTAGCTCTTCTTATTGAACTTCACCGCTCTCACGATTGTGGTGATCTGTCTATCGCTGTCTCCTTGGATCTCTCTGCTGCTTTTGATGTCGTCGACCACCATACTCTCCTCACCCACCTGTTTAATTTTGGTATTAAAGGCACTGTTTTGCCGGGCCATTAACACCTCCCCTCCCCTGCTCCTGCCCTATCGGGGCAGTGGGAGCACGTTCCAGCTCCTGCCCAATCGGGGCAGTGGGAGCCCGTTCCAGCCGCCGGCAGAGGAGGATAAAAGCGGCGCCCCTGCACTAGGAGCGCCGCTGCCGTGCCATTAACACCTCCCCTCCCCTGCTCCTGCCCTATCAGGGCAGTGGGAGCATGTTCCAGCTCCTGCCCAATCGGGGCAGTGGGAGCCCGTTCCAGCCGCCGGCAGAGAAGGATAAAAGCGGCGCCCCTGCACTAGGAGCACCGCTGCCGGGCCATTAACACCTCCCCTCCCCTGCTCCTGCCCTATCGGGGCAGTGGGAGCACGTTCCAGCTCCTGCCCAATCGGGCAGTGGGAGCCCGTTCCAGCCGCCGGCAGAGGAGGATAAAAGCGTCGCCCCTGCACTAGGAGCACCGCTGCCGGGCCATTAACACCTCCCCTCCCCTGCTCCTGCCCTATCGGGGCAGTGGGAGCACGTTCCAGCTCCTGCCCAATCGGGGCAGTGGGAGCCCGTTCCAGCCGCCGGCAGAGGAGGATAAAAGCGGCGCCCCTGCACTAGGAGCACCGCTGCCGGGCCATTAACACCTCCCCTCCCCTGCTCCTGCCCTATCGGGGCAGTGGGAGCACGTTCCAGCTCCTGCCCAATCGGGGCAGTGGGAGCCCGTTCCAGCCGCCGGCAGAGGAGGATAAAAGCGGCGCCCCTGCACTAGGAGCACCGCTGCCGGGCCATTAACACCTCCCCTCCCCTGCTCCTGCCCTATCGGGGCAGTGGGAGCACGTTCCAGCTCCTGCCCAATCGGGGCAGTGGGAGCCCGTTCCAGCCGCCGGCAGAGGAGGATAAAAGCGGCGCCCCTGCACTAGGAGCACCGCTGCCGGGCCATTAACACCTCCCCTCCCCTGCTCCTGCCCTATCGGGGCAGTGGGAGCACGTTCCAGCTCCTGCCCAATCGGGGCAGTGGGAGCCCGTTCCAGCCGCCGGCAGAGGAGGATAAAAGCGGCGCCCCTGCAGGGCGTGCCCGCGCCTGGCAGGCCTGCGCCTGAGGGCCTCGCCAGAGGGCCCTTTGGCGTGGCCCTTTGGCGTGGCCCTTAGGCGTGGCACGAAGGCGAGCAGAAGGAAACAACAAAAGAAACAGCAGCGCCGACAGCATCACCGCAGAACCCAACAAGGAGCAGACCGAGGTGAAGGACATCAGAACCGCAAGTAAAATTCTCACAGAACATCACACATTTCCCACCACCAAACTCTCACTTCCACTACCCACACCCTAATAGATCCGGCTCTCCCTCCACGGGACAGGCTCCCTCCACGGGACAGGCTCCCACACCAAGGCACCCTACGCAGATCCGGCTCTCCCTCCACGGGACAGGCTCCCTCCACGGGACAGGCTCCCACACCAAGGCACCCTACGCAGATCCGGCTCTCCCTCCATGGGACAGGCTCCCTCCACGGGACAGGCTCCCGCACCAAGGCACCCTATGCAGATCCATCTCTCCCTCCACGGGACAGGCTCCCGCACCAAGGCACCCTACGCAGATCCGGCTCTCCCTCCAAGGGACAGGCTCCCTCCACGGGACAGACTCACGCACCAAGTTCAGCTCTCCCCAGGCGGACAACAGCCGAAGACTCAAGAAAACAGACATCACCCTAACAGAACATCACAAAAAAAAACAACATGCACGCCACATACTTCCTACCACTCTACCTACTCGTCACACAACTCCTCCCACCAACCACACACCTCCACTACCCACAAGCAAACACAACATGGCACCCTCCAACTGCATTGCCATATTTAGAACCACAGCACACACACAAAGAGACACTCAGAACTCACCAGGCAAAGCGACCAAACAGACACAAACCAAACCCCACACCTGCACAAAGGAAGCACATGTAACAGCAACCTCATCAACAAGGACAACAACGATTGAGCTCATAAACCCAGATCCGTCTGCAACAAGATACACACTATTGTAGACCACATAGAAGAGCGCCAGCCTGACATAATATGCATCACAGAGACATGGCTCAACCCTACCGACAATGTACTACTCAACCAACTAGTACCGGACAACTACTCAGCGTACAACTGCCCACACACTCACAAGCGTGGAGGAGGAGTCCTGATAATAGCGAAAACAAAGCTAAAGTTCAAGACACTGAGCCTCACCGATACACAGCAATGTAACACAATTAGCATCAAGAACAAGAACATTGCAATCTGCCTAACCTACAGAGCACCCAGAGCTCCACCCGACGAACTAGCCCTCACACTCGAAGAAGCCTGTGCCATAACAACAAACAACAAACCAGCGCTACTGATTGGAGACTTCAACCTCAAGTCCACCAATGCCAAAGACGCAGAGGCCTTCCTTCAAGCAATGAACTCACTTCAATTCACACAGATAGTCAATGCTCCAACGCACAAACATGGATCATCCCCAGACCTCATCTTCGCATCCAATTACCTAACATCAAGAGACCTAATTTTGCCACCCACCATTACCCCAGTACCATGGTCTGACCATTACTTAATCGAGACAAAGCTGCAATCTTAAGAGGACCAGACAAACGAAAGAGCTAGCATCTCACACACACAAAGACGATTCAAGCATTTCGACAGGGACAAATTCATACAAGACACAATACAACACTTGAACATTACTACAGACGACCTGGAGGAACAAGTTTCCAGCTGGAACAGCATTTTAGCTAACGCCGCCAAACCATCTGGCGGCGGGACCAAGAAACAACACCACAACAAGAGACAAAACAAACCATGGTACTCAGCAAAAATACGACAGGAAAAGTGGGAGTTCAGGAAGATTGAACGGAGATGGAGAAAAAACAAAGCAACTGCCGACCAGCATCTTTACCTAACAAAGCAAAAACAATACAACGAACACATCAACCAATCAAAGAGGGAATTCCACACAAACATGATAAATACTTCCATCAACAAACCCAGAGAGCTTTTCGAAATAGTAAAGATCCTCACAAAAGAGCAAACAACAGAAGGGGAAGTACAAGTTGATCCACAGGAATTCGCCGACCACATCAAAAACAAATTTCACTCCACAAAGCGAACAACACCTAGTGGGACCACCAGGACGGACGTACACCCCAGAACCTAGGGCACATTCTACTCACCCTCAACAGAACAGATATCCCACATCATTTCTACAATTAATACAAGCACTGCTCCTACAGACCCGTGCCCAGTGTCATGGGTCAAAGCCACCAAATCCAGCCTCATCCCCACCATACATAAAATGATATACAACTCGCTCACTGAAGGAATCATGCCAAAGCAACTAAAGCTTGCCTCAGTAAGACCAATCGCAAAGAAAACAACTCTCGACAAAAAAAATCCAGCAGCATACCGACCAATCTACAGCATACCCTTCCTCGCAAAAATCATCGAAAAAACGGTTCAACTACAACTTCAGGAACACATTGACAAACACGAAACACTCGATGACAACCAACACGGATTTCGGCCCAACCATGGAGTCGAAACGCTACTGATCTACCTCTTCGACAGCATCCTAAGAATAATTGACAACACCAGGAATGGAATCATAATGATCTTCATTGACATCTCCTCAGCCTTCGACACAGTAGACCACAACACGCTCCTGGAAAGACTAAAGAACACTGGTATACACGGTATCACATTGAAATGGTTCCACTCATACCTAACCAAAAGACAACTACAGGTCAAGTTGGGACACAACACCTCCCGACCCATAAACGTCCAACAAGGAGTACCTCAAGGATCCGCACTCTCAGCACTCCTATTTAACATCTACATCCAACCAATATGCAACATCATGAAAGAGAACAACATTCAATACACAATATATGCAGACGACATCATGATATACACCCCGATATCAATCGACAACCCGGACTTCTCCAAGATAACAGACTGCCTCACCCAAATGGCGAGTTGGTGTCAAAACAACAACCTCGCAATAAACTACAACAAGACCGAAGCTTTAATCATCACTCGGAACCAAAGCTTCATACACCCACCAAATATAAAGATACAAAGCACTACTATACCAATAAGATCAGAAGTGAGATACCTCAGAGTTACTCTGGACAATAAACTCAATCTCAAGCCACACATAAACAAAACAATCCAAAAAGCCTACTACAAGATGCGAATCATCAGGAGACTGAAACCGCTCCTCGCCCCAGAACACTTCCGTACCGTCTGTCAAGCACTGATAACCCCACTACTGGACTTCTGCAATCCGATATACCTTGGACTACCGAAACAAGCCCTCAAACCACTCCAACTGGCACAAAACACTGCAGCACGAATCATATCAGGAACCGCACGACAGGAGCACATCACACCCACCTTAAAGGACTTACACTGGCTTCCAATCCGTGCACGCATCAGATACAAAACAATCATAAACCTATTTAAGATAAAACAGCACACATCAGCCAACAGCCTGCACACCCTCATACAACCAGACACCAGTACACGTCCCAGAAGAAAACATACACACAACCGAGTCAGCACCCCAAGTGAATACAAACACACACGCAAGGACACAACAGACAGAGCACTCTCCATGGCCGCTCCAACAATATGGAACAAACTACCGGACGATCTGAGGGCTACTACAGACCTCAAGGACTTTAGAAAACAGCTGAAAACCATGCTGTTCATAGAACACTATGGACACATCACATAACCTCAGAAAATGTATAACAGCACATGATACCGCCTAAACAATGTATGTATGGAATATATTTTTTTCACCACTGTATATAGCCCACTCTGTACATAGCTCATACCAATCCAGCACACAATACAACACACACTCAACTTCACCCTCACTGCATGTATAACACACTCACTTTACTCGATTGTTTGCTGTGATACCACCTTGATTATTAAGATAAGGCGGTTTAGAAATACTGTTAAATAAATAAAATAAATAAATAAAATTGGTATCGTTCATTCCTTTCGTTCCACACCTTCACTGATCACTCAGGCCCCAATATCTCTTCCTCTTTCCCACTGCACTGGGCTGTTCCTCAAGGATCCATCCTTGCTCCTTTACTCTTCAATATCTTCCTCGCTCCTCTCGCCCTCCTCATTCAACAAACTGGTATTTTCTCTTACTTTTACGCCGATGACATTATCCTTATTCACCACACCAGCTCTGTAGCTCCGGATCTCTCTCCCCTCAATGCTTGTCTTGATCTCATTGCCACCTGGCTCTCTGATAATTTTCTCTGTGTCAATCCCTCCAAGTCTTCTGCTATTTGGTTCTCCTTTGCTGCCACTCCTCCCACTCTAGCTCCCACTCTAGCTCCCACGATGTCCTCCCACGCTATTCCTATTGTTCCCTCACTCCATTACCTTGGTGTCACCCTGGATTCCTCTTTGTCTTTTCACCCGCATATTTCCTCCCTCATTCGTAGCTGTTTTTTCCATCTCTGTCTAATTAGATCCCTCCGGCCCTACCTCTCTGCAAACTCCCTCACCTCTCTGGTTCTCTCTCTTATAATCTCCCGTTTGGACTACTGTAACTCAATTTTCACCAGCCTTCCCTCCTACCAGCTCCATCGACTTCAACTCATCCAAAACACTGCCGCCCGCCTAATCACTCACTCTTCCCCTTTTGACCAAATCACTCCTTGCCTTCTCTCTCTTCACTGGCTTCCCATTAAATTCAGATTCGTCTATAAGAACCTCATCACCACCCACAAAGTTCTTCATACGGGTGTTCCCCAGTATTTATCTGATCTTATTTACCACCAGCCTGCTCCTCGCTTCCTCCGGTCCACCCATAATAATTGCCTTTTTCTTCCTTCCCCATCCCAAGCACATCGTGCCCCTACAGCTCTCCCAGGAGGGATAGAAGCTGCCGACCACCTTCTGCTCACCTCCAGCCGCCTCAGCTGCCTCGTGCTGCCCAATCGGGGCAGCCCCTGCTATATAAAAGGAAGTGCGACCCGGACCGAAAGCTTCTCGTGCCCCTGCAGCTCTCCCAAGAGGGATAGAAGCTGCCAACTGCCTTCCGCTCACCTCCAGCTGCCTCATGCTGCCCAATCGGGGCAGCCCTGCTATATAAAAGGAAGCGCGACCCGGACCGAAAGCCTCTCGTGCCCCTGCAGCTCTCCCAGGAAGGATAGAAGCTGCCGATCACCTTCCGCTCACCTCCAGCCGCCTCAGCTGCCTCGTGCTGCCCAATCGGGGCAGCCCCTGCTATATAAAAGGAAGCACCAAGAGGCGCACCCACGCCTTGTGGACCCACGCCTGATGGCCTCGCCAGAGGGCCCTTTGGCATAGCCTTTAGGCAGAGGCTCAACTGAAGGTCACATACCAATGCAGACAAAAGAACGACCAGAAACGGGAATTTCAGCCTACCGAGACTAAAACGCAAGTAATACCTCACACACCACTTGAACCAAAAAGTGTAAACCACTAAGACACCACTGCTGACTTGACTCTAGAGGGAACAGATAATATGTAAATGCCTGTCTAGCTGCCTATATTGATGCCAGATAGCTTGCCTGTACTTAGACCAGATAGTGTGCCTGTCTAACTGCTTGTATTGTTACCAGATAGCTTAACTAGATTTAGACCAGATAGTGTGCCTGTCCGGCCACCAGATAGCATGCCTGCCTAGCTACGTGTATCCATACTAGATAGCGAGTGAGCTTGTTTTAACTGCATAATCCTTAACAGATAGTGTGACTATTTACCTGCTTGACCATATTCAATACTAGATAGAGTGCCTGATTTGCCTACTGTAGTAGATCCTACTGCAATAGGCCCAGTAGATCACCTGCTCACCCATGAACAGATAACATCCAGCCGCAACCAAGACACCATAGGAGCAACCAAGAAGATGCACCCAATTATAGCATTAGCCAGTATCTACCTCATCACTGGGCTTCCCAGTGGATCACACGCCTTTAACCCAGGCCCCAATATTATCCCAATACTTCAGAGCGATGGAAAGAGATGGACAGAAAACCCTCACCACTCCTCAACAGAAGCCAATCGCACTTCAGCCCCACTTATTGCACATCTCACTACAACACATCAAAAAGACCCACATCACGAAACACCAGCACCGACATCTGCTGAAGTGTGCTCTCATCAATACCAGATCAATACGTACAAAATGGCCAGTGGTCACTGACTTGATAACCTTCCATGACCTGGACATCCTAATGATTACGGAGACATGGCTATCTGACTGCGATAATGTCCTTCTTAACCAGATGTTACCCCCCAAGTTCTCACTCTACACCTGTCACAGAGCCAACCAGAGAGGGGGCGGAGCACTCATCCTTGCAAAAGCTGAACTACAATTTCAATTGAGCAACGCCATTAGCACAACCCACTTAGACACAATCACCATAGTGAACGACCACTGCACAATCAACCTACTCTACAGAGCACCAACATCATTACCAGAGGACCTCTCAACAATAATCAACCTCGCTTGTAGCATAAATAAGCCACAATCCCCAAACTGGTTGCTAGGCGACTTCAATTTACCTGCCCTACAAGATACCCAAGCCACAGCCTTCCTCGAAGCACTTGACGAGCTGGGATACAAACAACTAGTCAATGCACCCACACACGTGAAAGGAAACAAATTGGATCTGATCTTCGCTCCACAAACAGCGGTAGAAGCAACCCATGATTTTGCTTTATCTATAACACCAATACCCTGGTCTGATCACAGCCTGCTTAGATTCCAAATACCCTCCCACCATTACAATCAGAACACCAACAGAGCTACCGCCTCTCTCACAACACCAGCGAGACGATTTCGACCCTTTGTCAAAGAAGAAATACTGGAGAAAGTCCTTCCACTCCTCAATAACACAGCCCATGGACTAGACAAAATGATTTCTAATTGGGACAACAGCCTCAATTCCATCTCCCACCTCCCAGCCATGAACAAAAAGCCAAGGAAACAAGAGCATGCAGTATGGTACTCCAAAGAGCTGCGATCATCACTCCTCCACCTGCGCAATCTCGAGAGACGATGGCGCCGATCACACTCCACCGAAGCACACAGTGCATATAGCTCATACCTAAAAAAACATTGTGAAGAAATAACGGAGAGAAGGAAGCAGTTCCATACAGACCTCCTGAAGCGCTCAATAAGTAAGCCACATGACCTATTCAATATTCTAAAGACATTAGCAAGAGAACCAACACCAGACCAACCATACATGCCACAACCGCAGGCCTACTCTGACTACCTACAATCAAAAATTATCCTGACCGACAAAAGCACAAGCCACACCCCATTGCACAAGCTGCCACAGCCAACACTACTGTCCAAATTCAACACCATATCAAACAGAGACTGAAGACACCATTGCCTCCATCAATTCCACCACTGCACCTAACGACCCCTGTCCGGCGCCCTGAATAAGAGAACTGCATTGTGACCTAAGCCAGTTCCTGAGCAAAATCTTAAATCAATCATTCTCAATGGGATCCTTTCCACAAAGATTAAAACACACATCCATCAGGCCACTATTGAAAAACAACAAGCTGGACCCCTCAAAAGTTGAATCCTACAGACCGATTTCAAGCATCCCACTGCTCGCCAAAATAATTGAAAAGGTAGTACAACGCCAAATCCAACATCATATTGATACCGAAGCACCACTGGACTCATCCCAACATGGCTTCAGGGAAGCACACAGCGTTGAAACCCTCCTCACCACCCTCTTCAATACCTTAGTCTCAGGAATTGATAACGTTCGACAAGGTTTTGCTCTCATTTTCATAGATATTGCAGCGGCTTTTGACTCTATGAGCCATGAGATATTCATTGAACGTCTCGAGGAAAAGGGAATACAAGGCACTGCCCTAAACTGGTGCAAATCCTACCTGTCCAACAGATGGCAACACGTGAGGACCGGCACCACAACCTCAGAACCGTTTCTACAAAAACAGGGTGTGCCGCAGGGATCCTCACTATCGGCATTAATGTTTAACATATACATGCAGCCCATTTGTGCTCTGATCCGATCTTTCAGTGTCGACTGTCTAGCATACGCAGACGATATCCTTCTATACATGCCATTTGCGACTGACCAGCCAGATTTTTTCCCACTAACAAGATGTTTCGGCACAGTCGCGGACTGGCTCCATACGCAAAACCTGCGGATCAACCACAACAAGACAGACGTCCTCTTCATTAAGAGGAACCAAGAATTCATTCCCCCATTCTCACAAAAAGTCAAGAATGCAGAGCTGTTAACCAAACCACAATCCGCTACCTTGGTATCACCTTGGACCAATGGCTGGACATGAAAACACACATAAGAAACACAGTAAAAACAATATACCATAAAATACGGACAATACGGCATCTACGACCACTACTTGACCCCAGCGATTTTTGAAAAATCTACCAAGCCCTAGTAATCCCACACTTCGATTACACTAACACAATCTTATATGGACTCCCGCAGGCAATGCTAAACCCGCTCCAGATTGCAATGAACACAGCCACAAGAGTCTTAGTTGGGGTATCAAGGATGGACCACATCACACCAATTTTGAAGAAACTCCACTGATTACCTATACAGGCCAGACTTCACTACAAGATCTTAGTCCTGACCTTCAAAGCCTTAAACAATCAGTCCCCCACATCCATCAGCAAGATGATCCACATCACACCCCCTAACAGAACCAGAAGATCCACAACGGCGAACACCCTGATGATCCCAAAAGAAATGATAAAATGCACAAAAGCAACATCCAACAGGGCCTTCATGATCTACGCACCTAGAGCTTGGAATGCCCTCCCCACAGACATGCGAGGCATCACTAACCTGACTCAATTCAGGAAGGCACTAAAGCATCATCTGTTTATAAGACAGTACCCAGAAACCAGCTCTAGAAACCAGTCAGCGAGCACCAGTCACCTAGAGCACTCCTATAACATACCCAGCAAGAAAAGGGAAAGCCAGTCCAACCGGTCCTGCCCCAAATAGACTATAGCCAGAAAGTATAGGCATCAATGTAAATAAACTGTAGAAAGTTACCCCAGTTATATCCAAGTTTTAATCCCTGTTCACTGTAAATGCAATGCGGTCCGACTGCATGGTATAAGGTTCTGTTGAATGTACACCGCACTGATAAGGAATAGCGCGATATAGAAGTTAAATAAATAAATAAATCTTGAACTCTCTCGTTACTCTGCATTCTTTTTTCTGCGTCCCGCCCTATGGAAGTCTCTCCCTCACTCACTCTGCACCAAACCTTCATTCCCTCGCTTTAAAGCTCTTCTTAAAACCTATCCTTTCACCCAGGCTTTCAACTTCCCTGCAGCCTCGTGATGATTCTGATATTATACACCACCCCCTCTCCCCTCCCTCTGCCCCTTCCCCCTCTCAGCATTCAGCCTGTCTAGTTGTGTAATTCCGCTCCTTTCCTATCTCGCTCTCTATATCTCAATAGTGCTTTCCTGTCAATCAAATGGTGTTCCTTTCCTCCTTTAATCTTCTAGCAGCCTCCTTGTTTGTTATTGTACACCGCCCTGACACTTCAGTATGGGCGGTATATCAAGCCTTGCTAATAAATAAATAAATAAATAAAACCTCCTGTAATTCTGGACCCAAAGAAGAGACAAAAGAGGGTGCGCAATAAAGCATGCTACATGGGTAGTGCTGGGTTAGCATGCGTTTTTGGCATCACACTAAAATGTAGTGTGGGGCCCTGCACTAAAAAAGTCATGCTGCCTCAACAGCACGGGTCTAGGTGGTACCTGGGCAGGATTGGTCGTTCCAACTGCAACACCACTAATGTGGGCCTTGATAGTCCATGTTGCCAGTGCTTGGTGGAGAGCAACTACTGCCAGAAAGATGGATTGTGGTAGTTACTCTTCACGACAGTATTAAAGCGATGAGCTGTGCTAAATGCACTGTCTTCATCTCCTGCATCTAGCACAGTGTCCCACATTAGCAATGTGGTCTGAACCTGTGTTATTAGTTTGGGCTTAATAAACAAGCCCCTAAAACAGACAGAGCATAAAAATACAAATATTGACAAATATAACACTGATATGCCTTAAAACAGCAGTGCACCAAATGTTTAATAGCCTGTGATGACGAACAGCACATGCTAAAACCCACTCTAACTGCTTAGCACACTTTAGTAAACATGTCCCTAAATGGTCAAATATTATCTGTAGAATTTTAGGCTGTGTTAAGAGTGATATAGAGGCAGCCCTAAAAATTAGTAGTTGGGCAATGATATGCAGGTGGTAGATACGTAAATAGTCAATTTAATTTGGATCTGCTGAATAGCAGTCATAAACTAAATGAATAATGTCAGCCTATTTACTGCACTACCCATATTCAATGTCACTACTTATACAGATAGAGGCATTGAATATATATACAAATTTAAATGCCAGTGCTGGCACTTAATATAGCAACCATGCTAGTTGAAAATCAGCCCCCATTATAGACTCTTTCTATTACTTTTGAAATGAAAGCACACTTTCAGTTGCAGATATAATTATTTGGCCCTTAATCTTATTAAAGGGCAATAACGTGTACCATAGCGCATTATTTGCCACTGTAACATGTGTTAAATACTACTGAGCTGCAAATGCTTGTTAAACACATCATTAGTATTCAATTTGAATAACACAACATGCGGCGATTTACTTTGAGATGCATTATTCAGAGAAATAAAGCAAGTTCAAATCTTGCATTAATTTTCCATCAAGATCAGCAGACTTCTAAGACGTGACCTGATGCTCTCAGCCACCATCTTAAAAGGGCTGCATGTGGAAGATGCAACTGATTATCAGGTGGTCCCTATCCCCCAGCACAACTAATGAATTAGGGACATCCCCTTCCAAATAAGCTTTCCTCTCCCAACACATGCCCCCCACAAAGGCAAGATCACAGATCCCTCCTTAAAACCCCCAGCCCCATAGACCCTGATCCAAACCCACACTTTCCTAAGGGCTCCCATGTGCCAACCTGAAATCAAGCCTGGAGGTAAATGGGCTGATAGTGGAGCTGGGAATGGAAATGGGCTTATGCTGAATGGGGGTGAAACTGGAAAGGGTCTGGGACTAGAATGAGACTGGTGCTGGTGATGGGAGACTGGGACTGGAGCGTGGGCTGTGACTGGAAGGGGGATAATTTTAGGGCTAGAGGGCATGATACTAAAAGGGGATGATGCTGGAAAATGCTGGGGTCAGGATGGGAAAAAGAAGATGCTGAGAGAGTAGAGAGGACAGATATTGAAGGAGTAGGAAGAAGAAAAGTCATCACCAAGGAAGGTTGAGAGAAACGTGTATAAGAACAGATGTTGCACTGCGGTAAGGAGGAGGAAAGGCACGGTTAATTGGAGAAGTAAGTAGATGGATGGGCACTGGGAACAAGGAGGTATGAAAGAGAAAGAGAAAAAAGAAAAAAGACATTAAGATAGACTGGATATTGGGAGTGTGAGTGGGAACTCAGGGCTTGGCTGGGATTTTGAGTAAGGACTCCAGGACTGGATAGGGTGGAAGAGTAGGGACTTGGAGTTGCTTTGGGGGTTAGTAGGAACTAAGAAATTGACCACTGATTTGGAGGACAGTGGGGTCAAGGTTATTTGGTGAGGAGTATAAATAGGAGTTTTTTTTTTTGTTTTTTTTTTAAATTCTTTATTTATCAGTTTCCAAACTTAACAATCATAACATAACATAACATAACAATCAGGCATATACTTCCTAAACATAACTGGCAAGCCAGACAAGTTGACAGTCACCATTTCTGTTTTAAGCGAAGCGTCCATGGGGAGAGGGAGGGGGGGAGGACCACGAGTGCCTTACCTCCGTAACGTCAGGTTCCTCTATATTAGATAGGGCCTATTTTCACATGAGGGCGTCCCATTTGTTTAGTAGGTTTCTGGAGACCTGGTTCTGCTTAACATACGCGATCTCACAGGAGTGATGGTAACAGACCAAGCTCCACCAGTATTCCACATTTAACATGCTGAAAGTTTTCCAGTGACTCAGAATGGCCTTTAGTGCCAAACTCAGCATTAGGTTGAAGAGAGGGTGGTGCTCCTTTTTTAGATCAGGAATACCCGCCAGGGATTTATAAATAACAATCCTGAATGTTAATGGGGTGTTCATCTGGAATAGCTGCTGTAGCCGCCGCCATACCCTTTGCCAATAGGTCGTCAAATAAGGGCAGTAATACAGCATATGCGCGAATGTCCCCACCGCAGCACCACAAGACCAACATTGATCATCCTCCTGCGCCTGCCACTTGGCCGTCTTCACTGGGGTCAGATATGCGCGATGTGCAAGGAAATACAACATCTGTGTGAGAGAGGCAGCTCTCGATATCCGTATCTGAGATCCCCAGAAGGAATTCCACGTTTCCGATGTGGGGAGCGGCCCCACCTCGGTTTCCCATACCAATTGAGCCCCTTTGGGACTGCGACTATCCGCATTTCGGAGGAGTTCGACGAACTTCGATATTAGTTGAGTTCCCATTCTAAGTTCCTGCATCCGATGATAGATTGGTCGTCCACTGTCCAAGTGTAGGGGTGTAACCCCAGCCTTGCTCAAACAGTGGCGCAACTGACCCCACTGAAAGAAGCATCTGTATGGTAGTTGGAACTCCTGCTGCAACTCTGGGAAGGATTTAAACTTCTGTCCATTGATCAGCTGTCCCAATTGTAGAATACCTTGATGTATCCAGGTGGTCCACGCTATGCATCTCCCTCCTATTTGAAAGCGCGAGTTGAGCCATATTGGAGTAGCACTTGTAAAAATCTGCCCATCCTCAAGGAGTGGCACAACATGTTTGAAGGCTTGCTGGGTGGCCTTCAGGATCGGATTACTTATCTCCACATGCGTCACTGCCGCCCCTATGCGCAGGTGTAGTGGAAGTGGTTCACTGGCAACTTCTTCTACTACCAACCAACTGGGGGCTCCCTGGATCTTTGACTCCTCCGCCCACCAGGAGCCCTGTTTTAGCAGAGCCGAAACATGATACCAGTAGAAGTCTGGAAAATGTACTCCGCCCTGTTTTTTAGGGAGCTTCAGTTTCCACGCCGCGATCCGAGGCGTCTTCTTCGCCCATAGGAAGGCCAACAACTTTCTCTCTAAATCAATATAGAATTTCTTATCAAATAGTACCGGTATCATACTTAAGATATAAGTTATCTTGGGAACTATGACCATTTTAATGGTTTCCAGTCTGCCCCACCAGGTTAAATTCAATGGTGACCATTTATGAATATAATCTTGAAGTATCTCGGTGCAGCGGTGTACGTTAAGGGAGACCGTGTCATGTAAGTTGGTACCGTAAGTAACTCCCAGGTACTTGAAAGATGTTTTTTCAATTTGAAACGAGTACCTTCGAAGATCCTCTTCTAAGACTGTGGCCGTGAGAGGAATGCTGATAGTTTTGTTTAAATTTAGCTTGTAGCCTGAGATAGTAGAGTATTCCTCGATAGTCTTTAGGGCAGCATCCACTGAATTGATATCTAGAAATAGCAGCAAGTCATCAGCATAGGCCGATACTTTACAATGGTACCCCTCCAGTTGCATTCCAGAGATGTTGGGCAGCTGCCGGATTTTGAGAATCAAAGGTTCCAAGGCGATGTTAAATAGCAGAGGTGATAGGGGACACCCCTGCCGGGTTCCCCTTGTGAGCTGGAACTCCGATGAAAGAGCATTATTCGCCGCTACACGAGCAGTCGGCTTGGTGTACAGCAGTTGGACACTCTTCTGGAAACTGTCGGGCACCCCCATCCAGCGCATGACTTGAAATAAGTAGGGAAGCTCAACCCTATCAAAGGCCTTTTCTGCGTCGAGCGCTAGGCCCATTATAGGTCGGACCTCCTGCTGCGCCTTCCGGAGAACATGGGCCAGCAGGCGCCCGTTATCTACGGTGGATCTCCCGGGCATGAATCCGCATTGGTCTGGATGGATTAACGTCTCCAGAACTTGGGATAGCCGACTAGCCAAGATCTTAGCATAGATTTTATAATCTGCATTTAATAAAGATATAGGTCTATAATTCTCAACTCTTTGAGGGTCTTTCCCCGGCTTGGGGTGTATGACTATCGTCGCAGCTGCCAGTGCACCAACTGTTGGGCATTCATCTTTAACCCCGCTATAGTAGAGCATTAACTCCGGTATCAATTGTTCCGAGAAGGCCTCGTAAAATTCCACTGGCAGCCCATCCGGGCCACTGGCCTTCCCTTTGGCTAATTGTTTGATAGCAGTGCGTATCTCCTTACTCGAGATAGGGGCTTCAAGACACTGCTGCTGCTGTCTCGTGAGGCAGGGACCGTCTATGGAGGAGACAAAGTCTAAAAAGGCTGACTCATCACATTCAACTTCAGACTGATAGAGTTTGGAGTAAAAGGCTTCGCACAGCGTTAGAATTTCATCATCTGCCACCTGTAATGTTCCGGCAGAGTCTTTCAGCCCTGCTATCCGGGTCGCCGCACGCCTGGTTTTTAAGGAATTCGCTAGCAGCGAGCTAGCCCGGTTACTTTCATGGTAGTACCGCCCCTGCTGAGCTCTAAGGGACTCGCTGACTTCATTATGTAGGATATTGTTGTACTGGAGCCGAAGCTTCTGAAGTCTAAGGAGAACCGTCGGGTCAGCCCATTTCGCAAGGAGCCGTTCGCCCGCTCGTATTTCAACTTCAAGTTCCATCCTTTTCTTCTCGTCAGCCTTACTTGTACGTATTTTATATGAAGTCATGTGCCCACGAATATTGGCTTTGAAAGCCTCCCACCAGGCCCACGTCGGGGTGTCTCCATACTTATTGGTAGCAAAATACTCAGTGATAGCTTTCTTTATAGAAATTTGAAAATCCTCTTCAGCCAGCCAGCGTTTCTCAAAGAACCAGCGCACCTGGGACTTTTTAACAGGGCCCTCAGTAAGATCCAAGAGGACCGCTGAGTGATCCGAGACTGTCCTGGGTAGCATGCTAGTATCCACAATCTGAGGTAGTAGTGTTTTAGAAATGAGGAAGTAGTCGATCCGGGTTTGCGAGTTGTGGGGCAGAGAATAATAGGAGTATTCTTTGTCATTAGGAGAGAAGAGTCTCCAGGGATCTACCAGCCCAAGTAGTTCCATCATGTTCAATAATTTCCTGGAGGATTGAGGCTTATGTTGTGCCTTATAGGGAGTTCTATCTAAGAATGGATCTTGTATGAGATTAAAATCTCCCCCTAGAATTATGTGTGAGGATCCAGCGGCTATTAATTCCTGAGTGACAGTGACGAAGAATTGCGGGTCATCAATATTGGGACCATATATCGTCATGAAGGTGAAGGTTTCACCTCTAAGCCGCGCTGTTATCTTTGCCCACCGGCCTGCAGGGTCAATTTTGGGCTCTTGTATTTCAACAGGGAGGGTTTTCTTAAACAGCACAATAACCCCACCCTTTTTTTTATGAGCGGGTGCGGACAGAGCGTTCTGATAGATCCCATCAGCCACTTTATGAGATTCGGGAAGAGAAAGGTGGGTCTCCTGCAGATATACTACATCTGCTTTTTGATGTTTACAATAGGTTAAGATTTTCTTCCTCTTTACAGGGTTAATGATTCCTTGGACATTCAGGGACAATACCCTCAGTTGGCAATTAGCCATAATTTGCCCTAGAGAGGCTCGGGAGGGTGGCACTCGCAGTCATCTGCCCCAAATGGGAAAAAGGAACAATGCTTCTAGGGTCTAGACATAAACAACCCGACTGTTTAATGCCAATAACTACGTTAACTTGCATAGTGAAGCCCAAGCCGCCCATCTTGGCCCAACCATCCCCCTCTCTAAACATCATACCTACATTCTACGAGCTATATTAAGGTGACAGAGTTTCAGCACTTACACTAAGGAGAAGCTCACCATAGAGGCTAATCGATGAAAAAACTGAGCAGCAACATTTATAGGAGCTCCAACGACATGTCTATTCACTACAATACAGATACACTAAGAATAAAAGCAGGATAATACAGGATATTGAACAACCTTTACACTTCCTTTTTAACTATCTCCTACCACAGGGAAGTTTAGAGGGCGATCCCAATGTCTCTTAATCATTCAGGACCCAACTTCCATTTGGACTCGCTCTTGTAGGTATGCGCGAAGTGCCGGGCCATCTGAGAAGGTTTTGGTAACATTATTGAGGGTAACCCGCATGTTCGCGGGGTAGAAAAGTCCAAATCTTGCTTGCAATTGCTGCATCATAGGCCTGCAAGCTAGGAGCTCCTTACGACGCTGAACCGTTTGCTTGCTCAGGTCCGGGAAGAAGGAGATCCTCTGGCCCTCAAGTTGCAAATTTTGCCGACGCTTCGCCGCTTGCATGATCTGAAGCACATGCTGATAGCGGAGCACTTTTATGACAAACGGACGAGGTCGCTGGATATGAGAAGACGGATGCGATGGGACACGGTGGGCCCTTTCCAGTTCCAGGGGCCGCTCGAAGGCAGTCTCCAGGAGCTCTGGTATTAATTTCTCCAGGTACTTAATGGGGTCTGACCCTTCTCGGCCTTCTGGTATCCCCACAATGCGCACATTGCTTCTCCTGGCCCGGTTGGATTGGTCCTCAATTTGCCCTTCAAGGGCCGTTACCCGTTTCGTCAGCGGGCCTATCCGCGCTATCTCAGCTGATTGCCTATCCACCTCGGCTTCAACATCGCTTAAGCGCTTGGTTAAGTCCCCTAGTCTCTCTTTTACTTCCTGTAGTTCTTCTTGAACTTGCGCCAGTGTCCCTGAGTTGGTGGTTATAATGTCCTTAACTGTGCGCAACTCTTGCAGTATTTCTCTTACCCCGTCCGTGGGAAGCTTCTCGGGCGCCATTTTTTGAGGGGAAGGCAGATCCTGCTTAGCCCGCTTATTCGACTGACCCGCCGCCTGCGGGAAGTCCAATCGGGCCGGCTTCAACGCCGACATGTCTCAGCGTGCCCCGAAGAAGAAGGCTGATGTTGGAGGAACCTTCCGTCACCAAAATAAGCTCCGGATTCTGCGTTTACAGGAGGGAGCCTCAAACTAAGCGGCCATCTTCCACCGCGGCAGACTCCGCCCCCATAAATAGGAGTTTTGTGATCCTCAGTCTTGAAGGACTAGAAAAGGGGACTGTTACTTCTGGAGAGAGATGTGCAATTGTGAGTATATACTTATGGGAATTTTCTGAAAGGAATTCTTTCCATTAAAGCTAATTAATCTGTGAACCCGCTATTTTTTGTTAAATCAGCCAGGGCCTAGTAGCAGCAGTTTAAGTTTAAATTTAAAACACAGAAGAGAACTTTCTGGTTACATTTCATACCCAGCTTAGAGCTTGTAGTTTAAATTTAATAGTCACTCTTGGCCTAGTATCAGCAAAGTACTTTTAGTTTAAATTTAAAACACAGAAAAGAGCTTTCTGGTTAAATTTGGAACCTAGCAGAAAGCTTGTAGTTTAAATTTAATAGTCACACAGGGCCTAGCATCAGCAAAGTACTTTTAGTTTAAATTTAAAACACAGAAGAGATCTTTCTGGTTTAATTTGGAACCCAGCAGAGAGCTTGTAGTTTAAATTTAATAGTCACTCAGGGCCTAGCATCAGCAAAGTACTTTTAGTTTAAATTTAAAACACAGAAGAGAGATTTCTGGTTAAATTTAGAACCCAGCAGACAGCTTGTAGTTTAAATTTCATAATAAGTTAGAGCCTAGCAGCAGCAAAGAGCTATAATTTAAATCAAATCAGAATATAGCTTACCTCAGCAGCACAGGACAGGGTACTGTGTAGCAGCCCTCTTTTAATAAGTGTTATTTCCCTCTCTCCCTCCCCAACACCCACCACCCCTGGGAAAATCGTAGCTTTATAGGTACTTACACATCTTAAAAGACAGGAGGTGCTCCCAGGTGAAGCTCATTATGTTTATGTTTATGTTCATGTTTATTAAATTTGATAAAACCGCCTTTCTACTGGAATCAAGGCGGTGTACAATTTTCAAAAAACGAAGGAAAATCAAGGCCAAGGCCAAGAGAAATAGGAAGAGAAATTACAGTTCTTTGACAGGAGAGAAAGGAGAAGAGGAAAGGTAAGACGAGACAGTAGAACATGCATTCCGGGGTAGAGACAATGGGAAAAGCGAGAGAGGTCAGACGAAAGTGGAGGGAAGGTCAAACGCCAGGGAAAACAGGTGGGTCTTCAGGTTGTGCTTGAAGGTGGTGTGGTTACCCAAATCAGTCATACACTAAGGACCTGAGAATAATTAAGCTTCAGGTGAACAAGGTATATTAAACATATTAGGTACAGTTTTATTACTATAAATATCCATAGCAACCCTTAGTAAGTAGAGAACTTAAAGATCTAAACACAAACTTAAAACTAAGATGCAGACAGCAGTCCAGCAGCGAGATGGGGGCTTGCCAGTCTTTTGGATCGAGTGTCACATATATGATTTTCTCCCAGTTGGTGAGAAGTCTTACATTTGCATTAGGTGCAAGGAGCTCTTTGCTCTCAGGGAATGAGTCCATTCTCAAGAGGCTAGAGTATCAGACTTGGAAAACATAAGAAAGACAGAGAGGTACATAGACTAGACCTACAGGGATATAGTCCTGAAGTCCCACCTCCAGTCTGGCAGCATCCCTGCCATGGAGGAGAGAGGTCACGTGACAGGAGAGCATCACCCTGGTGTGTCAGGAAGTGATCCTGTAACTAGGACCTGTCCTCCAGGTGATGTAAAACCCTCTTGCACCGAGGAAGTTTCTCCAGGGCCATGTACCCATGAGGGAAGGGTTAGGACAGCCGTTATAGTTGGTGATTCGATCACTAGGCATGTAGATAGCTGGGTGGCTGGTGGACATGATGATCGCCTGGTAACATGCCTGCCTGGTGCGAAGATAGCGGACCTCACGCGCCACCTAGATAAGGTCTTAGATAGTGCTGGGGAGGAGTCTCCTGTCTTGGTACATGTCGGAACCAATGACATAGGAAAATGTGGTAGGGAGGTTCTGGAGGCTATATTTAGGCTTTTAGGTAGGAAGTTGAAATCCAGAACTTCCAGGGAAGCGTTCTCTGAAATGCTTCCTGTTCCACGCGCAGGACCCAAAAGACAGGCAGAGCTCCGGAGTCTCAATGCGTGGATGAGACAATGGTGCAAGGCTGAGGGTTTTAGATTTGTTAGGAACTGGGGAACATTCTGGGGAAAGGAGGGGCTCTTCCAAAGGGATGGGCTTCACCTTAACCGGGATGAAACCAGGCTGCTGGCATTAACCTTTAAAAAGGAGATAGAGCAGCTTTTAAACTAGATAGGGGAAAGCCGACAGTCGCCCAAGAGCCGATGGTTCCGAAGAATGTATCCTAGAAGGATACTAACAAAAACAGAAAGGTTCCAAAAAAGAGTAAAGTAGCCCAAATGCCCTCGAGTATGGACCAGACAGAGTTTAAAGATCCCAAATTACCCATGTCTACCACTAGCCAAATTCATATGAATAAAATACAGTCTTTAAAATGCTTGCATGCAAATGCTAGAAGTCTAAAAAATAAGATGGGAGAGTTAGAATATATAGCACTAAATGAGAGGTTAGATATGATTGGAATATCAGAGACATGGTGGAAGGAGGACAACCAGTAGGACACTGTGATACCTGGCCTACAAACTTAATCGTAATGATAGAGCTGATCAAATTGGTGGAGGGGTTGTGCTCTATGTTAGAGAGGACATTGAGTCAGAAAGGATTAAAGTTTTGCAGGAAACAAAATTTGCTGTAGAATCTCTATGGATTGAAATTCCATGTAAAAAGGGGAAGGCAATGGCAGTGGGGGTGTACTATCGACCGCCTGGCCAGAATGAACAAATGGATGATGAAATGCTCAAAGAAATCAAGGAAGCAAACAAAACTTACAGCGCAGTAATGATAATGGGTGATTTCAATTACCCCGGTATTGACTGGGTCAGTGTCACGGCAGGACATGCTAGGTAGATAAAGTTCCTAGATGAAATAAATGACTGCATCTTGGAGCATCTGGTTCATGAACCGACCAGAGGGGAAGCCATATTAGACCTAGTCGTTAGTGGAACACCAGAACTAGTGCAAGAGATAAGGGTGTTGGGGCCACTTGGCAATAGTGATCATAGCATGATCGCCTTTGATTTAATTAGTGGAGGAGGGATAGTAAGGAAATCCACAGTACTACCTTTTAACTTTCGAAAGGGAGACTATGATAAAATGAGGAAACTAGTTAAGAAAAAACTAAAAGGAGAAGTTGCAAAGGTTAAAGACTTACATCAAGCTTGGGTGTTGTTGAAAAATACTATCTTGGAAGCCCAGACCAGCTGTATTCCACGCATTAAGAAAAGTGGAAGGAAGTCCAAAAAAACACCAGCATGGTTTAAAGGTGAGGTCAGAGAGGCTGTTGTTGCCAAAAACGCATCTTTCAAGAAATGGAAAAAAGAGCCAAACGACTTAACCTTGCCAGGAAACAACACAAGCACTGGCAAGTCAAATGCAAGGCATTGATAAGGCAGACAAAGGGAGAATTTGAGAAGAAGCTTGCTGCTGAAGCAAAAACGTGAAAGTACATTTGTAGCAAAAAACCTGTGAGAGAGTCAGTTGGTCCATTAGATGATAGAGGGGGTAAAGGGGCACTAAGAGGCGACAAGGCGATAGCGGAAAGACTGAATGCATTCTTTGCTTTGGTCTTTACTGAGGAAGATGTAGGGATGTTACCCATGACTGAAGTGGTATTTAAAGGTGCGGAAGAATTGAAGGAAATATCGATACATCGGGAAGATGTATTACAACTATTACATAAACTGAAGAGTAGCAAATCACCTGGGCCGGATGGTATACATCCAAGGGTGTTGAAAGAACTGAAATATGAGATTGCAGACCTGCTATTAGTAATCTGTGAACTATCATTAAAATCATCTCTAATACCTGAAGATTGGAGGATCGCCATTGTAACACCAATTTTTAAAAAGGATTCCAGGGGTGATCCGGGAAGCTACAGACAGGTGAGCCTGACGTCAGTACCAGGAAAAATGGTAGAAACCATCATAAAGAATAAAATTACTCAGCATGTAGATAGTCATGGCCTAATGGGAGAGAGCCAACATGGCTTTAGACAAGGAAGGGCTTGTTTTACTAATCTGTTATGTTTTTTTGAAGGTGTGAATAAACAGGTGGACAAAGGTGAGTCAGTTGATATAGTGTATCTGGACTTTCAGAAAGCCTTTGACAAGGTCCCTCATCAGAGTCATGGGATAGGAGGCAGTGTACTACTGTGGATCAGGAACTGGTTAAAATACAGAAAGCAGAGGGGAGGGCTAAATGGCCAATTTTCCCATTGGAGAAAGGTGAATAGGGGTGTACCCCAGGGATCTGTGCTGGGTCCGCTGCTTTTTGATATATTCATAAATGACATGGAAAGTGGAATAACGAGTGAGGTTATCAAATTTGCAGATGACACAAAACTATTTAAAGTTGTTAAAACCCAAGAGGATTGTGGAAAATTGCAAGAGGATCTTGATAAATTGGAAGACTGGGCATCAAAATGGCAGATGAAATTAAATGTGGACAACTGCAAAGTTATGCACCTAGGGAAGAACTATGGTTACACGATGCAAGGTTCCACATTAGGAACCACCACATAGGAAAAAGATGTAGGCGTCATTGTGGATAACATGTTAAAACCCTCGGCCCAGTGTGCAGCAGCGGCCAAGAGAGCAAATAGAATGCTGGATATCATAAGGAAAGGAATGGAAAATAAAGCAAAAGCTATTATAATGCCTCTATATCATTCCATGGTGAGACCGCACCTTGAATATTGTGTGCAATTCTGGTCACCATCTCTTAAAAAGGATATAGCATTATTAGAAAAGGTTCAAAAAGAGCCACCAAAATGGTAAAGGGGATGGACGGATACTCCTATGAAGAAAGGCTAAAAAGGTTAGGGCTCTTTAACCTGGAAAAGAGACGGCTGAGGAGAGATATGATAGAAGTCTAAAAATTAATGAACAGAATGGAACAGGTAAACGTAGATCGATTGTTTATGTTATCTGAATATAGAAAGACTAGGGGACATGCAATGAAGCTACAGGGTAAACTATTTAAGACTAATAAAAGAAAATATTTTTCACTCAACGTGTAATCATACTCTGGAATTTGTTACTGGAGGATGTAGTAAAGGCTGTTAGTGTAGCTGGGTTTAAAAAAGGTTTGTACAAGTTCCTGGAGGAAAGGTTCATAAACCATTATTAAGAAGGGACCCAGGATATCAATGCTACAAGCATTGTGGTACCTGTTTCTTCTGGGGAAACTGCTAGGTACGTATGACCTAGATTGGCCACTGTTGGAAACAAGATACTGGGCTTGATGAACCTTGGTCTGACCCAGTATGGCATATCTTATGTTCTTATGTTCTTATAGAGGCAAACTACCGAAATATGGGAAGGGGAGGAGGTTTGAAGGGCCTGGAGGGGTATTTGAAAAGGACAGAAAACTATGGAGTGGATGACAGCCATGGGAAGGGAAAAGTCTTCCTTAAGAGAGGTGAGAGAGGTATAAATGGGGGAGATGAAAGCAGAAATGCAAACTTGGATAGGGAGTAAGACATAAGAAAAAGTCCGTACGAAAAAGCACTCACACTTGCGATACTCAAAGAATCCAAAAAGGAGCAAGACGATCAAACAATAAACAATTCACTGGTGGATCATAGACCAAATTTATTATGTAGTGAGTGACTCAATACATTATAAATTTGGTCTATGATCCACCTGTGAGTCATTTGTTTCCTCACTTCACCCCTTCTTGAACTCTCAGGCATAAGAAAGGGCCTGCAGATAGAGAGGTAAGTGCTAGGGAATGAGCTAGGACTGGCTAGGAGAAGAGACGTTTCATTAGGCTGGGGAGGGGATGAGTACAGACAGAGGAAATGGGAGACTAGAGAGTGATTGAAAGATGGGTCCATAGGAGCCTGGCAAAGGAATAATAAGAGCATAAGATATGCCATACCGGGTCAGACCATGGATCCATCAAGCCCTGTTTCCAACAGCAGACAATTAAGGTCACAAGTACCTGTCAAGTTCCCAAAAAGGAACATAGAGTCCACGTTGTCTATTCCAGGGTAAGCAGTAGATTTCCCTGGTCCACTTTTCTCCCAGGAACTTGTCTAAACCTTTTTTTAAATCCAGCTACACTAACAGCTTTTACTCCAGTAACGAATTCCAGAGCTTGATTAAGCGTTGAGTGAAAAAATATTTTCTAAGATTAGTCTTAAATGGGCTACAATGTAGCTTTATTACATGATCCCTAATCTTTCCACTTTTTGAAAGAGTAAAAAGCTGATCAATGTTTACCCATTTCACTTGATTTATTATTTTATAGACCTCTATCACATCTCCCCCCAGCTGTCTTTTTTCCAAGTTCAAGAGCCCTAACCTTTTAAGCCTTTCCTCGTAGGGATATCACTTCATCCCTTTACCATTTTAGTGGCTCTTCTCTGTGCCTTTTCTAATTCTGATATATCCTTTTTAAGATAAGGCGACCAGAATTGCACACAATATTGAAGGTGCAGTCGCACCATGGAATGATACAGAGGCATTATAATATCCTTTGTTTTATTCTCCATTCCTTTCCTATTCTTCATTCTCCCTAATTGTCTCCCTTCCTACCAACACCTTCACTTCTCCCCACTTTATTTCCCCTTTACCATTCTCACTTCCCCTTCCATCCTGTCCTCTATCCTGTCATCAGCTCTTGAGCACCACTTTCTCCCTCTCATTCAACCATCTCTTCTCTCCCTAAGACAACCTCACCCTCATTACCGCTGTGCTGTCTCCTCTCTGCCCCATACTCTTCTACTCCTTCTCCTTCTCTCATCTTGAGATATCAACCCCAACCCTGGCCCTGCCTAGACTTTTGTCATACTCTGAGAAGAAATCTTCACGCAATACCTCTAATCTTATTCATATCCCTCTCCTTTCCCCTTCCTCGGCTCTCAATCTTGGGGTTCTCTTTCACTCCTCTCTCTCCTTCTCCACACACATCCAAATGATAGCTAAGACCTGCCATTTCTTTCTCTATAACATCAACAAATCTACCCATTCCTTTCTGAACACACTACTAAGGCACTTATCCACATTCTAATCGCCTTCCGTCTTGACTATTGCAACCTATTCCTTGCTGGTCTCCCGCTGAATCATCTTTCTCTCCTTCAATCTGTTCAACACTGCTGCATGGCTCATCTTCCACCAGCCTCGTCATGCTCATATTATTTCTCTTCTCAAGACACTTCATTGGCTCCCTATCCATTTCCGCATCCAGTTCAAACTTCTCCTGCTGATCAAGTGCATTCACTTTGCAACTCCTCACTACCTTTTCTCTCTTATCTCTCCCTATACCCTTCCTTGGGAACTCCACTCTTCTGGCAAATTGCTTCTATCTGTGCCCTTCTATTCTATTGCTAACTCCAGACTTCGGTCCTTTCACCTTACTGCTCCTTATGCCTGGAACAAGCTACTTGAATCTGGACATTGAGAATTTTTAGCCTTACATGGGATTTCCCTATTGGGGTCATTCTGAACCATGAATAAGCTGGTTAGACGTGTGGTAGAAATGTTTTTCTCACAAATATGTCTAGAACCGTATTCTGAAAACATGCGTACCTGCACGTACACGGCACCAGCAAAGGGATCTCTGAAAATGGGCAGGAATGGGCATAATGGGGGCATGGCCATCCATGGAGATGTATAAAGCGTTATGCGCAGATGTCCAAGTTATACCTGTGGAAATGTGGAATATTCTGCTCTGATCCCCAACGCATCCCATAGAGATGAATGGATGTGACATGTCTTTACTGAACTGGTGTTTTCTGTCTGTAAGTACACAAGATGCAGTTATACAGAACCTTGTTTGTAAGGTTAAGGAACAATAAAAAAACACCCCTACAGAAATATAAAGCACTGCAATAGACTTTATTCCAGCTATGCTGGCATTTGCTGCTTGTGCCAAAGGGGCTATTCTCGGCTTCCCTAACAATCCCAGTGTCCGGAGCAATGTGAATGCAGATGTAAGAATGGTATGTGAGGTAGCAGGGAGCAGAATCATGTTTGCCTGAGAAATGCAGATCAGTTGTGGAGTCCTGAGATGCCACTACATCATCATCTCACAGCATTTCTGTATGGGTGAAGGGCATGGTTTTTGCAGAGGATGTGTGTGTGTGTGGTCTGAGTGTTACACAGGAGAATCAATTGTGCTTATACGCTAATCTGGCGGGACATGAATGTCTGGCTGGTCCCCAAGATCGAGTGTGATCAAGGAGGTAAAATCAGAGGAGGTTCTCTATAGCAAAATGTCACAACATATCTGTGCCACTAATAGGGGCCCCTCAGAATGAGAGCAGTCACCAGTGCAAACAGCACTAAGACATGCCCAGGGGCACCATCATAGGTCTCTAGAAATGTGCACAATTGTAGAGAGTGAGGATGGTGCTTTTGGTCATTTACTAGCGCTGTTTGGACTGTTGAATAGTCCCATTCTGTGGGATCCATTATCAGTGACAGGGATATATTCTGACGTTTTGCTACAGAGACCCTCTTCTGCTTACATCTGGGCCACACTGAGCATTGCACAGATTGTTTTTGAGATGACCATTGCAAGCATAACTAAGGATGTCTTCCACTGCCAAGTATGTTCTGATGTGAGGTATGTCATCTCAAACACATCACTTTCTACCTGCTTTTAAACTATTGTAGAGTGCACAGAGCTATCTTTGCAGTGTTCTGGGCATGCAACAGACTGGTATAGATAATCTAGTTTGCATCGCCATTTCTGTATCATCAGTATTCATAGTAACATAGTATATGATGGCAGATAAAGACAAGTATGGTCCATCTAGTCTGCCCAGCAAGGTGGCAAGAGTAGGTGCACCTGTCGTTCCGTGTAGGTCACCCCTCCCCATGCCTTTGTTGAAGGGTATACCCACTGCTTTGTGTAGAACACCCTTATTTGCTGAGATATAAGAGATAGCTATGTTTATTTCAATTGTATTCTGTTGCTATATAGGGATCCATTGTGTCTGTCCCATGCCATTTTGAATTCTGTCACTGTATTTGCCCCCAACTACTTCCATTGGGTGGGCATTCCAAGCATCCACCACCCTTTCAGTAAAAAAATATTTCCTGACATTGCCTTTCAGTTTACCCACTTGTAGCTTCATGTTATGCCTTCTAATTTTACATGTGTGGTTTGCATCAGCACAACACTGTCAATGAGTGGAGCAGCTTTGGAGATGCATATTTTACACTGAGGCATGGCTGTGCATGGATCTATCGTAGAGTAGGATGGGTCATGAATATCTAACCTTTCAGAGTACGGTGAGCGCAGGGACATACAAAACTGTTTGCTGCATATAGCAGTATCCCATACTCTATAGTGCTTTGTTCGTGCAGCGCTGCAAATGTGTATGTCCCTATTCCGAACCGTGTGTGCATCTAATGTGGAATCCTGTTTAAATCAGGCACGTTTATGATTTGGACGTGCCCGCAACCAAGATGTGCATGTAATGGAATTGGCACCTATATGACTTGGGAAATGCACATGTAGATTTTTGACCCACACAGTCTACCCTCAGAATACAGCCCTGACATGCCCCCTCAAAACTTCCATGTACTGAGAACATCCTTATGTAAATCAGAACCTCTCTAGAATAGATTATGGTACTGATGAAAAATACCTTGTATACCAAGGACTGCCCAAAGAACAAATCGATTGATACTAAATGAGATCAAACCTAAACTTTCCTTAGAAGCTCAAATGACAAGACTTCAACTTTTATATTCTGGACACATCATGTGAAGAGAAAGATCTTTAGAGAAAGACATTGGGCCCAATATTCGAAAGGGATTTAAATGGTTTACAGCCCTGTAAACCTTGTAAATGCCTTAACAGGAGATATTCAATGGCACTTACATGGTTAGTGCCACTGAATATCCCCTCTTAACTTACCTACATGCCCCTATGTTATCTGGTTAGCACCGGGGCATGTTGGGGACATTCCGTGATGGAGCGGAGGTGGAGACTGACGCTAACTGAATAGCGGTGATATTGCACTGCTACCCAGTTAGCGATCTGTGGCTAAAATTAGGCCCACGTTTGGCTCGCCTAGTTCTAGCCGTGAATGCTAATCAGGTAGTGGTGCAATGTCACCGCTATCTGGTTAGGCTCTGAGGCGGCTTCCACTGTGCACCAAACCTGGATATTCAATGCTATCACCACAGTACTGAATATCCCGGGTTAGGGGTGAGCAGGCAGGGCTATGCTCCGTAGCAGCGCATAGTCTGCCTAGTTGACTTTCAGACCCATCATGCTTTGCAAGGTTGAAGGTCAATGCAAAAGAGGAGGACCGGTAATGAAATGGATTGATTCAATAATAGCTACTGTATGGGTATCACTCTATGAGCAATAAGCTGCATGACTGAAGACTGAACACAGTTTAGGGCATAGTCTTGACAGCACTTTAAAACAAGAACAACAACATCCTATGTCTAACTATATATGCAAATCATAAATAGGGCTTATGAAATAGCTCCCTTAGGATTTTAAATGTAGGGATTTGGTGAAACTAGAAATATACATGTAAAGGTACATTTTAGAAATGATGTCTAGGTGCAGTCTGGAATGTACATATGAAGAAAGACCGCCTATGTGCACGTTTCAGCCTGATTTCAGGCACTTGTATGTGGCACAGCCACAGCCACCTAGACATTCCAATGACATATTTTGGAAAGGGGGCATCTATCCCATGCTGTATACACATTCCTGCCTAATCCATCCTTTCATACATTTGTATGCTTGCACACCCAAACACAGAAAAAGCCAAACATTGAGAGAGATATCAATAGAAGCTAAGGAGCAAGCAATAGGAAGAGAAACCGGCAAAGATTAAAATAATCACAAGACAATTTACTTAATTATGACACAATAAATCATTCCCTTTCTCCTAAAAAAAATAAAACTTTCCTCAATGCATGGAAGACAGAGAAGAGTGTGTAGAAAGAGATAGGTTGAAGGGAGAGAAAAAGTCACTTCACAAACGCAGCAAAAGTGATCTGTATTGTTCAAACAATTATGAAGCAACTCTCACTGTGGTTAAATGGAAAAAAAAATCAAGCACTGAGAAGACTGGTCTACAGCCAAAATACTACTGACATCTCATGTTCATTAAAAGAAAATGTTGCACAATTTGTTCTGCAGAATGATGTAAAGAAGTTGAGTTAGGATTGCATCATATATGACTTCTAGGAATAACATGGCTGCAAAACTGGAGATCTGGACAACAGCTGTGTCCCACACATGCTGAAACACTTATGCAACAAATCTTCACCAGTGGTTGAATAGAAAAAGAAAATTGTGCCTTTTGCAATGTTAATAATTTGGAAAGAGCCAACAGATCTTATCAGCAATTATTTCTTCTGCATGGTGCCTCCTGTTGGGAAAGGTTTGTTGAAGAAAAAGTGGACTGTGCAGTATCCAAATATTCCATCAGTTATATGCTCAGTACCCCACGGAGAAGGACTGTGGGTTCCTGATGCTCCAGAATCATTGTCACTTGAGTCAAACAAGGAAGAGGAAGGGGATGAAACTTCTGGTCCCAAATTATCAATGTCACATGACCTAGATTTTCTCCCATCCTCCTCCTCTGAACCACACCTCATAATATAAGATGAACTGAATGACCTTGTCAGGGATTTGGAACTACCTAAGAGTAATAGGAGAACCAGCAGAGGGCAACTACCACGGCCAAATACTTTAATAAAACCTAAGAGTAAGGCAGAGCTGTTGGGCTCCAGACTGCAGTAGTAGAATCTCCTGTCAGGTGATGTTATGGTTTCCATGTTCCATGAACGTCAAAAGGATCCTGTACATTCTTCTTCATGGAAGGTGATCTTGGTCACGCTGTCCATATGAAGGAAACCTATACCAATATAAAACAGCTGTTGAGATATATAAACTATGACTAACATCAGTGGCAACTTTGTGGTGATTTGAAAATCATTCCTCTGTTACTCGGTCTGCAGACTGGATACACAAGGTACTGCTGTTTTCTTTGTGAATGGGATAGTTGTGAGAAAGATTCCCACAACATCAAGAGAGATTGGCTACTCTGACAGTCATTGGAGCCTGGAAAGAAAAGTGTGCAGCATCCACCACTTATTTTAATCAAGGAAGATTTTGATATCACCCTTACACATTAAGCTGGGTCTAATGAAAACTTTTGCCAAGGCCATGGACAAAACAAAATCAGCTTTCAAGTATCTCAGTGGAAAATTTCCAAGATTAAGTGAAGCTAAGATAAAGGAAGGTGTCTTTGTTGGTCCTCAGATTCATGAACTTCTTCAAGATGATGTATTTAGCCATGCACTATGTGGCAAAGAAAGGATGGTGTGGAAAGTCTTCCAGTTAGTGGTAACAAGTCTTCTCAGAATAAACAAGATAGACAACTACAGGGAGTTGATGGAAAAACTCCTCAATGCATATAAATGTCTTGGCTGCAACTTGTCATTAAAGATACATCCTTTGCACTCTCATCTTGATTTTTTTCCACTAAACTGGAGCAATGCGCGATGAGCATGGCGAGCAATTTCATCAGGACATTGTAGCGATAGAGAAGAGATATCAAGGTAAGTGTAACCTGTCAATGATTATAGACTATAGCTGGATAGTGCCAAGAGATATTCCATTTACAGAATACAAGAGATAAGCCAAGAAACGCCCAATGCGAATGCAAAGTGTGCCTTTGAGTCAGTCCTGACTCCTGGCGACCCAGAAGCTCCTGGGTTTTCTTGGCAGTGTCACCGGAAGTAGATTGCCAGGCCTTTCTTCCGAGGCAATGGAGGGTTAAGTGACTTGCCCAAGGCCACAAGGAGTGCTAGTGGGAATTGAACCCTGGTTGCTTGGTTACCAAGCCAGTACTCTAACCACTAGGCTACTCCTCTGAAACGCCCATTAAACACTGAATAAGTTCTGAAATGAATATGAATGCATACATAGTAGTTTCTTGCTTTCTGTTTCATACTTTTTAAATAAATTGTATTTAAATAGCCCTTTGGCTAATTTTTTAACTTTTAAACAAAGAAGACAGGTGAAATATTATCAAGGTCACATATGTGGCAACCATAAACAGATGAAAAGACCCAGGTTTATAATAATTTATGATTCAAACTTTACCACAAACATGCTATATATGCGTGAAAGTGGAAAAGCTTAGATATCTTGGAAACAGCAGTCAATCAGCGTTTTTGTCATTTTTGAATTCAGCGCATCAAAATCCATAAGAATTGGCTGATTTTGTCTCTGAAGCAGGCATCTTTTAAAAATTTGTAGACCAGTGATATTGATGTGTTAATGATTTAACAGGAGGTGGGCTACACAGACCATCAAGAAGACAGGCAGACAAGAGACTGGTTTTGCCAGAGCATGAAACAATCCAGAGACTCAGGTGTAACAACCTCCCATCAGCCCCCATCACTTTCATAATCACTATTAACTCTAATGCCAACAAAGATACTAGGCAAGAAAATCATGATTCTGGGAACAGTAAAGGAATATACAACTCTTCTATGAAGTTGTATATTCCTTTTCTGCTACGCTAGGCCACTCCTTCAGTGGACTAGTCTGTCATATTTTGTATCAGTATGTATCCCCTGAGGTAGGAAATGCTATCTTGGAAGTCTTTCATAATCATATTTCCCCACAGGCCTCATTTCATCTCTTCTAAATTGCACTTGTAATATTTGCTTAGTAAACTTGTCCCTTGATCCCAATATCTTTCTCTGTAATTCCAAGTTGTACTTCTGATACAGCCTTCTCTTCTGGTCTCTGTACTCTTTTGCAACATTTCCCTGGTTGAATATTCAGAAGTTCTTTGTACTTCCAATTAAATCAAATTTTCAGTGAATCTCAGCAGTATATGTACCACGTTATTTCTGGTCAACATAAGTTAGAATTGTAAAGGCACATTGTACAAAGGACGTCCAAGTGCAATCCGGGCTGTTTAAACCAGAACACCTGAAAAAAAGCAGGCATGTCCAAATTTAGGCATGATTTCCAGAATGTGGACGTTCCCAATATGGATGTATTGGGGGGGAGGGGGGGTGTTTACATAGATGTCCCTGGAATGATATTTGAGACAAGAGATGTTCAATAACCTAACTGTAAAAGTGGTGGGCTAGGACTAGAGAAGCCAGGGTTCAAAACCTATATCTGATCTTTATGATCTTCAGCAAGTCACTTAACCCTCCATCTTCTATATTCACTTTTTAAGGTCAATGCCTATTCGTGCTTGCAGCAGATCTAAACGTGGACATCCCTGACATTTCTGAGATTGAGCAAGGACGTCTAAATCCATTGCACCACCCAAGACATGCTTCCACTAGGCCCCCTGCCTACTTGAACCTCCCTGCACTGGAGACGTCTTTAAAAGTCATTTGTAAAATGGCACTGGGGACATCCACATGCATGTTTTCAAACATTTGAATCATGACCAAGGCTTTTAAAATGACCCTCTTAGCGTATATGTTAACATTTTGCTTCTTCCTCTTGTCATGGGAGCAGTTATACATTAACTGATGAAGGTAGCACCAAATTTTCAAAATATATAGATTCAAACATTTTATGGACAATTGATTCTAATGTGTAATCAGCTCTGATTTTACATGCTCTTACTTCTGCTGTGAAGGTGGTATGGCAATGTGAGCAATTAAACCCAACAATTGGTGTTCTGAAGTACATGGGAGATTGCATGGCACCTGATATATTTTATATTTACTGTAGTTTTGTTCATACCATGATGAGCGTAAACTTCACTCACACGCCATGATCTTGTTCTCACAGATTTGCTTTATCTTGGCACATGCATTGTACCAAAGAGAGCTTCCTTCGGGAATTCATAAGGTGTTTGTGAAGGCAACATATCCGTGTGTGCTTCAAAGTTCTATTTAATCATGCTTGTAATAGCCAATAAAATTTAAACAATGTCTGCATCTTTCTGCCACATTTGCTTTTTCTTTCTTTCCTTATATTAAGCACACACTTTTTATTGGTAGATCAAGGTAAGTTACATTTAGATATAGCAGGTATTTTTCTGTCCCTGCTGTAAAATAGTGTCTTCGTGTGGATCTTTACAACAGGAAACTTATCATAAGATTCAGTAACCACAAATTAATGAATCCTGCGATAATATTTTTTTTATTTGCTTTCCTCCGGCCAGGACTATCATGTGTTCCCAGCCACAGTCAGCTTTCTTTTAATAGGGATGATGAATATGCAAATAATAGCCTCCCTTCAATCTTGATATATTAAAAAGAGGGTCCCTCGCAATGCAATCCTATTTCCTCATCACTGAACCATTTTCAAATGTAAAACACACCCAGCCCCACTGCTTTAATCACAATACATTTTCAAATGTAAGATATACCCTCCCCACCCTCCTCATTCCCCAGCACCTACCAGAGAATCCCTAATGGGTTGTGGGGGCAGGAGTGATCCCTTTTCAAAAATATGAGAAAAGCCCCTAGTGGTTGTCTTGTGATATTATCATTGAGGGGCCTTCTGGGATTATTTTTGGAGAGGGAGTGTTCCTGCCTCTTTTACAACCAGGAATACCCCCTTTAGGTATGGCTTGGGTGCTTTTTAAAGGATGCGGATGGAGATTTTTTTTTAAGTGTTTCCAACCTCCTTTAGAATATTGACTCGAATGTTAGTGGGCCACCACATCCAGGGGTAAGCTAACAATCTTCCCTGAGTTGGTGTTAAAGTTCAATGAATGGCACAGCTAACAAGGTTTAATGCAAGTGGTATTAATTCTGAATAATGAGCTGCTTATCAAACAACTGAGCTCCTTATTATGTAATGCATGTTGGGCTTATTTTTAAACATTTTTCTCAGGAAAAGAATTTCTCCAGAGATGTTCAATAACCTTAACTGTAAAAGTGTTGGATTGTGTTGGATTAGCTCGTGCTATTAGCTGTCTGTTTATTAAGGCTGTCTTTCTACCTGCCATTACTCTGTGCTTGCTTGTGTTTCTTTCGCAGACTCAGCTGTTTCCCACTGCCTTTGCTGACTTCCGTTGCCTGCCTGGTCCCTCCCCCAGCAACCCCGCGGCCGCGTGAGCGTGCCCGCGTTCATAGAGACTCAGCTGTTTCCCACTGCCTTTGCTGACTTCCGTTGCCTGCCTGGTCCCTCCCCCAGCAACCCCGCGGCCGCGTGAGCGTGCCCGCGTTCATAGAGACTCAGCTGTTTCCCACTGCCTTTGCTGACTTCCGTTGCCTGCCTGGTCCCTCCCCCAGCAACTCCGCGGCCGCGTGAGCGTGCCCGCGTTCATAGAGACTCAGCTGTTTCCCACTGCCTTTGCTGACTTCCGTTGCCTGCCTGGTCCCTCCCCCAGCAACCCCGCGGCCGCGTGAGCGTGCCTGCGTTCATAGAGGTATCCTGGCTGCCTCCTATAAATCTACAGCGCCGGTGGTGTTTGGCTGCTCATGCTATTAGCTGTCTGTTTGTTAAGGCTGTCTTTCTACCTGCCATTACTCTGTGCTTGCTTGTGTTTCTTTCGCAGACTCAGCTGTTTCCCACTGCCTTTGCTGACTTCCGTTGCCTGCCTGGTCCCTCCCCCAGCAACCCCGCGGCCGCGTGAGTGTGCCCGCGTTCATAGAGGTATCCTGGCTGCCTCCTATAAATCTACAGCGCTGGCGGCGCTTGTCACCGCGGCGTGCGACTTGGGCGCGCACCGAAGGAGCGCACCTAAGGAGCGCTCCTTAGGTGCGCTCCTTGGGGCCGCTCCGTCCGCGTAGGCCGTATCTCTGTTTGGCTCTTCTTGTTGTGTATCCTTTTTTTTCCCCTCTTGTCATATCCCACATCAGCCGCTCACACATCAGCCGGTTTCTTTGGTTTATCTAACTTCAAGCTCCTCCCTGAAGGCGTCCTTTTCACTCGCGGTGAGCCTCCTTTCTATTCCTTTCTTCCCTTCAACTTCTTTAATTTCTCTTCCTCTTTCCTCCTCGATGGCCCCTATACCCGTTTTCTGGGGCCACCGTCCAACGCCCTCTGCACCGAAGCGCTCTCGTTGTCTAAGCCATCTCCTTCCCTGTTGTAATACTGCTACCTCCACTCAGACCCCTCCCCTCTCTCACCCTTCAACTACTCTTCGGATGGGACTTCTTAACTGTAGATCCCTTAGAGCCAAAACTCTCCTTGTCCAGGATCTCATCTCTATTAATTCTTTGGATCTCTTCCTTATCACCGAAACTTGGTTAAAAGAGGGAGAGGCTGCTCTCCTTGCTCGCTCTCTCCCCCTCAGTTACTCTGCGGTTTCTGTTTCACGCTCGGGTCGCTCCGGTGGTGGGGTGGCTGCTATTCTACACCCTGCTCTCTCCTTTTCACAAATCTTTTCTCCTTTGCTTCATTATTCTGAGGCTCTACTCCTCCAACTTCATTCTCCTCTCCCACTTCACATTCTTCTTGTCTATTTCCCGCCTGCCTCGCGGTCTGATCTCTGGGATTCTTTACTTCTCACTATTTCTGACTTAACGCTCGCCTTCCCTCAACTCCTTATTGCCGGTGATTTCAATTTGCACCTTGATTCTCCTGTATCTTCTAGGGATCACGCCTTCCTTTCTCTTCTAGACGATCTCTCTCTCTTCCAACATGTTTCCTTCCCTACCCACACAGCTGGTCACACCCTCGATCTTCTTCTTACTCTCTCTTCTTCACCTCTTCGCCTTTCTGCCCTATCCTCCGTTGCCCTCCCTTGGTCAGATCACTACTGTTTACTTTTCAATTGCTCCCTTCCTAGTTCCCCTCCTCAGTCATCTGTTACATTATCTCCTCCCTCTCAGCGTTTCTCCCGTCACATCACTCCTTCTACCATACAGCAATTTCCCTCTGCATCCCTTCTTCTTCCCCCTGACTTCCCTTCTCTTTCCCCTAACTCCCAGGCTTCCCTTTGGTTTTCCTCTCTCTCTAATGCACTTGACACTGTGGCCCCCATACAGTCTCGTCCTACCAAACGCCACCCCTCACAGCCCTGGTATCATCCTGGCCTCAGGCTCCTTCGTTCCCATCTTCGCAGAGCCAAGCAGCGGTGGCGCAAGGCTCCATCCCCACTTACTCTTTCATCCTTTAAAACCCATCATTCCCATTACCGTACTCAGATACATGCCGCTAAAAGGGATTTTTTTTTTTTACTGCTATTCCAAATGCTCCCAATCAGACCCGGCATCTTTATAACACACTTCACTCTCTTACTTCTCTTCTCCCTTCTGCCTCTGCCCCTTCCCTTCACCCATCCCCCCCGCCCTCACTTCTTGCCACATTCTTCAACGACAAAATTCTCAACCTTCGGGCTTCCCTTCCTTCTTGTCCTCCACCTATTTCTTCCCCTCCTCCTATTACATCTCCTCCGCCGTCTTCATGTCATTCTCATACCTTGTCCTCCTTTTCTCTATAATCCTCTGCTGAACTTCACCAACTTATCTCTTCCTCCAATAAGACCTATTGCTCCCTTGATCCTATCCCTTCAACCTGGTTGTTAGACCCATCCCTTGCACTCCTTCCTCCTCTTCTTTCCATGATTAATTCTAGTCTTTCTTCAGGTATCTTTCCCCATTCCTGGAAGCACGCACTGATCCGCCCCATTCTGAAAAAGCCCTCCCTTGATCCCATGATTCCCTCCCACTACCGTCCCGTTTCTAACCTTCCGTTTGTATCCAAACTCTTGGAAAAATTTGTGTTTTCTCAGCTTTCGCATCATCTAGACGATATCAACTTCCTCCACCCACGTCAGTCTGGTTTTCGTCAGGGTCACAGTGTGGAAACTATCCTTCTTGCCTTCACTAATGCTCTTCACGTAGCTCACGATCGTGGTGATGTCTCGGTGGTGGTTGCCCTTGATCTGTCTGCAGCTTTCGACCTGGTGGATCACTCTCTTCTTCTCCATCGGCTCCAAGAGGTGGGTCTCCGCCACACAGTACTTCACTGGTTTCACTCTTTTCTGTCCTCACGGTCTTGCTCCGTCCTCTCTTCCTCCCCCTTTATTCCAGCTTCCGACCCTTTTCCTTTGGTATGTGGTGTTCCTCAGGGTTCTGTTCTTGCCCCTCTTCTTTTCAATCTTTTTATAGCTCCCCTCACTCTTCAGATTTAACAAACCGGGATCAGCGCCTTCTATTACGCTGACGATATTGTCCTTCTTCACCACACCTCCCCTTCTTATCCTGATCTCTCCCCACTTAATTCCTGTCTTTCCACAGTTGCTAGCTGGTTGTCACAAAATTGTCTACATCTCAATCTCACAAAGACCACTGCTATCTGGTTTTCCTGTGGTGATTCCCCTCCCTCTTTGGCTCCTTCTTTCTTAGGTACTCCCATATCACTGGTCTCTTCCTTCCGCTATCTTGGTGTTATTTTTGACCCCCACCTTTCCTTTCAAGACCACATCTCTCATGTCACTAAAACTTCTTTTTTTTTCTTGCGTCAAATTCGCGCTATCCGTCCATTCCTCACTTCCTCTGCGCTTGCCACGCTACTTCTCTCTCTGGTTATCTCTCGTATTGACTTTGCAAACTCTCTCTTTCTTGGTCTTTCTAAGTCACAGTTGTATCGCCTTCAGCGTATTCAGTATACAGCCGCTCGCATTGCCACTCACTCCTCCATTCGCGACCATGTTTCACCTCTGCTCTCTCACCTCCACTGGCTGCCCTTACCCTTCCGTTTTCACTACAAACTGCTCACGCTGGTTCATCGAGCCTTCCATACTAACACTCCACAATACCTGGCTGACCTTCTCACGTATCACACCCCCAAGCACACTCCCCGTTCATTTCAGCTCAACCGTCTTACGCTCCCCTCCCCCTCGCTGGCTCATCTACAATCTACCCGCTCTTCTGCTTTCTTCTTCACAGCCCCTGCCCTCTGGAACTCTCTCCCTCCTGCCCTCCGCCTTGAGCCTCATCATGCCACTTTTAAGTGTAACCTAAAAACCCATCTCTTCTCACTTGCTTTGGACCTTCCCTCCCCTTTTGTATCATCCCCTTCCTTCTAATTGTTGTCTTGTGTTCTTTAGCTCCCCGCTTTATACTTTGAGATTGTAACTTCTTTTCTTCCTTTCTGGCTATTGTTTTGATTGTTTTTATAAAATTTTATTTGTTTTTATACTGTACACCGCTCTGGTCTTTTTGGATGAGCGGTATATCAAATTTTAATAAACATAAACATAAACATTATCAGATAGTTACAGGGGAACCTAATAAAAAAGATTCCTCCTGTGTTCTCAACTCAGACCTCGAGACACACCTAACCAGTCAGATTTTCAGGATAATCACAATAAATATGGATGAGAGAGATTTGCATCATACAATGGAGGCAGTGCATGCATAGCTCTCTCATACATGTTTTTTACAGAAATGCCATACTGGGTTAGGACAAGGTCCATCAAGCCCATATCCTATTTCCAACAGTGGCCAATCCAGGTCACATGTACTTGTCAGTTTCCCAAAAAGGTACACAGATTCCACAATGCTTATCCCAGAGTAGGCAGTCCTCTTTAATAATGGTCCTCTTTAATAATGGTTTATGGACTTTTCCTCCAGGAACTTCTCCAAACCTTATTTAAACCCAGCTACATTAACAGTTTTTATTAAATCCTCTGGTAACGAATTCCAGAGATTGATTACGCGTTGAGTAAAACAATATTTTCTCCTAGTCTGAGTTGAGTGCCCCCTAGTCTTTCTACTTTTTGAAGGAGTAAACAACTGATCTATGTTTACCTATTCCACTCCATTCATTAATTTATAGACCTCTATCATATCTCGCTAGCCGTCTCTTTTCCAAGTTGAAGAGTCCTAATTTTTTAAGCCTCTCCTCATAGGGGTATCCTTCCATCCCCTTTACCATTTTGGTGGCTCTTCCTTTTCTAATTCTGCTATATCTTTTTTAAGATATAGCAACCAAAACTGCACACAATATTCAAGGTGTGGTCGCACCATGGAATGATACAGAGGCTTTATAATAGCCTTAGTTTTTCTTTCCATTCCTTTCCTTATGATTCCTTGCATTCTATTTGCTTTCTTAGCCATCGCTGCACACTGAGCAGAGTTTATATGTATTATCCACGATGACACCTAGCTCCTTTTCCTGGGTGGTGGTTCTAATGTGGAACCTTGCATTTTATAACCATAGTTTGGGTTGTTGTTCCCTAACAGGGTAATTCTGAGGCACAATTAGGTATTTGACCCCTCTGCCAACCCCGACTAACTTCCCCACATGTTGTACAGGGAGGTTAGATGGGGGCAGAAAAGAGGCCTTGTGGGGGTGGAGTTAGGGCGGGCAGTGGGCGGTCTGCAGCTCCGGACGTATAGGGCCGTTTGCAATGTCAGCCTTGTACGTCCGGGGCCAGCTGCCTGTACGGGGAACTTATTCCACATCTGAAATGAAATAAGTGCCCATAGTCGGTGGGGGATGGCAGGCCCGGGGCATAGTAAAGGTAGGAGGGGGCAGAGGACATTCCCCATAGCCCGACCCTGGCCTTGAGAGGTCAGTTTGGAGGTCGGGCTGCGGGGAATGAAGATTCTTTTCCGTTGGCCGGGGATTGCGACTCCTAAATGGAGCCACGGTGCCATGGCAACCAAACGCCATGGCACCACAGATCCATTCAGGAACCCTGACTGAGTTAGCCAGGCAAGGCCTGTAGATGCAAGCCGACCGGAATCGGGGTCCCGGCCTGCACATAGAGGCCTGGACACGATTCTGATCCCGCAGGGCTAGATGTTCCCCGCGGGATCAGAATCCCGTCTAACTATGTGCATCCGGTTACGACCAGGCACATAGAGGGCCGGGATGTCCAGAACAAAATTGGGCCCTAAGTGCATAACTTTGCACTTGTCCACATTAAATTTCATCTGCCATTAGAACGTCCAGTCTTCCAATTTATCAAGGTCCTCTTGCAATTTTTCACAATCTGCTTGTGTTTTAACAACTTTGAATAATTTTGTGTCTTCTGTAAATTTGATCACCTCACTCGTTATTCCTATTTCCAGATCATTTATTAATATGTTAAAAAGCAGCAGGCCCTAGCACAGGTCCCTGGGGTACTCCACTATTCACCTTTTGCCATTGAGAAAATTGGTTATTTAGTCCTACTCTCTGCTTTCTATCTTTTAACCAGTTCCTGATCCACACTAGTACACTGCCTCCTATCCTATGACTTTTTAATTTCGCCAAGAGTCTCTCCTGAAAATCTGGCAGACAAGGATTGGGTTGAGAATCCCTGACTTTGGCAAGTACCCTAGACCTCAAGGAAAGAAATAACATCTGATACAGCTGCCTAGAGAGCCCATCATCTGGAAAAAAACACTCAGAAGTTATCATATCTATCACTAGCAAAAGTTACCAAAAGGATTGCCATTGTATGAATCAAAGAAGAGGAACTCTCAAGAAAAGCTGTAAAACAAAGCTATTACTTGTTACCCTTGGTCTCATTTGCTAAACAAATCTGTTTAGGAATATAATAAGAATTTGCAATGAAAATCCCATCAGGCTTAGAGATAGTTAAAATCTCCTTGAAATATTTTGACCAAAGGAGGCAATGTTATAAACTCATTCCTGTGTATTTATAGTCATATATGCACATAAATGACCTCTTGTTAAAGTATGGTGTAAAAGTACGTGCTCTGCCATCAGACTGGGTGCTTTGCTGGTAGTTCTGCACATGGGCAGAGTTTTGACAGAACATGGGTAGAGTGTGCAAGTACACATGTAGATTATAAAAGACTATAATGTAAACGTGTACTTGAAAAATTCAGGCACAGACATTTACACCAGTTCTAGTGCAGGTGTAGATGTCACCCTGAAATATAGGCACATTTTTGGCCACTTAAGGTAGTTTTTCATAAAGACAAGTAGACGCCCTATTTATAAAATAGACTTAACATAGTGTAACCAGAGGGATAAAAATATTTTTTTAATCTTTTTGTAGGGCCCAAGAGGGGCTGTAGCAACCTGCAGGGGATCCGTTGGCAGCTGGGATTTGTTTTTTTCAATCCTCTGGGCTGCAGGAGAAGCCGAGGAATGGTGATTTTTCTTTTTATTAAATAAAAAGAGTTGGGGCTTCAGGGCTGTTCTGGTGTTAGAACCAGCAGCCATGTGTTTTTTTTTTAATTAAAAAAAACCTGTGGCGGGCCATGGGTGTGGGCCTGCAGTGAGTTGCACACCTGTGACTGTCGCTGGGCCCATCCTGCATGTCTGTCCAGGGCATGGGGTCTATGAGGAGATGGCTGGCTATGATTGTGTGCAGCAGCGGTGTTCATGGCTGTCTGCAATCACAGTGGGAGTCCATGGGACCGAAGGGAAGGTCCAGAAGAGAGTCTTTTGGTTCAGGATGGCCCAGAAATAAAGATATGGGGGCAGAAGCAGAGGTTTTTGGTGCCAAATGGCCCAGAAAATGAATCGGGCCATAGGAAAGACCAAGAGAGCCCTGGGTATTAGATTTTGGACCGGATGGACCAAGAAAAGGCATTAGGCTATTGGCCTTGCCCAAGAAAGATAAGGGGCTATGCTGTTTTTCTGGCTGCCAGAGGCCAGAGCTGGAGGCAGAGCCTGCCTTAAAGGGGCCATGGAGCCTGAAAATGGCCGGATAAATAAAAAAAACTTTCTACAGTTTTAAGGGTTCGGGGAAGTTCCCGGAAGGTGTGTGAGGGCTGATGAGCCCATAAAAGGTCTTTTTATGTAAGTTTTAATACTGTTAAGGTTGTGATTCACAATGTTAATAAAAGTAAATTAAAATTAGTTTTTGAGTGCCTGAGAAGCTTTTTAAGCTTTGCTGATGTTATAAACATGTTTAGGTGTAATGAAAAATGCATAATCAACTGGTTTTAATGGTTAAAATTCAAGTTTAATGCAGGAAAGCACCCAGATATAGAGGGAGGGGGAGGGATCTCATTGGCAACACTGTAGCAAAGAGGTTCAGTTGTAATGGAGAGGGCAGAGTGTCACAGTTTGCTGAGGGAGTACAGGCTCACAACGTGCAATGGAAATGCTACTGCTCAGAAATGTGTGGGCTTGCTTAGGATGGATGCTGGCAGTACAGACTATAAAAGCAGCTTTCATACACAGATGCAATGCATGATGTTGATATCAGTTTGTGCACTTAATAATAGCTTCTTGTCTAAACAATGATTCATTACAGCAGAAATGTCTCATCAGTGTCGCAACAGCTGCAATACATTCTGTTAAATTTGTGGTGAGTATACACTTAAGCCTCAAAGATGCAGCATGACTTGTCAGACGGCTGCCTAGGGTGAGAACTTACACAATCTTGACGATGCATATATTCATATGATTCTTGCAAGGTATTGTGGGTATTGTAGTTCATTCACTCCCAAACACAGCTGATGACAATAATTGAGTTGTGGAACCAAGTGGTAAGGTCAATAAAATACTTCTTTTATTGACGGGGTTTAATTCACCCAGCACATGTATGCTTGTTAGCAATATAAAAGAGGTTACTTGCTTGCAGTGTTTAAATGGATAACAAAAAGTCACAAAGTAAACCAGAAAACAACCTTCAGCTTGTCAGGCAATTAGCTAATGTTTTCTTAGCAAATAATTACCAAATACAAAGGCACAAAGAAAAGAATAAACTTTGCTGGTTAGGTTAACTTCTGCTTATTTTTCACTCAGATCCAGCAGTGATTTTCCCTTGCTCACACACACAATCCGGTGCAGCTCTAATTACTATCAATTGACCAGCTGTAAGCCTTTAGCTGGCTGGCTGCTACTGTGTGAACCCAAATCCTGCTTTAAGAGCTGTTTGCAGTGGAAATAAAGAACAAAGTTAGGTTTCTTTGTGATGGCTGATGTGTTTGCTCACAGAAAGCTAGCAATAGCATTTAGATAGAGAACAGTCCATGTAAACTGTACTTTCATCTGCTGTATCTCCCCCTTCATCAATCAGCATAGGGTCACTATCATACATTGGCACAGACGAGTCTTTCATTAAGGCACTATCATGAGAATGCTTATTCCTTTGCAGCCATTCTCTATTATAGATAGGGTCTGGATCAGTGTTCATACCTGAGCCTCTCCTGCCATCATAATTCCTCTCTGTATAGTCTGGCCAGTATGTAATCCAATTCTGATGTCCCGCCTTCCAATCTTGATCCCTGGACACTGGATCTCCTCTCACATACCTTCTGGCCTTGGTCTGAAAGTCCCTTCCACATGCAGTCTTCTCTCTTCCAGGTAGCCACTGGTGATTCCTATCTCTGCCACTCCATTCCTCTGGCTGAATCCAGTCCAATGGACTCTGCTGGCATTTGGAATACCTCCCAGTATGGGTACTGCCTTGGAATCTCCCAGACCTTCCAATGGCCTTTCTTCTCTTCCTTCCAGAGAGTTTCCTTCTCTCTCTATCCGCTTGGCTTGGCTTCTGTTTCTCCAGGTGATACTGGTGCTTGAGTTTGTAGCCGTTGCTGTCTCTGTCTCTGTATCTCTTCCTGAAGCTGTTCTTGAAGCTCTCCCTGAAGCTGTTATCTGAAGAATAAGCTCTATTCTTATCCTGTTCTAATGTGTGCTGCTCCTTAACACAACGCAGCTGTGTTGAATCAGGCCCTGCCCTTTGAGATGAGTGCTTAGGGATTACCTCATAGCTCTCTTGATTGCACACACATTTTCTCACTTCAGCCCCTCTCATGGCTGCTGGAAACCTGGTGCATTCTGGGACTGGTAGTCTTTTATGTGAAAACTCTGTTTTCTCACTTCTACCAGAACTGACAGGTTGCTTGTTCAGAGTCACATCATCTTTTCTATAGCTCCTACCTGAGCTATGATAAGCTTCCTTATCACAGACTGCACTTATTAAGGAAGCGTTTGAGCTCTACTTTGGTTGTAAAGTTGGCAATCAAGACAAATGCTGGGCTCCTCACATTTGCTGTGCAGCATGTGCTGTCCATCTCAGAGCTTGGCTCAGAGGTACTCGGAAGTCAATGCTGTTTGCAATCCCAATGATATGGCGAGAAGGATCACATGATGGACTGTTACTTCTGTCTGACCAATGTATCAGGCTTCTCTGCTAAAAATAAGAAATCTATTGAGTACCCCCGTCTGCCTTCAGCCATGAGACCAGTGCTGCATGATGAAAGTATGCCAGTACTGAAGCCACCAGAGACATGGAGTCTAGATGAGGCAGACGAAGATGCCACAATACATGAGCCAGATGTGAAAAACAACATGGATCCAGGTTTTGAACCATTTATGTCTGGTGTGCCTCATCTAATAAAACAATCAGAATTGAATGACCTGTTAAGGGACTTAAGTTTGTCAAAAACAAAAGATGAACTACTTAGTTCAAGATTGCAAGGATGGGGTTTGCTGTCGCCTGGTATGAAAATTTCTGTCTTTCAGACCCATCAAGAAGATATGGAAGATTTATTTGCACCGGTTGATAACCTCTGTTTCTGCACTGACATTGATGGGTTGTTCATGGCTTTGGGCTGTGATCATGACCCACAACAGTGGTGAGTAGTATAATGGGTACACTACTCGTCAAACTGATTGACAGATGAGATAAGGATGACATGAGCCAATCAGATTTCACTTCCGGTGTATGCCCCGCCTTAGGCCATGCCCCCTCCCATAGAAGTGAATGATGAGTTAGCCCCACCCACTCCCACCCCCAGGCATAGCCACCACCCCCACTTGACACACCCCCATCCCCACCCCAAGGATGACATCATCCAATCAGCACCCACTTCCGGGTTTGTGCCACAGCCACAGCCTCCCACCCTCAACCATGCCCCTGCCTACATCATCAGAAATGGCATCACCGGAAACAGGGTGTCATCAGAAATGGACTGTCACTTTTTGCTGACATCACCGGAAACAGAGTGTCATCAGAAATGGACCGTGTCCTTTTCCGATGACCTCAGTGGAAGCAGAGTGACTGACTCTGGAAATGTGTTTTGCTTCTGGTTAATGCTGACATCTGCAAAAAGCAGGAACCCTGGAAATCAAAAAAGTGCTTTCTCTCTCCCACTGCCCCAGTTCTTTTTTCTCACAAAAGATTCTTAGCACAGCACAGGCTTTTCACAGAGGCACAGACAGGGTAGAAGCTTTTCTTGACAAATGTTAAACCTCAATTAACACATCTTTTGTTAGAGAAATCAGTGCTGTCCATGTGATAGAATTTTGCTTTTAAGACCTCATGGTTAGAGACAAGTATTCTGGCAAACATAGAAATACAGAGAGAGAGAGGGAGAGACCTGAGTTCAAATCCCCCTAATGCAGCTATTTTTTGGAGAGAGAGAGCTGAGTTCAAACACAGCCACAGCTATTTTTTAGTGGCTTTGAAAAAACCAATACAGAGAGACAAATCTGAACATGCCTCTCTAGGGTGTGGTAGCACGTGATTGGTTGAAACAAGAGGCCTGTTCTGAGCATGCTCCAGGTGTTCTGAGCATGCTCCTGGTGTAAGGCTGTGTGTCCTGTGTAAGAGGACCTTTTAACACAGAGATTCAAAAAGAAAAAATGGCTCTTTTTGGAACACCAAGCAGAATTTCCAGCAGGGCACACAACATTAATTACTTTCTTAAGGATCGTGATGCCGCTGCAGAGGGGTATCCACCGATTGAAAATCCATTTGAACTACAGGAGAGCCTGAACAAGAAATAACAGAGAATGTAGATTTTCCAGATGGTCAGATATTATTCGACTCTCAAGACTCCAGCGATTCTGACACCGAGATTGACTTAACATCTGACAATACAATGGATCCAGAGGATATAGAATTATATTATGCCACTGCAAATGTAGAAACAAACTGTCTATTGGAAGAATTAGGATCAGCAGAGGTAAGAGAAGTTTTTTTTTTTTATTTAGAAAAGTGTTATAGAAGAGGTGGTTCACAATTTCACACTGACATTATTTTGTTTTTTGTAGGGAAGTAACGAATCTCCGCTCCTACAGGAGCTAGAGGACATACAAGCAACCAATCTACGCTGTTTGTGTTTTCTCTGTACATATCAAAGGGAGGCATTTGATGTCATAGCCAGCCAAAACGACAACTAAAAAAAACCCGATGATATAAACACATTTAAATCTGCTATACAAGCAACAATGGGCTGTATTATCAGGAAATGCTGGCAGGGCGTTATGCATAGAGACTGTGCAGCTTGTGTAATACATGCTCCAGTTCAAAGACATCATGATTGTCTGAGGTGGGGACACAAGGAACTACAGCAGAAAATCCATAAAACTTGTAACAGGTTGTGTCTAGGACCTATTGTAAATGTTGCCACGATTGTTGGTCATAAAATAAAAGCAACTGCCCTAGTTTATGAAAATTTGAATTTTTCGTTTGAACTCATCAGAGATTTTAATACCAGTAGAAATCCAGGACAACTGCTCAATATTTTGCTTAGATCTGAGGAAGACAGTGATAAAGAGCTAGTAGAAGGTTTAATCTGTGACAGAGATTATAGATCATTCTTTAAAAAACACCATGTTCTGTAAAAATTGACTTTTTTTTTAAAATTAGATCATTTTTATTAAAGCAAGACATCTGACAAACAAGGAACAACCAGCAGAAACCAAACATATACATAGAGAACATACTTTTATGAAAATGTATGTATTTCCAGAATCTATTAGTTGAACATACTGATGAACAAAAATTATATGTATGCCTTTATATTTTTTTAAAAACTTGTAATGCTCAAATGAATCATTTCACAAGATGAAAACATTTTATTTGAAATAAAACATTTTGAACCTACAGTTTTGTGTGGTGTGTTTTAGGAATGCCTAGTTAATTAAGCCTACAATGGGTTGTCTGGAAAAAATGGGACCTTGTGATTTAGGCCATATGATAAGAATGTGGAGAGCAGAGCTCTATTGTAGAACTAAAATCCATTTAAGGTGTCTGGGGATGGGGGAATGTGTATTAGCCACATAGGTCCACATATACAATATATAGCATCTATTTCAATGTACTGTCTGCGAAAAAAAAATGGCATTATGAATTAGCCAGGTCATATGATAAGATTACGAGATCCAGAGATGTTTCAGTTAAAGAGTCTGGGGACTGTAAATCCCATCAAAAGAATTTCATTTAAAAAGGTGCAGTACATTTCAGCAGCTAGAAAAGATCACATAGTCTCTCTACAGCTTGTATCATCTGCAACTCTTCTTCTTCAGACATGGTGGGTAGATATGTGCCTTACTTTTTTAAAAATATTGTTAGCTATGTAATGTTTCTGTCTCTTATGATTGTCTTTAAAAAATAGGAGCAGAAGCTGCGGGGCCCAAATAAACTCTCTCTTACAAAATGAAGGCAGCAAAGAAAGTTAAAAGGTATGTCCGGTGGTTTTTAATTTTTCCAGCAGCTATGCTCTTTATAATGTGCCTCAACCTTTAATCTTTTTTATTTTAGACCAAGAAGATGCTACAAAACAAGATGACCAGCCTAATCAACAGACGGTACCTTACAGAAAACCAAAAGACAAGCAAAATAGTGAGTATTCCGGTTTTATCCCTCGCCTAAATTTTAAGGCCACTGTAAAAGAAAAAAAAGTATTAGCCCCTACGTTTTCTTTTTCAGATGGAGAAAATGTTAGAAAACCAACGGCTATGGGAGAGAAGTCTAACAGGAAAAGATCACACAGCGAAAGTTTTTCTGATGGTGAATCTACACACGCCGGTACAGAATACGGAGGGCGTGGTGAAAGACGTGTCTTTGATCACAGTGTTTCAGAGGACAGCCTCAACCTTTAATCTTTTTTATTTTAGACCAAGAAGATGCTACAAAACAAGATGACCAGCCTAATCAACAGACGGCACCTTACAGAAAACCAAAAGACAAGCAAAATAGTGAGTATTCCGGTTTTATCCAGCTCCTAAATTTTAAGGTCGCTGTAAAAGAAAAAAAGTATTAGCCCCTACGTTTTTCTTTTTCAGATCGAGAAAATGGCATTGTGCTTTACACAAATTCATGGGTTTGTTTTAGACATCAGACAAATCTGTGTTCCCTAAGACTGTGTTCTTGTTGCTACACGATGACCATTTCTATGGTATAACCCATGTCCAAAAATTCTATGGGGAGCACAACCTCTGTAGTTACTGTCAGAAACCGTACAGTCACGATCATAATTGCACATTATGGTGCCGTCTTTATTTGACACTAACTTGTATGAATAATGTTAGTGTACAGTTCAAGTGGATTTTCAATCGGTGGATACCCCTCTGCAGCGGCATCACGATCCTTAAGAAAGTAATTAATGTCGTGTGCCCTGCTGGAAATTCTGCTTGGTGTTCCAAAAAGAGCCATTTTTTAATTTTTGAATCTCTGTGTTAAAATGTTCCCCTGTGGCTGTGGCTGTGTTTGAACTCAGCTCTCTCTCTCCAAAAAATAGCTGTATTAGGGGGATTTGAACTCAGGTCTCTCCCTCTTTCTCTCTGTATTTCTATGTTTGCCAGAATACTTGTCCCTAACCATGAGGTCTTAAAAGCAAAATTCTATCACATGGACAGCACTGGTTTCTCTAACAAAAGATGTGTTAATTGAGGTTTAACATTTGTAAAGAAAAGCTTCTACCCTGTCTGTGCCTCTGTGAAAAGCCTGTGCTGTTCTAAGAATCTTTTGTGAGAAAAAAGAACTGGGGCAGTGGGAGAGAGAAAGCATTTTTTTGTTTTCCAGGGTTCCTGCTTTTTGCAGATGTCAGCATTAACCAGAAGCAAAACACATTTCTGGAGTCAGTCACTCTGCTTCCACTGAGGTCATCAGAAAAGGACACGGTCTATTTCTGATGACACCCTGTTTCCGGTGATGTCAGCAAAAAGCGACAGTCCATTTCTGATGACACCCGGTTTCCGGTGATGTAATTTCCGATGATGTAGGCAGGGGCGTGGTTGAGGGTGGGAGGCTGTGGGTGTGGCACAAACCCAGAAGTGGGTGCTGATTGGCTAATGCCAATATTGTGGGGCGGGGCGTGGGCGTGGCACAAACCCGGAAGTGGGTGCTGATTGGATGATGTCATCCTTGGGGGTGGGGACGGGGGGCGTGTCAAGTGGGGGTGGTGGCCACGTCTAGGGGCGGGAGTGGGCAGTGCAAACTCGCCATTCACTTCTATGGTAGGGGCGTGGCCTAAGGCGGGACATACACCAGAAGTGAACGCTGATTGGCTCCTGTCATCCTTATCTCACCTGTCAATCAGTTTGACGAGTAGTGTACCCATTATACTACTGTGGTGCCTTTTTATCGATTTGTCACTGTTAAGCCTGAAAGCTATCATGTTACATAATGGCAATGTCCTTCCTTCAATTCCTATTGCCTATAGAGTGCACATGAAAGAAACCTACAAAAACATGGAACTGTTGATCTAAAAATAGTGGCATTGCTACTAGGAATGAAGTTCTGGTATACCAAGTACTTTTGTTTCATTTGCGAATGGGACTTCTGTGCTAGAGAGTCTCATTACATTAAAGAAAGAAAACTGGCCACTCCATAAGTGTTTGGTTCTAGAACAGAAAAATGTGGCATATGAACCACTTGTCCACACAAGTAAGATATTTTGCCCCCTCTGCATATAAAACTCAGACTGATGAAAAACTTTGCTAAAGAGCTGAACAAGGAAAGTGAAGGATTTTGATATCTGTTTCCAAGAAAAACTGATGCCAAGATTAAGGAAGGCTTTTCTGTGGGTCCACAAGTCAGACACATCATCAATGACAAGCGGTTGAAAGATCTGCTAGCGGGGCTTGAGAAAATCACATGGAAGACATTCAGGGATGTTGTTGAAAATTTTCTTAGGAATTACAGGGCACCAAACTACGTCCAGCTGGTTAACAACATGCTTCAAGCATACAAAACCATGAAGTACAACATGTCACTGAAGATTCATTTTCTGCATTCACACTTGGACTTCTTCTCTGCTAATCTTGGTGCAATCAGTAACAAACGTGGTGAACAATTTCATCAGGACATTGTGACGTTGGAAAAGCAGTATCAGGCAACTGGAACCCATCAATGTTTTTCAAATGAGCTCTCGAAATTAGGGGTGGACGCTACCTTATATTGCATGCTTCAATTTAACTTTCCACTTACACATATTTGCCGTCAAGTCAGGGAATCCACTGGCCCTAAATACCACTCCAATGACAAAACTGTTCTTACACTACTTGCTCAGTGCTTCAAAAAGGCATTCCTCTTCGGGCACACCTCTTTGGGTGCAACACAAATGGTATTTTAGGATCCCCTTGATATCTTCAAATGAAGTCACAGAGGCACCTCTTCTGTGATTGCTTTCTATCCTGTACAGGCAGCACATTGATCACAAAAAGCAGCACAGTCCCTCCTCTTGCTGATAATGCTGACCAAGTACCTCCCCTCTCCAAGCCAGTTGCTTTTTAGAGAACTGATTTTATTGGTTCCCAAATCTTCTCCCGAGACTATTTCCTTGCAAAGTCAAACTCCTTGTTGAAGAATGCCTCTTGTTTGGTATTTCAACCACAGGTGCATGGTTTCTATCTTGCCTTGGAAGCAGTTCATGTACTTAAGATAGCTGCCCGCCCCTAACTGGCTAATTAAGACCATAAAAGATACCCTTGGGTAAAGTCACTCTAACAGAAGAACTTTTATCAGTTGTGTTCAAGCAAGTTGTCATTTATCTGGTGTTTAAAGGACTTATTTTAGATCCATTGGAACTTACCAGCTACAGACCCAATAACAAAGCTACCTTGCCTTTGTAACCTATTGGGCACTCTGTTTTAATTCAGCTTCAAGGCTTCTTAGAACATTTCTTAATGCTTGACTCCTTTTACAAGGATCATGTCACAGAAACGCTCCCTGTTTCCACTCTTGATGAGTTATCACTAGGCTTAGATAAAAGGGTCCTCCTTTTGTTGGTCTTTTTGAACATGTGACCCTTGACAGCATCTGTTACATTACCCTTTCGACTGTAAAATTGAAAGGTTAGGAGAGTTGATTGTCACTTGGTTTAAGCCTTTTTTAGATGGTGTACCCAACACATTAGGGTTGGGGATGATCATTTATCTTGTAATCCATTACAATCAAGTGTGGCGCAGGCTCTGTGCTTTCTGCATCATTGTTTTATGTTTACGCTCAGTCGCTATTCAAGCTCCTGACATCTATGGAAGTCCAATGTCTCGTCTATGCAGATGAGACTCAATTATTTTTCCCATCTTAAACATCTTGTGATTCAATGCTTCCTACTGTCTCTTAATATATCACCACTGTCATTATACTGAATGATAGCCAATATGCTGACCTTAAATCTAAAGACCATAATGTTGACTGTTTTCTTGTGATCCTATCTTATAACAGTTATTTTACAGATTGCACATAGCTTTCTTCCTGTACAGACTGAAATGAAAAGCCCAGGTGTGATCTTGGACTTTAAATTGTCTATGGATTCTCATATGAAAATGGTAGCAAACATTGGGTTTTTCAAGCTAATGGCCTGAAACTGTTTCTTACTCCTGAAAATTTTAAATCAGTTTTACAGTCTTGGTTATTACTGCTATCAAGCACTGTAATGCATTCCCTTTTGTGTCTTCCAGCTTCTCTTATTCATGTCCTCCAGCTGATCCAAAATGCTTGATTACATAGTGGGGATGTGCACAGAAATAAATTTTGGTTCATTTTATGACTGTTGGCTGGCTTTCAGACTTCCTTTGGTTCATTTCAAACTTTCTGCAGTTTAAAAACTTTTTAACATACGTAAAAACCTTTCTGTAGAAATCAGCTTTGATTCATAGGATAGTCAGCATTAAATTGATTCTGTATATGTGAAATTAATGAACTAAATACGCTCTAATGGCTGTACATCTCAATTGTTTAGTGGACATCAGCAGTGTAAATACATGTATAAACCCAACACCATGTAGTCTCCATTGACTCCCAATTAGTTTGAGAGCTAGATTTAAGGAGATTACCTTAGGCTACAGAGTTCTTAATGAAATGTTATCTTTTTATTTACAGAAAATGTTCATTGAATATAGTCATTTGTACTTTGCAGCACGCGGGGCCATGACAGTGTGTGATGATTTCTGCAGAAACTGTCCTATGCGCGTTAAGGACAAGAATGGATGGGGTTGGGGTGGAGAGTGAGCATGGTGTGCTCTGCACAGTTAGCGTGGGGTTCACACCATGCGCTAACTGCATTAGTACAGGATAACCTAACGCCACTTCAATAGGAGGTGGTTGGTACATCCATGCAAACTCCACTCATGCTATGGGTCAGGGTTTCACATTAACTGGCAGGGAAATGCTTTCCATGCCCCTGACAGTTAAAGCGGTTGCGTTGCACCTAACGTACCAAATTTTCAGCGCTTTTGCCGTGTTAGGCACAACTCCATGGTACCACTTAGTAAAAATGCAACACCACCGCATTCACTGACAGGAGTGTGGAAAGCATTTCTCTAGCAGGTAATGTGGAACCTTGCCCCCTAGCATGTGATGCATTAGCATAGGTGTACCTAACATTACCTATTGAAGTGTCATCAGGTGAATGCACTAATTGCGCTGAGCTCGCCATGTCCGCACTCCACCCCTAGCCCTCCCACTCACAACCCTAACATGGGTTGCACAGTTAGGATGGGAATCAGCCCATGCTGTCATTGCCCTGAGCTAGCTGACAATGCAGGGGTGGGTCTACCATTAGGCCATCTGAGGCGGTAGCCTCAGGCGGCACTTCAAAGAGGGCAGCACTTCGACGGCAGCGGCACTCCGGCTCTGTGTTTATTTTTGATTTTGCTGCCTCTGACCAGCCTCTGCCTTCCCGCCACTTTTTTTTTCTCGCTCAAGGATTCTTGAGCAAGATAAAAAGCGGCAGGAAGGTAGAGGCAGGCCAGAGGTGTCAAAATCAAAAATAAACACTGCCGCTATTGGTTCCTTCAAGTGATGAGGCTGATCCATCTGACTGATGAATTGGGCTGATTGCTTGAAGGAACCAATAGCAGCTACGTTTATTCTTGATTTTGCTGCCTCTAGCCTGCCTCTGCCTTCCCGCCGCATGTTTAGTCTAATACAGACTAATACAGCTACCTCTTGGAAAATTTTCATCATGTTGGGACAAAAGAGAGGCTTGTGAAGGGTTCCTTTGGAAGCCACAGGAGTGAGTAGCACCGGCCCTATGTGTAAATGCACACACGTCTGCAGGGCTGGCCCAATCATCAGGCATAACTAAGCGGTCACCTAGATGTTCAAATCCATTAATTCAATTTGACAAAATCAGAACTGGAGCAGTCTGTTTTACTGACCTGGGGTGGATTGGCAACCTTGTAGGGAAAGACGCCTTGTGTTTGATACTTCTATTGTACACACTGCAGAATGTGCCTATTTTGTAAGTTTTGCATTTAGAGGATCACATGTATAGGGGTGTGGGGATAAACTGGGGGATGGATCATTCGTATGAGGAGGTCTAAAATTTCTGTTATATTGGAGAGGACGTGTGAGACACTTAACTGGAATAAAAATTCATAAGTAGATAAATGTTTACAATATTGTTCGCTATTTTATTCTTATAGTGTAAACATTTAGAAGGCAAAAATGAAAAGTCCTTTCCACAGGTAAAACAGCATTTTCCTGCGGAATTGTGATTTTGATTATTGTGCAATGTGTCCACAGGCAAAAGTATAGTTGACATTCAATGTGTATTTTGTTTCCTGTCTACTGAATCAGGGATCCAGGAGATGGAACTGGAGTGGGACAGAGATTGGGGCAGGGAATGGGGCTGGTGCATGGTAACTGGCGGATTTTTCTGTTTTAAAAAGTTGGCAGTGCAATGTAGGCTAGCAGAAAGTGGCTTTTTATTCAAATAGTGCATCAGGGAGCAGCATGATGAGCAGGAAGGAAGCCCTGGGCCGGCACACCTTTAGCTACTGTCTAATCCATTTTTGGCTCTTGAGTCCCTGAGAGCAAAGCCCTGTATGACTGTTCTGGAAGGTAGGAAAAGTGTGGGACTGTACTGAAGCTATGCAGCACTGAGTGCTGGATCCATCAACACTCTGGTGCACAGCTGTGACCACACTAAAGCCTGATCCTTCACCACATCACCAGTCTAACCAGCCTACCAGCCTAGTAGGTCCATCCAACCCAGTTAGTGGAACTGAGACTAGGGCCACATGAAGGAGCATATGGTCCCTGCAGGGCAAATGAGGGAGAAGGGAAAGAGAACCTGAAACATAAAAATAAAACTAGCGCAGGTGGAAAGAGGTGCGGGAGGGTAGGAAAAACTAAATAGTAAAAATCTCAGGGAGGAGCCAGTGGGTGGGGATGTGCTTAATCTCTGGGCCTCATCTAGAAAAGATCCCTGAGCAGAGTGAGGGGAAGAGTTCATTCTGGGTAAATTACCCTTCCAGAAAAAGGTAAAGCTGGTTGTTGTAATTTTCAGATTTATTTTTTGCAGTGATCTTTCTTGTTTACAGTTCTCAGATGAAGCTGGTTTAATTGTTTTGTCGGTTTGTCTTTGTTGAATGCTCACCTATAGCCAGTTGTGAGGAAGCTACTATAGGGTATTAGATGTCGGGGACCTGTAAAATAGCTCTGACTATTTTATTGAGTTGTTAAGCAACCAGGGTTCAATTCCCACTAGCACTCTTTGTGGCCTTGGGCAAGTCGCTTAACCCTCCATTGCCTTGGAAGAAAGGCCTGGCAATCTACTTCCAGCCACCCTACCAAGAAAACCCAGGAACTTCTGGGTCAGCAGGAGTCAGTATTGACTCGAAGGCACACTTAGCATTTTGGGACTGTGAAAACAAGATAGCAATTCTTTGGGTACTAGATGTATTACATTAGTTATAGCTCCTGTAGCTGAAACATTGAACCAGGTCAGGGTTTCAAATTAGCCTGCAGTGAAACAGCATGAGCTCTTGGTATGCAAGATACAGGTGATCTGAGACTCTTGTTGATGACCTGCAACCTTCTTGAATGTCTTGTATCAAAGAGCAAGCCTTTCGAGGTGGAAGCCACTGCTGGCCCTGACTTGGTGCTGCTGTTAAAACTGCCTCTGTTCAGTAATAAATCTGTATATATGCCTTATGTATGTCTTATGTTTTGGTATTTTAAAATAATGACCTTCTCTTGAAGGCTTGCGGGTTCCTCATCCTTATATTGAGCAACATTTTTACATTACTAAAAAAAAAAAAAATGGGAGTTGATACCAGTGAAGATTCATCTGCTTCTCTTTAGTGTACAAACTGTAGTATCAAATGGACTCCTGGGGAGGGAGTTTGATAGGGAGGGAGGCCGGGTCACTGGTGGGTATGTGAGAGCTGCTGAGTGGTTAAGAAGCTGGGTGGATGGGAGGAAAATAAGGGCAAAAGCTGAAAACCAAACACATGGAGGGAGTCTAAGGAGAAGGGGGGGGGGGGGGTACTTTGCTCCCTCACCTACACTCCTCCCATAGTGATGCCCATGCAAGTCTTGCCATATATTTGTCATGTGGGCAGGGCCAAACACTAGGCAGTTGCCTAGGACAGCAGATTGGGGAGGGGGCAGTAAAGAGCAGCAGATGGCAAAAATATACATTAAATCCTGTTATCCACAAAAACTCAAAGAACCATTGCCGTATTCCCCTTCTGTTGGAAGAGTAGACAGGCTCGTGCAGTTTTTTGGGTTTCTTAATGCTAAATTGTGTAATATCACAATTAGGCATTTTTACAGGATTGTTGTGGGAAAGATACTGTTCAGATCAGGATAATGTTTAATTATCAGTAACTTGCACTGGTCCTGGGGCCAGACATGCATACTACTTTTGCCATCAACCAGGATGTTTTAACTTGTCTTTCCCTGAGTTCCCCACATTGCTTTCCTCCACATTAGATAATTTGCTTTTTGGTTTGGTTTAGTACTTGATAGGCGTTTTGAGGAAGACACCCCCCACCCGCTGCTGGTACCTGGAGGGGGGGGGGAGGGTGCCATCTCATCCTTTGCCTCAGGCAGCAGATTACCTTGAGCCGCCCTTGTGACAACTTGTGTCCCAGTGCTGTAGCAAAGTGCAATCAATGAACAAGTCCAGGAGTCAATTGACAGGGTCCAAGCCAGTTTAATGTGCACAGGCCCAGTCAGTCAAAGCTTCAAAAGGAACTGAGCAAAGGTTTATACAGAGACATAACCATTTATACCACTTTTTCAGTTTGATACATGAGAATTTTCTATTGGTTCCAACTCGATACATGCAAACTTTTCATTGGTTATACATTCCCTTCATTTGTCCAATTAGAAATGCCTCCGGAGCCTAGCAACCGGCCCCCTCCTTTAGGATTGCTTGAACAATGGTACAGTTCTTAATTTCGTTACTTCTCTACTGCAAGGTTAACCTTGGCTTCAGGAATGCATATACTGAAACATTTCGGTTCTTTCACACACAAGAGAATAATAGAAGACTTATGGATTCATGAAAACTTCTTATTAAGCATTTTAAAACAGTTTTCTCATTTTCCACAGATTTCTGGTTCTTTTCTAGCTATAATGGGAGTTAGGATCCAGGCCTAACTTACAGGCCTTTCATAGTAGCAGGCCATGCTAGGCCCTAGCCTACCACATTCCCCCCTTTGATTATTCTCACCCGCAAGTGAGGAAGGTTGAGAATTAAATCACTCATTAGTCAATTAACACATTATACTGGTGTAATGGCATCATCATCGTGGGGTATAGGGTAATATTGCCACATAGCTAATACCTTCGCAGCTGCCTTCCGCTCTATAGTGTTATCAATTGATGATGTTATCATGCATAAGCAAAGAGGTAGGAGACAAGGGAGCAATAAGCACATGGCTAATATGAATAGTACAATAAACATAAGGGCTTTCAGACCACCAATCCAGGAAAACAATGAACCAAACCACCCATCCATCTTTAAACTGTGCCAGGTCTGGACATGCACAAATGTCTGCTCTCTCATCTGGGTGGCTAAATCTTCAACTACATGCCCATTATTATCAATCTGTAAACAACAATTACTTAGATTCAATTTCCCACATACCCCACCTTCAGCTGCTAACAAATAATCTAAAGCTAAACGATTTTGATAAATGGCTGTGCGCATTTGCGTACTTTGCTTTGCCAGAAGGGTTAGTGCTTTACTAGTTTCATTGGTTATTATTTCAACAACAGCTTGCAAACGTATTATTCGATTAATCATATAAACAGGAGTACGATATCCCCAAGTCCCATCCTGCTCCCAAGTAGCAGGTCCATAGTATGAGATGATTCTTTCTGGGGGCCATTCTTCAGATGACGCATCCCATTTGTCCCATTGGCCTATTTTCAAGGCCTCCTTCAGCTGTCGACTTCTGTACACAGGATATCCCAGCTGTTCTCCCTGGGATGTAGGCAGAAAGAAAAAGGAAGGTTGTATGGTTCCCAATACACATGCGCCTCCCCAGTGATGAGGAAGTCTGGCATATGCTCGGGTTCCGCAAATCCAGTACAGTACAGGTGGTGCTTGCCAAGAATTATATGCTGCTAAGTTAGTCCAGATACTGGCAAGTTTGGAGAACTGAACTAGAGGATTGGAAGGTTCAGTAGCGTTGATTCCTGACCACCAAGATGTCTTCTTAGTGGTACTGTTGTAGAACTTCTGATTGAGACAGACCAGCTGCCCCACTTCCATATTAAACATTGGTCCATAGCGAGAAAAACATAAATTATCCACAATGGAGAGGGCCAATACCCATTCACTTGTGGTATTGTGTATATTAGTCTGATTATACGGAATAGAATAGTTCAGTTCTTGTGCTTCCCAAGGCCATTGGTCTCCCATTGTTGTTCCTCCACAAAACAAACAGTCTGAAACATGGAGACTAGATGCAACTGCTCCCGCTAATTCAAGAAATAAGTTCTGGGAGGCAGGAGGAATTTCAAACTCTGATTTCATGGCTTCGTAGAAGGAGTGATGTATATGATAGGGTGAGGATACATGGGTTTTGGTGTTTAATTGCAGATATAAGATAGTCCCAGGATCTATACCTCCTCCTGCAATACGCAACCCAAACTTGTATCCTTGCTTCCAGTGGCTGGGGTTGGCTATGAGGAGTTGTAGAGGATTACAGGCACCTTTCTGGCATTTCTTGGGTTCTAGTAGTCTGATCTTTGTTGGCTGCCTTTGCGATGATCTCCATCTTGTCCCGTCGGTGCATTCTTCCAGGTAGCAAAATATACACATTCCCATTTTGGGCAAAAGTAATCATGTCTAAATGCGGTGGTGTAAATGGTGGCTGCAGAACTCTTTCCTGTACACCGTCCCCATCCGTAGGCTCCTTCTGGACACATGTATTTATCATCATGGTAGTATGCTCGCTCCCATGACCCACATCTGTGGTAAGCATTTCTGTTGATTGCATCACAAGCATCAAAGTTCAAGATGATAGGTTTTGTGGGGTTGGTGAGGGGTTTTGTCGCATTCAGGATGGCTCCATCTTCATCATTCCAGCGTATCTCAAATGTATAGTATGATGGGTTTTGTCGAGGGTTATAACAAGTCTTACTTTTCCCCTTTGTGCAAATATTCAGTTCGGTGCCATTATTAATACACCGGCTGACTGTACCAGTGCAGGTATAGTAGGAATGATAGAGCAAAGTCTGAGTAATCTTTTGTCCTGTTCGGGTGGTGGTTATGCAGGCTGCACAAGGGGGTAGAGCAAAAGTCTTTTCCAGGATTCCCAAGATCACCACTCCCACAAGGCAATAGTGGAAGAACATTGTGATTACAGTCTTTGAAGGTTAACTGGAAAGTTGAGGATAATGAACTGTGCTAAGTTTTCTTCTGTTTCTGCTGTGATGGTCACTTTCGCGTGACGTAAGTGGATTCTGAAGATTCTCTATAAAGCTGGCTGTCTCCTCAAGGTGAGTCACAATGGATTCTCGGGATCATTCACTGATGTCCATTGGCCAGGATCAGGAGCAGCTGCCGGCATCACTCGACTGTGGTGGATCCAGGGTTCGAATTCTGCCACTTTCACTGCGGTGGGGGTTGACAGGATGACGACGTAGGGTCCCTTCCAATGCGGTGCCAGCAGGGTCTTTCTCCACTCTTTCACCCACACGGACGTTCCTGGCTTGAAGGGATGCAGAGGCTCGGTCAGGTTGATGGGTAGTCGGTCTTGCACCCACGTTTGGAGTTTCTGCAAAACAGAACCTAAAGCTAATAGTTCTTGTCTAGTTATTTCAGATCCTATCTGTCTCAAGTCTCCCTTTATTCCCTGCACTATGGGTGGAGGTCACCCATACAAAATCTCAAAAGGGGAGACTCCTAAGGATCTGGTGGGAGCTGAACGTATCCTAAGAAGGGCTATGGGTAGAACTTGGATCCACTTCAGGTGTGTTTCTTGGCAGAGCTTGGATAACTGAGTTTTCAGGGTTCTATTCATACGCTGTACTTTCCCTGAGCTCTGGGGTCTGTAAGCTGTGTGTAACTTCCATTTTATTTGCAGAGCTTGAGCTAACTGTTGGGTCACTTGGGATGCAAATGATGGACCATTATCTGACCCTATAGTTGATGGTATTCCAAATCGGGGAATGATCTCATGGAGCAATACCCTAGTCACTTCTCGGCTTTCTCAGTTCGGGTGGGGTAGGCTTCTACCCACCCTGAAAATGTGCAGACTAACATTAACATATAGTGATATCCATTTGCACGGGGCATTTCAGCAAAGTCTATCTGTATATCACTCATGGGGGTCACCCCTACTGACTGAACTCTTGGGGGTGGAACAGGACCTTGCTTGGCATTATTTTTGGCACATATCAGACATTGCTGTGCCACCGAGGTGGTCAGGGATCCTAGCAATGAAATACAGAAATGGGGTCTCAGGGCTTTCTCCATGGCTGTTTTTCCATAATGTGTGGCTTGATGAAAAGCTTGGACAAAGGCTGGCCCTAATGCTTCAGGGATGACTGTAGGACCTGGAGGTGGACTACTTTCTGGGGGTGGCAGCACTATCCAACCTTGTTCTGTCAAGACTCCTTCCTCCTTTTCACAATAATAGTCTAACTCTCTTGTAGTGTATCGGGGTGCCCAGGAACTAAGGGGCACAGGGAATAGGGCTGCTTGCATTACAGTATCTTTGGTCCTAACGTGTCCTCTGGTGGCTGCCTTTCAGGCTGTGGCATCTGTAAATCTATTCCCTCGGGTGACTTGAAGGATACTACAAAAAGCAGAGAGGTTCCAAAAAAGAGTAAAGTAGCCCAAATGCCCTCAAGTATGGCGCAGACAGAGCTTAAAGATCCCAAATTACCCATGTCTACCAATAGCCAAATTAATATGAATAAAATGCAGTCTCTAAAATGCTTGTATGCAAATGCTAGAAGTCTACAAAACAAGATGGGAGAGTTAGAATATATAGCACTAAACGAGAGGTTAGATATGATTGGAATATCAGAGACATGGTGGAAGGAGGACAACCAGTGGGACACTGTGATACCTGGGTACAAACTATATCGTAATGATAGAGCTGATCAAATTGGTGGAGGGGTTGCGCTCTATGTTAGAGAGGGCATTGAGTCAGAAAGGATTAAAGTTTTGCAGGAAACAAAATTTGCTGTAGAATCTCTATGGATTGAAATTCCATGTAAAAAGGGGAAGGCGATGGCAGTGGGGGTGTACTATCGTCCGCCTGGCCAGAATGAACAAATGGATGATGAAATGCTCAAAGAAATCAAGGAAGCTAGCAAAAGTTACAGTGCAGTAATAATAATGGGTGATTTCAATTACCCCGGTATCGACTGGGTCAGTGTCACAGCAGGACATGCTAGGGAGATAAAGTTCCTAGATGAAATAAATGACTGCTTCTTGGAGCAGCTGGTTCATGAACCGACCAGAGGGGAAGCAATATTAGACCTAGTCCTTAGTAGAACACCAGATGTAGTGCAAGAGATAAGGGTGTTGGGGCCACTTGGCAATAGTGATCATAGCATGATCGCCTTTGATTTAATTAGTGGAGGAGGGATAGTAAGGAAATCCACAGTACTACCTTTTAACTTTCGAAAGGGAGACTATGATAAAATGAGGAAAACAGTTAAGAAAAAACTAAAAGGAGCAGTTGCAAAGGTTAAAGACTTACATCAAGCTTGGGTGTTGTTTAAAAATACTATCTTGGAAGCCCAAGCCAGCTTTATTCCACGCTTTAAGAAAAGTGGAAGGAAGTAAAAAAAACTGCCAGCATGGTTTAAAGGTGAGGTCAGAGAGGCTGTTGTTGCCAAAAAAGCATCTTTCAGGAAATGGAAAAAGAGCCAAACGACGAAACCTGGAAACAGCACAAGCACTGGCAAGTCAAATGCAAGGCATTAATAAAGCAGGCAAAGGGAGAATTTGAGAAGAAGCTTGCTGCGGAAGCAAAAACGCAAAATAAAGATTTTTTCAAGTACATTCGCAGCAAAAAACCTGTGAGAGAGTCAGTTGGTCCATTAGATGATAGAGGCATTAAAGGGGCACTAAGAGGTGACAAGGCGATAGCAGAGAGACTGAATGAATTCTTTGCTTCGGTCTTTACTGAGGAAGATATAGGGATGTTACCCATGACTGAAGTGGTATTTAAAGGTGCAGAAGAGTTGAAGGAAATATCGATACATCGGGAAGATGTATTACAACTATTAGATAAACTGAAGAGTAGCAAATCACCTGGGACGGATGGTATACATCCAAGGGTGTTGAAAGAACTGAAATATGAGATTGCAGACCTGCTATTAGTAATCTCTGAACTATCATTAAAATCATCTCTAATTCCTGAAGATTGGAGGATAGCCAATGTAACACCAATTTTTAAAAAGGGTTCCAGGGGTGATCCGGGAAACTACAGACCGGTGAGCTTGACGTCAGTACCGGGAAAAATGGTAGAAACCATCATAAAGAATAAAATTATTCAGCATTTAGATAGTCATGGCCTAATGGGAGACAGCCAACATGGCTTTCGACAAGGAAGATCTTGCCTTACTAATCTGTTATGTTTTTTTGAAGGTGTGAATAAACAGGTGGACAAAGGTGGACATTTATGCAGAGTCCTTCTCCTAATGTCAAGGCTCTGGTGAGGGCTATCAATTCAGCTTTCTGTGCAGAAGTTCCTGGGGTCAGGGCTGAGGACTCAACTACCAGATCAAGGGTCACCACTGCATATCCAGCACAACGATGTCCATTGATGACCAAACTGCTTCCATCTACAAAGAAAGTCCATTCTGGGTCCTCTAGAGGGACATCGGTCAAATCAGGGCAACTTGAAAATACAATGTCCATGGTTTCTAAGCAATTATGATCAGGTGGCCCAGGACCAATTGGAAACAATGTAGCAGGGTTCAGAGCTTGACTAACTTTCAACTGTATCTGAGGGTTTTCAAACAACATGCTTTGATACTTCAACATTCGTGCATTGGTTAGCCAGAAGTTTCCTTTGTGTTCCATGAGAGTCAGAACAGAGTGTGGCACGGTGACTTGAAGAGTTTGTCCTAGTGTGAGTTTGTCTGCTTCGCCCACTAGGAGGGCTGTTGCTGCAACAGCTCTCAGACAAGGGGGCCATCCTTTTGCAACTACATCCAATTGTTTTGACAGATAAGCTACTGGTCGTTGCCAGGAACCAAGAGATTGGGTCAATACTCCCAATGCGTTTCCTTGTGACTCATGGAAAAAAAGATGGAAAGGCTTCTGAAGATCTGGAAGACCTAAAGCTGGGGATGACATCAGGGCCTTTTTCAAAGTCCGGAATGCTACATCTTGTTCGGGTCCCCAGTCTAGTGGGGATTTTTCCATTCCTTTGGTGACTTGGTATAGTGGTTTTGCAATCAGGGCAAAGTTGGGGATCCATATGCGACAATATCCCGCGGCCCCCAGGAAGGCTCTTACTTGCCTCCTAGTGGTTGGAATGGGGATATTACATACAGCTTCCTTGCGTTCTGGTCCTAAACGTCGGATCCCACTAGACAACTGGAATCCTAAATACTTGACTTCAGTTTGGCATAGTTGTGCTTTGGCTCTTGAAACTTTGTATCCAGCATCTTTGAGAAGGTGCAAAAGTTCACTAGTAGCTTGTAGGCATTCACTTTCTGAGTTGGTGGCTATGAGCAAGTCATCTACATACTGAAGAAGAACCCTCTTTCCTGGGTCCACTGGGTAACTTGAGAGATCTTGATTCAGGGCAGCACTGAATAGAGTAGGTGAATTCTTGAATCCTTGGGGTAATCTGGTCCAGGTGAGCTGACCCCGCCTTCCTGTTGTGGGGTCTTGCCATTCGAAGGCGAATAAAAGTTGACTGGTGGGTGCTAGGCGCACACAGAAAAAGGCATCTTTCAGGTCCAGGATGGTGAATTGAGTAGTCTCAGTGGGGATCAGTCCCAAGAGAGTATAAGGGTTTGGTACTACTGGGTGTATAGTTTCAACTGCATCATTTACTCGCCTTAGATCTTGTACTGGGCGGTAGTCCCCTGTCCCAGGCTTCTTTACTGGGAGAAGGGGGGTGTTCCAAGGTGACTGGCATTCCTTGAGAAGTCCGTACTTTAGCAGTTTCATCAAATGGCAGTGAATTCCTTCTATGACTGGTCGAGGGAGAGGATACTGCTTCACATGCACTGGCTCCACTCCTGGCTTGAGGGTGACAATGACAGGGGCTATGTTCTTCGCTAGCCAAGGTGGATTATCTTCTGCCCATACTTCAGGTGGGGCTATGAGGTTGGTAGGTATACAAGGACTGGTTGACTTTATTGGAGGTGCACTATAGAACTGCCATTCTTCTTCTCGGGGAACAGTAAGCACCATCAATCCAGCAGGCTTTGGGTTCACAGTCATTTTCATTTCTCCCCCTTCAGCAAAGGATATTTGGGCCTGGAGCTTGGCAAGCTTGACTCGGCCCAATAGTGGAATAGGGCACTCAGGCATATACAAGAACTGGTGCGTTATCTTCTGTCCCCCTAGTTCACACATGCGGTTCTGCAAGAATGGTTTTGTGGCTTTATTTCCAGTGGCTCCCACAATGGTGACAGATCGTGAGGACAGAGGAGCTACTGGCTTGGCTACTACTGAATGTTCTGGTCCTGTATCTACCATGAATTCCATGTATTGGTCCCCTATCTTTAAACTGACCATAGGCTCCTGGGGACCCAGGGTGAACTTGGAGCCCGGTCTGGCCTAGTCTTCATCTATGTCATCTAGGTCATAGCCCGTTGCTACTGCCACTCCCTCAATGGCTTCTTCCCTCTCCTGCTGGAACTGTGTTCGATTCATTCCTCCCCTCCTTCAAAATCTTCCTCCTGGCCTCCAGGGACTCCCTCCTCCCCTTGCAGGGGCGGAGTCCAGATGCGGGCACTCATTTCTCCAATGTCCTTCTTCCTTCCAGTAGGCGCACTGATTTGCACCCAATTGAGGCCTTTCGCTTCCGTGGCCTCTTCCACGTCCTCTGGTCCTTTGATTAGGAAAACCTCCTCCACGTCGTTAGGTTATAGCAGCAGCAAGAAGATCTGCCTTCTTCATCTTTCGTTCACTTTCTCTGTCTCGTTCATTTTCACGATTCACAAATACTTTCTGAGCGACTTCCATTAACTGAGCTGTATTCATGCCCGCAAATCCATCCAATTTCCTGCAATTTTCGCTTTATGTCTCTCTGGGACTGACTAACAAAGGCCGCATTTACCATGCATAATTTTCCTGAGCGGCGGGATCATATGGGGTATACAATCTATAAGCTTCAGACAACCGCTCATAAAAGGCCGCTGGGCTCTCATCTGGACCCTGGAGAACTTCCGATACTTTCCCGATATTCCTGGCCCTCTGGCCTCCCTTCTTCAGGCCCTGCAATAAGGCCTGGCGAAATCTGGTTAGGGCCGCCGCCCCCTTTCCTCATTCGGGTCCCACCCGGGATCTTCATTGGGATATTCTGCAACAGCTGCTTGCGGGGGATTTATTCCTCCCCTTTCTACAGGGTTCTCTTCTAACCATCGGAGGGCTGCTTGCCCGATTCGCCCTTGCTTCTCAGTAGTGAAGAGGGTAGACAGGAGCTGACGACAATCGGCCTAGGTAGGCTGATGGGTTTGCATAATGCTAGACATTATTTCTGTTAATTCCTGGGGCTTGGCTGTGTAGGAAGCATAATGCGTTTTCCAGTTTAATAAATCTGTGGTGGAAAAGGGTACATAAACTAAGCTGGTTGGTCCTGGCGCCATCTGGCCCTGATCATTTAAAACAGGCATTCCAGGCACTTGGTGTAATGGCATTAGGTGCCCTGCTTTCTCCTTCTTCTTGGGAGTTACGCTTCTTAAATCATAAGGCTCCCGGGCACAAATCTCCTTGGTGGGTGACCCTGAACTGGCAGGAGAGCCTCCGCTTTCTATCTCATCAGAGGACTCGAGTCCCCCTGCTGTGCTTGGGCCTGACTCGGGACTTTCATTCGGGGTAGGGCGCTTCTTAGGCTGTTGCATCGGTATTCTCTGGGGCTCCTCTTCTGGCTCTACTTTAGGTCGTGGTGCTGTGGGGACTAACTTCTGTGGGTGCTGGGGTAACCTATCCAGAATATCTGGGGACTCTGGGTCAGAATACACAGGCGGCTTCTCTTCCTTAGCCTTTTTGGTTCCCCTAGTAGTAGCTACAAATATTTTACAGTGCTCCTCATAACAGCGCTTCATCCATGAGGGCTGCTGTTCACATACACTTAACCAGGAATCTATATAGGGGAACTGGTCAGGATACACTCTTAATATGAGCTAATGGATTCGTAAAACTGTCTCAAAATCAAAGGTGCCCCCCCGGGGCCATGAAGCAGCTAATGCGGGCCACTCCCTTTCACATAACATTTTTAATCTGGATGGAGTCATTTTCGTACCATAATCGCCGGAAAATCCTTTACGGAAATTCTTGATCATACATGCCAACGGAGTTTGCGTGGACTCCGTCCCTCCCATAATCTAAACGTACCTACGTACACTACCTACGTACGCAACGTACCTGCATACGTTACGTACCCTACGTCCCTACGTACACGTAATGACGTACAAGACAACGAACAATAAAGATAGGTAGTATGGCTGTAGGTAAGGGGTCCATACAGCCCACAGAACACTGGGGGGGACAAACACCACTCGCTTCCTCCTGTTCGCGACCTGGGCGCGGTCACCCGGCCAGGAACTGCGCTACTTAGGAGTCCGCTTTTGCTCGGTCTGTATTTCAAGACCTCTCACTCACACACGCAAGCATATTTCAACAAGATATCATATTTCAATATTTCAAGTGCCCAGGTTTTCTGACTAACTGACTATTCCAAACAAGAAGGGTCGATGGCTTTGGCTTCCGCTTTCCTTACGTGGAGCTTACTAGGACCGCCCTTATGGGAGGTGATCAGGCTCCCTTGTCTCGCCCACACTCATGCGAGATTTCGCAGTTGGTCTATACCAAATATACTAAATCAGTCTTGCGCACGCAAGACGTTGTCCCAGGCTGTTCTTTCTGACTATCAAATCACGAAAATGTCTACTCACCGGATCCGGTCCCCGATACCACACCAGCTTCTGAGTTGGAACCTGGACTCCCCCGGGTCGGAGGTGTTGGCCAGCTGGACCCGATGGCCCGCCGAGGCAGGCGGAACCCTCTCCGGCACAAAGGGACCGGCGGCGCCTGAGGTTTCCCCCGCGGTCAGACAGACACGCTTCCAACCAGGCCAAACCTCAAGGCGAATTGCGTGGATTATTCACTTGAATGCCATTTACCACTCGCACTTCCCGGCCAACGCACCAAGAATATGCTGTAGCAAAGTGCAATCAATGAATAAGTCCAGGAGTCAATTGACAGGGTCCAAGCCAGTTTAATGTGCACAGGCCCAGTCAGTCAAAGCTTCAAAAGGAACTGAGCAAAAGTTTATACAGAGACATAACCATTTATACCTCTTTTTCAGTTTGATACATGAGAATTTTCTATTGGTTCCAACTCGATACATGCAAACTTTTCATTGGTTATACATTTTCCTTCATTTGTCCAATTAGAAATCCCTCTGGAGCCTAGCAACCGGCCCCCTCCTTTAGGATTGCTTGAACAATGGTACAGTTCTTAATTTCGTTACTTCTCTACTGCAAGCTTAACCTTGGCTTCAGGAATGCATATACTGAAACATTTCTGTTCTTTCACACACAAGAGAATAATAGAAGACTTATGGATTCATGAAAACTTCTTATTAAGCATTTTAAAACAGTTTTCTCATTTTCCACAGATTTTTGGTTCTTTTCTAGCTATAATGGGAGTTAGGATCCAGGCCTAACTTACAGGCCTTTCATAGTAGCAGGCCATGCTAGGCCCTAGCCTACCACACCAGCATGCCTTCAGAACACACCCTGCCAGCTAGCTCTCATCAGTAAAGGTTTGGGATAAAGGGGAGCTTATGGGCTTATTTGGGAAAGTCTGTTTTTTTATCTTATTAAAAAGGCAAATGTAGTTCTCAGCTTGCTTTAGAAGTTTTAAAATAACTTCTGTTAGACTTACCTAGGCCCTTATAGTCCTACAAGAAAGCAGACAAATAGGAGCTTGCTGTAGGGGGTTTTACTTAAACTTCTTCTTTTAGATTTAGGTAGGCCCTTAAACACTTCAAAGAGAGTAGGAAGATGGGAGCTTGTTGTAGAGGTTTTAAATTTGTTTCTATTTAGATTTGGAAGGTTTCTAAGCAGGCAAGTATCTGCTTGCTTTACATCTTTTAAATTTACTTATGTTAGATTTAGGTAGGCCCTTAAAATATTAAAAGAAAGCAGGCAAATAGGAGTTTGCTCTGGATGTTTTGTATTAATCCATCTTAGTTTTAGCTAGTCTCTTACAGTTCTAAAAAAAACAGGTATTTGCCAGTTTAAAGGTTTTAAAATTACTCCTAGCATTCTGAGTGTTTAACTGCTTAAGCAGGAAGGCCACTTTTCTTGGGAATAGGGTGACAAAACTGTTATCTGAGATTAATAGGGTTTAACAAAGGTATTGCTACTTAAGTAGAATAGTTAAAAAGGTCATACTAGCAGACTAATTGTAGTGTTAATCATCAAAGGTGCTTGTTAGAAGCATTTCCTCTAGAAATGATATATAGCAAATGAAGATCTAAGGAACTGTCTTTTTCTTTAGGAAAGCTGAGTAGAGGAAGCCTCTGTGTGGGAAATGGGGGGGGGGCAGAAGCAAAGAAAAAATAATATCCACCCCCAGCCATATTCAAAAGATGTGGCTACTGAAAGCTGTATGAGCACACCCCCGACTGCCAGCGTGGTGACACCCTTTTGCCACCTACTTCCAGCTCTCAGAGCTGCAACCATTTTGTGGACCTATCCCATAACATGGAGCATGATACCGTAGAAGTCTGGAACGATTGGGAAGGATACAGTCCTCCAGTGAATAATACAAATATTTGAGGGCTGTGCAAAATGGTTGTTAGAAATTCTACAGAAGAATGCAGTAGCCCATAGGGCAAAGCTCCCCAATTATGTATGAACTAATTAAGATTCAGTGAGTCATATCTGAACTAGGCAGGCTATACCAAAAGGAAACTAATCAAAAACCAACCAATCAGATATGATGCACAGAAGGAATGTATGCCGCCCTCCTTAATGGTAAATGTTTCCAACCAGAATGCCAAAATTATGGATTTCCGATAGTCACAGTAACCTCAAAACCACCCATACATTCAAATAAGCATACTGATAACATATAAAGCCAAGTTTAATCCGAAAAACATAATATCCCATGCATATTACAGGATTATTGCGAAAGAGGCAGTGCAGCATTCTCTAGGGGCAAAAGTAGTGTATAGGTGTTGAGATTGTGAGGTGCATCCTGGGAAATAAAGGGGCTAACCAATACTGGCATACATAGCCCACACTGCAGCCAAAGTGGCAACCCTGATCACTGGAGCATTGCTTAGTATCCGTGGGTCCGATATTGAATTGAAACAGTTATGCACCGCTATGGCTCATAGACGTCCCCGCTAACCCCTAACCCTGGATATTCAATGCTGGGGTCATATGCGGGCCCCAGCATTGATATACAGGATCACCGCACATGGCCCAGAGCCGCAGAAGCTAACTGGGTAGCAGCGATATTGTACCACTGCCCGGTTAGTTCTCATGGGTAAAACTAGTCCAGCTTTTGCTTTGCCTAGTTTTACCCACAAGTCACTAGCCAGGTAGTGGTGCAATATCACCACTGCACAGTTAACTGTTGCCACCTCTGGTCCGCCGCAGAACACTCACGACATGCCCTGATGCTGAGCAGTTAGCATCAGGCCATGTAGGGGAAATAATCGGGAATATTCAGCGGCCATTGAATATCACATTCGGTGGCATTCATATGGTTTACAGGTCTGTAAACTGTAGTAATGTCTTTTGAATATCAGGCCCTGCATGTCTTGTATGACAAAGAAGCAAGTGTGCTGGGCCCCCCCTCCTGAGAGGGCCGGATGGTCGAGGATGACCTTCATGGGTCATGAATAAGGTTTGAGTCTGGTGTATGTGCAAAAATACTTATCTTGTAGTGTACAGCAGGTTACAAGGGAATGCACGCCCTGCACATGTGCTTCCTCAGGGATTACTGTCACAATGCAGCCCAGTGGATCTCTGTGTGTGAATATTGTTTGTATTAGGAGATACAGTGGAGTGAATGGCATCTTGCCCTCACATGTGACTTGGCCTTTGGACAGGAGATTAATACTGCTGCTGTGTGTCTGTTATGCAGATGCAGTACTGAGTGTCCAGTGGAGTCTGTACTGCAGGTGTACAACTGTTTCAGAACGTGCCTGCCAGGTTGTTTCAAGTCCTGGATTTTGGTCATTGCTGACAGGGACCTATAGTCTGCTTTATTATAGAGAGTGCTGTAGAGGAAGGTGCTGGAGTGTAGCTGGATGGTTGGAGCCCTGGTTCAGTAAAGAATCTGCCAGGGTTTAAATCCCATTTGTGACCTTGAGAAAGTCACTTCACCTTTCTATTTCGTTGGAAGAGAAAGGCCTGCTGCAGCAGATTGCAAAGGGTCGTACAATTTGACCCTGTAGATGCATGACACATGAGTTGTACATGACTGGAAACTTTTTTGTTTTAGCGGTGAATAAACATTTTTCTCCATCACATATATGCAGCACATGCAGGCATGCCACACTTCTGGGATAGCCACCTTCACAGATTATATCACATCCTTACTTGCTCCATATGGCCAATATTAGAGACACATCAGTTCAGAGACATGAATGGATGCCGGTGTGTAACATCATGTGAGTGACTTTGTTCCACAAGACAGTATGAGTGTAGACCTTATCTGTACAAGAGCATTTTGCATTTGCAGATGTATGGCTATTCTGTCTTTGGATCATAGCCTGCCTACTTGTTTGGTTTTATGCATATGTGTCAGGAATATTGTATGGTGGTCAGAGCAGCTGAGGCAGCTGTGAAACCCAAATTGATGGTATTAGACCTTCCCTGTGGCACAACAACTATTTTTTCACACACACTACACTTGAGGTTAGCTGCATTTGTGAGGTCACATCGGGTATGTTGAGAGTACTATATGGCCTTGCTGCCCCATCTACCCCATCCATCCTTCAGCCCATCCATCAGCATAGATCCATCATGTTCACTCATGTATTCTCTCAGCACCTGCTATACCCTGGCCCATACTGTGGCATTTTACTGAATGGAGGGTATAACTCCAACCTCACCTGCAGGAGATGTGCATATCATCACTGCCACCCAGGCATTCTTTCTATGCCAACATCGTGACCATGGTGGCTACTCCATGGCACACTTCTACCCCATCCTATGCCACCCACTGACAACACAGTGGATTACATGAGCACTCCTCACTGATACAGTCCAACTCCTTCCCATTTTATCTGTGCACTCACTGTCTCGCACGTATGTGACATATGGATGTGATTTGTTTATCACCAATTCCCTTTGTTCCCATCCAGCACCTTACTTCTGATCTCTCCATAGGCTTCCTTATCCCACGTTAAGGTAATCATCCTTAGTGCACATTAACCTGTATGCTTGGCACTCTTAATGCCCACTAACCAGCCACTAGTGCCCTCTGTGTGGGAATGCCTCCTCCATGCCCCTGACTTTAACGCCCTTAATGCTGCCATTAGTGCACGCTAAAGGGTGCATCCTTAGTGGTCCTTAATAAACATCTCATGGATTTTTATCTACCCTACTGATTTAATTTTTTACATAGAGTTTTTGCCTACCCTATTGTTTAGCTTGCATCCTTAAATAGACTGAGAAATTTTGCATAACCTATTGCTTTTATCTTATATAAACTTTATTTTTTTATTTTTATAGACAGAATGGGCCCAATATTCGGCAGTAGCGGCTTGCTTGATTACAGCAGCTAGCTGCTGCTGCTGAACACTAAACCCGGATATTCAATGCCGGTTCCCTATCCAGTCACCAGCATTTAATATCTGGGTTTGCCACCTTGTCTAACTTTTACTGCCTAGGGATAACCGGTTACCGGGTGAATATTGCCATTTACCAGTTATCCCCATGATCCACCCCTAGAATACCTCAATGCTAAGCAGCATTGGGGCATGCAGCAGTGGTACCCATGGATATTCAGCAGTATTAGCCATGTTAGTACTGCTGAATATATCGGGCTTAGCGGTACTTACACAGTTTGCAGATCTGCAGACTGTGTAAATGACTTTGGATATTGGGCTCAGCATTTTTAACTACCCTACTGCTTACTTTTATTTTAAATAAACACAGAATGTATCGTTTTAAACCATAATCTGTTTCCTCAGTTTTAAGAAATGGTTTCCTAGCAGGTTAAATCTCTCACATGCAGATTTCTTACCAAAAGTTTCAGGTCCCATCTCAACATCTCCCTAGTCCTTCAATGCTCTATTTCTGTCTATCACAACTGGGCAAGTGGCATCCAGTCCTAGGCTATGGTCCCTGCCCCTCTCCCTGCCCCGTGTCCCCTTGCTTAGGTTATCCCTCACCGCTGATAGAATGCAGAGACAACCAGTTTTGCCACAAAACTTTAGAGTTTATTGGATAATGTTGGCCATAGCATAATCTTGAGCAAGCATATAACCTAAATTCAGTGTACAATTCTCAAATGTATATACATTAAATTGCCCTAAACATCTCTGACACTTATCCTTGAGATGCACAGCCCATGCTCACCCAAGGGAGGTGCCATCAAAGCCCGCTCCTTGAGTTGAAAACACTTATTAATATGTATCAGTTATGACAGCAATGGTTATCTGTAATATGCTGTGTGGGGCAGCATGCCGTTAAAGCATGCACTATACCCCAAGTTGCAGCAACTTCTTCCTTCTCTGGTTCTGACCCGCCTTGTCAAAGGTCGGGATTGCTACATACTTAATATATGGCATTGAGGTGTGTCCCTCCCTCCCCCCACCGTCAAAGCATGGGGAGGCACATTACCTGCTGACCCTGCTGTGAATCAGTTGACCCTGTCAGGGGCAGGACAGTTTCCTTGTGCCACTCCCCCTATACTCAACTGTACAGCTGTGCGCTCTCTTCGATGGCCCTTAACCTCTGGCCACACCCCTCCGACAGCGATTCCTTGCTTTTCGGAGGGCCCCACCCGGTCCTCTTCTGTGGCCAGCAGCATTTCTACCAAGTCCTGGGCCTCACACAGGAAAACATCCATGCTGATATCCAACATATGTACTTCTATTGCGCAACAGAGGCCAGGACAACTTATATTGATGAGGTAATGCCGAATGCTCCTCCCATATTGATCAACACTACTCAGCTCCCATCGGGCATAATCATCTGCAATCCTCAAAATACCACACCGGACATGTGCAGTCTCCTGGCAGGGGTAACTACGACAATTTGGTCCACCCTTTCATGGGGTCCATCTTAGAGCTACAGGTCTGTGGTTAGGCATGCAGCGACGCTCGGCTGACCATACCTTCATTATCCTTGCAATTACTAAATCTGCCAAAGGGCTCCGTTCTCCCATTGCTTTGGCAAAAGGGATGATAGCTGTTAAGTACGTTCTTATCATGGATTTACTCCTGCCTCTGTCCCTGCAGCAGAATATCCAGCGAAGAATGGTGCTGGCCTTAAATCAGTCCTCTCCCTGATGCCGTCCTGCACACAAGTCCCAGATGTGATCCCGGACTTTCAAGTATGTCAGCGTAGTACGCTCTGCCAGGAAACCCATCAAGAGGTTCCAAACGTCAGCAAGCACAACGCCCAGACTGCCTCTGGAATGGATGCCTTGACTGCATTTGCCCCAGGAGCACTGGCCCAGAATGCTGCCATCTTAAAATTAAAAAGGGCATTGGCAATCGTGTTATGGAACCAGGAACATGAAGACGAAAGAAGTGCTTCTACCTTGAGTACCCAAGATAACGCTAAGGAGAAGGTGAATCTGAAAAGATGGGTCTCAAAGTTGTCCTAGCATACCACCATCTGTGATGGCAAGCAGCTTCCTTAACACCTTGTGGGTGATCAGGCGCCTGTGGTCTGGAGCATGGCAATGGTCAGCAGCCCCACCCATCATCCTTTACCAATGATGATATTGGCCGGAGGGCTCTTTTTTTTCCCCCATTGCCTAGGTGTAGAATGTAACTGCCACTAGGCGCATCTGTACTGCAGATTTCATCATGCTTCTGCCCGGCATGATAGAATCCACTGGAGAGTGGAGCCCATCACACATCGGGGTCCACAAAGAAACAGCGCTAGCCACTCAAGCGAGCAGAAACAAAAACAGGAAGCGGCAGATTCAACACCCAATAAATTTATTATAACCAAATAAGTGGCCTAAGCCCAACACAGGCCGTGTTTCGTATACAACTTCCTCAGGGGCTATCAGGACACACTAAAAAATAAATTGTAAAACCATATTAGTATGAACAAACAATAAATATACCAAAAAAGAAGGGTTAAAAAAATAAAAAATTATAACACAAATATACAATATGCATAAAATAAAGGCGAAATGGACTACGTCAAATGACTTGCTAAGGAAACTCATCACTAATAATCAATTAAAATCATAAAAAAACATATACAGTCACTGAAAATAAACCCTAATCTATTCAATAAACTGTACTATGGATCTGATGACATATAAGTCTATACAATAAACTGTTCTATAGATCTGATGACATATAAATATGTATACATACATATGTAAAAATACATAAATAGAATAATTAAATAAATAAATAATTAAAAATGCTAAATGGAATCCAATAAAAAATTAAAAAATTACCAGGCAATTTGTAATCATACAAACATATACAACAAAGAATGTAAAAAATGCCATGTACAAACACTTAAAATTGAATCCTCATATATTAAATAAATTATGCTATAGGTCCCCTCCCCCTCCCCCTTTTCCTTCCTTTTCCCTTTCCTTTTCCTTTCCTCCCCCTTCCCCCCCTCTCCCCCTCCCTCCTTCCCTTCCTTTCCTTCCCTTTCCTTCCCTCTCCCTTCCCCCTCCCCTTGTTTTTCCTTTCCCCTTCCCTGCCACCCTCTCCCTTTCCCTCCCTCCCCCCTTCTTCACCCTTCCCCTTTCCTCCTCCTCCCCCCTCCCTTTTTCCCCCCCCTTCCCCCCCTTTTTTCGTCCTTCTTTTTCTTTTTAGCTCGTATTACCTACACATTTTTATCTGACTTATTATTCTACTATTGACTTATGTGTATGACCATGTATTTTGAATGGGGGTATTTTTTTACAATTAGAAATATATTTATTTTTATGGGGGTAGTATCCAATACCTTCTATTCCCCAGTATATAGTAGTATATTCTTATCTTTTATATACTTTATTTATTGTTATTTATATTTTATATTTTTATTTACTGCTATTATTCTTCTAAAGTAGAGTGCAATATTCGTATATGATTTTATTCTTTTAATTGTCTATTTTGGCGTAAGTTTTCCGCTCTTATTTTTAATCTTCAGAAGTTTTTCTAATAGTTGCGACCTCCATTGTCTCTTTTGAGCCTGGTGTAGTCTATGCACATCACACCCACAGGTAATGTTCAATTTTACATATAGTTTTTTAGTATTAACATAATTGTTTTTCATTTGGACCTACTCCTCTAGTCTCCTCATCCCTTCTCATCCTTGATTGTACATAGTTGTTTTTTTACATTTTTGGTATATTCATGTACAATTATAAATGTTTGATTTTATTTCTTCACGTTTTTTTGTATTCCTCTCAGTATTTTTAGTTATTTATTTATTTGATAATTTTTCATTTATATACTTAAGGTATATGTATGTATACATATTTATATGTTAACTGACCTATAGCATAATTTATTTAATATATGAGGATTCAATTTTAAGTGTTTGTACATGGCATTTTTTACATTCTTTGTTGTATATGTTTGTATGATTACAAATTGCCTGGTAATTTTTTAATTTTTTATTGGATTCCATTTAGCATTTTTAATTATTTATTTATTTAATTATTCTATTTATGTATTTTTACATATGTATGTATACATATTTATATGTCATCAGATCTATAGAACAGTTTATTGTATAGACTTATATGTCATCAGATCCATAGTACAGTTTATTGAATAGATTAGGGTTTATTTTCAGTGACTGTATATGTTTTTTTATGATTTTAATTGATTATTAGTGATGAGTTTCCTTAGCAAGTCATTTGACGTAGTCCATTTCGCCTTTATTTTATGCATATTATATATTTGTGTTATAATTTTTTATTTTTTTAACCCTTCTTTTTTGGTATATTTATTGTTTGTTCATACTAATATGGTTTTACAATTTATTTTTTAGTGTGTCCTGATAGCCCCTGAGGAAGTTGTATACGAAACACGGCCTGTGTTGGGCTTAGGCCACTTATTTGGTTATAATAAATTTATTGGGTGTTGAATCTGCCGCTTCCTGTTTTTGTTTCTGCCCATCACACATCGGTCACTGTCCCTGATCTCGTTAAGGCTACAGAACGCGCATAAATGCTCCCAGGCAATATTTCTGGCTGGTGTGTTTGGCCAAAGAAATCCATCGATAGCTCCCTTAGTTTGGCGGGCCAAGTGCCCAGACTGCTGCTGGAATAGACATTCTGATGTCATGGAACAATGAGAGAGGGCATCAGCAGTGTTATTGTAGAATCCCGTAATATATTCTGCCTTAAAAGGTGATGTCATGCCCTGCATTCTGCATAATAGTTTCCTGGGATAGCGCCACAACCCCTAGCATCCTGGCATATATCTCGTGTACTGCTTGGACTACTGCCAAGTTATCAGTGCGGAATGTAATCACCCTGTTAGCCGACTGACAGGTCTGCCATCATGGGGGATGACTCCAGGGATGTAATATCTTCAGTGGCGCCGAAGGATGCCACTCGCGCAGCCAAGACTCCAAGCCCCAGGCCCCCCAGAATGATATCCCCAAACTGCCACCCCCCCCAACGCATCTGTGAACAATTCCAGGTCACAGTTTCAACCGGGAGTCCTGCCAGAAGGCTAAGCCATTAAAGGCCTTCAGGAAATGTTCCCCAGACTCATAGATCTTCGCGTATGGTCTTATCAACCCTGATGCGATGGATCCTCTACCTGATCCCCCTTGTCACAAGAGCCAGTTGGTGACAGAAAACCTGCCTCATTGGGATCACCTTACAGGTGAAACATAATAAACTGAGCAGAGATTGAACTTCTCTAATTTAGCTTTTTGTTCTAATCTAGCTTTCCGCAAGCCTCTCATTTGCCCAATGGTGGTTTTTAATTTCTCCAACTTATCCATGGGCAGTCTAGACACTTGGGCTTGTATATCTAGCTAAATTCTGAGGAATGTGTCCTGCGGGTCCCACGGTAATTTCTGCCGCCAGAGGTACTCCAAACCGCTGTGCAATGGGCTCGCAGGAATTCAAGATCCTTTTGCACTCCTTGAACCCGGCTCCATCAACAGGAAATCAAGGTAATGAACAGTTGAGCCAAGCCTGGCTATTTCTTCAACCGGCCAAAGCAGGAATGAACTGAACTATGCAAAATATGTACAGGAATTGAGCAGCTCATGGACATACATTTGTCATAGTGGCCTTCACCCTCAAAGGTGAAAACAGTAGATGAGAGACTCAGGATGCACCAGAAGTAGTCAGAACACCGATCCTATCTCCACTTTAGCCAGTTTTGCCTGATAGATGTATATATTACAAAACACAAAGGATAGACATGGTCATCAACCGACTCGCCCGCAGGACATTGGTTGTATATCAGATGGAATTTGCCTGGTTCCTTCTTTAGCACTATTCCCAAAGGGGACAAGACCAGACCCGGGGAGGGGGGGATCTGCTCCCCTTCCCAAGATTTTTTTCCTTGGTGATTTTTGCACCACCTGAAGGTGCTGAAAGAAGGAAGGTGAGTTGTGTATGGTGCACAAGGAAGTAGGGGCAGAGGATTTAATAGGGAAACCTTCTGCAAAGCCATCCAGTAATGCATGCCCAGTCCTGGTGAGGGTTGGACCATGCTACGGATGCATGCTATCAAGCCTGATGTGTGAGGGAGCTATGCCCTTCACTGAGCCATTGGGGCAATGACTTAAAAAGCTTTCCCTTACTGGTGGATCTACACGTGGAAGCTGAGTGGCTAGCTCCACAGACTGAACAGGCTTGCCGGGACTTACATGAGTTCCATGTGCAGCTGCTGGTAGTTCCATGTGCTACTGCTAGTATTATACTGGGGGCAGTATCATCACCCTGGTGCCGGTCCTGAATGTCACCCATCTGGTCGCTAGATCTTAGAAAGGATATAGCGGAATTAGAAAAGGTATGGAGAAGAGCCACCAAAATGGTAAAGGGGATAAAAGGATACCCGTATGAAGAAAGGCTTAAATGGTTAGGGCTCTTCAACTTGAGAAGGCTGAGGGGAGATATGATAGAGGCCTATAAATTAATAGCTGTTAGTGTAGCTGGGCTTAAAAAAAAGGTTTGGGAAGATCCACAAACCATTATTAAAGAGGATCTGGGAGATCCACTGCTTACCCCCAGACAAGTATAGTGGAACCTGTGGCCTTCAGGACCCAGCCAGTTACTTGTGACCTGGATTGGCCACTGTTGGAAAAGGGATTTTGGCCTCATGGACCCTCGTCTGACCCAATATGGCAGTTCTTAAGTTAATTTATAATCTCTAAAGCAAACAGAACTGTGTTACTTTTTCTTTGTATTTTAAATCAACAATTAAACCCAAGATCTTAGGCCTCTTTCCAAGTTTCAAGTCACCAAATAATTGCTGTCTGCCATTAGCTTTCCCTATAAAGCAGTTACAAAATCCAAATACCTCATCTGGTCCCAACTGGGTTACCTATTCTCCATCTGGGCTCAGGAGTCCTGCCATTAATCCGTTGCCCACCAGCACTATACATATATACCCCCAGCAGGCCCACTTGATAAAATGTGAAGGCCTTTTGCAATGATGTGAACTGTCCTGTAGATACATGATCCACATCCAGGACTCAAACCTGCAACTCTCCAGTCACATGCACACTGCCTCAGTGTGAGCCACCAGAGGATAGCATCACACCAAACCATTGATAGGTTAATCTAAAAAATAAAATCCTCTATCCCAGAATGCAGTAAGACTGGATTGAAAGCTTTCTGCAGAAGTAAGTCTCTACAGGGCAGCTCTGGGCTCAGTTAAATTTAGTCCCATTTTAAAAGGAAGATTCCTATTGAGATGGATGGGAAGGAGTCATGAGAAAAGGAAATACGGCATGAGTTTGAAAGCAGTGTTTCATGGGTCATATATATATGGTAGAAAATCTGCAACATTAAATAATACAAGCCTGTGTACTGTCACCAGTGCCTACTGTGCTCCCCAACCTCCCCCACAAACCAGCTTGCCCCTTTTCACTCCCACCACAGTGAGTTGGGTAAGTTGCCTCTTACCTGTGCACAGCATGATGGAGATCATGCTGTTTGGCCAACTCCCCCCCTCTCCCCCCAAGGATCTCCATTGCAACTGAGAAGGTTCCCGGGGGGGGGGGGGAGTTGGGAGTCCTTGTCGGCAAACAGCACTGTGAGAGTGGATGCCCACCTTATCAGCCTTCCTTGCTCTATCCTAGCTGCAGAATTGAGCATAGGTTTGCAAGTACTGCATGTTCCTGCTTGATCCCTGGCTGCAGGCCATGTGTTCTCCTGCACTCCTTCCCCCTGGCCATAAATAATGACTCAAAGCAAGAACTCGCCCAGCAAAACCATGCATCCACACCCCTAACTGCATGGCCGGTGAGTAGAGTGATTCCTAGGGCTGGGGTGCCATATAGGAGATAAAGGAAAGAGCATGGTCCTTCTCTGTCAGAACAAGAGGATGGCCCACACCCTCTTAAGGCCGGCCATGGCCTGCCCCCACCACACATAAACCCCTGCCTGTCGCCCCTACCCTCTTGTGCCCGGCAACTGATAATCCTGCCAGCCGGGTCTTTCTTTTTCTAACCTCCAATTCACTCATATCTTTTACACACTTTCTTGTCCTCAGTTTCTTGCTTCAATATTTCTCTTCCCCTGCTTCATAAACTTTTCTTATCCTCTCACCAGTTTATTTATTTAGCAGCACTTATATACCGCTTTTCACTGGGTCAAAGTGGTTTACAATTCAGTAGAGGGTTTTAATGAATTATTACCTCTCCCATGTACAGTATAAAAGTTAAGTTTGCATACATGGGGCAGGTAACTATGTACAAGAGTAGCAGGTATATGCATTTGCTGATAGTTATATACATTGTCGAGCTATATACAATGTGAGTGTAGAATGAGATGTTGAGTTCTTGTGAGTGTAGGTATTGTGGTGGGTCAGGGAGAGGGGTCAAATTGTTCTGTGAAGAAATGGGTCTTTAGGTATTTTCTAAAGGTTTATAGATCTGATATGTTTCTGATGGGGTCTGGGAGAGTGTTACAGATGGATGGTGCATAGAGTTCGAAGGATCGTGCACATGTTTGCTGTTTGGATTTTGCTTTTGCAAGAGGGATGATAAGTGGTCTTCGTGGATTGTCTTCTAGGATGGTTGTGGGTTGTGTTGCAAGGTTTAGAATAGGGCAGGTAGGCATGATGTAGGGCAGCTGTGGAAGACTTTGTGTGTCAGAGTCTTGTCTCTGATCCGTCTGTCAAGGGGTAACTAGTGTAAGTGCTTGAGAATGGGTGTGATGTGCTCGTGCCTTGTTCCTTTTTATGATCCGTGCAACAGTGTGTACGGCTATGCTTAGGGGGAGTAGTGTGGGTTGCGTTAGGCCTTGGTATATGTTGGTCCAGGGTAATGCCATGGTATTTGATTTCTGACTGTACTTTTATTTGTGTATTTATGGTGAGGTGAGGTGAGGTAGGGGGTGTGAAGGTATTGTCTTTTGTGATGAATAAAGCTTCTGTCTTAAAGCTTATTTCCAGGTTATTGTTTGAGAGCCAATAGGAGGTTCATGAATGTGGGTTGCTTTGTTGAATGGCCCATATATCATGTCATCAGCATAGATGTGAAAGTGGATGTTATGTGATCTGATGATGGAGCAGAGAGGTTAGAGAGAGAGAGGTTCAAGTTCCAGCTCCTTCTGTCACTCATTTCCTGTCCACCTCCTGTCCTTTTCTTTTTATCAGGCTCCCATTCTTCCTTTTACCTTCCCCCATTTCCATCCTCTCCACCCCCCTTCTTTAAAGCCCTGTCCTCTTATTTTGTTCATTTAATTTATTTGATCATTTGATTCTTCAGCTATCCCAATTGAACCTGCTTTGGGCTGGACTCTGAAGCTAAAGAAGGGTCTTGCCTGGCTAGCCCTTGGATGGGTGACCACCTTGGATCACCAGTGGCTATAAAATCATTGCATAGAAGATAGGCTTGACCATCTATTTCAGATTGTACTTTGCCAAGAAAACCTAGGGGCTGGGTCACCAGGAGTCAGCATTTGACATGATGGCATACATTGCATTTGCATTTATCACCTCTAAGGAAAAAGTTCAAGATAATTTACAATAGAAGTGATATCACCATGCTAGTTATCCCAACTACTCACTCCCCCTATTATCTCCCTAGCCATAAGCTTGGCTTCAAAGCCATGCCTTCACCATCTTGCAAAACTAGAAGTGTGCACAGAATGGACCGATTCAGCACAACTGACACAGTGCTGCGACTCAGCACAGGACATCTCTTCGCCAAGAAGCAATAGGTATTTAGTGGGTCCAAATCTGATGCCATCTTCCATAATATAGGTGATTAGCTGTTGAATGGAAGTGAATATGTAAGTTGATAGCTGTTGTGTGCATCCATGAGCATGCATTCAACTTATGTGGATGCTTACAGACTTGTGTGAAAATCACTTGTTATGTGTATATATCTATGAAATAATATGTGTAAAATTGATTGAACACATGAAAAAGCTCTTATGCATATACTAATCAGCCTGATTCTGTCCTGCACATACATCCCCTTTGTACATCTGGTCCGAGCCAGATGTACAAAGAGGATCCCGATTCTGATTTCGCGGGGAACATCTAGCCTCGCGGGATCAGAATCGCGATCAGCCCTGTGATTCAATCACAGCCTGCACATACAGGCACTGCCAGGATAGCTCAGTCAGGCTTTTAAATGGAGCTGTGGCACCTTGGCATCATGTTGCCATGGCACCACGGCTCCATTTGAAAGCTGCGATGCCGGCCACCAGAAATTAAGGTTTATTCCCCACAGCCTGATCCCCCCCCCCAATCCGGCCTCCTAAGGCCAGAGTCGGGCTGCAGGGAATAAACCCTGGCACCCTTCCATATCCCGGAATGCACAGATAAAAATGTTCAGGGAAGTTATTCCACCTCAGAGGTGGAATAACTTTCACGGCCATTTTGCTGGCCATGTGCATCCAGGGCTGGTGACCGCCTACTGCCCACTTGCTCTCCACCCCGGGCCGCCCCTGACTAACTGACTTCCCCACACAACTGGTGCAGGAAATTAGTTGGGGCAGGAGCCGCCACGAATAGTGGGCCCTATGTGTGTTTGGGTTTGTTTTTTTTTATAAAGTGAAACATGGATGAAAATTAGAAATCTTTGTTTTAAACGAATAGCAATCACATTTTATTTTGGTCATGCATGCTCCTATGCAAAACCACAGATGATCTTTTTCATAAGACATTACAATTGGCAACTTATTCAATAAAGTTGGAGTTATGACTGAAAAGGCTCTTGATTTTTCAAACTGTGGTGGTACTTTAACTGTAGGTACTATCAATAGATCACTCTAGGCAAAGGATTGATTGAGCTGTGTCACATTCTCTGAATCTCAATCAAATGCTTAGGCCACTGCCGCTTTCAGATCTTGACTCACCTGATCTCCTTTGTTTCCTTACCATTCGCCCTAAATGTGTTCCTGTCTACATCTACTGTGTTGTCTGTCTTGACTAGATTGTAAGCTCTGAGCAGGGACTGTCTCTTACATGTCTGAGTGCTGTGTACATCTTGTAGCACTATACAAATGCTCAGTAGTAGTAGTAGGCCCCTCTCATTCTTGAATTTAAACCAAGGTCAACAACTTTGCGGCCTCTCTACTCAACAGGTAACCAATATAGTTTTTCTAGCATTGGGGTAACATGATCCCTAGGCCGCAAATCTCCCAATAGATGATGTTAAGTGCCGTCAAATCGGTGGCGACTCATGGCGACCCTCTGGATAGTTGTCCTAAATTGTGTTTGGACTTCAGTCAGGCGGCTCATTGTTGACAGACTGGTACCATCTCATTGCTGGCCTTCCTCTTTTGCGTTGACCTTCTATCTTACCAAGCATGATTTCTTTCTCTAATGATGTGTCCAAAGTATAAAAGTCAAAGTCTTGTCATCTGAGCTTCTAAAGAAAGCTTAGGTTTGATCTCCTCTAGTACTGACTGGTTTGTTCTTTGGGCAGTCCATGGTTTACACAGTATTTGCCATCAGCACGATAATTCAAAGGCATCAATTTTCTTCCTCTCTATCTTTTTCACTGTCTAGCTTTCATATCCATATGATGTTGAAAATACCATGGCTGGAACAAGTCTAATCTTTGTATGGAGAGAGACATAAACCATTTCTTCTTTGTCTTTCATGTCCAGCATAGTAGACCATGTGATCATCTGTTGCAAAGTGCCCAATGCCAGTCCATTTCAGTTTGCTGATGCCCAACAGATCAAGTTGTATACGTTCCATTTCATTCTTGACCACCTCTAGCTTCCCTTGGTTCATGCTTCGTATGTTCCATGTTCCAATATGTAAGACATCTTTACAGCTTCTGGCTCTCATTTCATGCACAGCTACATCAGCAGTCAGATGTCCCGAGGGCTTTGATTCAACCACATCATAAATGCTGGTTTTACTCTGAAGTCTTCAGCTCTTCCTCTGTAGCTAGTGGAGTGCCTTCCGACCTGGAGGTCTCATCTTCCAGCACTATAGTGCAATTTGTTTTGTTGTGACTATCCATTGGGTTGCCCAATAGATGAGCAGTGGCTTTTTAGGCAAACCCACCTTTCTAGGCAATCTAGTCTTGTTATGATCAATGCCTGCATCACATTTTAGAACCCTTTTTGAAGAAAAGAACACCTTCACTTAAACATAGCTAATAAACTATTTCCTAAATCAACCTGGAGACCCTCTTTCTCGCTGTTTCCCATCATTTCTTCAAAGCCTCCTTCAAACTATTTCCACTTTGTATCTTTCTGCACTTGGCCTCACTGCCTTACTCATTCCCCTCATCCATCTAATCCTGCACTTTTGTACCCCGTCTACTCCATTAATCATCACTCACAAGGCCTGAGTCCCTACTTATTTTCCCAGTGCCCAGCCTAGGGCTGCCAACTGGCTGGTATTCAGCCGGCCTAGCTGGTTTTTATATTGCCAGGCCGGCTGCTGGCAGAGATCTAAAACCGGCCATTAAAAAGCCATTTTTTTTTGGGGGGGGGGGGTTCCGCTTTGGCTGTCCCCGGTCCGGGGCCAGAGCAAAACCAGGCTTTTCATTAATCTCTCCTCCTTGTGCCCCTACCCCCCCACCCCCTGTAGCTCACCGTCTTTTGATCCAGCCAAGGCTCTTGCATCTTCCAGAGCCGCAGCTGCAATAGTGATAATAATTTAAAATAAAACCGAAACCGCTGCAGAGTCTTCAGCCCTATGGAACCCCTGCTGCTGTGTCACATCCTCAAAAAGAAGTTACACTAGAGGGAGTGGGATGCAGCAGCAGGGGTTCCATAGGACTGGAAGGCTCTGCACCGGTTTTGTTTTTATTTTAAACTAGTGCTATCGCAGCTGTGGTTCTGTAAGAAGCAGGAGCCACGCTGCTGACACTACCCAGAAAGCTGGGTAAGCATATCAAATCAGTGAGGGGAAGAAGGTGGACAGCTAGCCACGGACAGGAAGAGGTAGGTGCTGGAAGGGAGCTGACAGGGGGGGGGAATGTGGGGGCTGGAAGGGAGCTGACAGGGGGGGGAATATGGGGCTGGAAGGGAGTTGACCCAGGTGAAAGGTGGGGATTGGGAAGGTGGGGACTGGAAGGGAGCTGACATCTGGGGATGGTACTGGAGGGGGGCTGGAAGGAAGCTGACAGAGGAGAGAAGGTGGCTGGAAGGGATCTGGCATGGGGAATGTGAAGGCTGGAAAGGAGTAGACAAGGAGGAAGGTGGGGACTGGATGGGAGCAGACGGGGAGAAGGTGGTGGCTGGAAGGGAGCTGACATGGAGGTAGAAGTGTCTGAAAGGGAGCTAGCAAAGGGGGAGGATGGGGACTGGATAAGAACAGATGGGAGAAGGTGGGTGCTGGAAGGGAGCTGACACAGGGAGGTGGGTGCTGGAAGGGATTTGATACCCGAGGGTAAGACTGGAGGGAGCCAACACTTGGGGATGGGACTGGAAAATGGCAGGGTAATGGGGGGGGGGGGGACTGGAAGGAAACTGACACCTTGGAATGGCACTGGAAGGTGGTTATGCAGAAGGTAAGGTGGCGAAGTGAGCTGGCACAGGGAGGGGGCATTGGGACATGAAGTGAGCCGATTCCTGTGATGGTATTTGGACTAGAAGGGACTGGACAGTAGGGAATGAGGGGGACTGGATGGGAATGCACACCAGTGGTGGTCCTGGAAATGCAAAGGGGTTGCATTGAAAGGCACTGGGAGGAGAGGACTGGAAAGGAGGCTGATACTGGGGAAGGTTACTGGGACTGATGGAAGGAAGTGAAGAAAACAAAAGAAGAGTCAAGAAATGGCAGATGGACTATAGACTATAGAAAGAGAGAGATAAGAGAACACAGGAAAGCAGAAGCCTCAGATCAGAACCAGCATGATCAGAGAATAAAATGGTCTGACAACAAAGGTATAAAATTTTAATTTTCAATTTAGTGATTGGACTTAGCATTATCTTCATTTTACACAGTATGCAGAACTGCATCTCTTATCTGATGTTGCAATGAATGGCGAGTCTGGCTTCTTAGGGTTTCAGTCTAATTTTTGTCTACATTTTTATTTTTACTTTAGTTTGTAGTCACTACTTCTGTACTTGGTGAGGATTTGTGTTCTGAGTGTGTGACTGAGGCCAGGTGTTCTGATAACATGGAGTTTGTACGTAGGGATCTATACTGTACTGTAGTAATTTACTTGTTCAGCTTTTCAAATACATGTATGGATGTTCTAGGGCTTGCTGCAGTATTTATAGTGCTATTTTTTCTTCTGGGTAGGCTCTTTGTTGATGTTGGTATGGTAGATTTGGCCTTGTAGAGATCTTTGACTTTTTTTGTAGGGTTTTATATTAATTCACAATATAACTGGTACTGGAGAAAGTTTCTTGTTGTGATGACCGGAATCAGATTTTTTTTTTATTTTTTTATTTTTGAACTATCACAGCCGGTTTGTATGATACTAAGGAGTCTGTTTACTAAGCAGCACTAGCGGCTTTCATGTGATATCTGAGCCGCAGCCCCATTGAATAAAACGGGGCTATGGCTTAGATTTTCGCACGAAAGCTGCTAGTGCCACTTAGTAAACAGACCCCTAAGTATTTACTGCTAAGTAGTTATTTTTATTCTGGCTATGCATTTGCCCTTTCACTGCAATTTTCTTACAACATTGGATTTGAAGGAGACATACTAGCATCATGTGAAAAGAGTTCACAAAGTAGTTTTGGGAAAAAGGAGGGTGGGGTGTAGTCAACATTAATAATAATAATGAGGGAGGGGTTGTTGATTTATAAGTTGCAGGGGGGAGTGCCAGAGACCCTAGTACTAGCCCTTCAAGGGCTGGCCATACGCATGCAGCAGGACAACTTCAGGTCGCCATCGGAGTTGTCAGCAGCCATGGTGGGCCTAACTACAGTCCTGGGAAGCACTGGCAGAATTCAGAAAGAAAAGTGAAGCTGCGAGGCTGGGCTCAGGCAGCATATGGGGTCATGGCAGGTCTCTGGGAGAGCCATGATCACTGTGGCTACTGCCAGGCACTACCGCTGCAATTGTCACAGCAGTCCAGCACTCTAGAGGGACAGGAACTAGTGAGCTGCTGTTGGGAGTGACTGGGACTGGAAGGCAGCTGATGCTGGAATGGGCTGGAACTAGAGGAGTAGCCTAGTGGTTAGAGCACAGAGTTAGTAACCATGAGATCAGAGTTCATTTCCTACTAGTACTCTTTGTAGCCTTGGTCAAGTCACTTAACTCTTCATTGCCTCAAAAGAAAAGCCTGACAATCTACTTCTCGTCATACTGCCAAGAAAACTCAGGGGCTGATGGGTCGCCAAGAGTGGGCATTAACTCAAAGCCACACATTGCATCGCCTAAAGTCCACTAACACGTGGGGCCTTTTGCTGTTGCAAACGGATCTGAGGCCCTCTCTAACTTGTGGGTCCAGGGCAATTGCCAGGTTGCAGGGCAAGGGCGAGGTGGGGGTGGCTAGCCACAGGTGGTGGGTTTTTCTTTCAAAAAGTTGGCAACTCTATCCCAACCAATGTTAAATTCTGTTTTTGTCTGTCTGGTCTTCCTCACAAACCCAAAGTCTCCACCTAAGTCATACCTGCTCTTTCACATTCTCTTGTCCCTAATATCTGCCCTCTTAGGTTTTCTTTCCTTTCCCTGGTTTCTTCCCTAGATCTCCTTCTATCCTTCCTCAGCATCCACTCATCTACCTCATTCTTCATTATTTATTTATTCTAACTTTCCTCCTTTTTACTGTATGCCAACATCCTATCCTTTTTGTTCTTCCCTTTTCACCTTCCTCTACATATTCTTGAGCTTCCCCCACCTCCCTATGGTATCTGTCCTTGTCTCCTTTATCATTTCGCTAGCATCTGCCGAATTGGTCCTCTTCTTTCACCTTTCCATGATCTACCAGCATCAGCTCCTTTTTTCCAACCCCGACCTCAGCCTCAGCATCTGCCTCCCTTTCCCAGTCCCAGCCTCAGCATCAGCCCCTGTTCAAGGCCCTTCTTCCACCTGTCCCTGGCATCTGGCTCAGCCCTCTTCACAACAGCAGGAGCTTGTTCTTTCATTCCCTACCTCTCTTCTTTCCTCAACTGCTTGCTGCTGTTGGTATCACAAGTACATTTGAAACACAAAAGCAGGCAAGAGACATGTAGCACTTATTTTTGTGTTTCCAAAGTGCTTGGGTTGCTGACAGCAGCATGTGGCTAAGGAAAGAAAATTGAGTGAAGGAACAAGTTCCCACCACTAACAGCACAATTTCTGACACCTATGATGTGATACATTCCTGTTTGGGCTGACAGTCTTGCTTGTTCTAATTAACATACTTTTCTTTTAATACCGACAACATTTTGAAGCTGAATTACCATGGAGTTACATAATAAAAATTACATATGCCAAAACACTGTACACTAGCTTAGGAAGTCATTCTAATCTGCAAAGAGCAGGGATGGATGTCCAGTTTGGATGTCCAACCCCTTCTATTTGCAGGGAGCGAATTCTCATCACCACTCCCTCATGTACAGCGGTGTTGTGCGAGGAGCTCTGGATGGGGGTGGGAGGAGGAGCATGGGCGGGGCAGGCTGTGACCCCGAACATACAGGGCCGATTCCAGTCGTGGCCCTATCTGTCTGGGGTTGAGGAGATAGACGGGGGTCTTATTCCACCTCTGAGGTGGAATAAGTCCCCTGAGGGTGCAGAGTGGCTGCAGAGGACCCTCCAACCCAGGTCTATGCCAGCAGGAGGTTCCCTGTAGCTCAATCCTCAGCCTTGGTAGGCCCTTCCGGGGGTCGGGCGGTGGGGAACAGCTTCATCAAACTTCTGTGGGGAATCGGGGTGCCTACATGGCATCCCAGTGCCATGGTCATGGGACGCCACAGCACCAGGGCTCCATGCAGGAGTATTGGGAGGGTTGTACAGGGAGGGAGCTGGACATGCATCAGCACAGAATCAGGGCACGTGTTGCCTGTACAGGCCCTTTGCACCTGATTCTTCTCCCACAGGAATATCTAGCTCCTGCAAGTACAGAATCGGGTGCAAATCCAGCCCATCCAGCTTTTGGACATCCAGATGGGTCAGACGGACACGGATCTGAACCGGGCCCTTAGTATATACAGCAATATCTTTTCCTTGGAGTTTTGAGTTATATTGTCCAATGTAAGCCTGCTAAATTTACCATACCTTTGAATGAAGGCTCTTAATGTTGCAGCTATGTTGTTGTTTTTAATGTAAGCACAATTTTTAAATAAAAGACCTTTTACTATTACATGAAGGCACATTTTACAAAGGATATCCAAGTGCGATCTGATGTCCAAGCCAGAATTTATTTATTTATTTATTTAGTAGAGACTTGTATACCGCTGCTTCCTACGATCAGCAGCGGTTAACTTTACAGATCAGGTTGGATTGCACAGTGCAGTAATTTGTATGATTTACATTATGATTAGTTAAGGATTTGATTAGAAACAACACAAACACAGAGTCATTTGATTTACATTCGAATTAGTGTGTGCGGGTTTGCTTACCTATATATACATTAGGATGCGTGGGTGGGGGTGTGCTCCGTATATACATATATACAATATAACAGATCTGGTTTCTGGTTAGTTCAGTTTATATACATATATACAATTAACAGACTGGTTTTGGTCAGCTCAGCCTAAAATGGGACTGAAAAAGGTGTGTCTTGAGATTTTTTCTAAATTCTTTTAGGCCACTTATTTGTCGTATGTCGTGGGGCAGCTGATTCCAGAGTAATGGTGCAGCATACGAGAAAGCCCTGCGGCTTGTCTCCGCTTTGACCGTTCTTATGCTGTTTGGGACGTTGAGGGTGTTTTGAGTTATGGTTCTTCTGCTTCTATTAGGTGCCTGGATGGTGATTAGATTGTTGAGGTATGACGGGGCTATGTTGCGAATGAGCTTGAAAGTGGTTACTAGTATTTTGTATAAGATGCGGGCAGTAATGGGGAGCCAATGGAGTTCAATGAGTACAGGAGTGATGTGTTCAGCGATGCCTTTTTTCATAATGATCCTGGCAGCGACTGTCTGAAAAGAATGTCTGAAAAGAAATCAAGCACATCCAAGTTCATTCACGATTTCAGAAATGTGGACGTGCTTGATACTGACATCTATCGGGACATATGTCCCAGAACAGTATTACAGCATGGGGATGTCTAATAGCCTAATAACTAAAGTAGTGGGTTAGATCCAGGATGACCAGAGTTAAAGTCCCAGTTCTACTCCTTATGATCTTAGGCTAGTCATTTAACTCGCTTCCTTTTCTACACCATTTGCATGTTTTATAGCCTAAACAAGCACTTTCCTGATATCTATTTGGGCCTGAAGCAGGTCTAAACATGAACGGGGTCACAGATATCGCTGATGTTTCTGAAATCGAGCAGGGACATCTAAGTCCATTATACCTCCCAGGCACACCTCTGCCTACTTGGACATCTTCAGACTGGAGACATCTTAAAAACCATTTGTAAAATGGCTCAAAGGACATCCAAGTGCATGTCTTCAGACATCCAAATCACAACTAAGACTTTTGAAATGATCCCCTTAGCATGCACTAATGGCTTTATCATGTGATATTTATTTAACAGAATTTGCTTTTTTTTATTTTAATTCTATATCATTTGTCAAAGCAGTTTACATTGATAACTTGGATTTTTCTGCTGTCTACCAACATGGCCCATTTTATTCCTATGGACATGGTGGCAGATAGTCTATGCTCATTTTAATTCACCCATGCTAAACATTAGCCATAGGGGCCCAAGGTGATATAGTAAGTAGACAGAATTTTACGATATTTGAGAGAAAAACATGAAAACGACCTGAAGAATGAAGCATCTATTTATAATTTACATTGTTCTTGTTGTTCTGACCTCAATATCATATTTTAGCATAGTTAGAGGTCTTAAATGAAACCACTGTAGCACAGGCACTGTCCTCAGCAAGTACTATATGCATTGCTACTACTCTATATATTTCCAATAAATATTTTATTGTTAAAATTCTCCCAGTTTCTGGCTGACTGAAGGTGTTTCTGTGATACATGAGTTTAATTTCAATGCTTTGCTTGAAGATGGAAATTTTCCTTATTTCATCTAAACTTATTTTGGAATTCCATTTAATTTCTACTTTTCATCTTGTATCAAATCACAGAAGAATGTTGTCTGTGTATGATTCATAAACATATAGAAAACAAATCAGGCAGCATCTTCTTTAGAACAGCCTGTTCAAGCCTGGAATATCAGATTTTTTTTTCTATAAGTAAAACAATCCTTTGGTATATTGATTTTAAAGGAGCTACATGGCAAAAATTGATATTACCACATTAAACCATTCTGAAAACATCTTCAAGAGCTTGCTAAAGTCAAGCTTAAGGGTAAATCAAGAGGAGAAAGATCTGATACCCATGAGGTAGATGTTATAGGCAATGAATACACTGGCCCTTGATTTTTGCTCAGTACATCAATTATCTTGAAACTTCTTAGTATTCCAAAATTTATCAAAATTAATTTTATATACTTTAAAAACAAATTTCGCTTTTTGTTTCTAATGCAACCTTCAAGCTCAGGGAGCAGATATACAAGGTTACCTAATCTTCATAATTTGAAGTTTTATATCAACAAACTGGTATATGTTAATGAGATAAGTGTTATTGACAATTCTGGATCTACACTTATCTGAGTGATCCAACATCCCCAATGCTGCTTCTGACGCCATCCCGGGCATTTTGCCACTGCTTCTTCAGGGGGTAAAGTGTTAACATATCAAAACATTTGCTGTGGGGGATAGAAGGCATTAGACTTAGGAGATTTTAATAAGGATTTATGGAGCTATCAACTCAGGTGTGCATTTGAGAAATGTAACAATGTATTATGATCTGTCATTTTCTTACATATTGTAGTATGCCAACCCCATTACATTTCTCAAATGCACACGGGTCATTCCATGTAAAGTGGTCTAGGGCTCCTCGCATGACCATCATGGATTTTGACTAAATTTTATATTTAGAGCTCCCCATGTCTCAAATGAACTTTGGTAGAGTTTTATGTTCTCTGGTGTTAAACCTGTTGAGATATAGCCGTTTGTTTGACCCCATAGCCTGAACATGTACAGTACGATTCAAAATTTCAGCAACTTTGAGACCTAATATTGTTCTTATTTGTTTTATAAGAAATGAAACTTAACTACCCTGCACATCTTTTTGTGCTCTTTTTTTAATGAGACTAATAATCTTTTTTGATTGTGTCAGAAATAGACACATTGCACCAAAGTCAGGCAAAGAAATTGGCGGCCTAAAAAAATTAAAAGTTTAACATTGCATAGCTCCTGAAATAAGTAAACAACGAACATGAAATTTGAGGCATAGTATCTCGTGGTACTGTTGTTTTTGTGTTTATAATTTCAAGCTCCTAGCCCTTTTCATTAATTTGCAAATTAAGTGTAAATTTGATAATTTTTGCAAAAAGGCTAAAAATAGGGTATTTTTAATTCCCTTTTACACAAAAGTATCTTCTAGAAACGTTTTCAAACTACTACCATTAGAAAGAGCATGTTTTAAACTCCCTAAAAAAGTTAATTTGATTGACTAACGCTGGCATACAGTGCTCTAAAAAGAGGACCAAAGTCAGCGGACATTGCCATGGCAACAGCGTATATTTCATCATATTATTGTTAATTTTTTGGATCATACTTGTTTTAACATTTTTATATTGAAAAATTATCAATATTGTATTGCATTGGTCCATGGTGACATTGTCACTACCAGTTCAGGAACATGAACTGGCAACCCTATCGCCATAGAGGTCACGCCCGATAGCTGTGCAATACCAGCCACGGGTGAGTTTCTTAATCTAGGTTCCCAAGCCTTTAATTTGGTTTCTTATTTGAGGTTCCAAAGCCTTCAGTGGGTGTCTAGCTGGTTCCCAAGCCAATGATTGGGCATCTTATCCTAGGTTCCCAAGCCTAAATTGTGTATCTTATATGGTTCCCAAGCCGAAGTACTCGCCTCAATTTTAATGCTAGCAATTTTTTTACATTCTGTTATGTTTGCAAGCCACTTCCTTCAAAATGGATTCTGGGAATTGATACTGTCGGCCAGATGATGTAACTGAAGGTGCAGGGAGCATGCTAATGAGGTGCTGCTCTGGAATCCAGCAAACATCTTGCCTTTCTGGCCAATAAAACGAATGAGCAGGACCTTGAGGATGCATAAATGTTATCAATGCATCATTTTCCTCAGCTGAAACTTCAACAACACTGCCAATCCACCATTTGTTGTCATAGATGCAAGCTACGTAGCAACCAAGGGACAACTCAGATAATTTCAAATACAAAATAGCAGTATTGGAAATTTTGGCTAAAAAACGTATTGTATCATTTGAAACTCTGCTGACACAAACCAAGTTTGTCAACTGGTACAAATTGGTGATGCTCTCTAGTGCCAGCTATTGTGCTGCTTTCTCTCCACCTTTCTTCTTAAATTCCTGCTTTTTTTCAATTTCATCTTTTGCGACATAAATATATTTAATTCTGTGTATATTTTGGTCACAAAAGTTATACAGATCTTTTGGTGTCAATATTTGGTCAGACGAAGGTCTTTGTAGACTTGCTCGGGCTGCCATTTAGTTGTGCCACCAACCCCATCACAAGGTGATTTTCCATGGCTTGTGTCAAAAGTTCCATTCAGCCTCGATATTGAAATCATTTTTGTGGTTGCATAAATTGACTAAGTTTTTGTAGTTTTTATATTGCGCTGCTGAACCATCACTGAAGTAGTATATTTTCGTAACATCTGCTTGGGTCAACAAAAATTCAATAAACTTCTGAATAAACACATGTACTGACACGGTATCATGTTGCATATGATCCTAAATTATGCAACAATTAACAATTTGCAAGGTGCCCACTTTGTCTGCATAATAAGCAACAAATGGATGTACTGTGGCCTGTGAATTTTCCCAGTGAAAGCCCTGGGCAGCATCTTGGACAACAAATGAGTAATTTTCGGCAAAGTCCATCAAAACAATGAACTCCGTTTCTTTTAAGTCAGCTTTCAGTGACTTCAGATATTCACTTTGGTGTTTTGAAACAAAATGATGGCCTGTCAGCTTCCAAATTTTGCTTGAAAGTTTTTCAAAAAAGTTGTTCACTGTTAATATGCTTGTTTCTAGTGTTTCTCGGTCAGTGTGAATCCATTGTTTGAATTCAATTGATTCCTCTGCATCATAATCCTGGAATATTTCATCCAAATACGCTAGAAGTGATTCTTCACCAGGGCAGCTTTGGCATCTTTGTAGCATACATTCCTTGGAATTCAGGTCACACACTGTCTTTTCCATTAGCAGCTTGTAGTCCTCTTTAATATTTGCATCTTGCAGCATGAGCTTTACATTCTGATGTATACTGCAGACGCAAACAGAATGCATGCCTGAAGCACCAACAGTCACACACCACTTTGGCCTGAGATCACAGAATTTTGAAAAACCGATTTCTGCTCCAAATTTATTGTGATATGCTACATACAACTCTTTAAGATTACACAACAGCAACCGTTTTTGTTTTTGAACTTTGACACCATCGAGTCGCACTGAAATGCAGTCTTTTTTGCCAGAACACATTCTGCTAAATTCATCATCTTCATAGAAATCCTTGACTCTTTTAGCAACTTCCTCTGATAATGGTTTGCCAATTTTTGCATCAGGTAAAGCACAAATGCCTTTCTTTCTTGACTTTTCGGGCCATTTTGACCATATGTTCAGAAACGCCAAACTTCATTGCTGTTTCCTTTATTGACCAACTTTTTGGGGCCAAAGTCAACAATTGAACTTTTGTTGACCTATTGGATATATCAATCTTTGCTTTCATTTCTTTAATAAGCTCAGTGTAATCGCTACATCGACTGCATTCTGAAGATAGACTAGATTGTCAACGTTGTCAGCCACTCCAGCAGCAGACATTAATTTTTTTTGTTACCACGTGTGCGCTCAATCTTTTGTTTCAAATAGCCAGCTTTGTCTCTACTGCTTATTCTTTGTATTTTTAATGGAGAAGTGCCTAAAGCAGTCAAGCTTTGATCAAGGGTGTCCAAGGCATCTGGATCAAAATCATCCGAAGATGAAGATGCTGTGGCTTTAACCATAGAAGCATATTTTGCTTTGCACCTGATGCAAATTTTCTGGCCTGGCTTTACATTCATTTTGGTCACTTTTTTCAAGCCCTCAGACATGGCTAAAGTTACTTTTGATAATCCACTTTTAGTGACGTGATTCTGCTTTTCAAACGGATTGCAACACGACTTTTGGTTCATTTCATATTTGCTGAGATACTGTGCTTGGTGATGCAGCAGATACTGTCATTGTCTGTAAGGTCAACTTCTGATCGTCGAGTAATAAGCAATTTCTCGCTTGCTGACAAGCAGCTCACAGAATTGAGCCCAGTTTTATTGGAATAAAATGAGCCATGGTGACATTTTGATGACAATTTTTGTCCAACGGTACATTCAGGCATAGGAGGATTGTTATCAACTGATTCGTCGATGTCCATTTTGAAGTAAATTAATTAGCAAATGTGTACCAACTAATGCTAATCTGAAAATCTATACGTTAAGCTCACGACATATATGCACTTAACAGTTATTGAGCAACTCCTATGGAAATAAATGAGTTTTAAATATAACATTTGGATAACGTTAGAACTGCAGGTTGAATTGCATGCCTTTGTCAAGCATGGTAATGTCCGCTATGTTTATCCCTCTTTTCAGGGTATTGTACGCCAGGGTTAGTAAATTAAACTGCTTTTCTAGAAAGCTTAAAACATGCTCTTTCTAATGAAATTGGTTTCAAAACGATTTTAGAAGCTACTTTTGTGTAAAAGGAGGTTAAAAATACCCTATTTTTACATTTTTGCAAAAAATCATCAACTTTACACTTAATTTGTAAACTAAAGGAGAATGCTAAGAGCATGAAATTATAAATTCAAGAACGTCAGTACATAGAGGTATTATGTGCAAAATTTCATACTTTTTACTTGATTATTTAAGAAGCTGCATAATGTCTAATTTTTAATTTTTTTAGAATGTCAATTTTTTTGGCTGACTTTGCTGCAATATATCTACTTCTGACATATTCAAAAAATATTATCATTTAGTATCATTAAATAGAGCGCAAAATGTTGTACAGGATAGTCAAGTTTCATTTTTTATAATAAAATAGCAAAGAAAATATAGGGTCTCAGTTGCTGAAATCTCAGACTCATACTGTACGAAGTCAAGGTATGTGATCAGACAAACGACTATATCTCAGAAAGTATTCCACGAGAGAATCTAAAACTTTACCAAAGTTAGTTTGAGACACATGGTAGTGTACATACAAAATTTCAGCAAAATCCAAGATGGTCGAGCGGGGCACTTTTTATATACTAGACCACTTGACATGGAATGACCCACACCCTTTATGATTATTTATTTATTTATTTAATTGGATTTTTATACCGCCTTATCATACAATCAAAGCGAAGAGTTGCAGTAGTCTCAGTTCATATGTTTCAGATGCAACTGTTCTAGTTTGTCAGAGTTTGTAACCCAATCAAAGATGCTTAAGTCTGATTTTCAAGAGGGTCTACCCGAATCAGATAATGGAAGAGGCATATAAGTGAACTAGGCATAATAGGGACAGGTTATTACATCCTAGACCATCCACATAATCGGAGAGATGAGCATATCCACTTTATCACATGTTATTCCCCCTTAAACTACAACGCATTGTGCATAAGCATTTTCCAGTATTACAGACTGTATCAGGATTAAAACAACAGAGGGCACGATTTGCTTGGTCTAGAGGCCAAAATTTAAAATAACTTTTGAGTCCCACACATCTTAAGTAGTGAATTATACAAATATTGAGCAATTATGTCACCGACAATGTGGGGACAGTTCGATTTGCAACATTTCTCTTGAAATAATGACTTTTGCACATGAGGGGCACAAATATGCTCTCCAACAAAATACAACATGTATATCTAGTTATGTTTTATGCAGTAAAATGCCCATGTGGTTTACTTTATATTGGGAAAACCACTCGGGCATTTCAGATAGGGATGAGTGAACATAAAAGTAGATTACGTTGTGAGTTCAGAGAGGCCCCAATGGTACATCATGGTTTGGAGGAAAGACATGTATTTGAGGACTTTTTTTTTGCACTGAGGTGGTTCAACGGCAGGGGTGTGGGGGGGGGGGGGAAGCTTTATGCAGAGATCCATTTCTATTCACATTTTAAAAGGAATCAATCTCTTAAACACAGTTTGGCCTAAGGAGTTAAATGCCTAAATTTGACTGGAATGTATGTTAGAGTTGATGTAGTTCACAAACAAGATGATATTGGAATGATTAGTGTTAAAACACCAATGGTATATTGTGTCTGGAGCTACCCAATGGACAACCCTTCATTTGAAAAATACCCTTTTTAGTCATGCTTAAAATCAATTTTAAAAACCACAAAAATGCCAATTCTAGGAATTCATCTAGACATACATCACCACAATAAACTTCATTCCAAAACATCTTTAAGAGCTCACTAAATTCAAGCTTAAGGGTAAATCAAGAAAAAAGGATCTCAGATACGCATGAGCCAGACTTCATAGGCAATTAATGCTCTTGACCTTTGCTCAGTACATCAATGATCCTGAAAAAAACTCCTATTTTTTTTTTAAATAATATACCAAAACTCATCAAAAATAATTTTAAGAACATAAGATATGCCATACTGGGTCAGACCAAGGTCCATCAAGCCCAGTATCCTGTTTCCAACAGTGGCCAATCTAGGTCATATGTACCTAGCAGTACATTAAAAAAGGGATTTCTTTTCTAATGCCATTTCAAATGCTCCTAATCAGACCCGGCATCTCTATAACACACTTCACTCCCTTAGCTCCCTTCTCCCCTCTGCTTCTGCCCCTTCCCTTCACCCCTCTCCCCCACCCTCACTTCTTGCCACATTCTTCAATGACAAGATTCTCAACCTCAGGGCTTCCCTTCCTTCATGTCCGCCGCCTATCTCCTCCCCCCCTCCCATTACATCTCCTCCGCCGTCCTCAATTCATTCTCATACCTGGTCTTCCTTCTCTTTACTAACCTCTGCTGAACTTCACCAGCTTATCTCCTCCTCCAATAAGACTTATTGCTCCCTCGATCCCATTCCTTCAACCTGGCTGTTAGATCCATCCCTTGCACTCCTTCCTCCTCCTCTTTCCATGATTAATTCTAGTCTCTCTTCAGGTATCTTTCCCCATTCCTGGAAGCATGCACTGATCCGCCCTATTCTGAAAAAGCCCTCCCTTGCTCCCATGACTCCCTCCCACTATCGTCCCGTTTCTAACCTTCCGTTCGCCTCCAAACTCCTGGAAAAATTTGTATTTGCTCAGCTCTCTCATTACCTAGATGATATCAACTTCCTCCACCCACGCCAGTCTGGTTTTCGTCAAGGTCACAGTGTGGAAACTATTCTTCTTGCCTTCACTAATGCTCTTCACGTAGCTCACGATCGTGGTGATATCTCGGTGGCGGTTGCCCTTGACCTGTCTGCAGCCTTTGATCTTGTAGACCACTCTCTTCTTCTTCTTTGTCTCCAAGAGGCAGGCCTCTGCCACACGGTACTTCACTGGTTTCACTCCTTTCTGTCCTCACGGTCTTGCTCTGTCCTCTCCTCCTCCCCCTCTATCCCAGCTTCTGACCCTTTCCCTTTGGTATGTGGTGTCCCTCAGGGTTCTGTTCTTGCCCCTCTTCTTTTCAATCTCTTCTTAGCTCCCCTCACCCTTCAGATTCAACAAACTGGGATCAGCGCCTTCTACTATACTGATGATATTGTTCTTCTTCATCACACCTCCCCTTCTCACCCCGACCTCTCCTCACTCAATTCCTGTCTTTCCACGGTTGCTAGCTGGTTGTCACAAAACTGTCTTCATCTTAATCTCACAAAAACCACTGCTATCTGGTTTTCCCGTGGTGATTCCCTTCCCCTCCTGGCCCCCTCTTTCTTAGGCTCTCCCATATTACTGGTTTCCTCCTTCCGCTATCTCGGCGTTATTTTCGACTCCCACCTATCTTTTCAAGACCACATCTCTCATGTCACTAAAACTTCCTTCTTTTTTTTGCGCCAAATTCGTGCTATCCGTCCGTTTCTTACCTCTTCCGTGCTTGCCACACTACTTCTCTCTTTGGTTATATCTCGTATCGATTTTGCAAATTCCCTCTTTCTCAGTCTTTCTAAGTCACAGTTATACCGTCTTCAACGCATTCAATATACAGCTGCTCGCATTGCCACTCACTCCTCTATTCGCGATCATGTTTCACCTCTACTCTCTCGTCTCCACTGGTAGCCCTTACCCTTCCGCTTCCACTACAAACTGCTCACGTTGGTCCATCGAGCTTTTCATACCAATACTCCGCAATACCTGGCTGACCTCCTCATCTATCATACCCCCAGACGCACTCCCCGCTCATTTCACCTCTACCGTCTCACGCTCCCCTCCCCCTCTCTGGCCCATCTACAGTCTACCCGCTCCTCCGCTTTCTTTTTCACAGCCCCTGCCCTCTGGAACTCTCTCCCTCCCTCCCTCCGCCTCGAGCCTCAGCATGCCACTTTTAAATGTAACCTAAAAACCCATCTCTTCTCTCTTGCTTTGGAACCTCCCTCCCCATTTGTGTCATCTCCTTCTTTTTAACTGTTGTGTTGTGTTCCTTAGTTCCCCCGCTTTATAAATTGAGATTGTAACTTCTTTTCCTCTTTTCTGGCTATTGTCTTTGATTGTTTTTACAAAGTTTTTATATGATTTTATATTGTACACCGCTCCTGGTCTTTTTGAATGAGCGGTATATCAAATTTTAATAAACATAAACATAAACAGTATCCCCAAAAGCCACAGGTTCCACAATGCTTGTATTGGGTCAAGCATTGATATCCTGGGTCCATTTTTAATAATGGTTTATGGACCTTTCCTCCAGGAACTTGTCCAAACCGTTTTTTAAACCCAGCTACACTAACAGCTCTTACTACATTCTCTGGTAACAAATTCCAGAGTTTGATTACACGTTGAGTGAAAAAATATTTCCTCTTATTTGTCTTAAATAGTTTACCCTGTAGCTTCATTACATGTCCCCTAGTCTTTCTATATTCTGATAGCGTAAACAATCGATCTATGTTTACCCGTTCCACTCCATTCATTAATTTATAGACCTCTATCATATCTCCCCTCAGCCGTCTCTTTTCCAGGTTGAAGAGCCCTAACCTTTGTAGCCTCTCTTCATAGGAGTATCCTTCCATCCCCTTTACCATTTTGGTGGCTCTTCTCTGTACCTTTTCTAATAACGCTATATCCTTTTTAAGATACGGTGACCAGAACTGCACACAATATTCAAGGTGCGGTCGTACCATGGAACGATACAGAAGCATTATAATATCCTTTGTTTTATTTTCCATTCCTTTCCTTATGATACCTAGCATTCTATTTGCTTTCTTGGCTGCCGCTGCACACTGGGCGGAGGGTTTTAACATGTTATCCACGATGACTCCTAAATCTTTTTCCTGGGTGGTGGTTCCCACTGTGGAACTTTGCATCGTGTAACCATAGTGTGGGTTGTTCTTTCCTAGGTGCATAACTTTTGCACTTGTCCACATTAAATTTATTCTGCCATTTGGATGCCCAGTCTTCCAATTTATCAAGATCCTCCTGCAGTTTTCCACAGTCCTCTTGGGTTTTAACAACTTTAAAAAGTTTTGTGTCATCTGCAGATTTGATAACCTCGCTAGTTATTCCCTTTTCCAGGTCATTTAGAGATTTTATATTCTTCCAAAAAGGTTTTGCTTTTTGTTTCCAATAAAACCTTCAATCTCACAGAGCAGATATTCAAGGTCACTTAATCTTCATTAACTTGAAATTTATATCAACAAACTAGTTTGTGTAAATGAGCTGATAAGTGTTGTTGACAATTCTGGGTCTATGCTTATCTGAGTGAACTGACTTCCCCAACGCCACTTCTGACAATTCCAAGTGTTTTGCCACTGGTTCTTCAGGGGTAAAGCATTAACATATTAAAACATTTGCTGTGGGGGATAGAAGGCATTAGAATTAGCCCCATAAACCCTTATTAAAATCTCATATAAATTACTACCACCCATTGAATTTGCTAGCAAACCCTAACCCACTTTTCCAATAGCTTTACATCTAATGAACCTTCCCTTCTAAACATCATATAGATCCATACCCTGAAACATTTTCCACAGATCTGCTATTTCAATGCATGAGCAAGATTGTCATTTGCTGGAGATGGTGTCTGCACATCTCTGATGCATGAGAATTGGGCATATGCTGATATTCCGACTGGCTGAGAGGCTAGCCTGCGAACTCCTGCCATAGACTATAGTTAATGTGTGGAGCTGTTTGAAGCATGGGCGAGGTTTGATTGTTTGTGTGTTTGCCATTCACAGCTGGACTGGCTTCAGCATCCAAGCCTATACCTGCTGCTAGGCAGGAGAAGATGTATCAAGCTCAGGGGTGACAGTGACAAGGCCCAGCAGCAGCACCACCACCATGACTATGGCAAAGGGCAGCCCGGATTAGGGTGCTAAAAGTCCAGCATGGGATTTAGCTCCTGGGAGCAAGCTTGAACAAGACCCACACCTCTCCTTTGGGTCCTCATCAGCTGTAGCTAGCTCCCAGGAGGAGGGAGGACAGTTCCCCCGAGACACAGTCAGCATAGGAGGAATCTATGCATGATGCCCCCATGCCTGAGGCTCCTCCACAGTCTGTCAGTTGTGAGGACAAGGATCCTGCAAGTTATACAGAATGACCTGATGCTGCACACTAGTGGCATCCATGAACACGTAGCAGGAGAGTTGTACATATATGGGTGCACTGTGTTGGTGTTGCAACTCAGTTTAGGTGACCACATGGGGGATGATGCTGGGGTCACAGAGGTACACTGACACATTGATTCTGACCACAACAGAATGATGCACTGTTATGGATAGATGATCGGGAGATAGCCTTGCCAGCCACATAGGCCATTAGATAGGGCCTGATGCACTACACATATCCCCATCTATCTTGTCAATCCGCACATGTGCTCTGTTTTACTATGCATTACTCTTTGTGTCTGGTATGGCTTTCTGCATGATGTCAGCTGGAGAAGGGTTGGCCAAGAAGGCTGCCCTGCAGTTCACAGCACAGTCTTTGGTTAGGATGCAGACTCCATTTGACTTTGCTAGCACATGGCTTGTGTGTGTGATCCAATACATTCTCCACAGGAAGGACTGCTGCATCTTCCTCCCTCCAACTAGAGGTTTTCTATGACAAAAGGCTCCATGGCTAAGTATCAACAGACTATTGGTGCTGCTTCATTTGTTTGGGGTGCTGCTATGTAATTATGATGCAGGGTAAGAGGTGTGGCTAAACAGTGGGTGTTGCTGGGTTGGCTTTGATAGCACAACTGCTGGGCAAGGGTGTTGGTGTGAGGCAGGCTGCATGAGATAAGGTGACTGTGTGGAGTCAGAGACATAGCAGTGAGCCTAGTTGGTGCCCCAGTCCTTCCGCTAGTATTTTTTCCCTATCCACATTGCATTGCACAGCTCCCCTAGTGACAGATGTGAAGGTGGTCCATGGCTGAATATTGGGCACCATCAGCTCCACATACAGTATGAAGGGGACTGAGAGGCAGCAGGTAGCATGCTGGAACAGTGTATTCAGGAGGGAAGGAAGGTATAAGTGTGTACAGCATGCCATTTTCATAGGAGGGCAAGAAGAGTGTCCACAATGGCATAAGATACGATTGGGGACCAGGACTGCCATGGTGAACAGTCATAGCTAGGCAGCAGCATGCATGATATGGGTACAGGTAGTGCGACACCATAGGTGTGCCACTCCAACACATGACTAGCCTCTATGATCATGCTCAGCCTAGCCACTTCAAATCTGCATCCCATGGGTACATGGATGTCTCCATCCATGCCATCTGTCTCCAGACCTATACCTCTTCCACTGGCAACAACAGCACTGGGCATATGGGGACTTCACATTGCTCTAGATCACTATGAAGTGTTGCCTAGCATATGGTTGTCTATCACCATGTAACATTTGAGAGGTTAGGCAAATGCCACTAGAGTCTGACCAAGTCTATCTCCATCATATTTATAGCTTTATATCAGACCATGACACAAATGGAGCAAAGGCTGGAGGGTATTGAAGATGCTATGAGAAATTGATTTGCCACCCTAAACCAGACTGTGCAGGACCTCACTGCAGCTAAGCTCCAGCTGGCCCAGCAACATCCATAATCTGTGGAGGCACCAGACCCTAGTTCCCAGCAGCTACCCTATGTCCCACCAATGCCAAGGAGGTGACGTGGCAGACCCCTAAAGACATAGGGCAATGAGGCAGTAGGGACCAATATCATGGGCACCTTTGCATGTCAACACATGTCATTCTCTGAATAAGAAGAGTGGTCTGTAAAATGCCTTTTGGCAATACATGTCCTTAGATGTGACACATAGCAGATTCACATATAACCCAACCTATTGACAAGATATCCTCAGATATGGTCTCAGAACTAGCAGTTTGCCATGATGTGCTTAGTATCACCCTGTGAAATAAACCATGTACTTTTAATACAGAACTCCCACATTTCCATTGCTATTACATATGATGCCACAGTCATCTACTGTCATTAATGCATGACTTGGATCATTGATTTGTGGCTTTCATGTTTGAAGATGACCACATTCACGTCCTGTTCCCCTTTCACATTGGTAAGGAGAAGAGACTACCCAAGGGAGCATCAGAACAGTCATTCTTCCCAAATAAACAAGCTGAAGTGGGTCAAAAGGCATTGGCATTGACCTTGGAATTCCTGTGTCATCATTTGACAATGTTGTGTAGATGTTTTCTGCTGATGGAACTGTCCACGACCTCCAGGACTGGCTGGGAAGAGATGAATTAATGCAAGTCATCCTCCAGTTCTAGCCATCATGCTAGCCAAACACCATGTACAACATCTGATGATCTGAAGATTGACCAGGAGCCATGTGGATTGTTGCTTTCCAAACACACCATGTGTTGCACAGTGACCATGGAAGGGATTAATGGGTGACAGCTAAGGAGGAGCCCTCTGCTCACAGACAGAGATGAAAAGTGAACCGTGGTCTTTGTCCAAATCCAACATGAGACAGAGAGCCCACTAGGAACATGTTCCATGGACAGTTGATAACATACATGAGCACTTTAGCAATGCATACCACTGATACATTGGCAGCCAAAGTAGAGGCACATCTGCAGATTTGGAAAACACATTTCCTATAGTTCATAATAGTGGTGGTTCCAGGAGGTTCTCAATCTGTTTTGCTGCCTCCAACACTTCAGGCTTGGGTCTTCTTGAAAGAATCATGCTTTCAGGGGACAACTAGGGTAATTTAGAATAGGATTTGTGGCTAATTTTCCATCAGCTTTGTCATGCTCATATTATCCCTCTTCTCAAGTCACTTCATTGGCTCCCTATCTCTTTCCACATCCAGTTCAAACTTCTTCTGCTGACTTATAAGTGCATTCACTCTGCAGCAACTCACTAATTTTCCTCTTATCTCTCCCTACCCCTCCTCGGGAGCTCCGCTCTTATGGTAAATTGCTTCTGTGTCCTCCTCTTCTATTGCTAACTCCAGACTTCACTCCTTTCACCTTGCTGCTCCTTATCCCTTTAATAAACTACCTGAGTCTGTACGTCAGGCACCTTCTCGGACCCCTTTCAAATCCAGGCTGAAAACTCACCTCTTTGCTTCCACTTAAGGATCTTGGAACTGAAATGGACTGGCATCGGGCACTTTGCATCAGATGATCACATGGTCTACTCTGCTGGAAATGAAAGACAAAGAAGAAATGGTGTTGCATTTATAATAAAGAAGAAACTTGCAAGAACTGTAATGAAATACAATGCAGTCAGCGAACGTTTAATCCCTATTTGTCTATGAGGATTGCCTATCAACACAACTATAATTCAAGTATATGCCCCAACAACAGCTGCAGAAGAGAATGAAATTGAAGAGTTCTATGAACAAGTACAAGCTGAAATTGACAGAACATGCAAACAGGATATCCTGATAGTCATGGGTGACTGGAATGCAAAAGTTGGCAACAAAGAAGAAGGCAAAGTAGTTGGAAAATATGGACTTGGCAACAGAAATGAAGCTGGAGAAAGACTTAGAATTCTGCAAGACCAATGATCTATTCATCTCAAACACCTTCTTACAGCAACACAAGCGGCGACTGTACACATGGACTTCACCCAATGGATTGTATAAAAATCAAATTGACTACATCTGTTTAAGTCAACGATGGAAAAGCTCTGTAACATCAACAAAGACAAAACCTGGAGCTGACTGTGGTACAGATCATCAACTGCTAGTATGCAAACTCAAGCTAAAGTTGAAAAAGAGAAAACCGCTCATGAATGCAGAAAAATATGACCTTGAGAATATACCACTGGAACTTAAAGGGAACATGGGCTATGGAGGGTTAAGTGGCTTGCCCAAGACCACAAGGACCACCTGTGGGACTAGAAACCCCAGTCCTTCTGGCCCAAAGTTGCTGTCCTCTAGTGGGATTTGAACCACTGACCTTCTGGCCTGAAGTACCTTGTCCCTACCACTAGGCTAATCCTCCACTCCTCCACGCCTCCATTCTTCAAACAAAAGTTCCCTGTCTTGCAAGATGTAACCTTGAGTGTCTCTCTCTTATTCATAAACACTCCCTTGTAATACTGTCAGATATATTTAGAGGACCCTGGTACCCTACTTCAAGTCTATTTCTACAGTGGCCAGATATATGAAGTATCTTCTAAACTGATATTAACATTATTTCACCATTCAGATTCATATGAGGCCTTGGAGCACAAACGTTGGCAACAAAGAAGGCAAAGTAGTTGTAAAATATGGACTTGGCAACAGAAATGAAGCTGGAGAAAGACTGATAGAATTCTGCAAGACCAATGTTCTATTCATCTCAAACATCTTCTTCCAGCAACACAAGCGGCAACTGTAGACATGGACTTCACCCAATGGATTGTATAAAAATCTAATTGACTATATCTGTGGAAGTCAATGATGGACAAGCTCTGTAACATCAACAAAAGGTAAAAAAGCAAAAACGGCCAAAATGGATGACGGAAGAAACTCTAGAAAATTGCCCAGAAATGCAGAGAAGCTAAAGCCAGAGGAGAGAGAAAGACAATCACAGAACTCAACAGAGATGTCCAACGTGCAGCAAGAAAGGACAAGGAAAAGTACAATGATGCATGCAAGGAAATAGAAGCAGAAACTATTAGAGGAAGAATAAGATTAGCTTTCCTAAAGCTACGAGAGTTAAAGAAAAGGTTCCAGCCTTGAATTGGAATGTTGCAAGATGCTCAAGGTTCTATGTTGAATGATGCTGAGAAGATCAAGAAAAGGTGGAAGGAATATACAGTGTTTTTATATGATAAAGATCAAGTGGACCAACAGCCCTTTCAACCTGTACCTTAATGATCGGGAACCATTTGTAATGAAAGAAGAAGTTGAAGCAGCATTGAAAACCTTAGCAAAGAACAAAGCACCAGGCATTGATAACATTCCCATAGAAGTATTACAGCAATCTGATGCAGCTGTTACCGTACTTACAAGGCTCTGTCAAGAAATATGGACGACAACATCATGGCCAACTGACTGGAAAAGATCTGTGTTTATACCAATACTAAAGAAAGGTGATCCAACTGATTGTGGAAATTATCGCACAATCGCTCTGATCCCACATGCCAGCAAGATTCTACTGATGATTATTCAAGAGAGACTACAACCATACCTGGAACAAGAACTACCTAAAATACAACAGGATTTAGGAAAGGGCGAGGAACGAGAGACATCATTGCGAATGTGAGATGGATCCTTGAAAAGACTAAAGAATACTAAAAGGATATCTATTTGTGCTATATTGACTATAGCAAGGCTTTTGACTGTGTAAACCATGAGAAACTCTGGGCCACATTAAGAAGCATGGGTATACCAGAACAGCTGATCGTTCTTTTGCACAATCTGTACATTGATCAAGAAGCAACAGTTCGAACGGAACAAGGAGAAACAGAATGGTTTAATATAAGCAAAGGTGTAAGACAAGGCTGCATACTTTCCCCCTACCTGTTTAATTTATATGCAGAACAAATAATCAGAGAAGCAGGATTGTATGAAGACAACAGAGGTGTGAAGATTGGTGGAAGACTCATCAACAACCTTAGCTATGCTGATGATACCACATTACTGGCTGAAAGTGAAGATGATCTGAAACATTTGCTTCTCACAATCGAACATAGTCTCAAAATGGGCCTGCACCTTAATGTAAAGAAGACAAAGATCATGACAACTGGCATAATCAACAGGTCCATCGTTGAAGGAGAAGAAATTGAAATCATGAACAACTTTAACCTACTTGAATCAACTATCAATAAAGAAGCAACAAGCAGTCAAGAAATCAGACGACGTATTGCTCCTGGCAGAATGGCTATGAAAGACCTAGATAAGATTCTCAAGAGCAGAGATGTCTCTCCATAAAAAGATTCAACTTGTTCAAGCCATGGTATTTTCAATAACATCATATGGATGTGAAAGCTGGACAGTGAAAAAGATAGACAGGAAGAAAATTGATGCCTTTGCATTATGGTGCTGGCGGCGAATACTGTGTATACCATGGACTGCCCGAAGAACAAACCAGTCGGTACTAGAGGAGATCAAACCTAAGATTTCTTTAGAAGCTCAGATGACAAGACTTCGACTATCATACTTTGGACACATCATGCGAAGAGAGAGATCACTAGAGAAAGACATCATGCTTGGCAAGATAGAAGGTGAACGCAAAAGAGGAAGGCCAGCAATGAGATGGATCAATACAATAACAGCAGCTACGGGTACCAGTCTGTCAACAATGAGGCACCTGACTGAAGACTGAACACAATTTAGGATAGCTATCCAGAGGGTCGCCATGAGTCGATTCCAACTCGACGGCACTTAACAACAACAATCTACATGTTCAGCAATTTTGTTCTTTATGATGGTTTCTACCATTTTTCCCGGTACTGACATCAGGCTCACTGGTCTGTAGTTTCCCGGATCACCCCTGGAACCCTTTTTAAAAATTGGCATTGTGTTGGCCATCCTCCAGTCTTCAGGTATTACAGATGATTTTAATAATAGTTCACAGATTACTAATAGCAGGTCTGCAATCTCATATTTCAGTTCTTTCAACACCCTTGGATGTATACCATCTGGTCCAGGTGATTTGCTACTCTTCAGTTTATCAAATAGTTGTAATACATCTTCTTGATTTTATCAATGTTTCCTTCAGTTCTTCTGCACCTTTAAATACCACTTCATTCATGGGTAATATCCCTACATCTTCCTCAGTAAAGACCGAAGCAAAGAATTTATTCAGTCTCTCTGCTATCGCCTTGTCGCCTCTTAGTGCCCCTTTAACACCTCTATCATCTAATGGACCAACTGCCTCTCAAGTTTTTTTGCTATGAATGTACTTGAAAAAGTCTTTTTTATGTGTTTTTGCTTCCGCAGCAAGCTTCTTCTCAAATTCTCCCTTTGCCTGTCTTATCATTGCCTTGCATTTAACTTGCCAGTGCTTGTGCTGTTTCCTGATTTCGTCATTTGGCTCTTTTTTTCCATATCCTGAAAGATGCTTTTTTGGTAGCAACAGCCTTTCTGACGTCACCTTTAAACCATGCTGGCAGTCTTTTGGATTTCCTTCCACTTTTCTTAAAGTGTGGAATACAGCTGGTCTGGGCTTCCAAGATAGTATTTTTAAACACCCAAGATTGATGTAAGTCTTTAACCTTTGCAACCTCTCCTTTTTAGTTTTTTAACTATTTTCCTCATTTTATCATAGTCTCCCTTTCATAAGTTAAAAGGTAGTACTGTGGATTTCCTTACAATCCCCTCCTCCACTAATTAAATCAAACTCGATCATACTATGATCACTATTTCCAACTGGCCCCAAAACCCTTATCTCTTGCACCAGATCTGGTGTTCCACGAAGGACTAGGTCCCATATGGCTTCCCCTCTTGTCAGTCCATTAACCAGCTGTTCCAAGAAGCAGTCATTTATTTCAGCTAGGAACTTTATCTCCCTAGGATGTCCTGTCGTGACACTGACCCAGTCGATACCGGGGTAATTGAAATCACCCATTATTATTACTGTGCTATAACTTTTGTTAGATTCCTTAATTTCTTTGAGCATTTCATCATCTATTTGTTCATTCTGGCCATCGCCTTCCCCTTTTTACATGGACTTTCAATCCATATAAGATTCTACAGCAAATTTTGTTTCCTGCAAAACTTTAAACCTTTCTGACTCAATGCCCTCTCTAACATAGAGTGCAACCCCTCCACCAATTTGATCAGCTCTATCATTACGATATAGTTTGTACCCAGGTATCAATGTCCCACTGGTTGTCCTCCTTCCACCATGTCTCTGAGATTACAATCATATCTAACCTCTCATTTAGTGCTATATATTCTAACTCTCCCATCTTATTTTTTAGTCTTCTAGCATTTGCATACAAGCATTTTAGAGACTGCATTTTATTCATATTAATCTGGCTATTGGTAGGCATGGCTAATTTGGAATCTTTAAGCTCTCTCTGCTCCATACTCGAGGGCATTTGGGCTACTTTACTCTTTTTTTTTTGGAACCTCTCTGCTTTTGGTAGTATTCTGCAAGGATACATTGTTCCAAACCATGCGCTCTTGGGTGACTGTCGGCTTTCCCCTATCTCCTTTTTAAAGGTTAAAGCCAGCAGCCTGCTTCCATCCTGGTTAAGGTGAAGCCCATCCCTTCAGAAGAACCCCTCCTTTCCCCAGAATGTTCCCCAGTTCTTAACAAATCCAAAACCCTCATCCTTGCACCATTCTCTCAGCCACGCATTGAGACTCCACAGCTCTGCCTGCCTTTTGGGTCTTGCGCGTGGAACGGCAAGCATTTTGGAGAAAGCTAACCTGGAAGTTCTGGATTTCAACTTCCTATCTCAAAGCCTAAATTTAGCCTCCAGAACCTCCCTACCACATTTTCCTATGTCATTGGTACCTACATGTACCAAGACAGCAGACTCCTCCACAGCAATATGTAAGACCTTATCTAGGTGGCGTGTGAGGTCTGCTTCCTTCGCATCAGACAGGTATGTTACCAGGCAATCCTCATGTCCACCAGCCACCCAGCTATCTACATGCCTAATGATCGAATCACCAACTATAATTGCTGTCCTAACCCTTCCCTCATGGGCATACGGCCCTGGAGAAACTTCCTCGGTTTGTGAGGGTTTTACATCACCTGGAGGACAGGTACTGGTTAATAGATCACTTCTTGCCACACCAGAGTGATGCTCTCCTGTCATGTGACCTCTCTCCTCCATGGCAACAGGGATGCTGCCAGACTAGAGGTAGGACTTCAGGACTATATCCCTGTAGGTCTCGTCTATGTACCTCTCTGTCTTTCCTATGTCTTCCAAGTCTGCTACTCTAGCCTCTAGAGAATGGACTCGTTCCCTAGAGCAAAGAGCTCGTTGCATCTAGTGCACATGTAAGACTCTGGCAGGCTATGGCCTAGCATGACCTGCTACTATGAAAGGCTGTAAGTTAGGCCTGGATCCTAACTCCCATTATAGCTAGAAAAGAACCAAAAATCTGTGAAAAATGAGAAAACTGTTTTAAAATGCTTAAGAAGTTTTACATGAATTCATAAGTCTTTCATTATTCTCTTGTGTGCAAAAGAAAGAAATGTTTCAATACATGCATTCCTGAAGCTAGGGATAACCTTGCAGTAGAGAAGTATCAAAATCAAGAACTGCACCATTGTTAGAACAATCCTAAGGGAGGGGGCTGGTTGCTAGGCCCCTGAGGGATTTCTGATTGGACAGGTGCAGGGAGAGTGGAACCAATGAGAAGTTTGTATGTATTGAGCTAGAACCAATAGAAAGTTCTCATGTATCAAACTGAAAAAGAGGTATAAATGGTTATATCTCTGTAAAAGCTTTGCTCAGTTCCTTTTGAAGCTTTGACTGACTGGCCTGTGCACAATAAACTGGCTTGGACCCTGTCAATTGACTCTTGGATTTATTCATTGATTGCACTTTGCTGCAGCATATTCTTGGTGCATTGGCCGGGAAGTGCGAGTAGTAAATGGTATTCAAGTGAATAATCTATGAATTTCGCCTCGAGGTTTGGCCCGGTTGGAACCGTGTCTGTCCGACCGCGGGGGAGACCTCAGGCGCAGCCGGCCCCTTTGTGCCGGAGAGGGTTCTGCCTGCCTCGGCGGGCCATCGGGTCCAGCTGGCCAACAACTCCGACCCGGGGGGAGTCCAGGATCCAACTCCAGGAGCTGGTGTGGTATCGGGAACCGGATCCGGTGAGTAGACATTTCTGTGATTTGATAGTCAGAAAGTACAGCCTGGGACAACGTCTTGCATGCGCAGGACTGATTCGGTATATTTGGTATAGACTAACTGGGAAAATCTCACATGAGTGTGTGCGAGACAAGGGAGCCTGATCACCTCCCATAAGGGCGGTCCTAGTAAGCTCCGCGTAAGAGAAAGCGGAAGCCGAAGCCATCGACCCTTCTTGTTTGAAATAGTCAGTTAGTCAGAAAACCTGGGCACTTGAAAAATGATTTCTTGTTGAAATATGATTGCTGGTGTGATTGAGAGGTCTTGAAATACAGACCGAGTGAGAGCAGATTCCTGAGTAGCGCAGTTCCTGGCCGGGCGACCGCGCCCAGGTCGCGAAAAGGAGGAAGCGAAAAGGAGGAAGCGTGTTTGTCCCCCCCCCCCAGTGTTCTGTGGGCTGTACGGACCCCTTACCTACAGCCATACTACCTATCCTTATTGTTCGTTGTCTTGTACGTCATTACGTGTACGTAGAGTGCGTAGTTAGTGTACATAGTTATGTTCAGATTATGGGAGGGGCGGAGTCCACACAAACTCCGTTGGAATGCATGATCAAGAATTTCCGTAAAGGATTTTCGGGTGATTATGGTATGAAAATGACTGTCTAGATTAAAAATGTTATGTGAAAGGGAGTGACCCGTGTTATCTGCTTCATGGCCCCATGGGAGCACCTTTGATTTAGAAACAATTTTTTGAGTTCATCAGCTTATACAAAGAGTGTATCCTGACCAGTTCCCCTATATAGATTCCTGGTTAAGTGCTTGTGAACAGCAACCCTCATGGATGAAGTGCTGTTATGAGGAGCGCTGTAAAATATTTGTAGCTACCACTAGGGGAACCAGAAAACTTAAGGAGGAGAAGCCGCCTGTGTATTCTGCTCCAGAGTCCCAAGATATCCTGGCTAGGTTACCCCAGTACCCACAGAAGTTAGTTCCCCCAGCACCACGGCCTGAAGTGGAGTCAGATGAGGAGCTCCAGAAAATACCGCTGCAGCAGCCTAAGAAGCACGTCGGGGGAACTCGAGTCCTCTAACAAGATAGAAAGCGGAGGCTCTCCTGCCAGTTCAGGGTCATCCACCAAGGAGATTTGTGCCCGGGAGCCTTATGATTTAAGAAGCATAACTCCCAAGAAGAAGAAGGAGAAAGCGGGGCACCTAATGCCATTACGCCAAGTGCCTGGAATACCTGTTTTAAATGATCAGGGCCAGATGGTGCCAGGACTAACCAGCTTAGTTTATGTACCCTTTTCCACCACTGATTTATTAAACTGGAAAACGCATTATGCATCCTACACAGCCAAGCCTCAGGAATTAACAGAATTAATGTCTAGCATTATGCAAGCCCATCAGCCTACTTGGGCCGATTGTCGCCAGCTCCTGTCCACCCTCTTTACTACTGAGGAGCGAGGGCGAATCGGGCAAGCAGCCCTCTGTTGGTTAGAAGAGAACCCTGTAGAAGGGGGAGGAATAAACCCCCCACAAGCAGCTGTTGCAGAATACCCAAATGAAGATCCCGGGTGGGACCCGAATGATGAAAGGGGGGCGGCGGCCCTAACCAGATTTCGCCAGGCCTTATTGCAGGGCCTGAAGAAGGGAGGCCAGAGGGCCATGAATATCGGGAAGGTATCGGAAGTTCTCCAGGGTCCAGATGAGAGCCCAGCGGCCTTTTATGAGCAGTTGTCTGAAGCTTATAGATTGTATACACCATATGATCCCGCCGCTCAGGAAAATTTACGCATGGTAAATGCGGCTTTGTCAGTCAGTCCCAGAGAGACATAAAACGAAAATTGAAGAAATTGGACGGATATGCGGGCATGAATACAGCACAGTTAATGGAAGTCGCTCAGAAAGTATTTGTGAATCGTGAAAATGAACGAGACAGAGAAAGTGAACGAAAGATGAAGAAGAAGGCATATCTTCTTGCTGCTACCATAACCGAACGACATGGAGGAGGATTTCCTAATCAAAGGACCAGAGGACGTGGAAGAGGCCGTGGAAGTGAAAGGCCTCAATTGGGTGCGAATCACTGCGCCTACTGCAAGGAAGAAGGACATTGGAGAAGTGAATGCCCACATCTGGACTCCGCCCCCGCGAGGGGAGGAGAGAGTCCCTGGAGGCCAGGAGGACGATTTCGAAGGAGGGGAGGAATGAACCGAGCACAGTTCCAGCTAGAGAGGGAGGAAGCCATTGAGGGAGTGGCAGTAGCAACGGGCTATGACCTGGATGACGTGGATGAAGACTAGGCCAGACCGGGCTCCAAGTTCACTCTGAGTCCCCAGGAGCCTATGGTCAGTTTAAAGATAGGGGACCAATACATGGAATTTATGGTAGATACAGGAGCAGTACATTCAGTAGTAGCCAAGCCAGTAGCTCCTCTTTCCTCCCGATCTGTTACTATAGTTGGAGCCACTGGAAATAAAGCCACAAAGTCATTCTTACAGAACCGCATGTGTGAACTAGGGGGACAGAAAATAACGCACCAGTTCTTGTATATGCCTGAGTGCCCTATCCCACTACTGGGCCGAAACATGCTTGCTAAGCTCCAGGCACAAATATCTTTTGCTGAAGGGGGAGAAATGAAAATGACTGTGAACCCAAAGCCTGCTGGATTGATGGTGCTCACTGTTCCCCGAGAAGAAGAGTGGCGGTTCTATAGTGCACCTCCAATAAAGTTAACCAGTCCCTGTATACCTACCAACCTCATAGCCCCACCTGAAGTATGGGCAGAAGATAATCCACCTGGCCTAGCGAAGAACATAGCCCCTGTCATTGTCACCCTCAAGCCAGGAGTGGAACCAGTGCATGTTAAGCAGTATCCTCTCCCTCGACCAGCCATTGAAGGAATCCACTGCCATTTGATGAAACTGCTGAAGTATGGACTTCTCAAGGAATGCCAGTCACCTTGGAATACCCCCCTTCTCCCAGTTAAGAAACCTGGGACAGGGGACTACCGCCCAGTACAAGACCTAAGGCGAGTGAATGATGCAGTTGAAACTATACACCCTGTAGTACCAAACCCTTATACTCTCTTGGGACTAATCCCTGCTGAGGCTACTCACTTCACCATCCTGAACCTGAAAGATGCCTTTTTCTGTGTACACTTAGCCCCCACTAGTCAACTTTTATTTGCTTTTGAATGGCAAGACCCCACAACAGGAAGGCGGGGCCAGCTCACCTGGACCAGATTACCCCAAGGATTCAAGAATTCACCTACTCTCTTCAGTGCTGCCCTGAATCAAGATCTTTCAAGTTACCCAGTGGACCCAGGAAAGAGGGGGGTTCTTCAGTATGTAGATGACTTGCTCATAGCCACCAAATCAGAAAGTGAATGCCTACAAGCCACTAGTGAACTCTTGTACCTTCTCAAAGAGGCTGGGTACAAAGTCTCAAGAGCCAAAGCACAACTATGCCAAACTGAAGTCAAGTATCTAGGATTCCAGTTGTCCAGTGGGATCCGACGTCTGGGACCAGAACGCAAAGAAGCTGCATGTAGTATCCCTACTCCAACCACTAGGAGGCAAGTAAGAGCCTTCCTGGGGGCCGCAGGGTACTGTCGCATATGGATCCCCAACTTCGCGCTGATTGCAAAACCATTGTACCAAGTCACCAAAGGAATGGAAAAATCTCCACTAGAATGGGGACCTGAACAAGATGCAGCATTCCAGTCTCTGAAAAATGCTCTGATGTCATCCCCAGCTTTAGGTCTTCCAGATGTTCAGAAGCCTTTCCATCTTTTTGTCCATGAGTCACAAGGAAATGCGTTGGGAATACTGACTCAATCTCTTGGATCTTGGCAACGACCCGTAGCCTATCTGTCAAAACAATTGGATGTAGTTGCAAAAGGATGGCCCCCTTGTTTGAGAGCTGTTGCAGCAACAGCCCTCCTAGTGGGCGAAGCAGATAAGCTCACACTGGGGCAAACTCTTCAAGTCACCGTACCACACTCTGTTCTGACCCTCATGGAACACAAAGGAAACTTCTGGTTGACCAATGCACGAATGTTGAAATATCAGAGCATGCTGTGCGAAACCCCCCAGAAACAGTTGAAAGTCAGTCAAGCTTTGAACCCTGCTACGTTGTTTCCAATTGGTCCTGGGCCCCCTGATCATAACTGTTTAGAAACCATGGACACTGTATTTTCAAGTCGCCCTGATTTGACCAATGTCCTTCTAGAGGACCCTGAACGGACTTTCTTTGTGGATGGAAGCAGTTTGGTCATCAATGGACATCGTTGTGCTGGATATGCAGTGGTGACCCTTGATCTGGTAGTTGAGTCCTCAGCCTTGACCCCAGGAACCTCTGCACAGAAAGCTGAATTGATAGCCCTCACCAGAGCCTTGACATTAGGAGAAGGACCCCGCTTAAATGTGTACACAGATTCCAAATATGCTTTCACCACATTGCATGCACATGGAGCCTTGTATAAAGAGCGGGAGTTGATCACCTCAGGGGGTAAGGCAATTAGGTATGGGCCCGAGATATTGATGTTATTAGATGCTGTGTGGGCACCCAAACAAGTGGCAGTCATGCACTGCCGAGGTCATCAGGCAGGAACAGGAGAAGTCACCCGAGGGAATAGATTTGCAGATGCCACAGCCCGAAAGGCAGCCACCACAGGACAAGTCAGGACCCAAGATATTGTAACGCAAGCAGCCCTATTCCCTGTGCCCCTTAGTTCCTGGGCACCCCGATACACTACAAGAGTTAGATTATTATTGTGAAAAGGAGGGAGGAGTCTTGACAGAACAAGGATGGATAGTGTTGCCACCCCCAGAAGGTAGTCCACCTCCAGGTCCTACAGTCATCCCTGAAGCATTAGGGCCAGCTTTTGTCCAAGCTTTTCACCAAGCTACACATTATGGAAAAACAGCTATGGAAAAAGCCCTGAGACCCCATTTCTGTATTTCACTGCTAGGATCCCTGACCGCCTTGGTGGCACAGCAATGTCTGATATGTGCCAAAAATAATGCTAAGCAAGGTCCCATTCCACCCCCAAGAGTTCAGTCAGTAGGGGTGACCCCAATGAGTGATATACAGGTGGACTTTGCTGAAATGCCCCATGCAAATGGATATCACTATATGTTAGTTTTAGTTTGTACATTTTCGGGATGGATGGAAGCCTATCCCACCCGAACTGAGAGCCCGAGAAGTCACTAGGGTATTGCTTCATGAGATCATTCCCCGATTCGGAATACCATTAACTATAGGATCAGATAATGGTCCATCATTTGTATCCCAAGTGACCGAACAGTTAGCTCGAGTTCTGCAAATACAATGGAAGTTACACACTGCTTACAGACCTCAGAGCTCAGGAAAAGTGGAACGTATGAATAGAACCTTGAAAACTCAGTTATCCAAGCTTTGCCAAGAAACACACCTAAGGTGGCTCCAAGTTCTCCCTATAGCCCTTCTTAGGATACGTTCAGCTCCCACCAAGTCCTTAGGAGTCTCCCCTTTTGAGATTTTGTATGGGTGACCTCCACCCCTTGTGCAGGGAATAAAGGGAGACATGAGACAGATAGGATCTGAAATAACTAGGCAAGAACTATTAGCTTTAGGTTCTGTCTTGCAGAATCTCTAAACATGGGTGCAAGATCGACTACCCATCAGCCTGACCGAGCCTCTGCATCCCTTCAAGCCAGGAACGTCCGTGTGGGTGAAAGAGTGGAGAGAGACCCCGCTGGTGCCGCATTGGAAGGGACCATACGTCGTCATCTTGTCAACCCCCACTGCAGTGAAAGTTGCAGTATTTGAACCCTGGATCCACCACAGTCGAGTGAAGCCGGCAGCTGCTCCTGATCCTGACCAATGGATGTCAATGAATGATCCCGAGACTCCATTGCGACTCACATTGAGGAAACAGCCAGCACTATAGAGAATCTTCAGAATCTATCTTCGTCACGCTAGAGTGACCATCGCAGCAGGAGAAAAGAAGACTCAACAAGCTCACCATACCCAACTTTCCAGTTGACCTCCAAAGACTGTAATCACAATGTTCTTCCACTATTGCCTTGTGGGAGTGGTGATCCTGGGAATCCTGGAAAAGACCTTTGCCCTACCCCCTTGTGCAGCCTGCATAACCACCACCCGAACGGGACAGAAGATTACTCAGACTTTACTCTATCATTCCTACTATACTTGCACTGGAACAGTCAGCCGGTGTATTTATAATGGCAATGGCACCGAACTGAATATTTGCACAAAGGGGAAAGTAAGACTTGTTATAACCCCCGACAAAACCCTTCATATTATACATTTGAGATACGCTGGAATGATGAAGATGGAGCTATCCTAAATTCGACAAAACCCCTTGCAAACCCCACAAAACCTATTATCTTGGACTTTGATGCTTTTGATGCAATTAACAGAAATGCTTACCACAGATGTGGGTCATGGGAGCGAGCATACTACCATGATGATAAATATATGTGTCCAGAAGGAGCCTACGGATGGGGATGGTGCACAGGGAAGAACTCTGCAGCCACCACTTACACCACTACATCTAAACACGATTAATTTTGCCCAAAATGGGACTGCGTATATTTTGCTACATGGAAGAATGCACCTGTGGGACGAGATGGTGATAATAGCAAAGGCAGTCTGATGAAGATCAGATTACCTGAGCCCAAGAAATGCCAGAAAGGTGCCTGTAATCCCCTGCAACTCCTCATAGTCAACCCCAGCCAATGGAAGCAAGGATACAAATTTGGGTTGCGTATAGCAGGAGGAGGTATAGATCCTGGGACTATCCTGTATCTGCAATTGAACACCAAGACCCATGTATCCTCACCCTATCGTTTACATCACTCCTTCTACGAGGCCATGAAAGCAGAGTTTGAAATTCTTCCTACCTCCCAGAACTTGTTCCTTGAGCTAGCGGGAGCAGTTGCATCTAGTCTCCACGTTTCAGACTGTTTATTTTGTGGAGGAACTACGATGGGAGACCAGTGGCCTTGGGAGGCACAAGAACTGAATTATTCTGTTCCATATAATCAGACTGATATACACAATACAACGAGTGAATGGGTATTGGCCCACTCTATTGTGGGTAACTTATGTTTTGCTCGCTATGGACCATTGTTTAATATGGAAGTGGGGCAGCTGGTCTGTCTCTTTCAAAAGTTCTACAACAGTACCACTAAGAAGATGTCTTGGTGGTCAGGAGTCAATGCTACTGAACCTTCCAATCCTCTAGTTTATTTCCCCAAACTTGCCAGTATTTGGACAAACTTAGCAGCATATAATTCCTGGCAAGCACCACCTGCACTGTACTGGATTTGCGTGACCCGAGCATATGCTAGGCTCCCTCATCACTGGGGAGGCGCATGTGTATTGGGAACCATACGACCTTCCTTATTCCTTTTGCCTACCACCCATGGAGAACAATTGGGATATCCTGTGTACAGAGGTCGATAGCTGAAGGAGGCTTGAAGATAGGCCAGTGGGACAAATGGGATGCGACATCTGAAGAATGGCCAACTGAGAGAATTATCTCATACTATGGACCTGCTACTTGGGAGCAGGATGGGACATGGGGATATCGTACTTCTGTTTATATGATCAATCGAATAATACGTTTGCAAGCTGTTGTTGAAATAATAACTAATGAAACTAGTAAAGCACTAACCCTTCTGGCAAAGCAAAGTACACAAATGCGCACAGCCATTTATCAAAATCGTTTAGCTTTAGACTATTTGTTAGCAGCTGAGGGTGGGGTATGTGGAAAGTTGAACTTAAGTAATTGTTGTTTACAGATTGATAATAATGGGCATGTAGTTGAAGATTTAGCCACCCAGATGAGAGAGCAGACATTTGTGCCTGTCCAGACCTGGCACAGTTTGAAGCTGGATGGGTGGTTTGGTTCGCTATTTTCATGGATCGGTGGTCTTAAAGCCCTTATGTTTATTGTATTATTCATATTAGCTATGTGCTTATTGCTCCCTTGTCTCCTACCCCTTTGCTTACGCATGGTAACTTCAGCAATTGATAGCACTATAGAGCGGAAGGCAGCTGCGAAGGTATTAGCTATGTGGCAATATTACCCTATACCCCACGATGATGCTATTACACCAGTATAATGTGTTAAATGACTAATGAGTGATTTAATTCTCACCCTTTCTCACTTGCAGGTGAGAATAATCAAAGGGGGGAATGTGGCAGGCTATGGCCTAGCATGGCCTTCTACTATGAAAGGCCTGTAAGTTAGGCCTGGATCCTAACTCCCATTATAGCTAGAAAAGAACCAAAAATCTGTGAAAAATGAGAACTGTTTTAAAATGCTTAAGAAGTTTTACATGAATTCATAAGTCTTTCATTATTCACTTGTGTGCAAAAGAAAGAAATGTTTCAATACATGCATTCCTGGAGCTAGGGATAACCTTGCAGTAGAGAAGTATCAAAATCAAGAACTGCACCATTGTTAGAACAATCCTAAGGGAGGGGGCTGGTTGCTAGGCCCCGGAGGGATTTCTGATTGGACAGGTGCAGGGAGCGTGGAACCAATGAGAAGTTTGTATGTATCGAGCTAGAACCAATAGAAAGTTCTCATGTATCAAACTGAAAAAGAGGTATAAATGGTTATGTCTCTAAAAAAGTTGCTCAGTTCCTTTTGAAGCTTTGACTGACTGGGCCTGTGCACAATAAACTGGCTTGGACCCTGTCAATTGACTCCTGGATTTATTCATTGATTGCACTTTGCTGCAGCAAGACCTCTCACCAACTGGGAGAAAATCATACATGTGACACTCAATGCAAAAGACTGGAAAGTCCCCATCTCGCTGCTGGGCTTCTGTCTGCATCTTAGTTTTAAGCTTGTGTTTAGATCTTTAATTTCTGTGCTTACTAAAGGTTACTTATAATAATAAAAGTGTATCTGATACATTTAATATACCTTTTTCACCTGAAGCTTAATTAATCACAGGTCCTTAATGTATGACTGATTTGGATAAAGAGCTGCACCTGAAAGCACCTCCTTTCCTTTAAGATGTGTAAGTACCTATAAAGCTACGATTATCCCAGGGGTGGGTGGGTGTTTGGGGGGGGGGAGGGAGGGAAAGAAGGCTTATAAAAAAAGGGCTGCTACACAGTATCCTGTCCTGTGCTTCTGAGGTAAGCTGTGACCAACTTCCTGGGTGTTCAACAGTCCGTGCTTTGATAGCAGGAGTCTTTCAGAATGGCCTTTTGACCTGCCACCTGGCTTTGACACCTATTTAAAATTTTTCACAGGTCTCTTGCCCCCTAGGTAGAAGGCCTCTTTGTAAAGGTCTCTAGAAGAATTTATTTAGTGCTCAAAGAATACTGACTCTGTTTTGCCTTTTATGCTAAGATATATTCTGATTTGATTTAAATTAAAGTTCTTTGCTGCTGCTAGGCTTGTTGTAGCAAAGTGCAGTCAATGAATAAATCCAGGAGTCAAATGACAGGGTCCAAGCCAGTTTATTGTGCACAGGCCCAGTCAGTCAAAGCTTCAAAAGGAACTGAGCAAAAGTTTCTACAGAGACATAACCATTTATACCTTTTTTTCAGTTTGATACATGAGAACTTTCTATTGGTTCTAGCTCGATACATGCAAAGTTCTCATTGGTTTTACATTCCCTGCACCTGTCCAATTAGAAATCCCTCCGGAGCCTAGCAAGCAGCCCCCTCCCTTAGGATTGCTCTAACAATGGTGCAGTTCTTGATTTCGTTACTTCTCTACTGCAAGGTTATCCCTAGCTCCATGAATGCATATATTGAAACATTTCTGTTCTTTCACACACAAGAGAATAATGGAAGACTTATGAATTCATAAAAACTTCTTATTAAGCAGTTTAAAACAGTTTTCTCATTTTTTCACATATTTTTGGTTCTTTTCTAGCTATAATGGGAGTTAGGATCCAGGCCTAACTTACAGGCCTTTCATAATAGCAGGCCATGCTAGGCCATAGCCTACCACATTCCCCCCTTTGATTATTCTCACCCGCAAGTGAGAAAGGGTGAGAATTAAATCACTCATTAGTCAATTAACACATTATACAGGTGTAATAGCATCATCGTGTGGTATAGGGTAATATTGCCACATAGCAATGTAGAAAGGAAGGCAGCTACAAAGATATTAGCTATCAATGGCTGCTGACTTTATTCAACTGTGATGAATCCAGGGTTCGAGTTTTGCAACTTTAACTGCTGTTGGGGTTAACAAGATGACAACATAAGGTCCCTTCCAATGCGGTGTCAATGGTGTCTTTCTCCACTCTTTGATTCACACCGAGACTCCAGGCTTGAGAGGATGCAGGGGTTCTGTTAGATGGATGAGCAGCTGGTCTTGTACCCACGTATGAAGACTCTGCAAAACAGAACTTAAAACCAATAGTTCTTGTCTAGTAACTTCAGATCTAATCTGTTCCATGTCTCCCTTTATTTCCTATACAATAGGCGGGGGTCGCCCATACAGAATCTCAAAAGGGGAAACTCCTAAAGACTTAGCAGGGGCTAAGTATATCCTAAGAAGGGCTATAGGAAGAACTTGGGGCCACTTCAGGTGAAACTCTTGGCAAAGTTTGGACAACTGGGATTTCAGGGTTCTATTCATACATTCTACTTTTCCTAAATTCTGAGATCTGTAGGCAGTATGCATCTGATAATATCAATATTCCGGGGCCATACTTAATGGACTTGCTTCCTGAGGTTATTCTCCCTCATTCTTTGTACAGGGCCCCATGTGCATGCAAGGTTGTAAGGGCATACTTGGAATCTGGGTACACAATTAGACAGAGTCCCTTTTCCTATTGTCAGTGCTCTAGTAAGAGCTATCAGTTCAGCTTTCTGTGCTGAAGTTCCTGGGGTCAGGGCTGAGGACTCAACTACCAGATCAAGGGTCACTACTGCATATCTGGCACAACAATGTCCATTAATGATGACAAGACTGCTTCCATCTACAAAGAAAGTCCGTCCAAGGTTCTCCAAAGGAACATCAGTCGAATCAGGGTGACTTGAGAATATAGTGTCCATAGTTTCTAAACAGTCATGATCAGGGGGGTCAAGACCAACTGGTAACAACGTAGCAGGATTCAGAGCTTGACTGACCTTCAATTGTATCTGGGGGTTTTCACACAGCATACTCTGATACCTCACCATTTGTGAATTAGCTAGAGGTTTCCTTTGTGTTTCATAATGGTTAGAACAGAGTGTGGTGCAGTAACTTGAAGATTGCTCACTAGGAGGACTGTAGCTGCAACAGCTCTCAAACAAGGGGCCAGCCTTTTGCAATTACATCCGATTGTTTTGACAAATAGGCTACTGGTCGTTTGCCAAGATCCAATGAGATTGAGTCAACACTCCTAGAACATTTCCTTGTGACTCATGAACATAGAGATTGAAAGGTTTTCTGGTCATCTGGTAGACCCAGAGCTGGTGATAACATCAGAGCGGTTTTCAAAGATCAAAAGGCTGCATCCTGTTCAAGTCCCTATTCCAATGGAGGCTTTTCCATTCCTTTGGTAGCTTGATACAATGGTTTTGCTAGCAGCGCAAAATTGCGGCACCCAATAAGGCTCTCACTTGCCTCCTGGGGGTTGGAGTAGGAATACTGCATACAGCTTTTTTGCGTTCTGGTCCCAGGCGTCTAATTCTACTGGACAACTGGAATCCTAGGTATTTAACTTGTTTGACATAATTATGCCTTGGCTCTTGAGACTTTGTATCCAGCCTCATTAAAAAGGTGCAAGAGTTCACTGGTGGCTTATAGACATTCACTTTCTGAGTTGGTGGCTATAAGCAAGTTGTCCACATACTGGAGAAGAACCCTTTCTCCTGGGTTCACATAGTAGCTTGAAAGATCTTGATTTAAAATAGCACTGAAGAGAGTAGGTGAATTCTTGAATCCTTGAAGTAATCTAGTCCAGGTGAGTTGGCCCCGCCTTCCTGTTGTGGGGTCTTGCCATTCAAAAACAAACAAAAGTTGACTGGTGGGGGCTAGGCGCACACAGAAAAAGGCATCTTTCAGGTCCAGGACGGTGAAATGAGTAGCCTCAGCGGGGATCAGTCCCAAGAGAATATAAGGATTTGGTACCACTGGGTGTATAGTTTCAGCTGCATCATTCACTCGCCTCAGATCTTGTACTGGGCGGTAATCCCCTGTCCCAGGTTTCTTAACTGGGAGAAGGGGGGTATTCCAGGGTGACTGGCATTCCTTGAGAAGTCAATACTTCAGCAGTTTCATCAAATGGCAGTGGATTCCTTCAATGGCTGGTCGAGGGAGAGGATACTGCTTCACATGCAATGGTTCCACTCCTGGTTTGAGGGTGACAATGACAGGGGCTATGTTCTTCGATAGGCCAGGTGGATTATCTTCTGCCCATACTTCAGGTGGGGCTATAAGATTGGTGGGTATATAGGAACTAGCTGGCTTGATTGGAAATGCACTAAAGAACCGCTACTCTTCTTCTCGGGGAACAGTCAGCACCATCAATCCAGCAGGCTTTGGGTTCACAGTCATTTGCATTTCTCCCTTTTCAGCAAAGGATATTTGTGCCTGGAGCTTAGCAAGCATGTCTCGGCCCAGAAGTGGAATAGGGCATTCAGGCATATACAAGAACTGGTGCGTTATTTTCTGTCCCCCTAGTTCACACATGCGGTTCTGCAGGAGAGGCTTTGTGGCCTTAGCCCCAGTAGCTCTGACAATGGTGATGCATCGAGAAAACAAAGGGGCTATTGGCTTTAGTATTCTGCTCCTGTATCCCCCATAAAGTCCATATATTGGTCCCCTATTTTCAGACTGACCATAGGCTCCTGGGAACCCAGGGAAACTTGGAGTCCGGTCTGGCCTAGTCTTCATCCATGCTGTAGCCCTTTTCGGCTGCCACTCACTCTATAGCTGCTTCCCTCTCTTGCTGGAACACTGTGCTTGGTTTATTCTTTCTAAAATCAAGTACTCCCTCCTCCCCTCCTGGGGGTGGAGTCAAGATACGGGCATTCATTTCTCTAATGTCCTTCTCTGCAATTGGCGCACTGATTCGCACCCAGTGGGGGCCGATCATTTTCACGATCCCTTTCACTTCCTCTGCTCCTTCGATTAGGAAAACCTCCTCCACATCATTCAACTAAAGTATCAGCAAGAAGATCTGTTTTCTTCCTTATCTTGCATTCACTTTCTCTGTCACATTTATTTCCACAATTCACAAACTTTCTGAACAACTTCCATTAACTGTGCTGCCCGCAAATCCATCCAGTTTCTGCAATTTCTGTTTTATATCTCTCTGGGACTGACTGACAAAAAACGTAAATTCTCCTGGGCTGCTGGATCGCATGGGGTATATAGTGAGGGCTGCCTGTGCTATTTGGATCCCACTTGGGGCCATCAAGGCTGATGGGTCTGCATAATACTGTTCATTAGCTCAATCAAATCCTATGGTTTCTCAGTGTAGGAGGCATAATGCAGCTTTCAGTTCAGTAAATCAGTGGCAGAAACAAAGCTGGCCCTGGACCTAGTGCAATGGGATAACGTGACCCTCCCCTTTTACTGGTAGTTGTACTTCTGAAGGCATACGGCAATCGGGACTGTCTGGGTTCCACTTCATGTTCTTGGGCGCTAGCTGTGAGTGACCCTGAACTGGCAAATGAATCATCGGTGGACTGTGGCCTACTCTGAGTACTTTAAACTGTGCCGGGGCTTTCGGTCAAGAGAGGGTGTACGTCCTTCTGCTGCGGAGGTGGCTTGTGACATTTGCAGGGAGGTATCCCCCCCCCCCTGCCCCAGGCTCTGTCCGGGGTGGTGGCAGAGCTGAGGGAACTGGCCTATAAAGATAATAAATGGGCAGGGTTTTTTTTTTTTTTTTCTCAAACCTTTAACCAGGAATCCTATGTAGGGGAACTGATCAGGGAACATTCTCTGTACAATCTAATAAACACGGGAAACTACGGGGCCATGAAGTAACTAACACTGGCCACCCCCTTCCACAGAGCATTTCTAATAGGGACGGAGACATTTTAAGTCTGTAGTCTTCAGCAAAGTCCTTGCTAACATTCCTAGTCATACATTTCAACAAAATCTGCATGGACTCTGACCCCCCCCCCCCCCCCCCACCAGTCAGGCTGCATTTTCCTGTGGACTAAGCATAATGGATGTGTGCTCATTCTAAATAAGTACAATTTAGATAAAGTCCTTAAAATATAAAACTATTATTTTGCAACATGTTATAACAATAATCCCAACAGAGAGAACTATAGTTCCTAACATGACGGCCACATATCTGTTACGTATGACTGGAATAAAATTACTTGGCATGAAAACTAACTGCCAGCCATAATCAGCATGTCTCTGCAAAAGAAATTATTTTAAATCTTACAGTTTTAGGAAGCAGATATTCAAAAGACATTCCGAATACTTTTTCCATAAAGTGGGTGGATATCTGGAATACATATACACTTTTTTCTCTTCCTATTTTATTTTTATTAATAATAAGTATGTCTTCTATGAGGTGCTTGCCGCAATATATCAGGAACTAGAATTCAAACACGATGAACTCCTTATTCACTCAAGATTTAAATCACTTTCAAGTCGCGATCTGGTACTACTGGCTTGGAATGCTTTATAGTCCTGTCAGGGTTCTTAACCTCTACTTCGTAGGACAAAGGGAAAACAAAAGCAGTTTCCTGAATTTTTCTATCATTTCCCATTTAAACCATTACAGTACTTACTGAAGGTTTGAACATAAATAACACAAAACAAAGCTAAGCCCACAAATGCATTATACCTATAGCCCTACAAAAATTCTTCTCACTTGGTCCGTACAAGTACAGGAACTCGAAAGGGGTTAATAAGAACTTAACCCTTTCCAGGCTAAGCCCAAAACTATCGGGATCCACAATCCTTACTAAACATTCTTATCAAATGATATATAATACATGACCATAGCAGAAGGAACATCACTATTAAAACATATTGAATAAAACAGGTACAATTTTCCTGAAATAAGCACAAATTAGCCCAGCTGCAGAATGTTGAAAACAAGCCCTCACAGGGTTAACAACTACTATACATTCCTTTCTTCAGACATGCCCCATCTCTCTCTGCTAGCCAGCTTCATGCTGTGCGAAAGGAAAAAAAAACTGAAATGCATGAGACAAGTTTCTTTACTGAAAAAGTGACAACTGAGTTTGTTTTCTTCTGTCTTCTTTTCTGCTTAATACTATTTCTTAATCAGTAAACTGTTCCACAAATTACCCAACAGAATAATCTCACATTTATACCAGAAGGGAAACTCGCGGTTTTAACAGATAACAAAAATCAGATACACAGTAAGGACAGACAATACACCAAACGCGTCCTCCTTTTCGCGACCTGGGCGCAGTCGCCTGGCCAGGAACTGCGCTACTCAGAAGTCCGCTCTCGCTTGGCCTGTATTTCAAGACCTCTCACTCACACAAGCAATCATATTTTAACAAGAAATCATTTTTAAGTGCCCAGGTTTTTCTGACTAACTGACTATTTCAAACAAGGAGGATCGATGGCTTCGGCTTCCGCTTTCACTTACGCAGAGCTTGCTAGGACCGCCCTTATGGGAGGTGATCAGACTCCCTTGTCTCGCACACACTCATGCGAGATTTTTCCCAGTTAGTCAATACCAAATATACCAAATCAGTCTTGCGCATACTCATGCAAGACGTTTTCCCCAGGCTGCACTGACTTTTAAACAAGAAAATATCTATTCACCGGATCCAGTTCCTGATACCAAACCAGTTCTTGGGTTGGACCCTGGACTCCCCTCGGGTTCGAGAGGTGTTGGCCAGCTGGACCCAGTGGCCTGCCGAGGCAAGGTGGAACCCTCTCCGATACAAAGGGATCGGCGGTGCCTGAGAAGTTCCCCTGCGGTCGGACAGACATGGTTCCAACCGGACCAAACCTCGAGGCGAATTTCGTAGATTATTCACTTGAATACCATTTACTACTCGCACTTCCCAGCCAACGCACCAAGAATATGTTGTAGCAAAGTGCAGTCAATGAATAAATCCAGGAGTCAAATGACAGGGTCCAAGCCAGTTTATTGTGCACAGGCCCAGTCAGTCAAAGCTTCAAAAGGAACTGAGCAAAAGTTTCTACAGAGACATAGCCATTTATACCTCTTTTTCAGTTTGATACATGAGAACTTTCTATTGGTTCTAGCTCGATACATGCAAAGTTCTCATTGGTTTTACTTTCCCTACACCTGTCCAATTAGAAATCCCTCCGGAGCCTAGCAACCAGCCCCCTCCCTTAGGATTGCTCTAACAATGGTGCAGTTCTTGATTTCGTTATTTCTCTACTGCAAGGTTATCCCTAGCTCCATGAATGCATATATTGAAACATTTCTGTTCTTTTACACACAAGAGAATAATGGAAGACTTATGAATTCATAAAAACTTCTTATTAAGCAGTTTAAAACAGTTTTCTCATTTTTCACAGATTTTTGGTTGTTTTCTAGCTATAATGGGAGTTAGGATCCAGGCCTAACTTACAGGCCTTTCATAATAGCAGGCCATGCTAGGCCATAGCCTACCACAGGCTGTGACTTAATATGAAATTTAAACTAGAATCTCTCTGCTAGGTTCTAAGTTTAAACAGAAAGCTCTTCTGTGTGTTTAAATTTAAACTTAAATTGCTGTTACTAGGCCCTGACTGATTTAACAAATACCCTGGGTTCACATATTAATCAGCTGTAATCCAAAGAATTCCCTTCAGAAAAAGTCCCGGAAGTATATACTCACTATTGCAGATCTCTCTCCAGACGTAGTAGTCCCCTATTGCAAATCTTTCTCCAGATGTAGCAGTCCCCTTTTGTAGTAGTTCATGACATACTACACATCAGCATGCTAGTATATCATGTTATGTATGAGCAGACTTGGCTTGGGTATCAGTTTACATAGGGCATATTTACAGGCAAGCAGCTACTGTATTAGCCATCATCTGGCTTGGGGTCTCACCGCTGTGTTGTACCCTGCACGTGCAGACCAGCACTCTGGATCCTCCTCTAGATCAGCATTAATATCAACTGGAATTCTCTGCATGTTAGCAATATTGTGTAGCATGCAGAAAGCCACAGTGATCTCAGCCACAGTGAGAGGTCAGTTTTGTAAAGCACTACCCATTTTGTCCAAACATCTAAAGCAACTTTTCAACATGCCAAAGGTGTGTTCTGGCTGAGTGGGTTGTGCCATGTGTTTCATTGTACCTGGTCTCTGCATGTGACCTTGGGCACTGCACAAGTGTGAGAAACCAGGTTCTGCACCCAAATCCTGCATCACCTGAGAAGAAACAATTTGAGAGTGTTAGCTACATTGCACAAGTAGGCAACTGCTGCCATCCTGCCTGTGAGGCCCTTGCCTGTGTGACCCTTGCAGTGACAACATTGATACATATGACCAGCTATCTCAGAACAGGGTGAGCCATGGAGTGGCCAATAGGTGGAATCATAGTTTACATATGGCCTAATGCACAATGAGGTGATTTTGTGGAATGCTGTGCCCAATAATCTCAGTACAGGTACTAGGTTGCTTCCCAATGCTGACCCTGATGACAGTGGAACCATGGTGCTGCAGAGGTGTAGATTCTATAGGTTGATCAGAGGTTTTGAGTTTCCTGGAGTGAGGTGGTCAGGCAGTCCAGCTTTCCTCAATATACTATTATGATGCATTATAGGACCTGCAGTGAGTTACCACACTGTGTGTATTGAGGGACTCTAAGCAGTACACTTCACTGGGCTGCCATAACAATGGTACACACTTGGTTGGGGCCAAGATAATTTAACATGGGTTGTGAATGCCACATATTCCAGGTGTGGTTTCCTAGGGGCACCAAATGCACATGACATAATTGATCCAGTCCTGGCTTTGAACCTATTGCATGCAGGGAGATGCAGGCATAATTTTTAGATAGGGTGTAATAGAGATGTATTTACTATGTACATCACCTTACATTCCTCCATGTGACCCCTAGGTCTGGATCAGGCTTGTGGGGTGGATCTGGATACAGTTCGGAACCCTAGCTCCTTGAGTTGCACACAGTGCTGCCTTCCACACATTCTCCCTCTGATGCAATCAGGAATATGCAGCCCCAATTGGCAGGGGGTCACATGAGGCTTAAAAGGTACCTGGGGAGCAGTGCATTATTACTGATAAAAGAACATGGCTTAGGGAACCAACAAAGTGCAAGTTACTATCTCAGAGCTGGGACTGGAATTGAGCCCATGGCCTTGTAATGTGTGAGCATTTCATTCTGTGCTGACACTACTGGAGCCATCTATGGGTAGGTGTTGCTGTGTATGTATTTGCTTGTGACCCTGCCTGGACTGGAGCATGCATCTGATTCAACTGAGTTTGCCTTTGAACAGCATTAGGGCTGCTGAGCTTGCCCAGATATTGGCAGATTACCTGGGACGGTATCTGCTGACCCACCCCCTTGCACTGAATTGTCACGGTCAGCAGATCCTGGAAGCAGGTGCAGGGTTTCTAACTTGGATGAGTTCCAGCTATGAGCATGTAACTCAATGAAGTCTCTCAGGCCAGAGAATCCTGCTGCATTCAGGGATCTTTGGTCTGGATGGCAATGTGTACTCTCAGCTAATGGAGACTGCACACTGCACTGGAATACTAGAAGATATTGTTTCACCTGGGCTACAGCACAGATATAACAATGGTTGGCTACTCACAGAGTTTGTAGAATGTCTGAAAGGCAGCACTGCCTGCATATCACATTCTCTTTCAGATGGAGCATGCGATGTTTTACACTGAATGCGAGGGGACTAATGCAGGAATACAAAAAGGCCATGGCATGGGAAACGCAGACAATACATGTGGCTACCTCAGAGATGTTGATGGAATCAAACCTGTGATCTTTGGATCTAGAGTTACTTAATTCACTGCTGCAGTTAGGAGAGCCATCTGTGAGTGCAGGTGACAGTCACTCTTCCTGGATTTGATTCTGCATATTGTGGATTACAACAGTTATTGGGTTGCAGAGTGGAACAAGCAATTGTCAGTTCAATGCTCAGAGTGGTTGCAGAGGGCTGCCACACTCCCATGCACTCGGTTCCCATGGCAACCATGTTCTGGGAGTAGGTGCTGATTTTCCAGTTCGGTCAGTTGCAGCTCTCAGAATGTGACTCATTCCAGCTTCTGACCCCATCTTCCTTATGCATTCTTGGACCTGATATCGGTTTCACACTGGCCACATTCAAGGACTGATAATAGCACACTGTACTGCTCTTTCATTTGAGGGACACAGACCTGCCAGATGAATATATGCCTTGTTTGACTACATTAACCAGGGACAGGGGTGATGATTCCGGCCATCTTGGAGCATCATGGATAGCTGATGTTTCCATGAGGGACTAGAAATACCATACTGCACTGCTCTGCACAGATATTTCACATTAGCCAAAGCAATGTTGTCCCACTTGCAATTATGTGTTTTGGCAGCTCAGGGAAAATATGTGATTTCTCAGATGTATGCCTTTCAGCTCGTCAAGCAGTATAGTCTGCTGCTTGTGGTCCCTAGTTGTAACAATGGATATCTGGACTTCAGGTCCCAGAATGCATCTGACATCTTTAGTCAGGCTGCAATGATTCCCATTCCCCCAGCTGCAACGCAGTAATGTGGAAACTCATCACCTGCCTCCAGGCCATGGTTACCAAGGGGATGTGGATGGTGTCTGCAAGTACTTCAAGCATTCAATTGACAAGAGCTTGCTGAACTCTGCAGCCCAACTGCCATTTTGAAACTCAAAGTGTATCTTCTAAGAAACCACTCTATCACTGCCTTCTCTACAGGCAGGGTGACTTGCACATATACTCGGAGAAGGGTCTCTTAAATGCAACAGTAAGTACAATGATTACACATCCAAAGGTCAGAGGTTTGACTTCATTTTGCAATACCTGTCTGTGCTGCTGTGTTTCGTATGCCATGACCTTCTCCTCTGAATTATTGTTTGTTGGCAAGTTTCTTCCCTCAGGTATCTCCTTGCATTCAGTGTTACATGTTCCACATTCCATTAAAAGGTAAGATTTGAAAGGCAGGACTGGCTGCAGTTCTCACTCTAGGAACTCGGTGGGTTAACCAGCCTTGTTATCTATTTTGTGTTTTAGCCAGGTGTGTTTAGTGAGAGGAGGCCAGTAAAGTGTGCTTTCTCTATGAGCTGCTTGTACACATTGGGATCCTCATTGCAGGCCCCATTATGTAATGTAATCATTCCATGGTGGCACAGGCTCGACTGGCTGATACTCTCACCCCTGCAACTGTGTAACATGGAAACTCAGCAACTCTGTCATGGACATGTTTACCTTGACATTTCAGTGAGAGGGGGCAGGGTTGCCTGCAGTGAGGCAGCAACTTTTAAATTAGGGTGTGGTTCAGATATATTCACAAGTGCCCTAACTGATAGAAAGCTCAACTAGCTGGGGTTGGTGAATTACATGCTTAGAGTTTCAAGGGGCAGCAGTTCAAAGCTAGCTCCAGGTCAGTCTACTGCTTACCCCAATACAAGCATTGTGGAACCTGTGTGTCTTTTGGGGAATCTGCCAGGTACTTGTGAGCTGGATTGGTCAATGTTGGAAAGAGGATACTGGGCTTGATGGACCTTGGAGTTACCCAGTATGGCATTTCTTATGTTCTTATTGACTACGTGGCTATATTTACCATAACAGGGCCATTTCTCATATTAGCTTTTCATGTGCCCTGCCTAGCTTTTGTACCTCACCACTTGCAAAGGTATAATAATTAGATGTCACTCATCCAGTTGACAGCCATTTCCATAGCTTCCCTCCTCAAATTGTTTAGAACAGTGCTGAGTGATGCAGGATATATGAATCATGGGTTGACCCATTAAACCTGGCCACCACATACAGCATTCATATGTTTTTATTGCATACTACCTGCACACTCAGGGAATGGAAGTGCTTTCAGTTCAGAACACCGCTTCCCTGTCTCTGGGTGGGATAAGTGCCACATGTGTGCAATCTATGGCTCCCATCACGTGTGGTAGGCCTGCAATTCTATCAAATTGCTGTTTGAGGGTCACCCACTGTTGCCTTTTTATTAGGAAATACAATGTAATTCCTAAATAAATAACCCGGCTGATCATGGCTTGCCAGTACCTGGTGGAGGCATCTGGAAAAGGTGGAAATGGACATTCCTCCAACTGCATCCACAGATGTTTGAAAGCAGCCAGAGGTAAAGAAATGTAGAGTGCTCAAGAGCTTGACCAGTCCTGGTATGGCATGTGAGCGGGCTGTGAGAAGCTCGAGGTCAGATCTTAGGTCCTCATCGAACTCTTATGGCCCTTGAGCTAAGCCTGTACAGGGAGATCACTTTGTCTTCAAGGAAGCCGAGGAGGGTGTCCCTATCCCTGAAGATATGGGGGCCTTCTGGGCTGGACTTCGCTTCTCCAATGACACAAGTGCCGATACTCTCCACGCTGATGCCCCTGCACATTGCCCCCCATCACCTGAGCAAGGGTGGAGGGGGGCTAGTCCAGATGTTCTTTGGCCTCCTCTATGGCTTCTTCCTCCTCCATCCAGATGAATACATGTCACAATGTGGCGAGCCATGGTGTAGTAAGGAAGGGGCCCCAGTCCACAATGCTTTATAGGCTGGAGTGTGGGTGGAGCATACTGCACACACCTGGCTGTCATTTAACATTCAGTAATGTGCATTACTGGGTCTAGGGAGTCCTTAATGCTTGATCAAAGCTGGCATTAAGGTTCTCGGTGGCTGCACCTGTAATGCACGGTACTAGGACAGCCGTTATGGGTACACACGCTGTCTCCACCTACGCTCCACCCAGTTAACGGCTCTTCTCTGCCACTTTGCATCTTAATGGATAGTAACATATTACCATCCATTAAGTCTGCATTATCAGCACTTTCCACAGCGGTAACTGCCACCGGGAGCCAATAACACCTGCTAACAGCACCTTTGCGTCCTTAATGGTCCTTAGTAAAGTTACCTCAAGAGATTTTACTACATCCTTTGGCAACAAATTCCAGAGGTCAATTACATGCTGAGTGAAAAATGTTTTCTCTGATTAATCTTACAATTAAATTACTAAGTAATATATTTATGTCCCTAGTCTTTGTACTTTTTTGAAGGAGTAAACAACTGATTTACATGTACTCATTCCATTCTATATTATTTTATAGATCTTTATCATATCTCCTCTCAGCTGACTCTTCTTCCAGCTGAAGAGCCCTAACGTTTTCCTTCATCATTTTGGTCGCTCTTCTCTGTACCTCTTTCTAATTCTTAATTTCTAATTATTTTAGAAGTGTTAACCAGAATTGCACACTGAATAAATCTCCTAGCCTATGGCCTACTTCTGACCAGGTAGCAAAACTTAACCTTGGATCTTTGCTTCAATGCTCTAAATTCAACTGTAAATAAAGAAATACACAGACACAGAGAGTTTTATATAAAACAGTACAACTTAAGCTTAAGTGCGGAATTCATAGGTGTGCACACTTGTGTAGGTTCCCATGATTCCCCCTCAAGCTAGGTCATCGCACCTTTTTTATTAGGGAAAAACTGTTACATGGTTCAAATTCAGCTCTATGTCAAGCTTTGTTTATCTACATGTTATAGGTCAGAGCACAGACATTTCTCTGCTCCAGCATTCTAAAAACAAAGCATTCTGTCTCATTCTCACAAACAATGTCATCCTAAAGTATAACCTTGGCTTTTATAGCACATCTGTCTCCAGGTTGCTAGGCTTCAGACTGTCAGCAACATTCCACACCATTCTCCATATTAACCCTTTCAGAGGGCGCTAGTACCCCATTTCAAGTTACTTTCAATAGTCCCCCCTCTGATTCTGGATAGAATCACTACAAATGAATGATAGCTCAAACATATCCAAGTCCAACATGAATCTTCTGCCATAGTAGAGAACACCTCTCTCTTCACTTGCTTCAGAGTCCTAGGCACCACATCTGGTTCCTTATCATAAACTTCATCTGGCTGGAAGAAGTCTTTATACATATGCTCCATTTTACAATATAGAAAAAGAATTACAAGCATCATGCAAACTAACCAAAATTATATGCCACTGCCCTTGCTAGGTCTTAATAAGAATGTGCATAGAGAGTAAGGCTTTACCAATTGACAGGTCTGTGACTAAAAAGCTGTTTGATTATTTTCATCTAATTTCCATGTATTTTGGTGTGCTGAAAACAAATAAAATATTGAAAAAACTCTTAAACATCATGATTTGCCACAACATGCAAAATTGTCTTCAAATTTATCAAATTTTTTCAAATTACTATTAATTAATTCACATAAGTGCATTTAAGATATAAAATGCCAAAAAAAACTTAAAGGGGTTGTCTGAGTTATGTAAAAAAATATATAGCACTGTAAATCTGATGGTCAGCAATATATACATAAGCTAAGCAAGTTTTTTAAGTCCGTGCTTCTAATGGTAGAAGGGGTTAATCTTTCCTGAAGAATCCAGTGGGAGGGAGACACAGGGCAGATAGCAGCAGCTCCAGTCAGTGCAGGGGGGCGTGGCCAACACTGTGATGTCTCGTGTACAGACAGAGCTGCTCTCTCCTGCATGCCACACTTGTGCATGAATCATCATCAGGTTTTTGGTTCTAGGCTGTTTACACTTTTTCATCGCAATTCGTGTTAGCTCGTCATTCTTCAACCATTATGTTATGGCTCCGCGAAAGTGTATTAATTCGCCAGACAGTTTCTGTTTCATCTGTGGTGAATATACAGTGCTGAAGCAACAGAAGAATATTACAGACTTTGTGAAAAAAGTATACTTTGCATACTTTGGACTAAAAATTGGAGATCAAGATAAAGTCTGGGCGCCTCATAAAGTGTGCAAACGGTGTCTTGAGGAACTCCGAAACTGGTTCAAGGTTAAGAAAAAATCTTTCCGTTATGGGATTCCTATGGTATGGCGAGAGCAAAAGAACCATAGTGACGACTGTTACTTTTGTTCATGCAATGTGAAAGGGTTTAATTCCAAATGGAAGCATTCCATTTCATACCACAATCTTCACTCGGCAATTCGTCCCATCCCCCTTGGCACAGATATACCAGTACCCAAGCTCCCTGCTACCTTGGAAGAGATACCTAGCTCCGATGAAGGTGAAGTCATATCTGAACCAGATGACGAATCAAGTTCTGACTTTGAAGATGATACAAGACCAAAATTGTTTTCTCAGGAGGAGATGAATGATTTGGTAAGAGACTTGAATCTTCCCAAAGATGCCGCTGAGTTACTCGGATCAAGGCTGAAAAGCAGGAATTTATTGTTGCTAGGAGTGTCATCTTCATGGTTCAGACATTGTGAAAAGGAGTTTGTTCCTTACTTCGCCCAGGAAGACAAGTTGGTTTATTGCATCGATGTCGAAGGTCTGATGGGTCAATTTAAAATCCAATATGATTCAGAGCAATGGCGTCTTTTTTTATAGATTCTTCAAAAAGAAGTCTTAAAGCAGTTTTACTCCACAATGGTTTTTACGCTTCCATACCTGTAGGTCATTCCGTACACTTGAAGGAAACCTACGAGAACTTGGAATTGGTTCTTCGTAAACTTAAAAATGAAGACCATGGTTGGCAAGTGTGTCGGGACTTGAAGGTCTTGTGCATGCTGCTCGGGCAACAAGCTGGGTATACCAAATATCCTTGTTTTCTGTGTCTATGGGACAGTCGAGACCGACAAAATCACTGGACCAAGAAGAGTTGGCAGCCGAGGGTACTAACAGTTGGTGAAAAAAATGTCCTCCGAGAAACTTTGGTACCTTACCATGAAGTTCTTCTACCACCTCTCCACATAAAATTGGGATTGATGAAGCAATTCGTAAAATCACTTCCAAGAGATGGAGAATGCTTCAAATACTTGGTCACCAAGTTTCTAGGCCTGTCAGAGGCATAATTGAAGGAAGGTGTGTTTGTTGGACCAGACATTAGAAGGCTTATAGTTGATCAAGAGTTTGTCAATACCATGACAGATCTTCAAAAAGAAGGGTGGATTGCATTTAAAGAAGTTGTACAGAAATCTTTAGGCAATAACAAAGATCCTCACTACAAAAAGATCGTCAGGCGAATGCTGAAAGCATTTCAAGCTTTAGGTTGCCTGATGAGTTTCAAAGTGCATTTCCTCCAGTCCCTCCTTGACTACTTTCCTAAAAATTTGGGAGCTGTGAGTGAGGAACAAGGTGAACGATTCCACCAAGACATTAAAGAGATGGAAAGGAGATACCAGGGAAAATGGAGCATTACAGTGATGGCAGACTACTGTTGGATGCTTCAGAGAGACATTCCAGATGCTACTCACAAGCGTAAATGCACCAAGAGGAGCCTCACAAGGAAGAAGAATCGAGTTTAGTGTGTGTAGGTGAGCTCATTTCAGTTCAAAAAAGGATTTTCATGAAAATATTGTAATAAAACTTTAATTTTATAAGTCTATTTCCATTTATTTTGAGGTATTGCCTTATTTAACATAGTTATTTAAATTGTCAGGAAACGTGATGTCCTATGACAAAATAGAGGTCATTTTCAGATTCAGCGCACCAAAAAACATAAAGATTACATGGAATAACCAAAACAGCTCTCGAAAAATGTTTTTTTGCAGACCTGTGCATTATTTTTGCAAGCACAATATGCTGACAGTGGCCAACTGCTCTTCTAGATCTTTCAGTAGTTCAGAAGTTTACACTCGCATTCACATCATGACACTGGTCACAACTGCAAGTTCTTCAGCAGCATTCTCTTTTTCATTCTGGACTGCACTATGCACATCTTGGACAGTTTTAGTGACTGTCCACCCAGCTTTATGTCTGCATATATATCTTTCTGTAGCAATGTTAGAATCGCTGATCATTGCTCCCATCCGGCTTTCAATAGCATTGCAGATTTCCTTTCATTCACAGTAGTTGTTGTCTTTGGCCCATAGGATTCAGTGCAATATAATTTGTAGCACAACAGCTCAGCACTACATCATTCCTCTGATTCCTCACAATTGCAAACATTCACAGTTACTAATGGCAATATAGAATTACTGAACAGAATTATCTAATATAATGTTAATTACAATACATCTACTGCTAACACTGAATTTATTATAAAGTATTTAAATGTATGGAGACCAAGTTAGCTTACAACACATTTCAATTTTACATTTACATTCTTTATTTTTTCTCATTATCTATCAAATTAAAGTTACCATGTGGCTTAATAGACACATCTTTCTTGTCCAGTGCACAACTTACAAGGTATTATTAATCTTATTATTTAAGGTATAACAAACATCAAAATATAACTGACAGTTTATGGCTAATAAACTAAACTCATTTCAATAGTTCAACAAAAATTCTTAGGAAGGCTCTCTTATCTCAGGTAATGGTTTGACTCCATTACCCTGAACATTGTCTGATTGACATAGACAGCTCACAAAGGAAGGGCATCAGGGCACTAAACAAAAAGAATCAAATACATATAGGTCATTACCTAGAATTACAAGAATTATGCTCAACAAAAAGTAATGCATTCATTACCACAAAACGTTTTGAAAATATAGAATTTAAGCCAATTAGAAATTCAGTTGTCAGTGTTTACAATTTCTCCTTGTTAACACTTTATTCATAATAAACTTTAAGCATAATAAACGTCTATTAAACCTCAAACACTAGTCAACCATTTTGCAGCCAAACTAAAAAGTAAAAAACTTAAAACAGTCCCCCCTCTCCAGAATGTCAAACTATCCCTAATAAATGGCACACCTTCCACCTTATCAAGGAAAAACAATTACTTCAGACAATTACAAAAATCAACATCACCACCTCACACAGGAATCCATCCCCTGTAGCATGGATAAAAGCAACAAAAGCAGAACTAGCCCATTTCCACTTATCATAGTCAATCAATCTCTCCTCCAGGGAATAATGTCAGGTGAACTCACTCTCTACCATTAGCTCCATACTCAAGAACAAAACCCTTAACAAAGATGACCAATTGCCAGAATCCCATTTCTAGCTAAAGTCATTGGAAAAAATAGTTCAAATAGAACTTCAAGACTTCATTGACCTAAATGCTCCTCTTGATGAACATCAGTATGGTTTCCGCCCATTCCATGGCATTGAAACACTGCTCCTGGTGTTATTTGACTCCCTCATCTATGGAATGGATGACGCTAATCAGGCCGTCATTCTAGTCTTTAAAGAAATTGCCTCTGCCTTCGACAATGTGGACCATAACATCCTCCTGACTAGACTAGCCCACTTAGGAATAGCTGGAATAGCCCTCTAATGGTTTAAATCCTACATATCTAACCACTCTCAAAATGTAAAAATTGATCAAGAATCGTCCACTATCTTCCCCCAGGAACAGGGGATTCTCAAGGCTCTGCGTTATCTGCTCTCCTCTTTAATCTTCACCTTCAACCAATTTGTGCAATTTTTAAAAAACACAAAATAAGATACCACATTTACACAGATTACATTATGCTATACTTCCCAGTAGACATAAACAAACCACACATATCACAACCTCACTGATATTACATTCACGAAGCAGAATCTTGGTTAAACACAAACAACCTTCACATTAACTTAAAAAAAACCCCTGAAATACTGTTCACAACAAGAAATCAAAGCTTTACCACTTTACCCCCCACCCCCCCCCACCCCACACACACACAAACAATCCACATACACAACATCTCCCTCCTGGTAAAATAAGAAGTGAAATACTTAGGAATTATATTAGACAGATCCCTCGGTATGTCATCCCAAATCAAACAAACAGCCAAAGCAATATTCTTCAAGTTAAGAACCATTCAATACCTTAGACCCCTACTGGACACTCATGATTTCAGAGCTGTAGTCCAAGCGCTAATCATGCCCTACTTCAACTACTGTAACAACTTGTTACAGGGGATGCCTAAACTTACTTCTGGGAATTTTTCTAAAACTTGGGGAAAAGGAATTCTTTAGATTAAAGCTGTTTAATCTCTGAACCCAGTGTATTTGTTAAATCAGTCAGAGCCTAGTAGCAGCAAAGAGTTTTCAGTTTCAATTTAAAACACACAAGAGAGCTTTCTGGTTAAATTTAGAACCCAAGACTCCCTCTAACCAAGCAAGGGCTGTGGGACTCCCCCTGGAGTTTGGTCACGGATTACCTTAGAAGCACAGGACAGGGAACTGTGTAGCAGCCAACTTTTAATAAGTCGTCTTTCCCTCCCTCCCTGGGATAATCGTAGCTTTATAGGTGCTTAAACCTCTTAAACGAAAAGAGGTGCCATATTCACTCTCAGGTGCAGCTGTTTATTCTCATCAGCATTTATTGAGGACCTAAGATTAATTAAACTTCAAGTGAAGAAAGTACATTAAACGTATTAGGTATAATTATATTAGTATAAGTATCCCCAGCAACCCTTAGTAAATAACTTAAATATCTAAATACAACCTTTAAAACTAAGATGCAGATAGTAGTCCAGCAGTGAGATGGGGGCTTTGCAGTCTTTTGCATTGAGTGTCACAAGTATGATTTTCTCCCAGTTGGTGAGGGGTCTTACGTGTGCACCAGGTGCAAGGAGCTCTTTGCTCTCAGTGAAAGAGTCCGATCTCTGAAGGCAAGAGTATCAGACTTGGAAGACATAAGGAAGACAGAGAGGTACATAGATGAGACCTACAGGGATATATTACTGAAGTCCCACCTCCAGTCTGGCAGCATCCCTGTTGCCATGGAGGAGAGAGGTCACGTGACAGGAGAGCATCATGCTGGTGTGGCAGGAAGTGATCCTATAGCTAGGAACTGTCCTCTAGGTGATGTAAAGCCTGCTTGCACCAAGGAAGTTTCTCCAGGACCATGTGCCCATGAGGGAAGGGTTGGGATAGCCGTTATAGTTGGTGATTAGATCATTAGGCATGTAGATAGCTGGGTGGCTGGTGGATGTGAGGATCGCCGGGTAACATGCCTGCCTGATGCGGAGGTAGTGGACCTCATGCGCCACCTAGACAAGGTCTTAGTGCAGGGGAGGAGTCTTCTGTCTTGATACATGTCGGTCCAATGATATAGGAAAATATGGTAAGGAGGTTCTGGAGGCTAATTTTAGGCTTTTAGGTAGGAAGTTGAAATCCAGAACTTCCAGGGTAGCGTTCTACAAAATGCTTCCTGTTCCACGTGCAGAAGGCAGGCAGAGCTCTGGAGTCTCAATGTGTGGATGAGACGATGGTGCAAGGATGAGGGGTTTGGATTTGTTAGGAACTGGGGAACATTCTGGGGAAAGGAGGGGCTCTTTTGAAGGGATGGGATTCACCTTAACCAGGATGGAACCAGTCTGCTGGTATTAACCTTTAAAAAGGAGAGAGAGCAGGTTTTAAACTAGATAATAGGGGAGAGCTGACAGTCACCCAAGAGCGTATGGTTTGGAACAATGTATCCTTGAAGGATACTACCAAAAAAATGAAGTTAAGGCACATCAGCAAAGAAGTTCCAATAAAGACAAAGGTAGCCCAAATGCCCTTTAGTACAGAGCAGACAGAACTTAAAGAGTCAAAATTTACCCCTGCCTATCGATTAAACAGATTAATATGAATAAAATACAGTCTCTAAAATGCATGTATACAAATGCTAGAAGTCTAAAAAATAAGATGGGAGAGATTTAGAATATATAGCACTAAATGAGAAGTTAGATATAATTGGTATCTCACAGACATGGTGGAAGGAGGAGAACCAGTGGGACACTGATACCTGGGAACAAACTATATCATAATGATGGAGCTGATCAAATTGGTGGAGGGGTTGCGCTTTATGTTAGAGAGGGCATTGAGTCACAAAGGATTAAAGTTTTTTGCAGGAAACAAAGTTCGCTGTAGAATCTCTATGGATTGAAATTCCATGTAAAAAGGGGAAGCCAATGGCAGTGGGGTTGTTCTATCGACCGCCTGGCCAGAATGAACCAATGGATGATAAAATGCTCAAAGAAATCGGGGAAGCTAACAAAAGTTACAGAACAGTAATAATGGAGATTTCAATTACTCCATTATTGGTTGGGTCAGTGTCATGGCAGGACATGCTAGGGAGATAAAGTTTCTAGATGAAATAAATGACTGCTTCTTAGAGCAGCTGATTCATAAACTGACCAGAGGGGAAGCCATTTTGGACTTAGTCCTTTAGTGGAACACCAGATCTGGTGCAAGAGATAAGGGTCTTGGGGCCACTTGGCAATAATGATCATAACATGATCGCGTTTGATATAATTAATGGAGTAGGGATGGTAAAGAAATCCACAGTACAACCTTTTAACTTTCAAAAGGGACACTATGATTTAATGAGGAAAATAGTTAAGAAAAAAATAAAAGGAGCAAAGGTTACAGACTTACATCAAGCTTAGGTTTTGTTTAAAAATACTATCTTGGAAGCCCACACCAGCTGTTTTCCATACTTTAAGAAAAGTGGAAGGAAGTCCAAAAACTGCCAGCATGGTTTAAAGGTGAGGTCAGAGAGGCTGTTGTTGCCAAAAAAGAATCTTTCAGGAAATGGTGTTAAAAAAAAAAAAAAAAAAAAAGCCAAATGACGAAAACGGCAAACAGCACTAGCACTGGCAAGTTAAATGCAAGACATTGATAAGGCATGCAGAGAGAGAATTTGAGAAGAAATATGCTGTGGAAGCAAAAATGCATAATAAAGACTTTCAAGTACATTCATAGCAAAAAGTCTGTGAGAGAGTCAGTTGAGTGGTAAAAGGGGTAGTAAGAGGGGACAAGGCTATAGCGGAGAGACTGAATGAATTCTTTGCTTTGATCTTTACTGAAGAAGATGTAGGGATGTTACCCATGACTGAAGTGGTATTTAAATGTGATACTGCGGAGGAATAGAATGAAATATTGATACACCGGGAAGATGTATTACAACTATTTGATAAACTGAAGAGTAGCAGATCACCTGGACCAGATGGTATACATCCAAGGGTGTTGAAAGAACTGAAATATGAGATTGCAGACCTGCTATTAGTAATCTGTAAACTATCATTAAAATCATCTGTAATACCTGAAGATTGGAGGATCGCCAATGTAACACCAATTTTTATAAAGGGTTCCAGGGATGATTCGGGAAACTACAGACTGGTGAGCCTGATGTCAGTAGTGGGGAAAATGGTGGAAACATCATAAAGTACAAAATTACTCAACATGTAGATAATCATGGCTTAATGGGAGACAGCCAACATGGCTTTAGACAAGGATGATCTTGTCTTACTAATCTGCTTTTTTTGAAGGAGTGAATAAACAGGTAGACAAAGGTGAGTCAGTTGATATAGTGTATCTGGACTTTCAGAAAGTCTTTGACAAGGTCCCTCATCAGAGACTTTTGGCAAAACTAAAAAGTCATGGGATGGGAGCAATGTTCCCTCTAATTTTCTGTAGGCTGTGTGCGCAAAAATATCAGCTGTGTGCAGCTTTTGAAGGAAGGTTAAATTTTTGTGCGCCACATAACGACACTCGGAGTTATATACTTTAAAATTTGACTACACGTCAGAATACAGTATGTACACCACATTGATTTTAATCAAATTAAATGAAAATAGATGATTACTAAATGAAGCGGGAAATTTCTAGTAATTACAATCATAACTTTAAAATTTTAAGATGTCTGTTGTTTTCTATCAGAATCAGAGCCGAAATTTTTGTGCGCTCTGTTGTAAAGTATGTGCGCTCGCTCGGCGAGGTGTGTGCGCGCGCACACGCGCACAGCTTAGAGGGAACAGTGGATGGGAGGCAGTGTACTATTGTGGATCAGGAACTGGTTAAAAGATAGAAATCAGAGAATAGGGCTAAATGGCAAATTTTCCCAATGGAAAAAGGTGAATAGTGGAGTACCCCAGGGATCTGTTCTGGGTTTGCTGCTTTTTGACATATTCATAAATGACCTGGAAAATGGAATAACGAGTGAGGTTATCAAATTTGCAGATGACACAAAACTATTTAAAGTTGTTAAAACCCAAGAGAATTGTGGAAAATTGCAAGAGGATCTTGATAAATTGGAAAACTGGGCATCAAAATGGCAGATGAAATTTAATGTGGACAAGTGAAAAGTTATGCATCTAGGAAAGAACAAACCAAACTATGGTTACACGATGCAAAGTTCCACATTAGGAACCACCACCCAGGAAAACGATTTAGGCGTAATCGTGGATAACATGTTAAAACCCTCTGCCCAGTATGCAGTGGCGGCCAAGAGAGCAAATAGAATCCTAAGTATCATAAGGAAAAGAATGGAAAATAAAGCAAACAATATTATAATGTCTCTGTATCGTTCCATGGTGCGACTGCACCTTGAATATTGTGTGCAATTGTGGTCACCGTATCTTAAAAAGGATATAGCGTTATAAGAAAAGATACAAAGAACCACCAAAATGGTAAAGGAGATGGAAGGATGCTCCTATGAAGAGAGGCTAAAAAGGTTAGGGCTGTTCAACCTAGAAAAAGGGACGGCTGAGGGGAGACATGATAGAGGTCTTTAAATTAATGAATGGAATGGAACGGGTAAACGTAGATCGATTTGTTTACATCATCAGAATATAAAAAGACTAGGGGACATGCAATGAAGCTACAGGCTAACCTATTTAAGACTAATAAGAGAAAAAACTTTTTCACTCAACGTAAGATCAAACTCTGGAATTTGTTACCCGAGGATGTAGTAAAATCTGTTTGTGTAGCTGGTTTTAAAAAAGGTTTGGACAAGTTCCTGGAGGAAAGGTCCATAAACCATTATTAAAAGGGACCGGGATATCACTGCTTGACCTGATACAAGTATTGCGGAACCTGTGTCTTTTGCGGAAACTGCTAGGTACTTATGACCTAGATTGGACACTGTTGGAAACAGGATCCTGGGCTTGATGGACCTTGGTCTGACCCAGTATGGCATATCTTATGTTCTTATGCCCCAAAAGAACTTATACATACTTCAAAGTGGTCAAAATGTCACTGCTAGAATCATATCCAAAGCACGCCTAACAGATCATATCACCCCCATTTTACATAACCTCCACTGGCTCCCGATAGCAAGTAGAATAAAATACAAAACAATTATAACCACTTTCAAGTTACTAAATAACATTTCTCCCTCCTTCCTTGCATCATGGTTACACACCAAAGTGGATACTAGGAGCAGAAGAAAAAGCAACCAAAACCTCCTCTTAGTACCATCTTCCATCTTCAACTCCAAACAAACAACCAGCAACAGAGCCTTCACATACACAGCACCCACTCTATGGTGTACCCTGCCAGACCACCTCAGATCAATCAAAGACCTTCAAACCTTCCAAAAAGAACTAAAAACCTGACTCTTCACTGAGTATTATAATAGCACAACCTGCAATGATACCTAGTACCCCCCCATCCGCCCCCTGACCCAGTAACCTCACAGCAACTAGTCATCTATATTTGTTTATAGTTTCTGCACCATGTATATAACTAATAGTTATCATGTAAATATTCAATGTTACAATGCTACAATGTTTTATTTTGAAAGCCAATATGTAAATAGTTAAATGTATTACCTTTAGCCACAATGTTCTCTGTAACTGGTTAGTTCAATGTAAATCTCCCCTGATCTTTGGAAGGGGCGGTATAGAAAAACTGTTCAAATAAGGAAAGAAAGAAAGAAAGGATCAGTTAATCTCTTGCCAAGAGTAAATTAATTTATACCTTGAATCTACTTCAGTTGACAATATTAATTTAATACCTATTCCACTAGCAGCAAAACATCAGTTCTGCAGGGGTCATTCCATAATAACTACTTATGTTGTGTGTTTCAGTTTTGTTAAGATCCAATAGATTTGTAGGTGGCTTTTAATATTCGGGACATTGCTATTCTAATCTCTTGACACAGAATGAAATCAGCAGACATTTTCTTAACCAGGATACACCTAGAAAACAAAACTCACACATTATGGATTAAACTTATTTACTGTACACAAATAAAGAAATCGTTAGTCTTCTTTCTTCCTCCCCCATCTATCACACTTGTCAAATCCAGGATCCTTGTAAAATAATCTTAAACATAATAAAATTATGATTATGCAGATTTATTTCTCAATAACTCTACCGCCAATTGGAGTCAGAAGTTGTTCTTATTATATATTCACGGGGGTGGGGGTAGAAAGAATTAGCAACATTCAGGCTGTACTTCAAGCTTTGTTTATCTAGATGTTATAGGTCAGAGCATAGACATTTCTCATCTCTAGCATTCTAAAAACAAAGCATTCTGTCTCGTTCTCACAATGTCATCCCAAAGTGTAACCTTGACTTTTATAACACATCTCTCTCTAATCTGCTAGGCTTCAGACTGTTAACAACATTCCAAGCTGACCTCCATATTAACCCTCTCAGAGGGCCCTGGTACCCCACTTCAAGTTATTTTCAACAGGCAGTACTCCGTCATTTGTTTGGGGTATAAGGCAACCCTTGCCCTCCGGCCCGTCTGTATTCTGGTACCTTGCTGGACACCTGGGTTGCTTGGGGGTCTTTTTTTCTAGACTCAGGTTCTAGACTAAGGTGCTATTGTACAATGGAGTGATAGAAAGGCAATATGGTATCACTGTTTTGAATGTATTATCCACAATTATGCCTAGGTCCTTTTCCTGGGTGGTAACTAGTGACATGGCATTTTAGAAAGGACGGCTAAGTCAAATTGGGGACATCAATGGCTGAATGTACCTAGAAATGCAAGGAACATCTATGCCTCTTCCCAGTTTTAGTAACATAAACATCTCCGACATGGATGTCTATACTGGCGGCCACATAGACATCCCCCTCAGGAAAGCATGGGGTGGGGATGTCCATCTCATGCAAGCAGGGCTGGCACAGGAAGATGAGGTGTCCTAGGTGAACCTCAATCCCTTGTGCCACTCACCAGGACTTACAATGATGACAATGACCTGAAAAAGCCCCACAGCACTTAGCTCCAAACTTCGGCACCACAGAGCTGCCTGCTTCTGCCCTCAGTGATGCCAAATTCCTTTTGTATGAGAGCAGATGCTGCTTCTGCCGCATGTAAGCAGGAAGTCAGCACTGGGAGTTGGTGGGGGGAGAATCAAACAGTCTCGTAGTGCATAAGTTTGAATGTAAGCATCATGGGGCAGTTTCAGGCCATTGCCACCACTGTAGTCCCAGTGAGGGGTGGCAGCAGTGGCAATGGGTGCCCCTGGAAGGCCAGCGCACTTGGCACCACTTAGTTTGCCTAATGGTAGTTCAGGACCTGCATGCAAGCTAACATGAGGGGATACCCAGCGGCATAGCAAAATAAAAACATGAGCCATCGTTTCCTATCAGTATTTGTGATTGGCACAGAAAATATAGGGGACATGAGCAGACCTCCTTCTCCACACCCTTCACATGTCTCTCTGACAAACAAGCACTTTTTCAATGCCTATTCAGGCCTTCAGCAGGTATATGCTTGGGTTCTGTTCAGGACATCCAGGACATTTCTGAAATCAGATGAGGACATCTAATTTCTGGGAACACCCCGGACATGCATACTCCATGCCCCCTTCCGACTTGGATGTCCACACCACGGGGATGTTCACAGAGCTGGTTTTAAAATGGGTCTGGAGACATCTCCATTCTTTAGACATCTCTATGTCCATTTTAAGACATTGTCATGGAGTAGGTTTAATAGAGCCCTTGAAAACCAGCAGAAATGCAGGAAGTAGGATAGATTCTGACAGTTCAGAGGAACACAGGTTAGGATGTTGCCATAGGCAACCTAAACAAAACAGCTCACGTACAAGGGAAACACGCCCAAGCAGCAGAAAGGCCAGGAAATTAGGGACTAATGAAAGCCAGCTGGGAGTGGGTGGAGCTGACACGCACGTAGAAAAGCTCAGTGCACGTGGAGTTAGACAGAGCCAGTGTGAGGAGGAGAGCCAGCGTGTGCAGAGGAGCCTGTTTGAGAGACAGAGCCAGCTTGAGAATCCAAGCAAGAGATGGAGTGAGCGTGGGAGCAGGAGTGAAAGTGAGAGTGAAGGTGAGAGAGAGAAGACACACGCAGGACACAGCAGGAATGGAATAGAACCCGGTTGGAGCACGGGAGCAAGCAGCTGTGAGGCTGACAGCCAGAGACATAAGGGGAGAAACTCTAATTGGAAGGGAGCTGAGGGCAGAGCTCTGAAAGCGTCAAAGCCCAGCAGAAGCTATCAGAAAGGTAACCAAACATATAATTGTGAAGTTAGCTGGAGGAAGCCAGAAGAAAGTTTTTATACAAACAACTGGCATAAAAAGAGTAAAGCTTTTATACCTGAGCATAAGCCTGTGTCCAGAAGAAGTTTCAAAGACAGGAGCCAGGAGAAGTTTTTACGGGATTTTACTCCGGCGTCTGTAGCAGCTGAGCACAGCCTGAGTCAAAGACTGTTTAAAGCTAGCCCTACTGTTTCTAGTAGAGGGAAAAGTGAAACTAAGAATTTCCTCTATCTCCCACCGCATTTGAGAAGCTCCCAGGGTAGACACTCCAAGGAATACGGTAGCAGCTTAGCCAGCATTCTCACCCAGAAGGAAAGAGACTTCCTGAATAGTAGGGGGAGACTGTTCAGTAACGTACCATATGCTGCAAGGGATGAGTCCTTAACGGAAGAGCCCGAAGAGATGCAATGTGAGGTGCAGGGAGATAATGTAATTAGTGATTACATGGACTGCACGCTCACGGTCTCTGATAATATATTGTCTCTGAGATAAACAAGTTGAATTGCCAAGCTTGAAAGCCACAAAGGAAATGATCTTTGTATGCTGGAAAGAACGGTTTTGAATACTTTTTCCTTTACCTGTTTAAAGCTGAAAATAAGCAATTTCTGTTCTCATTTTTGCTTTGTTTTTGCCCAAGTGGGGCTGTATATGCTTTTGTTTTGCTCACCCCAAAAGAAACCTCTTGGAAGGGGAATAAAACCTTTAAAGCCTTACCTCGGTGCCACAACTGATTCTTTGACTACATATCCCAGAGGGCCAAGCAAGGCTCTGGGCTGGGCCTAGGCTTGATGATGATGTGATGGACTATGACAACATCCAAAGCATTAATAGGGCTTCTAAAATAACCCCACTAATGTGGAACCTTGCATTGCGTTCCTTTTTGGTTGTAGCTGGGTCCTCTTCCTCAGCCCTCACCCCTCTTTCCTGTGGTGCACCCCAAGGGTCTTTTCTCGCTCCACTGCTCTTTAACGTCTTTCTAGCCCCTCTTACTCTCATAATTCAACAGTTTGGTGTCTCTGCATATTATTACGCGGATGATATCATTCTTTTGCACCACACTGACTCCCTCACTCCTGACATCTCCCCCCTTAACCTATGTCTCACCGCTGTCGCCTCTTGGTGCTCCTCAAATTTTCTTCATGTAAACCCAGCCAAGTCTTTTGCTATCTGGTTCACGCTTGGGAGCCCTTCCCCCACTTGTGCCCCCACTTTCTCCTCCCAGCCCATTCCTCTTGTTTCTTCCCTCCGGTATTTAGGCGTTATTCTTGATTCCTCTCTCTCATTTAAGGAACATATCTCCTCAATTGTTCAGCGTTCTTTCTTCTCCCTTAAACAGCTCCGGGCCGTATGCCCTTTCCTCTCTTTTTCTGCCTTGGCTACACTCCTACTTTCCCTTGTGATGTCTCGTCTCGATTACTGTAATGTCTCCCTAGCAGGTCTTCCACAGTTCCAACTCTCCTGTCTTCAGCGTATTCAGAATACTGCGGTTCGTCTCCTGACTCATGCTTCTCGATATGACCACGTCACCCCCCATCCCATGCACCAACATTGGCTACCTGTCTCATATCGCATTCAGTACAAGATCCTCACCTTCGCGCATAGGGCAATTCATACAGGCACCCCCCTTTATCTTGCAGACAAGATTCATTTCTGCACTCCTCACCGCCTGCTCCGTTCCATCCACATTAACCATATGTTTCTTCCCTCTCCTTCACAGGCTCACCTTGAATCCACCTGTTCCTCAGCCTTTTATTTCTTAGGTCCAAGGCTTTGGAACTCGCTCCCCCCCCCTCCCTCCGCTCAGAACCGTCTTACAAGTCCTTCAAGACACAACTCAAAACTCACCTTTTTAGTTTGGCGTTTGACCTTCCCCCCCTCGTCTCCATCCCCTTCTTCCCTTTCCCGTTGTATTTCTGATCGTTCTGCTCCTCTGTCCTTTTTCTCTCCTTTCTCTGCTGCTTTTACTTTAAATGGCGTTCCTTTCCTGCTTCTCTCACAGCCTTGCATTTTTTAATGATAGTAAACCACTCAGATGCCTACGGTATTGGGTGGTATAGAAAATTTTTAATAAACATAAACATTATAGTTTAGGTTATTCTTCCCTATGTGCATAACTTTGCACTTGTCCACATTAAATTTTTTCTGTTATTTGGATGTCCAGGCTCTCAATTTCTCAAGGTCCTCTTGCAATTTTGCAATAGTGTTTCAGAGTGAGCTTTTCCCAATATACTAAAGAACAAAAGGGCATGTTTACTAAAGTTTTCACCAGTAACGTGTGTGGGCCACGTTAACAGTGCATAAGGCTCACACTAACTTTAGGGGCTGTATGCGTCCATCCTCCTGCAGTTAGTGTGAGTCATTGAGGCAGGGGCGGCCCAAGGGGGGTGCGGGGCCATTTGTGGAGACTTGGCGTGGGCCTCATTTGCATAAATATTTGCATGATGTTAACATATTCATTAAGAGGTATGTTTACTAAAAGTTAGTGTATGGATAAAGAAAGACTAAAAGATTTCTACATTACTATAATCCAGTGCCAACCGCCAGGCACATTAGGAACTACTACAAACACTGCCCATTTAGAACCCATAGCAAACCTGCCGTATCGTAACAGCACTACCAGGACTCACAAAGCACCATACTCTACCTATCAAAAGGCAACACTGCAAATATTAAACCAATACATTTCAGAGAATAACAATACATGACCTACTGGGGAAAGAGAACAAGTGGCAATGTCAAAGAGAAAATACATAAACAGAATACCTCAGCTCATTTACACATGTAGAATATAGACCATCACCAAACAAAGAACAAGGAATCACAATTTAGAAATAGGAAGACAATAATTAAACTGGGAACCCCAAAAGCCAAACCTGGAATGTACAACAACACTGTAGAAATAAAATAAATTAATTTCCTCTTATGCATCATTAACGTCTGCACATTGTTTAGTATATTTCCTAGAGCTGACACATTCCAGTTAATAAATTCAAAATAAAGAGAGATTTTTCTACCTTTTTGTGCATTTTTTTCAGTTGCAATTGCTCCAGCGACTTTCTTCTGGTTTCTTTGTCTTCTGCTAACTCTCCATAGTCTGCTGTTCATTTGTCCTTTCTTCTCTCTTCCTAGTTTTTTTCCATTCTCTCTCTACATCTGCTTTAATATACTAATCGTTCTCCTTTTCCTCTTTCCTCCATCTCTTTTTTTATTCCTTTTTCATCCACTCAAATTTTACCCTTCCATCCTCAATCCCCACTTACTCTCCCAATACCCAGACAATTGCAGATTTGTCTTCCCTCCCACACAAAATATTTTTCCCCTCTCGATTTCACTCTCCCAGCCCCATCCCATTCTAATCCTCCCCAGCATCAGCTCCCTTCTAGTTCCAGCCCCACCCAGCATCCGCTCCCTTCTAGTCCCTGCATCAGCCCATTTCCAGTCCTAGCCCCCCATCAGCCCATTTTAATCCTATCCTAGCCCCACCATCGGCCCTTTTCCTGTCCTAGCTCCCCCATCATTTCCAGTCCTATCCGAGTCACTCCATCAGCTCATTTCCAATCCCAGCCCCCCATCAGCCCATTTCTAGTCCTTTCCTAGCCCCACCATCAGCCCATTTCCAATCCTAGCTCCCCTCCACTCAGCCCATTTCCATTCAAAGCTCCCCTTCCCATCAGCTATTTTCAGCTCAAGCCCCCCTCCACTCAGCCCATTTCCAGTCCTAGAAACCCCCCAGACCATTTTCAGTCCTAGGAACCTACCCACAGCCTATATCCAGTCCTAGTAACCTCCCAGCCCATTTTCAGTACTAGCAACCTCCCACAGCCCATTTTCAGTACCAGCAACCTCCCATAGCCCATTTCCAGTCCTAGTAACCCCCCCAGCCCATTTTCAGTACTTGCAACTCCCCACAGCCCATTTCCAGTCCTAGTAACCCCACCCCAGCCCATGTCCATCCCTAGTAACCCCACCCCAGCCCATGTCCAGTCCTAGCAACCCCCCCAGCCCATTTCCATTCCTAGCAACCCCTCCCAGCCCATTTTCAGTCCAAGCACCCCCTCCCCTCCCGAAGAGCCCCGCGGCTAACTAAGAGGAGCTGGAGAGGCCCCGGCTCACCTGCACAGCTGCCGAAGTGAAGCATGCCTTTTCCCTTCACTTCGGCAGCTGTACTGATGTTTAGAACGCTGCTGCGCTGAGGTTAAAGGAAACTTCCTGTTCCCCGCGCTTAGCGTGGCAGCGTTCTAAACATCAGTACAGCTGCCGAAGTGAAGGGAAAAGACGCGCTTCACTTCGGCAGCTGATAGAGGGAGCCAGGGCCTCTCTGGCTCCCTCTAAAGCTGCCCTGCCTGCCGCCGGTTTTCAGGCTGTTGTTTGCCCGGGGCCCCCTGAAACGCGGGGCCCTGTGCAATCAACATACTTGCTCAATGGATGGGCTGGCCCTGCATTGAGGTGGTGGTAAGTTCACCCATGCTAAGGGCAGCAAGCACAGTTATTACAAGCTACTAACACCTATGCTAGCCATGCCTCGCCATCAATGCCTCCAAGCTTTCCCTGACCTGCTCGGTTCCCGCCCCATCATGCGCTACCACGTTAATGCAGGATGGGGCCCATGCTACTTTTTGACATGGCTCTCAAACCACTTGCTAAACTCCACATTACCGAGGAGCTCAGTTTAGGAAATATTCCTCAAAATGCAGCAGTTCTGAAACAGTATATAGGGCTTTTCATCTTGTTATTGCTGGATACTGGGAGTAGCATCTCATCAGGGAAGATTATTAAGAGCATTTATCTAAACAATAAGCAACTCGCACACAAAAGAGGATAGGCAATAAAATAAAATAATTTCCCCCTTTAACTTGAACCTCTAATATAGAACATTTCCAAGATATTATAGGTTTTAACATATGAGAAACATAGAAACATAGGCCATGTGGTCTTTTTCTGTCGTCATATTTCTATCTAGTCTGTACTTTTGTAGCGGCAGAGCGCAAACAATCCAATAATACCAGGAGTCTGTTCAGAAGGTCCAAATCATTTATTTGTGCACAAGACTCAAGCAGAATCACATTCAAAATGGCTGAGCAATGGTTTCTAGCAAAACAACAACTTTTATAGCCTTCTTCTCCATTCTGGACATAGACAAACTTTTAATTGGTCCCAGTAACCCCTTCTATCCCATCTATTGGTCCCGGTACCATTACGTAGTCATCCAATGAGGACCTTGGTCTGGGCTCAGCACCTGGTTGCCCCCCTTACAGTCCCCATTACAATGGACAGTTCTTAGACTCTTGATACATCTCTTCTCCAAGGTCACTAGCTAGCTGGAATATGTGGGAAAGCAGGGCACTGTAACCCTTCTCTCAGCAGAATTAATTAGTTCACAGAAGCTTCACACATCTTATCAGTTCCAATTAAAGTTGTTTTTCTATCTCTTCTAAGTTTCGTTTCTGCTTAGCTATGCTGGGTTATGCTTAGTTAAGTTTCGATTCTGTGGAGGCAGCATTCAGGGGGGTTTTCATTCCTCTGGGCCTAACTACAGGCTTCATTTACAGGTCAAGCTGCTTAGGCCTGTCTGTTTAGTTCAAGCAGCATGGATCATAGGCCTTCGCCTACCACATTCCCCCCTTTGATTATTCTCACCCGCAAGTGAGAAAGGGTGAGAATCAAATCACATAATACTAGGTAAAGGTATCACTCTGTGGTATAGGGTAGTAGTTTCACATAGCTAGTATCTTTGTAGCTACCTTGCGCTCTACAGTGTTATTAATAACGGAAATTATCATTCGCAAGCAAAGTGGCAAGAAACAAGGGAGCAACAAGAAGATAGTCAGAGTCCATAGTTTGGCAAGAGTGGGAAAAAGAACTAAAGGAGTAGAAGGTTCAGGAGCATTTCTGCCGGACCACTAAGATGTCTTCTTTGTTGTGCTGTTGTAAAACTTCTGATTTAGACAGTCCAGCTGTCCAACCTTCATAGTAAGTTGTGGTCCGGTCTGAAGGTCGTGTGGCACTTATACAGGCTGCACAGGGAGGTAAGGCAAAAGTCATTTCAAAGCACCCCAAGGCTGCTGCCAAAATAAAGCAATAATAAGAATTCATAATGGGCATAGTCTCTGGAAAATTGGCGGAACTGTCGGCATCCACAACAGATAACAAATGTAGAGTTGATTGTAGATCCTCAAGCTTCTGCCGTACGTAGACCTACCAGCTTTGTGGCAGGAGTAGGGCTGTAGATTCCAAAGTATCACTGTCCTCTGGGATGTCTCAGGTTCTTAAAATATCATAGTACAGTCTCTCAGGCTATTATTGCCTCCTTAGAGCAGTTCACTTTTTAGGAGATCAAAACAGTTTTGTTCTCAGAGCATTTGAACACAGTCTCTTAGAAGACTCAGTTTCTTAACACAACACAGTCTATTTCTGATGATTGCAGCTTTCTCCAGATGCGGGGCTTACCTTCAGATAAACAGACAGTCTTGAAATAGTGCAGTTTCTGAGGGACCAATAAGTCTTAGGTCCGTGGCTGTGGTCGTAGGGTGAGGCGCAGTGGAGTCTCAGGATGCTGTACAGTAGTCCAGTGATCAGGTTCAGAAACAGTTGCTGGCTTTACTTGACTATGATGGATCCAAAGTTCGAATTCTGCGACTTTCACTGCAGTTGGAGTTGACAGGATGACAACATAGGGTCCCTTCCAATGCAGGGCTAACGGTATCCTTCTCCACTCTTTGATCCACACCGAGACTCCAGGCTTGAAAGGATGCAGGGGTTCAGGCAAATTGATTGGTGATCGATTTTGTACCCATGTATGAAGACTCTGCAAAACAGAACTTAAAACCAATAGTTCATGTCTAATAATTTCAGATCCTATCTGTCTCACATCTCCTCCTTTTATTCCCTATAAATAGGCTACAGATTCTCAGAATCTCAAAAAGGGGGAACTCCTAAAGACTTAGCAGGGGCTAAGTATATCCTAAAAAGGGCTATAGGAAGAACCTGGGGCCACCTCAGGTAAACCTCTTGGCAAAGTTTGGACAACTGAGATTTCAAGGTTCTATTCATACATTCTACTTTTCCTAAAGTTTTGAAAGCTGTAGGTAGTATGCACCTGATAATGTCAATATCTTGGGGCCATACTTAATGGACTTGCTGCCTAAGGTTATCCACCCTCATTATTTGTACGGGGTCCCATGTGCATGCAAGGTTGTAAGGGCATACTTGGAATCTGGGTACACATTTAGACAGAGCCCTTTTCCTATTGTTAGTGCTCTAGTGAGGGCTATCAGTTCAGCTTTCTGTGGTCAAGTTTCTGGGGCCAGGGCTGAGGACTCAAACTACCAAATCAGGGGTCACCACTGCATATCTAGCACAACAATGTCCATTGATGATGAAACTGCCTTCAGCCACAAAGAAAGTCTGTTCAGGGTTCTCCAGAGGGACATCAGTCAAATCCAGGCGGCTTGAGAATACAGTGTCCATAATTTCTAAACAGTCATGATCAGGGGATCAAGACCAACTGGTAACAACATAGCAGGATTCAAAGCTTGACTGACCTTCAGTTGTATCTGGGGTTTTCACGCAACATACTCTGATACTTCAACATTCGTAGATTTGTTAGCTAGTAGTTTCCTTTGTGTTTCATATTGGTTAGAACAGAGTGTGGTACAGTAACTGGAAGATTCTGTCTCAAAGTGATCTTGTTAGTTTTGCTCACTAGGAAGGCTGTAGCTGTAACAGCTTCTCAAATAAGGTCCAAGAGATTTTATTTATTTATGTATTTATTTATTTAACATTTCTTCTATACCACGCTATTAGAATCAGCGCGGTGTACATCGAACAAAAATACTGCAATGCATACAAGCAACATTGAGTTTACAAAGAACAGGGAATTGAACATGGGATCGAAATCGGGGAAACTAAATAAATATCAACTTGAAACTATGTACAAAAATCTAATATGTGTGGGTGTTGCATTGAATTTGGAGAAGGAGATTAGTGGTTGGTTGGGCTTGAGTGGGGACTATCTATTGTCAGTGGTGTTGACGTGCAGGGTCGACTGGGGTATGGGGGAAGCTTGCTGGTTGCGCTTCTATCACCAGAAGTGTCTGGATAGCATTTTGTAAACAGGTGGAATTTCAAGGCTTTTCTGAATAGGATGAGGCTTTTAATTCCACGGATTTCATGGGGGAGTGCATTCCAGTTTGAAGGGGCGAATATGGAGAAGGTTCTGTTAGAGGTAGCCTTTGTGCATGTAGTCATTAGCTTGGGGACTACTAATGTGTTCAATGCAGTAGACCTTCTGTTTCTATTTTCCAGGGTACTTTGGACTAGCTTGCTGATTGGCGTAGGGTCAACACTGATTGAGTCAACACTGATTGAGTCAACACTCCTAGAACACTCCTAGAACACTCCTAGAACATTTCCTTGTGACTCATGAACATAGAGACTGAAAGGTTTTCTGGACATCTGGTAGGCCCAGAGTTGGTGATAACATCAGAGTGGTTTTTCAGAGATCAAAAGGCTGCATCCTGTTCAAGTCCCCGTTCCAATGGAGACTTTTCCATTCCTTTGGTAGCTTGATACAATGGTTTTGCTAGCAGCGCAAAATTGGGGATCCATATACAACATACTCTGTGGCACCCAAGAAGGCTCTCACTTGCCTCCTGGTGGTTGGAGTAGGAATACTGCATACAGCTTCTTTGCATTCTGGTCCCAGGCGTCGAATTCCGCTGGACAACTGGAATCCTAGGTATTTAACTTGTTTGGCATAATTGCACCTTAACTCTTGAGACTTTGTATCCAGCCTCATTAAAAAGGTGCAAGAGTTCACTGGTGGCCTGTAGACATTCACTTTCTGAGTTGGTGGTTATGAGCAAGTTGTCCACATATTAAAGTAGAATTCTTTCTCCTGGAATTACTGGATAACTTGTCAAATCTTTTGCTGAGTGAGGCGAGTTCTTGAATCCTTGAGGTAATCTTGTCCAGGTGAGTTGGCCCCGCCTTCCTGTAGTGGGGTCTTGGGCTAAGCGTATGCAGAAAAACATCTTTTAAATCCAGAATGGTGAAATGTGTGTAGCTTCAGCAGAGATCAGTCCTAAGAGTGTGTAAGGATTTGGCACAACTGGATGTATAGTTCCAGCTGCATCATGCATTCTTTCTTAGATCCTGCACTGGGCGGTAATCACCTGTCCCAGGCTTCTTAACAGGAAGAAGGGGGGTGTTCCAAGGTGACTGACATTCCTTTGAAAAAGTCCATACTTCAATAGTTTCATTAAATGGCAGTGGATTCCTGCAATGGCTGGTCAGGGAAGAGGATACTGCTTCACATGCACTAGTTCCGCTTCTGGCTTGAGGGTGACGATGACAGGGCGCTATGTTCTTCGCTAGGCCAGGTGGATTATCTTCTGCCCATACTCCAGGTGGGGCTATAGGGTTGGTAGGTATACAGGAACTTGTTGACTTGACTGGAGGTGTGCTATAGAACCGCCACTTCTCTTCTCGGGGAACAGTCAGCACCATCAATCCAGCAGGCTCTGGGTTCACAGTCATTTGCATTTCTCTCTCCAGCAAAGGATATCTGTGCCTGAAGCTTTGCAAGCAGATCTCGGCTCCAAAAAGTGGAATAGGGCACTCAGGCATATACAGGAACTGGTGCATTATTTTCTGTCCCCCTTATTCACACATGCGGTTCTGCAGAAAAGGCTTTGTGGCCTTAGCCCCAGTAGCTCTGATAATGATGATGCATCGAGAAAAACACAGGGGCTACTGGCTTTAGTATTCTGCTCCTGTATCCCCCATAAAGTCCATATATTGGTCCCCTATTTCCAAACTGACCATAGGCTCCTGGGGACCCAGGAAAACTTAAGAGTCCGGTCTGGCCTAGTCTTCATTCATAAATCAAGTACTCCCTCCTCCCCCCTGGGGTGGAGTCAAGATACGGGCATTCACTTCTCCAATGTCCTCCTCTGCAATGGGCGCACTGACTCGCACCCAGTTTTTACTTCCTCTGCTCCTTCGATCAGGATAACCTCCTCCACATCATTCAACTAAAGTATCAGCAAGAAGATCTGTTCTCTTCTCCATCTTTACACTTACTTTCTCTGTCACATTCAACAATTCACATACTTTCTGATCAACTTCCATTAACTATCATGCCCGCAGAGCCATCCAGTTTCTGTAATTCCTGTTTTATATCTCTCTGGGACTGACTGACAAAAATGCAATTTCTCCTGAATAATACTGTTCATTTGTTCAATTAAATCCTAAAGCTTTCAGTTCAGTAAATCAGTGGCAGAGGGAAAGGCACCTAAACAAGTCTGGTCAGCTGACTGGCTGGCAAACTACTTGGGAATCTGCAGGGAGGAGTTCTCCCCCCCCCCCCTGCCCTAGGCCCACACTGTTTCTCCTAGCAACGCTCTATCCGGGAGGGTTTTTTTTTTTTTTTTTCTGCTGTGTGCACATTAGTTCACGCCTACCGGGGGGTGACATCATCGGTGGACTGGGCCCCCTCCCCCCCCTTAAGCACTCTGAACGGAGCCGGGGCTTCTTAGGGAGCTGCTTACAGGGAGAGAAACTGTATCTAGAGATTCTGGGGCAAAATATGGTGAACTAAGGAGATATGGAGCAACTAGCAGAAGCCACTCCCTTTCACATAGCATTCCTAATTGGGACAGAGACATTTTATTACCATAGTCTTCAGTAAATCCCTTACTGAAATTCTGTAAACATAGGGCAGGCAGAAAACATAAGCTTATTGCAATTTTTTTTTTTTTAAACAGGGACAATTTAGATACCGTTCTTAAAATATAAAACTATTATTTTGCAACATGTTATAACATCTATTCTTATAGAGAGAACTATAGCTATCTGTTACGTATAACTGGAATGAAATTACTTAGCATGGAAACTAACTGCCAGCCGTAGTCTGCATGTCTCTGCAAAAGAAATTATTATTTTATTTTTATTAAATCTTACAGTTCAGAAAGCAGATATACAAGAGACATGAAACGGATACTTTTCCATCGCGTTGGTGGATATCTAGAATGCATATACACCCTCTTTTTAACAATAAATATGTCTTCTATCAGGTGCTTGCCACAGTATATCAGGAAATAACGTCTTGAAATTTAAAAAACAAAGTACCCCTTTTCCTCTGGACACGGACACAGAAAATTCAAATACAGAAAAACAAATGAATTTATCTTGAATTGTAAAGGTCTTCATTAGTCACTAGTACAGAGTTTGATAATTCAAAGTAATCACCTTAAATCTTACAGTATGGGGAAGCATGCATTCAAATGACTTATACTTGTTCATAAAAAGGTTGATGAATATCTGAAATGCAAACACTCCGCAAGATAAACTCTTCTTTTTTTTTTTTTAACTTTCAGATTTCAAAGATAAAATCCTAACACAATTTCTTATCCACTCAGAATTTAAACCAGTCATTCTCAGGTTGCAATCTGGTACACTTCCAACCCAGAATGCTGCACCGTCCCCCAAGGTTCTTAACCTCTAAGGGTCAAAGGAAAAACACTTTGTTTGCTCTCTCTTGTCCGTGTCAGTTAGTTTTTGAAACGACATATATACTTCAAAAAACAAAAGAACTTCTGAGTCACTGTAGTTATCACAGCTGTAAAATAATAACTAGAAAACTAATTATAAATTCATCTCCTATCACACTTTGATTGAATGAGTCCTTTATTTTAAACAAGCAAGAGACTGTTCAATCGGGAGCTCTTAGTTTCACAGACACACAGAGACATGCTAGCAAGAATCATTTAAATCAGTGTCAAGTCGTGATCTAATAATTACTTTGTAGGTCAAAGGAAAAAAAAACCCCAAAGCAGTTCGCTTAGTTTCTCTAGACCCTTCACCTCCTGGATAGTTCTGAAAGGTAACAATAATATAACAGGAGCAGTTGACGTAAAAATACAGACAGAGCAGAGAATATAACTAAAAACAGTTTACGGAGCTCCGATGAGGTTAATACCACCTTCAAAACTAAAATTCTGACTAAATATTCCTATCGAATGGTATATAATACATGACCATAGTAGAAGGAACACCACTATTAAAACAGAGTGAATAAAAAACAGGTATAATTGTCCTAAAATAAGCTCCAATTAGCCCAGCAGCAGAACGTTGAAAACATGCCTTCATAGGGTTAAAAGGCACTTCTGCACAGACACGCCCTTTGTCAGTCTCACGCTGTACTGTAGGAAAAGCTGACTGAATGAGACATGTTCTTGATTTTTCAGTGAGTCAAGCAGTAAATTGTCATAAATTACCCAACAGAATATAATCTTACATTATACTAGAAGGGAAACTCGTGGTTTCAACAAATACCAAAAAAACAAAGACACATAGACAAACATGCTAGCAACGTATCCCAAAAAAAACCCAGTCCTGTCTCTGCTGACTAGGCTATATCAAATTCCGAAATCTAAATCAAAAAGACGATGGTTTCGCCCCGCGCATACTCATGCAGGGTTAATCGGACCGTCTTGAGAGTTGATCATGCTCTCTTACCAAATAACAAATTCCAAAGTTTCAAAGTTTCAAACAACAGTTCTGCTCTGACTCAGCTGTCTAGTCAAATCAAAACTATACTCACCGGATCCGGTCCCTGTTCCCAAGCAAGAGCATGAGTTGGACCTTGGACTCCCCTCACGGGTTCGAGGTGTTGGCTCCGACTGGGTCCAGCACTCGCCGAGGCCTGGCCCAGCTCCCTCCGATGCAACTGGACCGGTGGCGCCTGGGAGCCGAGCCCACGTCGGGAGGGCACGAGCCCAGCAGGACCAAACCTATAGAGGCGGAAAGTCGTGGTATATCAGCTCGTATACCCTCTACTCACCACACGTTCCGGCCCAACGCACCAAGAATATGTAGCGGCAGAGCGCAAACAATCCAATAATACCAGGAGTCTGTTCAGAAGGTCCAAATCATTTATTTGTGCACAAGACTCAAGCAGAATCACATTCAAAATGGCTGAGCAATGGTTTCTAGCAAAACAACAACTTTTATAGCCTTCTTCTCCATTCTGGACATAGGTAAACTTTTAATTGGTCCCAGTAACCCCTTCTATCCCATCTATTGGTCCCGGTACCATTACGTAGTCATCCAATGAGGACCTTGGTCTGGGCTCAGCACCTGGTTGCCCCCCTTACAGTCCCCATTACAATGGACAGTTCTTAGACTCTTGATACATCTCTTCTCCAAGGTCACTAGCTAGCTGGAATATGTGGGAAAGCAGGGCACTGTAACCCTTCTCTCAGCAGAATTAATTAGTTCACAGAAGCTTCACACATCTTATCAGTTCCAATTAAAGTTGTTTTTCTATCTCTTCTAAGTTTCGTTTCTGCTTAGCTATGCTGGGTTATGCTTAGTTAAGTTTCGATTCTGTGGAGGCAGCATTCAGGGGGGTTTTCATTCCTCTGGGCCTAACTACAGGCTTCATTTACAGGTCAAGCTGCTTAGGCCTGTCTGTTTAGTTCAAGCAGCATGGATCATAGGCCTTCGCCTACCACATTTCCATAACAACTACAACAGTCCCATAGAAACATAGAAATATGATGACAGAAAAAGACCACAGAGGACTTTGTATATCTCAATTTAGAAAGGCCTTTTAAGTGAATTCTGGGACGTCCATGTCAAAACATCTGAAATTCTTTGGGAGGAGCAGCAGTGAAGGTGGAGATGGATAAATTCCATCTAAAATTGTCCTATCTCTGTTCTGAAAGACAAATGTGTCGGCATCAATATAGAATTTGATGGGGATGTGCAGAATAATGAGACAGTCATATGAAGGGAACCAGATGACTTCAGAAACGTGCACGTGTGAGATCCAGACTGAGTATAGTATCAGCTACATAGGTGTGCAAGTGCTGGTATTTCAGGACATGGATGTTTGTTACCACATACATGTCCCGGCCTGTCATTTTAGAAATGGAGATTTGCAGAGCAGAAGACAATAAGCACTCATTATATATCTACTAGGTTATTTTCAGTTGTTAAAAATTATTTAGGCAGTGAGGATGGCATTCTCCTCTTCTTTGTACTAGCAGAAACAAGCACTTTTCAAAGGTCTGTCTTTGTCCAGAAACAGGTATGGATATGGACATGTCTGCTGCTGGCTTTAAATGTGTGGCCCTGTTTTGAAATCTAGTGCCGATGTATATCTTTTCCAGAAGGCCCTTGGGATGTCTCCACCATGCCCTTGTGCAACATGGACGTGATCATGCCAGACACATGAAAGGTTGAGGAGTTCTAAAATGGCTTTTGGAATGGGTTGGGGATGTCTGGTTGTTTTCAGACATTTAAATTAAGAATAGGTTTTCTAAAATGACCCCTGTGGATAGTATGAATATTATGAGTCTTTCAGTGCATTATTGCATGGTGGATAACTGTACAGTAAGAGAAGGAGAGCGAAATTGCAGAGAAGTTACATGCCTGGAATCAAACCGTATCTGTGATATGTTATCATCAGATGTTCAAAAGTGTTAAACTGGAGAGTTAACCTTATCTACCCTAGTACTTACATCCCTTAGGGAAGAGTCTTAAACTTCACTTAGTGGTGCCACTGAGTGGAGAAACACCAAATTTCAAAGTGATGAACAGATTGTGGCTCCTAGTTGAAAGCTCTGGCTTCAATGGCTGGGTTGAATTGAAAGAGGAATATCACAATAAGGGGAAAATTCCATGAGTTGGAATGAAGAGTCATGACACAATCAACTAATTGAGTTCTGACTTTGTTTACTCCTGGGGGAATTCTGCATAACTGTGCAGCGAATAATTTGCCCAGAATTCACTACCTGTGCAGAAGCCTACACTTTGCAGAATTATGCACAGACACCAGCATCAGTGACTAGTAAGGCTCAGGCACCTTTATAACTTGCCTATCTCGCTGTTGGCTGCAGCACAGCCGCGGGAACATTTTCTTACACTCCTGCAGCTGTGCTACATTTCCGACGCCGGCATCGCTGTTTTAAAAAGGTCAATAGAAGCACTTCTATCCCTAGCAAGAAACAGGAAGCAATTCTGTTAAACTTTTTAAAATGTGGTGATGCCGGCATCGAAAGAGTAGCACAGCCACGGGAGTGGGGGGAAATGCTCCTGTGGCTGTGTTTAAAATGCTGTGAATGGACAAAGGAGGTGAGTGGCTGGGGCTGGGGGCTGAAGAGAGACTGATGGTCAATCAGGGTGGTGACTGGGGACTGAAGAGGACTGATGGTGTGTTGGGGTGACTGGGGGCTGAGATGGACTGATAGTGTCGGGGTGGTAACTGGAGCTGGAGAGGACTGATGGCGAGTTGAAATCTTCCTAGCAGTTAGAAAGGGAGGGTAGGGAAGGCTTGAGTGTTGGAATGAAACCAGTGATTTACACCTGGGATAAATTCTGTGTAAATAAATAAATACAATTCTGTTCAAATATCTACTAAAATCATTGCAAAATTTTAAGATACTGTGCACAGAATTTTCTAAATTTTGCACTGAATTTTAAATTTGTTTGCATAGAATCCGCCCAGGTGTATTTTTGTTGGAAGGCTAAAGGAGCAGGTTGAAAGGGCCAGACCAAAACGGAATTAGTTAGATCTGTGTTACTGTACTCCTTCATGGGTAAAAGAAAGGGCACAAGAGTTAGCTAATTTGCTCTTACAGGTACACTGTCATTAATAGGGTAATACAGTCTCTTTATGCACTGTCATTATCACACTGATCAGAAGTATTTCCCATTTAGAAATAAAATGCAATACAAAAATTTTGCCATACTGTTTTGAGCATTGCTACTAATTGTTGGTCTGGCTTCATGCCAATATGTACACATACACATCGACGTGGTCACACTGCTAACAAATTTGAGTCTGTCTCTATGCCGATACTGTATTATTAGGAGCACTAAAATTTTTATTGGTTCTCTCCATGGTGATATCATAGTTATATGAACATCTGCAACAATGTATTGACAAACTATTAATGCCATGGCCTTCATGCATTAATGGGCCTTCACTGATGACTACATATTTCTCCATGGTGCTACCATACTGCTCTAAATCACAATTAAGCACTGGCTGACTTCATATGATAGTGAAATATTGCGAGCATCCTTATTTCTATCCAAAGAATATGGAGTTTTACTCATGTTTATTAATGTGCAAGTGATAATTTTTAAACATGCAATTCTCAAAGCATCCTACATATAAAAATCCATTGGGATAATCTCTCACCTATATAACTTATGGTTTATATTTCAAAAGTATTGTGGCGCTAAACCAGCAAAGAAAATAGTCTGACTGATGGAAGTAGCTTAATTTCTACCTTGAGAGTCACCAAATCAAATGCTATTGGACTGGAAAAAGTGACTGAAGTGGAATACAAAAGGGCCAGTTTTGGGGGAAAACATACTTTAATAGCAAAGCTATCAGCGCCCTCTCTGATGCATACTTGCCATGTCGGAGGAGGTGGGAGAAGGAGGTCTGGCAGGGACTTAGAGGCACGCGTGCACTTGTACCAAGAAAAGCCCTACACTAGTACTATTTTTGTTACCGGCGGTGAACTGCAGGCTGGATTTGACAGGAGGTGACTTGCTAGGGCATGCCCGATTCACCCCTGCCCGAAACCCAACATGTGGCTGTGACAAGTATGTATCAGAAAGGATAGGACAGGGAGGGAGACCGAGGAGATGCTGGATATGTGAGAGGGAAACATTAGGTGACAGAGGGGTGGATGCTGGACATAGGAGAGCATAATGAGACAGAAGAATGATGCTGTACATCACAGGAACATAGAGAGACAAAGAAGTGATGCCGGGCATGAAATGGAGGGAGATAGATAGGAGATGCTTGACATGGGGAGGGGGGTAATAGACAGGGAGACAGGAAATGCTAGATATGGGTAGGAAGATGACTGGTGAGACAGAGGAAATCATGGCCTTTGTAGAGGAGCTCAGGAAACAGATGAGATACTGGATATGGGAGGGGGGACTAGAGAAATACAGGAGATAACTGTCATGGGGAAACAATGGAAATAGAGGAGATGCTGGAATTGGAAGGAGGGAGACAGACAGGAGATGTTTGACATTGGGAGGGGTTACAGGGATATGAGAGAGAAGAGATGATGGACATGGAGGGTTCAACAACTAGCGAGACTGAACATTAATGGTAAGGCTCAGGAGACAGAAAAGATACTGGTAAGGGGAGGTGGGATCTAGGGATACAGAAGAGATGCTGGACATATGTTGAGGTGACTAGGGAGGCAGAAAGGAACTAATGAACATAAGAAAGAGAGAGAGAGACCCTAGATGGGGAAGGTGAGAGAGGACACAGGGAAGATGATGGGTACAGGGGGATAGTTAGTAAAAGACTGTGCAATAAGAGGCTTGTGAATGGGAGGAATGGATGAGGGAAAGTAATGGAAAGCTGTGGGTTAATGCAGTAAACATCAATGGTCAAAGGAGAAGGAAGAAAATTGAAAAGAAAGATTAATGTTACAGATCGATGTAGGTGATGACGGTGAAGACAGGAGAAAGAAGAAATGGCAAGTAGATGGGTGACCCTGGAAAAAAGAGCTAAGAGAAGACAGAGAAAAGTGGAAACCAGAGCCAAATGATTATAAAAATAAAATGGCCAGAAAACAAGGTAGAGAGGATTTTATTTTATATTTAGTGATTGGAATATATGAACTTTTGGAATGCAGATCTGTCAGAACTGGTGATAGATATGGCTGGGGACCAACTCAGGGTAAAACTTTGGGAGGGGACCTCAAAGCCCACTAGGAAGCTGTGCTTTCTTCAGCTTCAGACATATAGATGCTGCCCCTGGTCACTTATCCCTCGCATCTGTACACACATGCACAGAAACATGGACTGCTCCCAGACACTCAGCCCTTGCACATAAACACCCACACACTACCCCACAGATGCTCAGCCCCCACACCCAGGGTCAGTGTTAGGGGGTGGCAAACAGGACAGTTGCCCTGAGCCCCCATGCCAAAGGGGGCCCCAAGTCTGGTATAGCCTGCAGGTGGGCTTTGGGCCCCCTCATCAGTTTCTGCCTGGGTCCCCGGCATGTCTAACACCAGCCCTGCACACACTGCGAATATTTAAGAAGCTATGTTTTAACTTCAAAGCCAATATGTGTCAGGCATGTTGAGTGCATTGAATAATTACTTTAAAAAGCATAGATTTACATATTTATATGTTTATATTTAGGTTGTTTGAGTAATCATTTTATTTGATTAGTACCCAGGGTCACGTGAATTTTCCTTTGCTAAAATGGGGTCACACCTGAAAAAAAATGTTTGGGAAGCACTGATCTAACATTATACTTCCAGCACAGCTTTTTTTGTTATGATTCCTGTACATTCTTGAATTCATTATCTCTTTCTTTCACCTTCAGCATGCAATTTTTTAGTCCTGTCTCCTCTTTCAGGCTCCTCCCCTCTTCCTCTTTCCCCCCTCATTCATTCATTCCACATTCTGGTGCCATGCTTTCAATTAAAATGTTCTCCTTCTGTTTTGAGCCCTCTTTCTCACAGCTACATTCAGAGACTCATCCTCTGCTGCTTTCACCAACTTTCAAATGCTTGCTGCGGCACTATGTGGGGGAATGTGGGAACACTTGGTATAGGATACTTTTCCACGTGCCCATGTGCCACCTCAGCGGCTATGCTTGGGGTGCTGCTAGCATGGTAGCCACTCCTGAATGTGGTAGCCTAGGTCATGGTCTTTCACTGCTGTATGGCTTGCCTCCCTCCTCTCAATGTACTCTTAGGGAGTAGTATTCCTAGTCGTCTCTCCGGGCCAGTCCAGGAATCTTGGGTGATCAATCCGCTCCAGCAGCTGAGGACTGGAATGTGACAAGGTTTTGCTGACAACCCTTCCAGCTCCCCTAGGTGTCAGCTAACCAGTCTTTCAGTCCTCAGCAGCTGGGCTGGACGTTCCTTGGACCAGCTCCCCTGAGAGGCGATTAGGAAAGTTATAGGCTTTCGTTTATCAGAACTTTACTTTTATTTTGAATTTAGGCTGCTTGCCTCACGAAAAAAAAAAAAAAAAAAAAAAGAGAAATCTGTCTCGGGTCAGACTTCCGTGCTGCCCTTGTTTCTTTCAACAGCGCGATCAAACCTGTAGAGGTGGCATCGCGTTTGATTGCAGCTCAGGCACTTAAGCAGGAGGTCGGGGAAGCTCCCCTTGTGCCTCCGTGCCCGTCTGTGAGGTAGAGCCTGCCTCTTTCGGACGTTGAGCAGCGGCAAGAGATTAGCAGGCCTGGGAGCCCCAGGGTCCTCTCTCTCTCTGCTTGTGCGTTTTTGGGCAGCGGCGGGCCGTTAGCAACGGCGCGGCGGTGCAGGACAGCGTGGGGTTTGGCTCCGGGAATGTTTTCCAGCAGTCGGTAAGTCCTCGGGGTCAGATTTCGCCAACGGTGGGGTTTCCCTTGTTACGGGTGTCCCTCTTGAGCTGCGTTTTTCTTGGTGCTCTTCGGGTTCGTTCCGGGTGCGACGGCTCTTGGGGTTTGCTTTATTTTTTCCTTTGTCCTTTTCGCTGAGGGCCCTACTGCGATGGCGGATAAAGTCCCTGCTGGTAGCCCCGGTGTTTCTCTGTCGGGAGAAAGAGCGGGAACGGCAGCCATCTTAGTGGAGCAGGCTGCTGCTCCCGCGCTTCTTCCTAAACCCTGCAAAAGGAAATCAAAATCAGTTAAACCGAAGGTGTCTGCAGAGATTCAGCAGCAGTCTGTCCCTGTTGCTCAGGAGACTTTCAGCTCTTATTTCTCCCCTGATTTTATTCTTTCTCTGCATAATGCTTATCTCCTCAAAAAGGCTCAGGGTTCTCTCCCTCCTGGCTCTGAGGGTCTTCTTGAGGCTCCTGTGGCCGGTCCTGCAGATCCTCTTCGGGGTGAGTCTAGCACTTCCGTGGTTCATACTAGGGACCAGAGTGGGGAACCTACAGAGGCGCTGTTTGCTCCATCTCCAAGTATAGAAGAGGGGGAGCTGTTATCTGAACCAGGCTTGGACACCTGGTCTGGAGATTTGAGGAAGGCGAGCTCGGTCCCGGTGAGGATCCCAATGTTTTTCGCATGTTTCGTAAGGAGGAGTTGGGAGCGCTGATCTCACAATCACTTTCCGCGCTAAATTTAGTCCTTCCTTCAGTGCAGCAGGAACCCCTGGAAGATCCTTTGTTGCAGGGGTTCAGGTCCGAGCAAAAGTGTTTCCCGGTTCACAGAGTTATTAAGCAGATGATTGAAGCAGAATGGGAGTTTCCGGAGGCATCTCTTAGGGGCGGTCGCTCGTTGGCTAAGCTTTACCCTGTTCCGCAGGAGGAAAGAGACTTGTTGCGGATGCCCAAGGTGGATGCTTTGGTATCCGCCGTCACTCGAAAAACCACCATTCCTGTTGAAGGGGGTACCGCTCTCAAGGACTTGCAGGATCGCAGGTTAGAAGCGCTACTGAAACAGGCTTTTGATTCTAGTGCCTTGGCCCTTCAGGCGTCTGTGTGTGGAGCTTATGTGTCTAGGGCTTCCATCCGCTGGCTGCAAGGAGAGCAGACTCCTGAGAAGGGGGAGGATCCTCCCACGGGGTTGGCGAAGCTGGAATCGGCGGCTGCTTATCAGGCCGATGCCTTTTATGATTTGGTTCGCATTTCTTCTAAGGCTATGGCTTCTGTCATTGCCGCTAGACGTTTCCTTTGGCTTAGGAACTGGTCGGCGGATGCTTCTTCCAAGGCGCGTCTTAGCAAGTTGCCATATAAAGGGAAGTTGTTGTTTGGTGAGGCCTTAGATAAGATTGTTAAGGATTTGGGGGACTCCAAGGGCGGTCGGCTACCGGAGGACCGTCCGAGAGCTGCGAAGCCGGCTTTTCTCCTTAGGGGTCACGGTAGAGACTTTCGCAGGTTTCGAGGAGCGCGCTTCACTCCCTATCAGCGGGGTCGCTTTCCTTCTCGGGGTTATTCCTTTCGTGGCTCCAGGGGTTTTACTAGAGGAGTCTTCCATAACCAACAGTCCGCAGCCAAAAAGTCACAATGAGATGAGGCCGGTCCAGGTGGGCGTTCCTGTAGGAGGTCGGTTGCGGCAGTTCCTTTCCACCTGGGCCACCATAACCACGGATCAGTGGGTTCTGGAGATTATTGGATGCGGCTATGCCCTGGAATTCCAGGAGAGGGTTTCCGACGCCTTTGTCCAATCGCCTTGCGGTCCGCGGGCGAAGCTGGAAGCGGTCGGGACAACCCTTCGCCGCTTGTTGGATCTTCGCGCGGTGGTTCCGGTGCCGGAAGACCAGTGCGGCTTAGGTCGATACTCGATTTATTTTGTGGTCCCCAAGAAGAAAGGTTCTTTTCGTCCCATTCTAGATCTCAAGCATGTGAACCGTTGTTTGCGAGTGCCTCATTTTCGCATGGAAACCTTACGGTCGGTAATCCGGTCGGTTCGACCTGGAGAGTTTCTCGCTTCTATAGATCTCACAGAAGCTTACCTGCACGTTCCGATCAGAAGCGAACATCAGAGGTTTCTCCGTTTCGCGGTGCCCATGGGTCATTTTCAGTTTCAGGCCTTGCCCTTTGGGCTGGCTACGGCGCCTCGCACCTTTACCAAGGTTATGGTTGTGGTAGCGGCGGCGCTCCGGAAAGAAGGAATTCAGGTTCATCCATACTTGGACGATTGGTTGATTCGCGCTTCCTCGCTGCCGGAGTCGCAGAAGGCCGTGGCGCGCGTGGTGCAGCTCCTAGAGCAGTTAGGTTGGGTCGTAAACTATGCAAAGAGCCATTTGGTTCCCGTTCAGCGTTTGACTTACCTGGGTGCCTTCTTCGACACGGAGGTAGGATCGGTGTTTCTGCCGGAAGACAGGATAGGCAAGATCTTGCGGCAGACCTCGGCGTTTCTGCGGCTCAAAGCTCCGACGGCGTGGCGCTATCTGCAATTGTTGGGGTCCATGGCGGCCTCCTTAGATCTGGTGCCTTGGGCCAGAGCTCACATGCGGCCGCTTCAGCACTCGTTGCTGACTCGTTGGTCTCCTCAGGATCATCCTCTCTCCCGCCAGCTAGTCTGTCCTCCGGACGTTCGTCTCAGCCTACAGTGGTGGTTGGTGCCAGCCCACCTGTCGGCGGGAGTACCTCTGGAGGTGTCCGATTGGGTGTTGCTCACGACAGACGCCAGCCTCTCCGGCTGGGGGGCTCATTGCCTGGGGCGAGTCACTCAGGGTTCGTGGTCGGCGGTGGAGTCCGCCTGGTCGATCAATCGTCTGGAACTTCGCGCGGTGCGTCTCGCATTGCTGGCGTTCGCGAGGTTGCTGCTCGGGAGAGCAGTTCGAGTGTTCTCGGACAATCAAGTGACCGTTTCTTACATCAATCGGCAAGGAGGCACGGGAAGTGCTCTGTTGCTGGAGGAGTGCCTTCAGTTGTTTCAGTGGGCGGAAGTCCATCTCACCATGATCTCGGCGGCGCATGTGGCTGGCAAGGACAACGTTCAGGCGGATTATCTCAGTCGGCACCGTCTGGATCCCGGAGAGTGGGAATTGGACCAGACGGTTTTTCAGGAGATTGTGCTGCGGTGGGGTCAGCTGGTTCTGGATCTCATGGCTACCCAGTCCAATGCCAAGGCGGCGCGGTTTTACAGCAGGCGCAGGGAACATATGTCCGAGGGGCTGGACGGTCTGGTACAACCTTGGCCTTCGGATCGGCTCCTCTACGTGTTTCCTCCGTGGCCGCTCTTAGGGAGAGTCATCCAGAGGGTGGCGGCTCACAGGGGAACGGTGATTCTGGTAGCTCCCGATTGGCCGCGTCGTCCCTGGTATGCCGATCTGGTCAGGCTGCTCGTTGCTCCTCCCTGGCGGTTGCCCACTCGGAGCGGTCTCTTGAGGCAAGGGCCGGTGCGCATGCCGCAGGTGGATCGATTTTGTCTTACGGCTTGGCTCTTGAGCGGAGCAGGTTACGATGCAAGGGCTACTCCGGCGCGGTCATAGCCACTCTGTTGCAGTCCCGCAGGCGGTCTACATCGTTGGCCTACATTAGGATTTGGCGCTTATTTGAAGCATGGTGCGTTGAGCGTCAGGTGCAGCCCGGGAAGGCGTCGCTTCCGGATCTTTTAGGTTTCTTGCAGGCCGGTTTGGATAAGGGATTATCTCTTAGTACCTTGCGGGTTCACGTGGCGGCGCTAGCCTGTTACCGAGGACACGTACAGGGCAGGCCTCTTGCTTCCCATCCTGTTATGCTGCGTTTCTTGAGAGCCGCTAGGAATCTTAGGCCTCCCAGGCGTCCGGTGGTTCCTCCCTGGGATTTGAACCTGGTGCTCCAGGCGTTGTCCGATCCGTCTTTTGTCGGGCATCGGTCGGCACATCTCCGAGAATTGTCCTGGAAGACAGCTTTTCTGGTGGGCCTTGTGCTCCGCGAGGCGGATTTCAGATCTTCAAGCTTTATCTTGCAAGGAACCGTACCTTCACTTTTCAGCTGAGAAGGTGGTGTTGCGGCCGGTACCCTCTTTTTCTTCCCAAGGTGGTTTCGGCGTTTCACGTTAATCAGGTAGTTTCCCTTCCGACGTTTCAGGGTTTGGGGAACAGTACTTTTGATCGGTCTCTTCGCCGGCTCGACTTAGGTCGGGTGTTGCATAAGTATCTCAAGGTGACGGAATCTTTTCGTCAATCGGACAGGTTGTTTGTGCTCTATGGTGGGGCGGCTAAAGGTAAGGCGGCCACTAAAGCCTCTATTGCTCGCTGGGTGAAGCATGCCATTCGGGCAGCCTACGAGGCGAAGGGCGTGCCAGTTCCGCTCGGTCTGCGGGCGCATTCCACCAGAGCTCAAGCTACCTCTTGGGCGGAGTATGCGCTAGTTCCACCAGTGGATATTTGTCGGGCGGCGACGTGGTCATCGTTGCACGCGTTTGCGAAACATTATCGGTTGGATGTTCAGGCTCAGAATGACGCCCGGGTGGGCGCAGCGGCGCTGGTAGCTGGTCTCGCAGGTCCCCCCCGTCTTTGAGTACTGCTTTGGTACTTCCCAAGATTCCTGGACTGGCCCGGAGAGACGACTAGGAAGAAGAAATTAGACCTTACCTGCTAATTGTCTTTCCTGGAGTACTCTCCGGGCCAGTCCAGGACCCTCCCTTCTTGTATCTGCGAGTTCCGGGTTGTGAGACGGCTTTGTTTGTTTCCGTAGTATCTCGTCAAAGAGTCATTTAATGCAGAGATAGCGGAGACTGCGGTTCCCGTAGGGGGTGTGGTAAACGGGTTGAAATTGAGAACAAATAAAAAAAAAAAAAAAATATATATATATATAAATAAAATAAGATAAAATATAATAAAATTGAAAAAAAAAAAAAAAAAAAAAAGAAAGAGGGCTTATCTCCAAACGCAAAGAGTGCAAGTGGAAACGATGACGCAAGCAGTCTATGCCAGTTCAGTGCTTTGGCTGGTGTTTTCTTCAGTTTCTTTCAAATCTCCATTTTGTTGTTTTGGTTTGTGCGTATTCTTAGGCTTAGCTACATTGCTTTGTTACCGAGAGACTGGTTAGCTGACACCTAGGGGAGCTGGAAGGGTTGTCAGCAAAACCTTGTCACATTCCAGTCCTCAGCTGCTGGAGCGGATTGATCACCCAAGATTCCTGGACTGGCCCGGAGAGTACTCCAGGAAAGACAATTAGCAGGTAAGGTCTAATTTCTTCTTAATTTCAGTTGCCTTATCCATTCTACCTCTGCTCTCTTCAGCCTTCTCTGAGTTTAAAATCTCCACCTCCCTGCCTTCCTCCTATTACTGTGTGCTGAAAGTATAACCCCTCCCCAGCCATTCAAGCATTGTTAACTCTCTTCCCCATGTGTGATCAGCCATTTGCCTTCTTGCTGTGGAATGTGCAAGTCTATTACAGGCTTTGCTGCTAGCTTCTGGCTAGGAACTGACTTTTTTAACTACTTGCTTGGAAGGTCTGGCTGCCTGTATATAATTTATTTATTTATCATTGTTAGAGTGCCTTACTTTTCAGTATTTTTGTTTGTGATCTTGTTCAGCTCTCTGACTCTGTTTTCAACTGTGTGTGTGTGTGTGTGTGTCTCTTCCTTATTATCCCACCCACCCTTCCCACAGCCCCCCCCCCCCGCCCCCTGGCTTATATAGTCTCTTATAGCCGCCCCGTGCTCATTACCACAGTCATTCACAGGTACACCTTATCCCCTGCAATTTCAACCACCTATCCTTTTATTCCTTCTGACTTCTGTGCTCCTCTCCATCTCTCTCTTTTTATGGCTTCTCAACACTATTGCTCATACTCCCAAATTGTCTCCCCTCCTACCAACACCTTCAAGCCACTCCCCCTTATCTTTATCTTTATTTGTACACTTGATATACCACCCATGTCAGGACATTAGAGCGGTTTACAATAAACATGTCAACGCTATAGAGAAGGAAAGGAACGCCATGGCATTATAGGAGAGAAGTAGAGGGAGCAGTAAAGTCAACAGAGACAGACAATAGAGGAAGAAAATACCTAGGTAGGGTGATCACAAGGGAGGTCAAATGCCTGTTGGACTAGGTGGGTTTTTAGCAAACTTTTAAATTTTGGATAGGAGGGTTCCAGACTGAGGGAAGGTGGTAGGGCATTCCAGAGTGAGGGGCTGAGAAAGAAGAATGCAGCGTGACGAGCCTGTTCCCGATGGACCTGGGCGGGGGAAGGAAGGGAAAGCCGATTTGCATGTAATCACCGAAGCTGTCAATAAGGCGTATGGAGAGAAATGAGATTGGCCAGGTAAAGTGGATTTGACGTATGAAGTGCCCTATGTGTCAAAATTAGAAGCTTGTACTGAAACCTATAACGGAGGGGTAACCAGTAAAGGTGGTGAAGGAGTGACATGATCGGACCGCCTAGCATGTGTAATGAGACGTGCTGCCGTGTTTTGTAATAGCTGCAAGCGCTGAAGCTAATAGGATGGTAAATTTAGCCAGGGCCACATTGCAATAGTCTAATCTACTCATAACCAAAGCCAGTAACAGGGTGATGAGTGAAAAAGGAGGCAGCAGGGAACGGACCGCTCTAATTTGTCGTAATGCATAGAAGGAACGGCAAGTGAGAGTAGACACATGATTGTGAAAAGAAAGGGAGGAATCTAGTATTACACCCAGGAAAGAAGAAGTGAGGGACAAGAAGTACTCAGAGAGACCCACATGGCCGTGGATTTTGAAGGGTTCAGATGAAGATAATTGGAGGCGAGCCAGGAAGCAATGTGGGTGAGACAGTTCTTAAGCGGTGAGTTATCCACATTTACAGGAGAAGTGAGGAAGAGAAGAACAATGTTATCAGTGTAAAGGTAAGTGGAGACTGGGTACTGTTGAATTAGAAGGGGTAAAGGAGCAAGAAAAATGTTGAAGAGCATAGGGGAAAGGACAGAGCCTTGGGGAACCCCACATGCTAGCGGAAAAGAAGAGGAGGACTGATTATTAGAATGAACAGAGAGAATGCGAGACGTAAGGAAGGAACGATACCATTATAACACAGTGCCCCGCAACCCAGAGTCGTGAAGACGGGAAAGCAAAGTCCGGTGATCAATTAAGTCAAACGCTGAAGATAGATTTCAGAGACACCATCAAAGTGATATCCCCACGGTCATGAGCGACATGCACTTCATTTAAGAGGGCCAAGAGAACTGTTTCCGTGCTATGGCCCAAACGGAATCCTGATTGTTGTGGATGAAGAGCAATTAGTAGCCTCAACATGAGGCTACTAATGCCCTTACCATCCTCACATCCTCCACCGTCTTGTCATCTACCCTATCATCATCTCTTGAACTTCACCACTTTCCCTCTCTCATTCAGCCATCTCTTCTTTCTCTGAAACCACCTCACCCTCATTACAGCCATGCTGTTTTCTTTCTGGCCCACACTTTTATACTCCTTATCTCTCCCGGAGATATCAACCCCAACCTTGCCCCCCCCCCCCTAGACTTTTGTCACACTCCCAGAATAGATCCTCATGCAACAGCTGAAATCTTAATCATATCCCTCTCCTTTTCCCTTCTTCTCTCCCTTTCTCATGTGCCTTGTGGAATGCACATTCCATCTCAAATAAACTTGCCTTTACTCATGATCTCTATCTCTAATGCTCTCCATCTTCTTGCTCTAACTGAGTCCTGGCTCGTCCCAGAGGACTCAGCTTCAGTCACTACTCTCTGTCATGGCGGCTATCAGTTTTCTCACACACCTCATCCTAGTGGCTGTGGTGGTGGTATAGGGCTTCCACTCTCTCCTTCCCGTCAATTGCAATCCTTCCTTCTACCTGTCTCACTCTCTTTTCCCTCTTTTCTAGTCCACTCCATATGGCTTTTTACTCCATTACCTCTCTGATTAGCTGTTATTTATCGACCCCCTGACAAGTCCACCTCTACCTTTCTCTCTGACTTTGACTCATGGCTTTCCTTCTTTTTGGATTCATCTTCCCCTTCTCTTATTCTCGGGGATTTTAACATTCATGTTGTTAACCCCTTGACCCTTATGCTTTCGAGCTCCTCTCCCTTACATCATCATTCAACCTCTAGCTTTGCTCTACTGCTGCCACTCACCAGCAAGGCCACTGCCTCGACCTTGTATTCTTTTCTAATTCCTTACCCTCAAACCTCTGTACCTCAGTTCTTCCCTTATCCAACCATCACCTGCTAAGCTTCACTCTTCATCACCCACCACTTCAACCTCACCCTGTCTCCTCTAATCTCTTTAGAAATCTTCATGCTGACCTTTTAGCTCTTTCCTCCACTGTTTCATCACCTCTTTCCTACACTATGTCATCTGAGTCTGGTGAGGCAGTAGCTTCCTATAACGTTGCACTCTCCTCTGCTCTGCATGCTCTCATTCCACCCATGCCACGTCCTGTGAGGCATACTGTACCTCAACCCTGATGGTTTTCTACTACCCGCTATCTACATTCCTGTGCCCACTCGGTTGGACGTACTTGGTTCAAATCTCACACCCTTGCAGACTTTCTACACTTAAAATTCATGCTTCTCCCTTTCCAGTCAGTCAACTATAGCACTTGCCAAACTAAACTATTATGTCCATCTGACTAACTCTTGCCTCTGACCCACACCATCTCTTTACAACTCTCAACTCAATCCTCAAGCTGCCTCTGACCCTTACCTCCATTTCTGCCTGAACACTTCCATGACAGTCCATAATATCACATTCCAATTCCCCACGAGGTCAGCTACGTCCCCTCCTCCCCCTCTTCATTCCAAACCCCCCCCCCCCCCCACACACACACACAAACATCTCTACTCCCCTTTATTCCTTTTCTATGATCTCTGGAGAGGAAACCACTCACCTTGCTTCCTCATCCAATCTCAATAGCTGCTCCTCTGATCCTATTCCCATCGGTACCCTTAGCTCCATCTTGTCCACTGTAGTCCTTTCCATCTCTAATATTCTCAACCTATTGCTCTCCATTGCAACTTTCTCTGCAACCTTCAAGCATGATGTGGTCACTCCTCTCCTCAAGAAACCCTCATTAGATCCTACCTGTCCTCCTAACTATTGACCCATCTACCTCCTCCCCTTTGTTTTTAAACTACTTGAACATGTGGTTCACCGCCATAGACTCGACTTTCTCTCCTCTCAAGTCCTTCTGGGTCCTCTACAGTCTGGGCTTTCGTCCTTTACATTCTACCGAAACAACTCTTGCCAAAGTCTCCAGTGACCTGTTCCTGGCAAAATTCAAGGGCTTTTACTCAGTCCTCATCCTTCTTGACCTTTCTGATGCTTTTGACACTGACCACAATCTTCTTCTTGATGCCTTGTCCTCACTTGGTTTTAAGGGCTCTGTGCTATCCTGGTTTTCTTCTTACCTCTCCAATCGCTCTTTCAGTGTTTTGTTCTGGTGGATCCTCCTTTACTGCTATCCCACTCTCAGTTGGTATGCCCCAAGGGTCTGTCTAAGGTCCAATCCTTGTCTCTATACATAGTCCCTTGGTACAATCATCTCTTCCTATGGCTTTCAGTACCATATTTACGCTGATGACTCCCAGATCTACCTCTCTATACCTGAAATCTCTGCAGAACAGGCCAAGATCTCTTCCTGCCTTTCTGATATTGCTGCTTGGCTATATCACCGCTGCTTGAAATTGAACATGGCCAAAATTGTGCTTCTTATTTTTCCCCCTAAACCCTCCTCTCCCCTTCCTCCTTTCTCAGTCTCTGTGGATAACTCTCTACTCCTTCCTGTTTCCTCAGCTCGCAACCTCGGCGTTGTCTTCAACTCCTCTTTCTCCTTCTCCATACACATCCAACTGATAGCTAAAACCTAACATTTCTTTCTCTACAACATCATCAAAATTTGCCCATTCCTTTCTGAACGCACTACTAAGACACTTATTCACTCTTTAGTTACCTCCCATCTTGACTATTTTAACTTACTCCTCCCCTTCAATCTTTTCAACATTCTGCTGTATGGCTAATCTTTTACCAGCCTTGTCATGCTCATATTACCCTTCTTCTCAAGTCACTTCATTTGCTCCCTATCCATTTCCACATCCAGTTCAACCTTCTCCTGCTGACCTAAAAGCACATTCAATCTGCAGCTCCTCACTACCTTTCCTCTCTTCTCTCTTTTCTCTCCCTTCGCCCTTCCTCAGGAACTCCGCTCTTCTGGCAAATCGCTTCTGTGTCCTTCTATTGCTAACTCTAAACTTGGCTCCTTATGCCTGGAACAAATTACCTAGTTCTGTATATCAGACTTCATCTCTGGCCCTTTTCAAATCCAGGCTAAAAACTTATCTTGTCGCTATCACTTTCGGATCTTGATTTTCCTAATCTCCTTTGTGTTTCCTTACCATTCCCCCTAGATGTATTCTTTGTCTACAGCTACTGTGTTCCACCCAGTAAGAACCGTGGATTGCAACAAAGGAACGTATGAAAACCGTGAACTTTATTCCACTTCAGCCACTGGCCCGACACTGGCCGTGTTTTGTAAAAGCCTTCCTCAGGGGCTTAAATGGCTAAAAAACGATATATAATATAGATAAAAACAAGAACAACCATAAATATGAAATAAATGTTAAAAAGAACATGCATCAATGGCGGTACATTTCCAATATCTAGTAGACCGGCCGCTCTCATTTTGCATATATTAAAACATTGTTGCACATTTTTGGTCCAATTTGACAGCGTTCATGTGTATTAAGACTCCAGGTTGTCATGTTCTCATGTATTAAGTTTTTCAATCCATTTTTATACATACGTTTATAGTGGTATATAAACTTTGATTTATATTTTCATATTAGTACGTGTGCATGGTTTGCAGAGGTCTGGCGTGGTCTTGCTTGTTTCTAGTTTCTGTGACCTTGTTTATTTTTCATTTTCAAAATTTTTTTAAAATTTATGCCCATACGAGATTCACATCTTTATACAAAGAAATTGCCTTTTTAGCGTTTTTATCATCATAGATACAAATATGTCTGGCGGTAGTAGCCACATCAAGTAGTTTACGGCCCCCGCCTGCCAGTTTTTCTACACGTCTTCCTTGATGCATACGAGGACTCCATCAGTTCATCTATTGTCTTGCATTTATTCATTCTTTCCTAGTATGTACCTCATTTCAGTGTATTAAGCATATTGGTCTTCTACTTAATATTTTTTCATATACATTTTTTAAGTAGTTGATACATTCACAGTTTATTATGTATAATTATTCTATTTAATTTTTTCATGAGTATGCATTGATCAGAAATACATACTTTTAAACTCATCTATAGGATCAGTGCTCATCAGCATTTGAACACTGTCATTTGGGCTAACGTGTTATCTTGGACAGGTAATAGTTTGATTTTTGGTTACACATCACCTTTGATTGCACTTCATTTTCACAGTTTTTCATATACGGATATTTAGGGGCACTTCATCAGGTTCCACGATTTTATTCATTCATGATATATGGGTTTATTATTCAGGCGTTTATTGCATGTAGTCACCAGTTATTTTGTTCTCGTCCTCATCCCTCGTTCAGTTTTCTGCTCTTTCATTAGCAGTTTGTTATTCTCATTTTTACTTTTCAGGTTTATTATTGTTATGGTAATATAAGAGATACTTCTATAAAAGCAGTACACAACACAGGTATGTTCCTTTTATGCCTGGTACTAGTCATATCCCCGAGGAGCCTCTTTTTCGTTTATGATTATGTGATTAATTTTTTATATACATATTTAATATATGTCTTTCACTTCGTATTATATATGTTTATTTAATTTAATAGGTTTTTAAATACAAACATTTCGTTAATAAACATTATGATCTGCGATATGTGTAGCTAATAAGCTTATATATGTTCATTCATTTATGGTTTTATTAGTCACTATTTATATAGTTTATTTAATTATTTATTAGTTTCATACAATTAGTGAATAAATTTTTGTTAATGTTTTTGTATTTCTATTTATTTTAGCTCTGATTTTTAGTTGTACCTACAATGTTTTTATAGTTTGTATATTTTGTATTTTAATTTTGACATTTGAGTATTTATCAATATGTCTTGTTTTGTTCTTCATGTTCTTTTTAACATTTATTTCACATTTATGGTGCTTCTTGTTTTTATCTATATTATATATCGTTTTTTAGCCATTTAAGCCCCTGAGGAAGGCTTTTACGAAACACGGCCAGTGTCGGACCAGTGGCTGAAGTGGAATCAACCAATAAAGTTCACGGTTTTCATACGTTCCTTCGTTGCAATCCACGGTTCTTACTGGGTGGTCTGTCGCACGTGGATTCGTGCCTGGTTTGTTGGACTGATACAGCTACTGTGTTGACTGTCTTGACTAGATTGTAAGTTCTGATGAGCAGGGACTGTCTTTTAGATGTGTCTGTGCAGCGCTGCATATGTCTTGTAGCGCTATACAAATGTGTAGTAGTAGTAGTAGTAGTAGTAGTTCCAGTCTTGGACCTTTAAACTGCTGGAATCTCTTGTTGTAGCAGCATCACACTGCATTGGGATGCTCAGGTAAGCACTTTTTTTCGAGGAAATAAGAGAGCAGAAAAATCAGGTGGCCATATTACTCAAGCTTGCCAGCAGCCCCCGCTTTCACATATTTTAAAACTGCTAAGTACCAAAAAATATGAATCAACTTATGTATCTCATATCATTTTATACATGAGAAGGGGTTATGAGAAACAAATATTCATATAGAAAGAATTAATAAAATGGCCAAAAAAACCCTAAAAAAAACAACAACAAAGAGAACAAGGATGCTTGGAAACTTTATATGTTTATCTTGAAAGTTATATTATATTCATACTCAAATGCTCTTCCATTGTATTTCTTTTAACCCTTATGTGCTGATACCCCATGATTTTCAGATTCATTCATTCATCTTATATTGAATCTTAGCAGACCCTGTATTGTCCCTCTGCCTCCTCCTGGCTCCCCTCGCTCTTTTTCTGCAGGTACGATCCAACATCCTCTTCAGTAAAGACCAAGACAAAGAACTCATCTGTTTTTTTTGGTTATTGCCTTACTCTGGTACTGTGCTTATCCCTTGGTTATCTAGCAGTTCAACTAACTCCCTAACATGCTTTTGCTCAATATACATTATAAACGGTGGCCGCTACTACTGCTAGTTAGCAGCCTTAAACTAAGAGTGTTATTTTAGATGCCCAATTTGCAATTTAAACATGCTTAAGTAACCATATATACATGTAAATCACATTCATGTGTATGCTGCCATTTTAGAAAGGGTGAAATTTACATGTGGTTGACTGCACCACGTAAAATGTAGAGGGGGCATATTAGAGCATGTCCTGGGTAGGACAAAAATCTATAATAGTATTCCCCATTTCATAAAGAGGCCAATTCCGATTGGGGGAAGTTCGGCCTGCCCAGATGTCCAAATTCTGGATGAGATGGATTTGTACTCAATTCTGCATCCGTGGGAGCTAGATGTTCCCACGGGAGCAGAATCTGGCATTTGGATGGGCCGGACGGACCCTGATTCTGATGCGTGGGCTGCCTAACCATTTCCCTGTTCATTCCTTTGTATGTTTCTGCTGGAGCCCTGGTGCCATGGCAATGGGATGCCCAGCAGTAGTCCTGCAGCCTGGCAACCCCGAAAACCTGCTTTTCCCTGCTGCCCAACCCCTGGAGGGGCCTGCCAGGGCTGGGTTCGGGCAAAGGAGAACCCCCTAATGCTGCTCACCTTGTTGTGGGTGTCCGGTGCCCATTGCCATCCTCAGGGGGCCCACCTCCATTCCGCCCACTCCCCTCCCTGCCTCTGCCTCCTCCAGAGCTCCCCGCACAATGGCCATATACGTGCAGGGAGCTCCAGTGACAGAATTGGGTCCCTATGAATAGCAGGGGTTGGACATCCAAGCCAGATGTCCATTCTCACTAGGGTATATATGTATAAGCCCAAAATTGTCCATGTCTGGATTTATACTCTGCTTTCTAGAATGAATAAGGATTTTAAAAAGTACTCCTTTTAGATATCTCCCTTAATTCCCCAATGATTATTTCCTCCTCCAAATTGAAATGAGGGCAAGAGAGAGTCCTCACACTTAACAGCATCTGCACATCTGCATTTGCAAAATGGGCCAGATACATGGGCCTAAATTTACTGTGTCAGCACTTAAAGGTGTAAATTGCTAGTCTTCCCCTGTCAATTTTTCCCTTGTATATATTTCTGAAAAGGTTCCTCTGCTGCATGTGAATGTATACTTTAGAAATGGCCCCACATTTAACATAGTAACATAGTAAATGACGGCAGGTAAAGACCAGTATCGTCCATCTAGTCTGCCCAGATTATTTTGATTTTATCCTGTTCTAAAGGGATCCACTGTGTCTGTCCCATGCCATTTTGAATTCCGTCACTGTTTGCTCCCACCACTTCCCTCGGGAGGGCATTCCAAGCATTCACCACCCTTTCAGTGAAGAAGTATTTCCTGACATTTCCTTTCAGTTTACCCCCTTGCAGCTTCATGCTATGCCCTCTAGTGTTACAGCTTCCCCGTCTTTGGAAGAGGTTTGTTTGTTCATTATTTCTCTTTAAGTATTTAAAGGTCTGAATCATATCTCCCCTATCCCTCCTCTCCTCTAAAGTGTACATATTTAGGTCTTCAAGTCTCTTCTCATAAGGCTTCTGACGCAGGCTCCAAATCATTTTTTTCGCCTTCCTCTGAACAGTTTCCATTCTTTTTACATCCTTTGCAAGATACGTTCTCCAAAACTGAACACAGTATTCCAAGTGAGGCCTCACCAGTGACTTATACAGTGGCATTAATACCTCTTCCTTTCTGCTGGTAATTCCTCTTTATATGCAGCCCAGCATCCTCCTGGCTTTTGCCACTGCCTTGTCACACTGTTTTGCCACCTTGAGATCTACAGAAATAATTACACCAAGGTCTTTCTCCTGGTCCGTGCACTCCAACCTCTCGCCCCCTATCACGTACATTTCCCTTGGGTTTCTGCTACCCAAGTGCATAGCATTGCATTTCTTTGCATTAAATCTTAATTGCCAAGCATTAGACCATTCTTCCAGCTTTTGTAGATCTTTCCTCATGTTCATCACTCCCTTGGGAGAGTCCACTCTGTTGCAAATTTCCATGTCATCTGCAAAAAGACAGACCTTTCCATTCAGTCTTTCAGCCATATCACTCACAAATACATTGAACAGTGCTGGGCCCAGGACCAAACTATGAGGGACCCCGCTAATCACCTTCCTTTCATCCGAGTGAGTTCCATTTACCATCACCTTCTGTCATCTGTCAGTCAACCAATTTCTGATCCAGTTTACCACCTTGGGACCCATCCCCAAGCTACTGAGTTTATTGATGAGCCTCCTGTGAGGGACAGTATCAAAGACTTTGTTGAAATCCAGGTAGATGACATCCATCACATGCCCCTAATCTAGTTCTCTGGTCACCCAGTCAAAGAACTCAATCAGATTTGTTTGGCAATATCGTCCTTCAGTAAAACCATGTTGTCTCGGATCTTGCAACCTGTTGGTTTTGAGAAAGTTCACTATTCGCTCTTTTAGGAGCGCCTCCATTAGTTTTCCTGCCACCGAGGTAAGGCTCAAGGGCCTGTAGTTTGACACTTGTAACCTGTCACCACTTTTGTGTAGAGGTACGACATCAGCCATTCTCCAGTCTTGAGGAACTTCTGTTTCCAAGGATCTGTTGAAAACATCCTTTAATGGCACTGCAAAAACCTCTCTGAGCTCTTTCAGTATCCTGGGATGTATCCCATCCGGTCCCATGGCCTTGTCCACTTTCAGTTTTGCAAGTTGTTCTAACACCTCATCTTCTGTGAATGGTGTGGTATCTACTTAATTTCCATTTTTATATTTGGGAGTCATAGGTGGTCCTTCTCCAGGATTTTCTTTAGTTAAAACGGAGCAGAAGTATTTGTTTAGCAATTTCGCCTTTTCAATGTCACTTTTAATGAGTCCGTTCCCAGCACCTCTGAGTCCTGCAAGTCCACCCCTGATCTTCTTCCTTTCCCGAATATACCTGAAAGTTTTTTGTCGCCACGCTTCACATCTTTAGCCATCTTTTCCTCTGCCTTTGATTTTGCAATCCTTATTTCTCTTTTAGTCTCTTTGAGTTTAATCCTGTATTCATTTCTGTATTCCTCAGTTTGCAAGCTTTTGAATTTTGCGAAAGCTGTGTTTTTTGCCTTTATTTGAGCAGTCACTTCTTTGGAGAACCAAATAGGTTTCCTTCTCCTCTTGTTTTTATTTACTTTCCTTACATATTTGTCTGTTTCCCCTTTTATTGCCACCTTTAGTTTAGCCCATAGCAAATCCACTTCCCTTATCCCCTCCCACCCTGCCAACTCCTCCTTCAGGTACTTTGGCCATTTTACTGTAGTAAGTGTTTTTGAAGTTTAGGACCTTGAGTTTGCTTTGATTGGACTGCACTTTGGCTTTTATCTCAAACCACACCGTGTGATGATCGCTGTTGCTCACAGGAGTGCCCACCCGGACATTTGACACACTATCACCATTGGTGAGCACTAAATCCAGTGTTGAGCTCTCCCTGGTTGGTTCCATCATCATTTGTCTAAGTAAAGCATCTTGGAGAGCATCCACAATTGTTTTGCTTCTTTCTAGATTTGCAGAAGGAGTTATCCAATCCACATTGGGTAGATTAAAGTCACCCAAAATGATCGCTTCCCCCTTTGTGGCTATCTTGGCAATATCTATAATCAATTCGTTATCTATCTCTTCAATTTGAGTTGGAGGTCTGTAGACTACAGCAGTATGGATGACAGTGCCATCTCCTCTTTCCAACACAATCCAGAGCGCTTCTTCTTTTTCCCATGCCCCCTGCATTTCAGTAGCTTTAATATTGCTTTTGACATGCAAGGCTACTTCTCCTCCTTTTCCATTTACTCTGTCTCTTCTGAATAGATTATAGCCAGCTATGGCTATATCCCAATCATGCGATTCATTAAACCATGTTTCTGTAATGGCCACAATGTCCAAGTCCATTTCCATCATTAAGGCTTCCAGGTCCAGAACTTGGTTGGCTAAGCTATTCCTAAAAACTACCAACAGAATTGAGCATGTCCTGACCTTGACTTCTCAATTCTGATCTCCACGTCCTATCTATAATATGATCCATAAGCATGTGAATATCGCTGCCTCTCCTTCCCTCCTCCCTTCACCCCTTCACTATTCAGATATTCAGGTGGACTGCTAGATGACCAAGGGATAAAAGGAGTTCTTGGGTATGATAAAGTAAGAGCAAAAGAAAAAACCCAACAACTCTAAAGGAATTCTTTGCCTTGGTCTTTACTGAAGAGGATGTTGGATCAAATCCAAAAATATACAGCTAGGAAAGTTACAGGTTTTATCAGCTGCTGGCAAATGCATAACTTCGTGTGAAGACTGACCCCATGCTGTTTAAAGTTTAGAGCTGTTTAGAGGACCATAGAAAAGAAAGCAGAAATGCAAGCAACTGCAAAATAGAAAATTCTGGCTGCAGAATGCTCCTCATTACAGAACATTAAATAAAAAATGACATTGTTTTTTTATTTCTTACATAAAGTACTATAATTATTTATTCATGCTAATTGCTCTCTGCATTTTAAATAAAAATAAATTTTCATTATGTTATTTAGCCTCCTTCAAGTCTAGTATGCCCTGGAGATACACATGCACTGTAAACATCTAAGTAGCTTATCGTTTTTTCAAAATTTATTACAAGAAAAATCTCTGATGCACTCAGCACATTTGTGAAATACACTTCAACTTACTTCTTACCATACAATGTGATTTTATATTTGTCATAAAGAAATATATCTCCTAATACTTAACATTTGCAATGCAGAAATGTGGACGGCACCATGAAATACACCCTAACAAATGCACATTGATATGTAAGACCAAATTAGTCCTTTCAGGCAAGGGAAAGGATGTGAATTTTTAGACAATTTTGAAGAAAAGGAGAAAGCTGGTAAAGTGAAAAGACATCGATTGACCATTCTAAGAAAAAGATACAGCAATATACAGAGACCTAGATTATATCCATGTGCTCAGTGGGTTCCTCAAAACACTGACTCTCTTTGGTCATTTATTTCTTGAGAAAGCAAATCCTTGGCAATTCTGAAATATCAGTACTTACTGATATGGGTAGGGAAAGGGAGCCAAATCAAAGAACAATTTCAGCAAGAATTTATCGATTAATTGTGTTTCTAATTTTGAATCGTTTCCTTACATAATCTTTACTTTCTCTCTTGTTATCATGCTTCTTTAAACAAGTGGATACTTGTATATAAGGGATGCTATGAAGACTCTGTCAGTGCCATTAGCTGAACATTGGATTGAGAACAACCATAGTTTGGGTGATTTAAAATGGTACATAATTGATGCATGTGAACCGTGATGGCAGGTGGAGATAGAGAGTATAAACCTAAATTATTATGAACAGTCATGGATATTTAAACTAAACACAATTGCCCACAATAGGCTTCTCTTGGAAGCTGAATGGGTATCGCTGTTACAGATTTTGATTGGTTGCCTGAATCATGTGGCCCTGTGGGGTTTTCAGACACTGCCACCATGTTTCTTGAATTTCTGATGCTTAAAGTAAGAATGATTTTGAAGAAATGAACTGCAGAGAAGTATAGTTATTATGTACAGTATATATATAAGGACTGCTAGTTAAGGTGTTCCCTGATACAGAAGAAAATCTTCGGAAACATGATATTGTGTCAGATTCGATCTAACTTACAGCAGATGATGGTCTGAGTACTTTATATGGATAAGTTTGATATGTGAATTGAATTATAGTTGAACTATTTATTATTAATATTTAGCTCATACCTTTCTGGTAGTAGTTCAAGGCAAGTTATATTCAGGTACATAGATATTTCTCTGTCCTTAGAAAGCTTACAATCTGTTTATACCTGAGGCAGTGGAGAATTAAGTGATTCCCCCAAGGCCACAAAGAGTGCCAATGGGATTTGAACCCTGTTCTCTTGGCTGTTGCTCTAACTACTAGGCGCCTACTCCTTCCAATATTGAAAACAATTTGAAAAAAGCATTTTAAACACAAATATTTTTGAACTGGAATACAATGAGAATGTCAATTATGACACACCAATGATGAAATCACAGAGAGAGAGAGTATTTTTGAGTCTGCAAAGTTTTGAAGGTCTTCTATAAAATATCAAATTATATTTATAAAATAAGAAAGAAAGAGAGAGAGATTTTAGAGTGAAGATAAAATAACCAGCCATACAATCTTTTATGGTCAGTCCAAACCTGGAGGCAGCCTCAATTCTACAATCAAGAAGGAAAGCTCCAGCAACAATAGTACAAGCCGACAAGGAGTCCAGAGCCAAATTCAGATGGTTTACAAGGAGGAAGATTAGTCCAAAGCTCGGTTAGTGCAGAGTGTGCCGCAGTAAGTTTTAGGGTTTGGCCATAAGGAAAATGACCATCAAACTCTTTGGTCAAAACCCAAGACACCTGTCTGCGGGCAAAAGGGATGAGTCCAAAGTTATTTTTTCTTCCTTCTGGTCATCCTTTTAGAAACTTTCTCTGTCTTTAATCGACTCATATATATAGGCAGGAGATCGTTACTCCAATTGGCTGGATACGAGCTTACTAGCTTCTGTGGGCTTATTAGTGATCTTAAGAACATAAGATATGCCATACTGGGTCAGACCAAGGTCCATCAAGGTGACATCTTGTTCTTCTGGCACTGGTTCTATGATAGTTTCAACATTCTAGCATTGTGAAGATCTTTAGAGCTCTTCTCCAGGCTGAGAATGTTGGGGGTCCTGTCTCTCTACATGTGCACAACTGGAGAACAAAGAACAATATCTTCTTTTACTAATTCACACAGGCAGCTTGCAATTTCTGCAATGTCACAAACTCAGAGGCCTTTGGTGCATGGAAGCCATGTCACTCTGATTCAGGTGGCCCTAGACAATATTTTTAGGTTGTAATCCTACAATATCCCCATTGATATGGAGTCTTCAGAAACAACAGTGTAGTTATCAAAGTGAATTCTTTAAGTAATTGGCTTAGGTTAAATAAACTGATGCTTAACCCTAAAAAACCCGAGGTCCTGTATGTAGGTACTGTAAATCTTGTCATATTCTAGATACTAATTTATAGTTGAATCTTACTGGTGTTGTCTTTCTCTTCCAATATTTATTTATTTATTTATGCTTTTCTTCTATACCGCCTCTTCCAGAGATCAAAGGCGGTTTACAGATAACAAAAATTGAACAACGTTTTACATGGAACAACATTTATAACTATTTATATTCAACTTTTGTATGAACAATAACAGCTTTTGTAACTAATTACAGTCAACTCTTACATAAACAGTAGCGTTAACAATGACAATATCAAGTCTGCAGTTTAGGTGGGATTGGATGAATTGCTAAATATGAAAGGACAAATCACTATCATTTCTGATAATACCATTGTGAAAGCTAAGGCAAATTTATAAGTTATCACCTTTTTTGGATTGTCCTTAGTTATGCTAACTATACAATGCTCTGATAACCTCAAGAATGGGTTACTGCATTTCCCTATATAATGGACTACAGTTAAATGAATTATCTTTAATTTTCTGAAGTTCATTTTTTTCTTTCCAGGGTTTAATTGGCATAAAATCTGAAAGATCTGTATTAGTTACCACTTCAGCAATACATTGTATTAAAATATCTGTGCTATCTGATGAAGTATGCAATGAGGGACCTCTGTGGTATCTGTCTGCTTTTTGGACTAACAGCAGGCCATGCTGCCAACAGCACACAGTCTATGCATTTGCTGGGCCTGTCTTTTGCACATGACACACAATAAGTGCTTACTACACTTTAGTAAACATCTCCCTTTATGTTTATCCATTGGAATAAATATAATTCATTAATTATTATACTTGTCTTATTAATTAATTTAGGGATATGGTTACTAAAGGTTAATGTGTGATTATAGCCATTCACATGTGGTAAGTTCCATCATGGCCGCAGAAATAAAATGGTCTGAGGTGGCACTTTACATAAATATGCCCCTTAACATTTAACAATTTATATTTCTCTGTTCCCGGTTTTTGTGTTCCCAGTTTTGGAGTGGAGGAGTAGCCTAGTGGTTGGGGCAAGGTACTTTGGGCCAGAAGGTCAGGGGTTCAAATCCCACTAGAGAACAGCAACCTTGGGCTGGAAGGACTGAGATTTCTAGTCCCACAGGTGCTCCTTGTGGTCTTGGGCAAGCCACTTAACCCTCCATAGCCCATGTTCCCTGTAAAATAGTTCTCTGTGTGCTGTGCTTTCCTGTCTAATCAATGTGTTTATACCTCAAAAATTCCCTGTCATGATTTGACAATTTCCAATCTGTAATCAAAAAAACCCCACTGCTGATTGCTGGAAGTAGCAGTATACAAATGTATACTAAATAAATAAACACACTAGACTTTTGTAAAAAAAAAAAAAAAAAAAAGATAAAGTATAGAAATAACTCATTTTTTCTCTGTTTAAATAGAATTTTATTATTGTTATATTCAAATTACACCTACTTGATATTAGTAAAAGGTATGAAGTAGTGGAATCCTTAAGAGAAAATTTATATTAGAACCACCATGCAAAAGCTCTATAGAAAAACAATACTCTACAACAATATCCAGTAGCTTTATCTAATTAAACATGCTTGCAAAAATATGCCTTTTTTCAAAAAATGTGATAAACACCAAAACTATATACCATTTAGAATCGGTGTTTGTATGTAGAAAATACCACTCAAACTTAATAAACAGAAACATCCTACTTCTGTTTAAAACAGAGGTATTAAACCAGCATGGGGCAAACATTCACTTAGCATTGCCACTTTTTATACTTAGGGGTGTATTTACTAAACTGCGGTAAAGTCACTGGAGTTAATGGCAGCGTTAATGTGCCTGAAGCCATATATAAGGCATTGGGCCGGTAGGGGGCGTCCCAGTGTAAAAGGAGCTATGGGCCATTTAAAGTATGGAACAGGGTGTCCTGGCCATTTAACGCACGTTAACGGGACATCTCACATTATGGTGACAAACATGCACCTTAAGGCACACAAACGTGCTTTAAGGTGTCCTAAGGCCATTAAGGTGCTCTAACATAAGGTGCCTTAAGAGCTTTAAGTTGCTTTAACGCTGGGATCACCAACCTCCAGAGGGCCGCGGGCCGCACAGCCGACTACCGGGAGCCTTGCGGGCCGCACCCCCCTTCTCCCCGCCCCCGCGAAAAAAAAACAACAAACGCAAAATTATGAAAACAATGGCTGATCACCTTTATTGAATTTAATGAGATGGCTGATGATTCATGCTAGCAGACAAACGCTTAAAGTCCGGCTTCACAGATGACACTGACAGGAGAAGGGACGCTTGCAGGTGGTCGTCGGTGAGCTGCGAGCGCGTGGATACAATGGCGGGAATCCTTGGCGGGCCGCACGTAATGTTAACCGGGGTAGAGCCTCGCGGGCCGCACGAAGGGACCTCGTGGGCCGCATGCGGCCCGCGGGCCGCAGGTTGGTGACCCCTGCTTTAACGTAAGGTGCTGTAAGGGCTTTAAGTTGCTTTAAGTTGATAAGCATGCACTTAAAGGCATGAAAACGGCTATAACCCTAATGCTGGATAGAGCACCATGGAAAGTCAAAGTAAAGGTGATGGAAGGAAGGACGAGTGGGAGCTGATGGACCTGCCATATCAGTGGGCACCTTATGTGATGACCAGTAAAGTGGACAAGCATGTGGGAGGCAGCTGTACTGATGCACAGGGTGGTGCCAATGTAATTTATTTATTTGGCTTCATTTATATCCTGCTTTTCACCGGGTCAAAGCAGTTGGGGGATACATTTAACATGAGGGGATATGAGACACGTACACTAATACTTACAGGGAACATGGGCAATGGAGGTTTAAGTGGCTTGCCCAAGACCACAAGGAGCACCTGTGGGACTAGAAACCCCAGTCCTGGCCCAAGGTTGCTGTTCTCTAGTGGGATTTGAACCACTGACCTTCTGGCCTGTGGTACCTTGCCCCATCCACTAGGCCACTCCTCCCTATAATGTCAGATGTGTTCCCCAGCTGAGCCAGAAGTGGCAGGATGTTTGCAGCCACAGGAGCACAGGGTAGGGTGGTGACATGCAGATCAGGTGCAGGAGATCCCTGACTATCACAGGCATGAAAATGACCTGAGTAGCACACAGTCACAAAAAAGCAAGTAGGAATCAAAACCCTGTCCCTTGATAGGAACACTGCACTAACCAGTATGCTACACCTCCACACCTCTTAAACATGCACTGTCTGGAGTCGAAGAGCCTATAGGTCTCTGTCTAACCTGTCTACTGTGTGTGCTGGTATAGGTTAACCCCTCCGGTACCATGATGCATTGCACACCCAGAACAGCAATCTGCAACTGATCCACCAAACAGAGAATGGACAGATCCATCACATCAGCTCAGTACGATGCACTGACAGTATGTGCTTCAATCACATAACAGCTACAAACTGTGCTACTGCGCAATTTCAGCAGTCACCTTAAGGGTGAGGATAAGCACCCAACACCTGATCCCTAGGACTTGCAGTACTGGAGATGGTCTCTGCTACAGATCCCCATCACTGCCAGTGTGTGGCAGCTATTGTCTGCAGTGTGTCATGCTAGTCACATTGTTTCCTGCACAATTGCAGCATGCTGTATGTATCAGTTATATCTGGCCCTCTGATCTACCTCTGTTGGAGAGGAACCCTCCTAGAACACTGCATGTTAATACCCAGTATTAAACAGCTTTTGACACCTACAGTGGGGATATCTAGGCTTTCAGGGGATTGTCACTAAAGGCCTGCTGGCCCTACCATTACCACAGCGAGAAGGCCTGGAACAACTCCTGTCCCAACCACCTAGGTCTAACAATCACCCACATCAAGTACAGTCATACCGCACCTGCTGCCCATAACTGGGTTGTCCAGCCATACACATAACAACTGCAGACAGTCTGCTGGTCAGTACACATTGCACCCAGCATTTGGTTCAGTGATCGAGCCCCCAGGGCAGAAAGTGTTCCCACATTACTGGAACCACACACTATATAGCACTATGTGGAAACACAGCCATGCCCTGGTCATTGCTTGGTTAGGGTGTGAGTGCCCCCCTGCAGGCCATGCCATGCACAATGGCAGATGGGCACTTTGACATCTCAACTATTAACCCTACCTCCGATGCAGACCCATCCTGGGCAATCCGCCCTGTTTCAGGCCATACCCACAATACTTTGCTCCTTAGCATGCACATTTGCAGACTAAAGCTGGAAACAGCTTAGGCACTGCGAGGCTCAGTGAGGCAGAGAAAGCCACAAAACAATGGATAGACACACACACACATTGACGAGCTGTGCAAAAATGGGGATAGTTGGCATGCCTGTCTGCCACCTTGGTCCCAATATCACCTCGAACATTGTTAATGTGTGCTCCTTGTACAGAAGCTAGAAGCATGCTCTGATGATAATGCCCACTCAGTGTGCTGATACTAACAGTCTGACTCTTGTGATAAGGAAGCTTATCAAAGCTCAGGGGGTAATGACAAAAGAGGAGAATTTACTCTGATTAAGGGACCTGTGCTGGCAGGTTATAGAAATAAGACAGCTTGTTTCCCTAAAAGACTACATGTTCCAGAATGCACCAGTATGCAGAAAGTCCCTAGGGGAGCTAGAGTGGAAAAGCTTGAGTCTAATCAGAGAAAGCATTATGTCATCCCTAATCAAACAGGCTCTAGAAGAATGCTTAATCCAAAACACCTGAAGAGTGCAAGGAAGGAGTTGCAATCTAAGCCCTTTAAAACTAGAGGGGAATCTTCAGGAAGACAGTTGGAGAGAAAGACGGAGACAGAGAACGAGAAGGGGAATCAGAAGGAAGAACAACCGGAACCTGAAGGAACAAGGACAAGGAAGCAGACGGTCCAAGAGAGGAGCTCAGAGCAGTACCTATGCCTGGAGAGATACCTGGGGGAAAGGAACAGAGGACTGGAGAAAGCCAGAGGTCTGTAGATCCACAGCCAGGGACCCTCAAGCAACCCCTAGGAAGAGGCCTGTTGCAGCTAAGGAGGAAAGGAGCCCAAATACCTCTTGGAGGACGTCTGGAGAAAAGATGCTGAGGTCCAGAGGTACCAACTGGAGGACAGGACACAAAAGCTCTATTGCATACTGGCCAGAATACCAGAAGAAGCAGCCTGATTCTTGCCTGGATTCAGGTAGGAACTGTGAACGTTTCTTTAGCTTTGAGCAGTGCAAACAGCAGGGAAACAGTTTCTCTCCGTGTAGAGCTCAGTTCCTAAAGCCCTCTGAGTCAGACGGAGAAACGGAATCTATGCAATTTCAAGAGCAAGGTTTAATATCTGATGCAGAGGATAATTATATGGACTGTTCTTTGAGTAGGTTGTTGTTTTAGGAAAATCCTAAATATAAGAGAAAACATCAAAAGGAAACATTCTAAATATTGACTTCCCATAAAGTTTTGTTGAAAAGGAAAAAGCTGGGGGGGGCGGAGCCTGATGTCCAACGGGGTAGACGCCTTGTGCTGAAGCTCCCGAGAGGCCTACACAGAATCCTGACTGAACTCCTGCAAAACTTCACTATTTTGCTTTAAAATCGCCGGGGCGCATCGGAGGGATGGCGGGACCTAAACCACAGCGCCTAGATTTCGGCTCCCCCACTTCGTCGCACGGCAAACGCTCCAAAACGGAACTGCCTTCCCCGCATAAGATGGCGCCGCTCTGTGGGAGCCCTGAAATGCAGCGGGTGATACTCGAGGAGATTCGTGGTGTAAAGGAACTGGTACAATCCAACGGAGAAGCGATCCGCGCCATGCGTGAGGACCTTACCATGATGCAGGAAAGGCTCGAGGGCCTCTCGTTGCGCCAAGACAAAATGGCGGAGACTCTTGAATCGCACGCGGTGCGAATGGGGAAGATCGATAAAGCTGAACGCCAGATTTTGCTCCTTCAAAAGGAACTTGAAGATAGCAATAATAGAGCTCGTCGCAATAACATTCGACTCATTGGAGCTCCAGAGGGCGTAGAAGCAGGAGATCTGCGGGAATATCTGGGCAATATTCTACCCTCTCTATTGAAGACGACGTTTCTTAAGGACCTGGAGATAGACCGGGCACATCGTGTCCCCACTAATATGGCGCTCAACCGGACGACTCCCAGGCCCATCATTTTTCGGCTACTGCGCTATCAACAAGCTGAGCAAATTCTGGCTGCTGCCCGGGCTAATCATCACCTCGAGATAGATGGGCATAAAGTGTCTTTCTTCCCTGATCTCTCTAAGCCCACGATGGACCGCCGAAAGAAGCTTCTTGCTTATCGCCCTCGCCTTCAGCAACTGCAGGCCCGATTTGGTCTCCTGTATCCGGCAAAGCTACGCGTTACGCTGCATAACCATACCAGGACCTTCGAGGATCCTGACCTCCTCGCTGCATTTTTGGACTCTAAAGAAGCTGAACTGATGCGTTGATGTTACCATCAAGCTGTGTTGCTGTTCAAAGCTCTCTTAAATCTCTACCTCATTGGGGCCTATCGCAGTGATTTCGCTGCGGACGCGGTTGGACTGCTCTCCTGACCTACTTCTTTGAACCGCCATCCTGCTTCTCTGCACCCTTCGGTGGCTCCCGGGACTTGTTCCTGCTGCAGGGAGTATGGCCAGTATCGGGCCTTCTCTGGGGCTTCCCCCCGCAGACTCATGGTCGACAGTAATAGTTGGGGTTTTGCTTCTTCTCTAGTGCACTTCGGTGCCTGTCTCTTTTTTTTTTGGGGTTATTTATGCTTTCTACCAAAAGTTTATTATTTCATGTCGTGTGTACAGTCATTTGCTACCAATATGCATAGTTTAGGGAATAATGTGCAACTTCATGTTCTCTCAGAATTTTGTATATTACTAGATGGCTTTCTGTAAGCTCTTATCATTGAATGTCAAAGGTATCAATAGTCCAATCAAAAGGAAGAAAATTCTTAGCTATTTGAATACGGAGCATGCTGATTTAGTACTGCTTCAAGAAACGCATTTAAATGCTAAAGAAACACTAAAGCTTAATGTCAAGCCTTATGCTGTTGTGGCGTATTCTCCCGCTGTTGCTAAACGCTGTGGTGTTGCCATACTTGTTAAGAAATCCCTGCAGGCCACCGTGCTAGATATTAGCTCAGATAATGAGGGTAGATGGGCTCGCGCTCATCTCAAAGTGGGGGATCTAGAATTCACGTGTATTTGTATTTATGCTCCAAATGTTGACAATCCTGGTTTTTTTGCTAAAATTGCACAAGCTGCGCAAGCCTCCGCTCATACCCCACTAATACTGGGAGGAGACTTTAATCAGGTCCTCGACCCTTTGGTGGATCGGCAGCCGCCTAGAACCTGTGGTCCACCCAAGAGTCTCTCCATACTTACAGCTATGATCGCTGATTTGGCTTTGGTGGACATATGGAGGTTATTGAATCCTTCTGATTTGGATTTTACCTTTTTCTCCGCTCCTCACCAATCACAATCCCGAATAGATTTTTTTCTTTTATCTAAAACATTGGTATCGCAGATTGGTATGGCTAAGATTCACCCCTTGCACATTTCAGACCATGCTGCCATATCTTTTACGATACACACTGCTGCGCAAAATGCAAGTCCCCGAGCATGGTCTTTTGATAGGTCTCTCCTAGACCAACAGGATTTTCAAACTGTAATACGGGCTGCCATACAAGATTACTTTCATTTTAACTCTCCCCTTGACACAACGAACTGGGCCTGGTGGGAGGGTTTTAAGGCGTCTATTCGAGCCACGGTGACTAGTTATCAAATCCGTCTTGGGAAACAAAGAAGGCAACAATTGGTGATCCTTGAACAACAGATACAGGCTGGTGAACGTATTCTTACGTCCCGAACAGACCCATGTGTTCTGCTTCGTTTGCAACGTCTCCGTTTTCAGTACAACAAGATTTTGCATAATGCCGCTGTTAGAAATATAGCATCCCAGCAGGGATTGTATTACCGGGAAAATAATCGCGCTGGTAACTACTAGCTAATGCTTTGAAGGGGAAAAAAGAAGCCAAACGGATAGCAGCTCTCCGAAGCCCATCTGGGAATGGCCTTGTCACAAAAGATCATGAGATTTTAGAGCTTTTTCGCGATTTTTATGCTAGCTTGTATAAATCTGAATGTGAGTTTGTTCCTGAACATTTCGACCGCTTGTTAGCTGGTGTACAGCGTCCTACTCTCTCGGCTGAGGAATGCACGGCCCTTGATCATTCGTTTACTCTTGTGGAAATACAGGATGCAATTAAAAGATGTGCCTCCGGCCGTGCTGCGGGTCCAGACAGCCTTCCGGCTGAGTTCTTCAAAACTTTCAGCTCTGATCTGGCCCCGTTTTTGCAGCAATACTTTACTACCCTAGTAGCCGACGGATCCTCCCTTGGTTCCTTTTCAGAGGCCAACATAGTGGTCTTTGAGAAGGAGGGGAGAGACCCACACCTGACAGCCAATTACCGACCCATCTCCCTGCTTAACGCAGATTATAAAATCTTCGCCACTATTCTTTCTACTCGGCTCTCTCACAAAATGACCACTTTAATACATCCAGATCAATGTGGATTTATTCCCGGCAGATCAACTGCTGATAATGCCAGGACTCTTTGTCATGTACTAACTAATATGGCCTCCCACGATCGTCCATTGGTTGGCCTTTCCCTAGATGCCGAAAAAGCCTTTGACCGGCTAGAATGGCCATTCCTATTTGCGACCCTCCGTTGGTTTGGTTTCGGCGATAATTTTCTCCGTTGCCTTCAAGTGCTATACTCTCAACCAACTGCTAGTGTCTGTGCCAACACATTGAAGTCCCAGCCATTTTTACTGCAAAGAGGCACCCGTCAGGGGTGCCCACTTTCCCCCTTACTTTTTGATCTTGCGTTAGAACCCCTAATCCTGTTAATCCGTCAGTCTCCACATATCCACGGCGCTCCCTTTCCCCGTCGGGATATAAAAGTCTCAGCGTATGCAGATGATCTTATGCTTTTTGTTTCCTTAGACTCCGTATCTGTTGTTCTGGATCTAATTGACCGCTATTCTCAACTTTCAGGTTACAAAATTAATTGGACCAAATCAGTCGCCTTTCCCCTAAACCACCAGGTTCACCAAGCAGACTTGCAAACCTTTCCTTTTGTATGGCAGCCCCGTATGGTAAAATATTTAGGGGTACATTACTGTTATCCTCTCGAAGAAACCGTCGCTTTTAATGTCAAAAATTTAATCACCAAGGTCCGTGAGCTCACCCAACGTTGGTCTCCACTTACTCTTACGTGGTGGGGCCGTATGGATACCATAAAGATGATGATTGTTCCCAAGGTTAATTATGTCTTAGAAATGTTACCGTGCCTTCTCCCTCGACACACCTACAAAGATATCGAGGGCCTGTTGATCAGATTTTTGTGGCAGAACAAACCGCCTAGAATAGCGAAACATAAACTTCAGTCAGATAAGGAACATGGTGGGATAAGATTTCCTGATTTTTTCAACTATCACCTCTCTTTTCTTCTCAAACAGGGTGCCCGTTGGTTGGACGCTTCTTTCCCGTCCAGACCAATATGGTTAGATATAGAAGAAGACCTCTGTAAGCCCATTCCACTTAGCTATCTCCCTGGAATGACTTTCCCACTGGATGCCCACTATCCACCAATGCTCCTGGATACACTTCGCTCCTTCAATGTTCTCATCAGCTCCCTAGATTCCCTAGCTTGCCCACTAGATAGGCTTCCAATTTGGCATAATGCTCGATTCCAAATTCAACATAAGCCGGTGGCCTGGAGTCCCTGGTATTCCAGAGGCATCTGGACTCCCAATCAACTGTTTCACAATGCTCGCTGGAAGTCCATTAATGAGCTCCATTGTGAGTTTGGCCTTCCTTCTAAATACTATTTTCAACTGCTTCAGTTGCAGCACTGTCTCAAGAGTGCTGGGGTTTTTCCCCCACTAACTCCTCATGACCAAGGGATAACTGAGGTGGTCTCCTTTATTGGGGCTCAGTCCGGTGTTGCTTCCACCTTTTATAAAACTCTTTGTGCTCCTCAGAATGCTGTCCCCCCTTCTGCACAGCAGACTTGGGAGCGAGAATTGGGTGTAACTCTAACCCCTGAACATTGGAACCTCTTCTGGAGCAAAGTGGTTCGTGTTTCCCGCTCGGCTTCCTTAACCCAGACGCTTTTCTTCTTTGCCCATCGCTGTTTCTATACCCCTGATAGACTGGCCAAATGGACTTCCACTCTGAGTAATCAATGTTGGACTTGCCATGCAGCTACAGGCACCCTCACTCATGTCATGTACGAATGCCCCGCACTACAACACTACTGGAGCCGGGTCTGGGGTCGTATTCAATCTATCTTACACTTTACTGAACCACTCTCCTGGAAAATAGTGGGACTCCGTTCTGCAGCGGGCATCCCCTCTCTCCCGAAGTCTGCTTACTTCCTCCTTGACTTTCTAATGGGTATTGCCATATCGTTAATCCTGAAATATTGGAAAAATAGCTCTTCACTGAGTCCTCTAGAATGGTGGAATTGTGTCTGTCTATATAGTAAGTTTGAACAAATTCCTCGTAGGGCTACCCCTTCCCTTCAGGCCCGCTACCAGGTGTCTAAATGGAAATTACTCACAGATTTCGTGCAGTCGGCCAAATGCTCGCACTTGACTGTCTAGTTATATCTCTCTCTCGATCCATAGTATATCATGACTGTTATGTTTATGTTCTAACATAATTGCTATGGACCCCATGCCTGGGTTAATATCTTTTCTTTTCCTTTTTTTTTATTATCTAGAGAAGAAGCATAGGGGGGGAGGGTTGATGGGGTTATTTTCCGGTTTATTCCATTTTATTTTGATGCAATCATCCTTGTTTTATTACTGTGTGTATTGTTATTGTTATAAAATGAAAATAAAAGTTTAAAAAAAAAAAAAAGAAAAGGAAAAAGCTTTGTTGGAAAGTTTGCACGTGTGCTGAAATCAAGCTACTGATTGCAGTTAATTGTCACCTGTTGGTGGAGGAGAGCCCCAGCACAGCCAGGGGACCAGCATGACCGCCGCGGGTCGCTACCCCTTCCCCCCCACCCCCTCCCTTTGCCCCCCCCCCCTTTGCCCGAAATAAATACCATGTATCCGGACTTGCCACAAAAGATGTATTTATTCATATTTTGTCCAACGATAAGTGGAAAGTACAGTATTGAAAAAACTGTTGGCCACAGCATAACTTAACAACATCAAACATTGTAACATCCAAGATTTATATATAACAGCATTACAACCATAACATCAAAACATCGTAATTCTTACTTCCCTTATCCTCATCCTTCCCCGAGAGGCACAGCCCCCATCATTTAACCGTTCTTCGGCCGCCCGGCAGGGATATTCTGGAACATGGCCGTCCAAGCCACTTCCCCACTGCCGTCGGTCCCAACTAACATGACCGTGTACAAGCGGGGGGGGGGGGGGCGCGTTGTAGCGGGTCCCCCCCCGGCCCTTCAGGGCTCCGTTACTTTTGGCAGCAGTGTCTGTATCAACCTCTGCCCAGGGCCCGTCAAAGGCCTGCGCAGAGGTACGCTGAGAAAGGTATATGCTCGCCTCTCCGGCCGTGAAAACGTCAGGAGGTCTTCTAGGCACTATTGCTGCTTACCCATCTTTGTACTCTGGGGGACCCGTCAGTTCCCATGTGCCCCACTCCCCCTTCTCATGTCTGGGCTGTGCGCTCTCTCCTAAGGATGGGGTCCCTATCTCTCTGGCTATGCCGTGACGATAGCTATTTGTGAGGGGTGGGTCGGGTGGGTCCGTTGCCCACTCGTGCGCCACTGGGAGGAGGGAAAGAGGGCGAAACGCAGTGCGCCTGGCTCTTCTATAGCCGGACGCCCGCGCCGCCCCCCCTCCTCCCCCCCGCCCCCCCCGCCCCCCACCAAGGTTAACCCTTGGCTTGCCGGCCCATGGGCTGTGTCCGGCCATGGTAATTCGCGGCCGGAGCTCAGCCAGGGGACCAGCATGACCGCCGCGGGTCGCTACCCCTTCCCCCCCCACCCCCTCCCTTTGCCCCTCCCTTTGCCCGAAATAAATACCATGTATCCGGACTTGCCACAAAAGATGTATTTATTCATATTTTGTCCAACGATAAGTGGAAAGTACAGTATTGAAAAAACTGTTGGCCACAGCATAACTTAACAACATCAAACATTGTAACATCCAAGATTTATATATAACAGCATTACAACCATAACATCAAAACATCGTAATTCTTACTTCCCTTATCCTCATCCTTCCCCGAGAGGCACAGCCCCCATCATTTAACCGTTCTTCGGCCGCCCGGCAGGGATATTCTGGAACATGGCCGTCCAAGCCACTTCCCCACTGCCGTCGGTCCCAACTAACATGACCGTGTACAAGCGGGGGGGGGGGGGGCGCATTGTAGCGGGTCCCCCCCCGGCCCTTCAGGGCTCCGTTACTCTTGGCAGCAGTGTCTGTATCAACCTCTGCCCAGGGCCCGTCAAAGGCCTGCGCAGAGGTACGCTGAGAAAGGTGTATGCTCGCCTCTCCGGCCGTGAAAGCGTCAGGAGGTCTTCTAGGCACTATTGCTGCTTACCCATCTTTGTACTCTGGGGGACCCGTCAGTTCCCATGTGCCCCACTCCCCCTTCTCATGTCTGGGCTGTGCGCTCTCTCCTAAGGATGGGGTCCCTATCTCTCTGCCAACCCTTCCCGGCTGCGACCCCTCGCTTGCCGGGGAGTTCCCCCTTTTTCTTCCCCCACTCTGCTGTGGCCAACCCACGTCTTCTGCCATAAGCGCTCGATAGTGTCTTGTATGGCACAGAGGTACACATCCATCCCAATCTCTGAGAGATGTATCCCGTCCGTACGATACAATCCGTGGCAGCGCTCCTCTATCAGGTCGTGGACGATGCCGTGTCCTCCGATTGAGTCCATGAACCGGGCCATCCATCTATTCACTTTCCTCCAAGTTCTCTCTACTGCGTGATGGGACCACTCGCCCCTCCATACTCGCCGTGGTATGATGTGGGACCATACCAGCAATGTTCCTGGAAAGGCACCCGTCAGTGTCAGCATGTCCCTCTGCATCTTCTTGGTGAGCTCAACACTGCGGGTACTCGTCAGGTCATTACCGCCCAGGTGCACCACAATTGCCCATGGCTGTCCGCCCGCCCTCTTCAACTGTAAGAGGCATGGCATCAGCTGGTCCCAGACCATACCACGTCGCCCTAGCCATCTCACTACCAGTTGTTCCGTAGGGAAGCCCAGATTATGCCCCTGCGGTCTTTGTCTCGTCCTCTTTTCAGCCCAATGAACAAACGAATGGCCGCAGATCCACGCCTCAAATTGGGGATTGGCACCTGTATGGTGTTATTGGAAACCAACACATATCGTCAAAATCACATTTTGGGTGAAGAATACCAAGGTACCAGAAACATGAATACAATGTTGCGAGAAACAGGTCTAAGTTACAGATCTATACACAGCTATTGCGATTTTCGTTACGTAATCCAACAAGCAAATAACACAAATTTTTTTTTTATTTTTTTTTATAATATACCTTATCCGGACCCCCCCGGGGGGGGGGGGGGTGGCTTACGCCCGGCGTCAGACCGGGCGTACATAAAGTTTGTATCTCTCGGAGCGCCATCTTCCGATGGTCATGATCTGCTCCCTCGTCATACCTATGTTGGCCGCCGTGGAAGCGGCCCCTATGCGGAATGAATGGGTGCCGTAAAAGCACGCCTCCAAACCCACTGCTTCAAGTGTCAGCTTCAATACTTTTGTGAACTGGAACTGCGAGAGGGGGGTTCCGTCCGAGTGGACCAGCCAATGCTCGGCCCTTGCAGGGCGTATCTGCTTGTATTCATTGAAGGTTGCTACTGGGCAGGATGGGTCCCCCCGCAGCGGGGCTAGCACTACCCGTGCGCCTTTTGCCTCGGTGTCAGTTTTTGACTTACGTATATGCAGTATGAGTTTTCCATCCTGCAAGCTGACATCGCTCTCCCGGATCCCGCCTTCGGCCGATTCTCGGCTCGCCGAGGCTACCAGTTCACCTATTCGGAATGCTCCGAAAAATGCCCATGAGAATGCACATCTGAATAGCCGGGTCTCGAAGTTGTTAAAGCATATCTGACCCGTGACTGCTATCAGTCTCTGCAAAACTTCGTGTGTTATTGGGCGTCGCCAGTCTGGTGTGCGGGGCTGTTCCGTCTTCCAGCCCTTCATTACCTTGGCTATAACAAAATCTGCTCGTGGATTGGTCTTACCAATCACCTTCGTGAAAAAGGTGATTGCAGCCAACTGCGATTGTACCATTGACTTCTTGACTCCACAGCTCTTGGAGTGTAGGATCCACTGGAGGATGGATTCCGTCGTGGGACCCACGTTCTTGAGTCCGTTTCCTCTGCAGAAGGCTTGAAATTTTTTCCAGGCCGCCAGGTATTTCTTTCTTGTCCGCTCGGATAGGGAGCTCAGAACAAGCTCCCAAACTTCGGTGGACCAAGTTCCCATATCTGTGGCGGTATAGCCGTCTTGTCGGGATCGGCACTGGGCGCGAGCGATCGGAAGAGTGGGATTTTGAAACGAGAGAGAGCATCGGCAATGTTATTATTCTGCCCGGGGATGTGTTCGGCCCTGATATTTACGTTATGCTTTAGGCATATCAGCACTATGTGCCTAAGGAGTGCGATGACCCCTGTAGTCCAAGCCCGCATCCAGTGCACGGCATACATGACCGCTATGCTGTCAGTATGAAATATGATTGCCTTGTTTTCTAGCTGAGGGGCCCAGATGTATAGGGCCACCGTTATGGGGAATAGCTCAAGGAATGTAATATCCTTAGTGATACCCTCGGTTTGCCACTCGGACGGCCACTCTTCTGAGCACCAGGCGCCCTGGAAATAGATTCCGAAGCCGCTTCCTCCCGCCGCGTCAGTGAAGAGGTCCAGGGACTCGCTCGTCACTGGTGGCTCTTGCCAGAATGCTAGGCCATTGAAGGATTGCAAGAAGAGCTCCCACATGCACAGATCTTCCCGAATGCCTTTTGTAATTCGTATTTTGTGGTGTTTCTTTTTGACTCCCCTTGTAGCCATCGCCATGCGACGGCAGAACACCCGTCCCATTGGCATGATCCTACATGCGAAACATAGCAGACCCAGCAAGGATTGTAGCTGTTCTAATGTTGCCTTCGTCCGCCCCTGGGTTTCGCGTACGGCAGCTCGCAACCTGTTGATTTTATCATCTGGCAGCCGAGATCGCTGTGCTGCTACATCGAGCTCTATGTCCAAGAATGTGATGGTCCCTGTGGGTCCAGTGGTCTTTTCTTTTGCCAGGGGGATCCCAAAGCGCTGGGCAATGTGTTCAAATGTGCTGAGGATCCTTTGACATCCTTCCTCCCCATTGCCGATGAATAGGAAGTCGTCCAGGTAATGTACGACGGTGTTGTGGCCCGCAATGTCTTCGATGACCCAGTGTACAAATGTACTGAACAGCTCGAAGTATGCGCATGATATGGAGCACCCCATGGGCAAACATTTGTCGTAGTAATATTCCCCGTTGAGGGAAAAGCCCAGCAGTGCAAAGGAGTCTGGGTGAACCGGGAGCAGTCGAAAGGCTGATTCGATATCAGCCTTCGCTAGCTTCGCCCGCCGCCCCAATTTTCGTATGATACCCACGGCCTGATCGATCGTCGAGTATCTCACGGAACATAGGGCTGGATCGATGTGGTCGTTGACAGAACTCCCCTCTGGGTATGACAGGTTATGGATTAGTCGGAACTTTCCTGACTCTTTCTTTGGGACTATCCCCAAAGGGGACAGTATCAAGTTCGGTAGGGGTATGTAAGTGAAAGGGCCAGCCACCCTCCCGAGCTCTATTTCTTGCAGTATCTTGCGCTGTACCACCCATGAAAATTTTTAAACTGACGTTGAGTTACGGATTGCCCGCCCCCGCGACGTGACCGAGGCTGGGATCCGGAATCTGTAAGCAAAGCCGTTCTCGATATTGAGAGCTTTGTCTTTTTGGGGGTATGCCCTCAGCCAGGGCCTCATGCGGTCAAGTCTGATGGGGGTTGGGGCCAGGCCCATCGTTCCCTCTAGGCAGCATTGACCGGAATGGCTTGTTATCCCTACCGGCTCGGCATGAGGTGGCAGGGTGGTTCCCCCCACAACCGGAACATGCATGCCTAAACTTACACGGTCACCAAGTGCAGCTTCCTGTGTTGTATTGCCGGCACGCCTTGCGGCCGGCCGGCTGGTAATTTTGCCGCCATTGCGGTGCCTGAAAGGACTGAGAGGTCACTTCCTGCGACAATGGTCTGTTGTGGGACATCTCTTCCAGTCATAGATCAATGATCCTGTGCTGCCAAGTCATAGTTGGGTCCTCTGCCAGGCTCTGTCTGAACTTAATATCGTAATTGAGCCAGGCCCACCCACCTAGGCGCTTGTGCACTTGGGTTATGGTGTCGAGGTACTTGATAAGGTATTGGCTGAGTTCGGGCTCCCGTTCTAAAACGATGCTCATATAAATGTGAAAGGCGGATACCCAATTGCTGATAGACTTTACAATCTTGGGCCTTCTCTCCCATCTCCTATCCTTCTCCTTATTCTCATTGGGGTCCCCCCCCCCCTGGTCTCTGATCAGCAAAGAGAAGATGTCAATAAATTCCCTCCGCCAGATCCGCTTTTTTATCTTTCTGGGCACCGCGCTGGCCAGAGAGCTCACTCCGCAGCGCGGGTCCCCGCTCACTGCTACTGGGCTAGACAGCGTAGACGGGACTGCCCTTGCTGTCTCCGCTACCCTGGCCTCCCCGCTCCCCGTTCCCCGTATGGGGTTTTCCCCGCGCTCTGTCCATACCCTTGCTAAGTGTTTTTCCTTTTGGGCTTTGTTCTTTTTCTTTGTGAATGTTTTCAACATGCTCCGCATTGCGGTTGCTAAAGAAGTATCTCCGTCTGAATCGGAGTTAGACTCCTCTGACGAAGAAGACACTACTAAGGCTTCCTTCCCCCCAGTAGACTTACCGGCCGCTGCACTGTCGCTCGGTATGGTGCTGCTGGTGCTTGGTGTGCTGCCGCTGGTGTCGGTCAGGCTGTTGCCGCTGATGCCCGGCGTACTGCTGCTGGTGCTTAGCTGCTGCTGGTGCTTAGCATAGCCCCGCTGATGCCGGCCATGCTGTCACTCACTGTTGGTGGGTCTGCATTTTCCGTGGCCGCCGGCCTTGCGTTTGCTGACTCCAGACGCTGCTTAAACGCACTCAGGCCGTGCTGATTCACCTGGTCGCGTATTAGTTTGAAAAGTTCGTCTAGCTCCTGGCTGGAGGCCGATGCCGTGGGGGCGGGTGCCTGCTGCCGTGTTGGGGCCCGTCTGCTGCTTTGCCGTGTATTCTTCTCCGCCTGTCCCCTTTTGGGCCCTTCCCCCTTCTTCGCCTTTTCCTACGTTGCCCGTTTTACAGCAACGCGTGTTGTTTTTCGTTGTGCACCTTGCCTGGACCCCGCTTGTGCGGGGCCTGCTTGCATCCCGCTGTCCCTTCCAACGCTCTGCCCCACCTTCTTCGGCATGGTACCCTGTTGGAAAATGCTATTGGAGAGAAGGCAATGGGAAAAGGAGGTGGTCTCATTAAACTCTTTGCGATTACCATGCCGTGAGCAGGTCAGAGCATTCCTAATGTCTCATTGCTTATCGCCTTTTTGTCCTGACTTCCTTACACATGTAACCTGCCTAGGAGAGCCCTTCATGAAAGTTTATTTATTCCCTATCTTTCATCACCCTTTACCTATAGTTTCTTTCTTGTACATTTCACACAGTAAGATATATAGCCCCATCATCACTAATATAATTTACATTGACCACACACCGGCACGTTTCATGTTTATTGCAAAAAAAAAAAAAAGGGGACATTAATCCTGCACTCAGTGCGCTCAATTGTAATCACACAGCCTCACTAAATGCTCTCTGGCCACTAGATGGTGGCGGTGCACCCTGTATTTTAGCATCCCCTACTGTAATCAGGGATTCCCTTGTCAGCAAAAAAACAGCCTGCCCAGCAAAAACAGCCTGCCTGTATACTCCCCGATCACAAGATGGCAGCAGTACCCTCTGTTCTTCTACACCCCTTTCTTTTTGCTCCGTCCATTAATTTCTCTTTACCCCTGTTCCATTACGTTAATCCTTTCCCTCCCTTTACTCTCCGTTTTGTTTTATTTTATTTTATCCATTTATTTTTTGGCTATAACCTCTGTTGCCACATGCCCCGTGCAATGCCCCACCTCCCTTTTAGTTGGCTCACGTGCGGGCCGCAATGATGGTCTGCCATGAGCCCCCCCCCCCCCCCCGGGTTCCCTTTGTGCTCGGAGCTCAACTGTCCCAAGAGCGTACACATGTTGTGCTCGTACTACTCGAGCGAGCACATCCCTGGCATGCCTGAGGTCCTTCCACCTCTCCTATGCGAGGTACCCCGCGCTTTGATTCCCCCCCCCCCCCGCGTGCGCCCTTCCTCCCCGTGCATGCTCTCAAGCTCCTTTGCCATAACCATCACTCCCCCATGGCCTACCAACGGAGCTGAGAAGCGTCCCCTAATTTCCCTTCTCTTTATTTATTTATTTTTTTTAACATGATAACTTGCCCGCTTCGGCGACAGGTAGGCCGCTGCTCGCCGCACCAAAAAGTCGCTGCTTCGGAAGGCCGCTGTTCCGCAGGACCGCTGATCCGGATTAAAAGGTGAGGCGCTGTTTTGGAAGGCTGCTGCTCCGCTACGAAGGACAGGCCGCTGCTCCCGTTGTCCTGCGATGTCCGGTCTCCGTTGCCCACTCGTGCGCCACTGGGAGGAGGGAAAGAGGGCGAAACGCGGCGCGCCTGGCTCTTCTATAGCCAGACGCCCGCGCCGCCCCCCCCTCCTTCCCCCCCCCGCCCCCCACCAAGGTTAACCCTTGGCTTGCCGGCCCTTGGGCTGTGTCCGACCGCGGTAATTCGCGGCCGGAGCTCAAGCCGTGCACACGTGGGTTTTAAAAGTTCTTTTCTGTATGGAGAAAGTGAGCATTGTTTTTGTATAAAGAAGTTACCCTCTTTGATTTGTTTTCCCCCAGCACTGCTAAGGAGTTTATTAGCAGTGGCTGAAAGAAGCCTTTCTGTTTCATAAAGGACTTTGATTCTTATTTGCATAAGATTTTTCAGTTGCCTTATTTTTTTTGAAAACCCTGGAGAAGTTATCTGGATGGTGTTACCAAGCATATCTGTGTGTGGGATATTCACCCCATAAATAAATTCTAATTTTGCCTTACACTCGACCAACTACAAGAGTTTTCATCCATTTAAAAAAGGCAAGCTTTGTGTGTGAATGGACTTCAAAACCACAATTCTTTGCAAGAGAGTTAATTTATATACTTGCCAAGATGATGGTTCCTTCATAACAAGCACCCCCTTTAACACTCTCCATGCATCTGTGGATAGTGGAGCCTGTCTATGTGTACCCTTGCTGTCCCTTCATTGGGGGTTGCACATTTTGGTGCTTACCTGCACTGTGGGCCAAAGTTTAGCCACAGGGACATGCAATGCATAATCCACAGCCAGGACCCAAACCTGTGACCCTCCACTCATATACACATCAACTGTGTGCATTGAGCTATAGTGTTATCATATGGGTACAACACTCCCTGGGGCTAGCATACTTCGCATCAGATAGACCTTGGCACATATTACAATGTGCATGGTGCACAGGACCAGGGCATGGATTTGGTATGCTGCAGGTGGGTGCCGCTGCCCCCTTTGCCAACACCCCCATACCATGCTGACATGCCTGTATGCTGTCTATGATGGTGGTGGGCAATCCCAGCCCATCCAACATGCGGGTTGGCAGGTGCCTAGGGTGCAAGGTCGAGATGGAGGGGGCAGACACATATATGGATGGCCACATAGCCCCCTCCCCAACCATCTGCCTCTTCAGGACACCATCGCCTGCCAATGATACATCTCAGGGAGAGGATGACAGCCACTGCTATGGTAGTCCCCTGGGTGCCTGCATGTTGCAGCTACCTGGAGGGCTACAGCTGCTGGTACTGTTGGCCTTCCCCCACAGCTGGGTTTAGCGGCAGTGGGGGGGGGGGCATCTGGGATCTCTGTCTGGTGTGCCACATGGGGTGGGCCAAAGTCCTAGCACATCTCCTTTCCACAGCAGTAGCAAGACTGTGTGCTGTCACTGTCACTGTAGGATCATGATGGACATCACAGATGGTAATGCGGATGGCAGAATACCCATTTGTGGAGAGGCTAAAAAGGTTGGGGCTCATCAACCTTGGGGAGAGTCGGCTGAGGGGAGATATGATAGAGGTGTATAGATTATTGACCGGAGTGGAACAGGTAAAGGTAGGTCGCTTGTTTTATGCCATCAGAATGTGGATAGACTAGGGGATATGCAATGTGGTTACAGTGCAACCCATTTAGGGCTACTAGGTGAAAATATTTTTTCAATCAACTTGTAATCAAACCCTGCAATCCATTACTGGAGAATGTAGTAAAAGCTGTCAGTGTAGCTGGGTTTAAAACATTTGGAGATGTTGTTGGGGAAAGGTCCATAAACCATTGCTAAAGTGGACCTGGGCTATGCACTGCTTGCCCCATTACAGTTATTGGGGATCCTGTATGTCTTTTGGGGAAACTGCTAGGTAATGGACTTGTGACCTAGGTTGTTCACAGGTACTGGGCATGATGGACCTTGGTCTGACACAGTCTGGCATATTTTCTAAACCTATGTTCTTATGTACCACCTAGGCAGCTGCCTGGTCCCCCTGTGCACCAGCAGCCCCCACTGCATGACCCCAGTGCCTCCTCCTTTGTCCCCATTTGCACCATCAACAGTGCACTTTCATAAATGGGCACCATGCTGTTGCTGCTAATGGAGCACTACTATCAGTAACTTTGGCTCCCCAGTCTGGTTGCCACATTGCACACATTAAACTGTCTCACTTGCCTCGAAGGGTGCCTTTTGTGCGGTTTTGTTATGCATTAGGGTATCCGGTGTTAAGGTACCTTACAGCGAGTTGTGCAATCGGCATTAAGGGAGCGTGCCTTGTTCACGCCCACTCCCCGCCCATTGACACCCACTCTCCGCCTTATGCATGCCTTATCTCTGCCCACAGGGTGTTTTATGCTGCTGATACCATTAGTGTGCGCTAAAGCAGCTTTTTGGATGTGCTAAGGGTACAGGTGTGCCCCTTATTGTCATCAGTTGCCTCTGCAAAGTCCCTGTTTTTTTAAGGTATTTTGGTGCTGTAAATCCAGTCCCATTATAAGGTTCTATACTTAAAACAATGATACTGCTGTTAGAATCAAAATGCTGTTTCCCACTCAAACAACACACTGTTCTTACTTAAAAGCTTTAAAGCTTACTTTAACAAATGCCCACGCATAGTTTTCACAATCTTCTGAACTGTGCTCACAACTTGCCTGACAAAGATGTAAGACAAATAGCAGTGCTTTACTTCACTATGTACTTTTCAACATTAGCAAACCAGTGGTGTAGGAAAGAAGCCTCTGACTCCCGTTTCCCCTGAACAATAACCCCCACCCAGCAAGACTTACCAACCCAATAGGACTACCCATTAACAAACTTCTTCCAACAAGACCAATTTCTCCCACTCAACAAAACCCCTCTTATAAGACTCCTCCACCCAAATAGGCCCCATATCCCAATCCCCATGGTACCTATCCGAAATCTCCCTGGAGTCTAGCGGGGGGCAGGAATGATCCCCACTTGCTTCTGCCCCATTGGTTTCCAAATTCGAAATGACACTAAACTGCCCCTAATGTTATAGTACTACTGCTAGGTGTCAAGCTTCCAGATATAGCATCACTCCCTTATTTGGCAGCTTGAACCCTGGCACTATTACTGCATGTCTACTGGTAGGGAGCCTTTTGTGCCACTTTGAACTCTGGCACTGATGGAGCAGAGATAACTAGGAATCACTTTTGTTCTCTCGCTCCAAGACACCAGGCAGAAACATAGAAACATAGAAACATGATGACAGAAAAAGACCACATGGCCTATCTAGTCTGTCCTTCCATAACAACACCTACAACAGTCCACTTTTTACCTTTAGAGATCCTCTGTGTATTTTGGTGCTGGGGAAATGAGGGTGAGTGTTCTTGTTGGATGGATGGTCATGTCAGGTGGATGAGTTATGTCTGTTGGGGGGTTCTTGTTGGGGAGATCAGGAGTGGGTGGGTTGTTTTCTACATCACCCTTTAAGAGGGGTCCATGGCCATTTGTTAGCAGTCCAATGCTCCTAGAGAAGAAAGATAACATCAGCTCAATGCTGGTAATATCTTTCTAGGAGCAAGGCCACTTTTGAGCTGCTTTGCATGTTTTTGCATGCTTTGCACTAAATAAAAGTGCATTGGGACAAATAACAAACAATTTTGCCATTTAATCTGTGGTGTTTTCCAAAAAAACTTGCTTTATTTCTTTAATGTGCATTAGTATCTATTCCACTAAAGGGCCTAATTACTAAAGCATGCTAAATTTTTCCCATTAAAATACCGTGGCTCCATTGTAAAACCACTATCCAGGCTGCCGGCTTCACAAATGCTTTCCCTGCGGCCCAACCCCCAATCTGGCCTCCTAAAGCTGGGGTCTGGCTGCAGGGAATATCATCGGGGCCCACCTGCCCCATCCGCACTCCAGGCCCACCAAACAAAAGCATCCAGGGAAGTTATTCCATCTCTGAGGGACCACATTCAATGCATCACCTTTAAATACCATTTTAGGAATGGGTAACCTCGCTGTGTCTTCCTCAGTAAAGACCAAAGCAAAGAATTCATTCAGTCTCTCTACTATGGCCTTGTCCCCTCTTAGTGCCCCTTTTACCTCTCTGTCATCTAATGTTCCAACAGTGTCACAGGTTTTTTGCTACAAATGTATTTGAAAAACTTTTTATTATGCATTTTTTATTTTCACGGCAAGCATTTTTTTTTCAAATTCTCTCTGCCTGCCTTATCAATGCCTTGGATCTAACTTGCCAGTGTTTCCAGGTTTCATTATTTAGGCTCTTTTTTCCATTTCCTGAAAGATGCTTTTTTTTTGGCTACTACAACCTCTAACCTCATATTTAAAGTATGCTAGCAGGTCTTTGACCTTCCTTCCACTTTTTTAAAGTACGGAATACATCTGGTCTGAGCCTCCAAGAGTATTTTTAAACACCCATGCTTAATGTAAATCTTTAACCTTTGCAGCAGCTCCTTTAGTTTTTTTCTTAACTATTTTCCTCATTTTTTGATAGTCTCCCTTTTGAAAGTTAAAAAGTAGTACTCTGGATTTCCTTGTTGCCCTTCCTCCATTTATTAAGTCAAATGCAATCATGCTATGATCGCTATTGCAAGTGGCCTATACACCCTTATCTCTTACACCAGATCCTGTGTTCTACTAAGGACTAGGTTCAAAATAGTTTCTTCATGCCTCTAGTAGGTTCATGAATCTGCTGCTCCAAGAAGCATTTATTTAATCTAGAAACTTTATTTCCCTAGAATGTCCTGTTGTGACACTGACCCAGTCAATACAGGTGTAATTGAAATGACCCATTACACAGGTCTGCAAAAAAAACTTTTTCGAGAGCTGTTTTTGGTTGTTCCATGTAATCTTTGTTTTTTGGTGCGCTGAATCCGAAAATGACCTCCATTTTGTCATAGGACATCACGTTTCCTGACAATTTAGGTAGCTATGATAAATTAGGCAATACCTCAAAATAAATGGAAATAGACTTATAAAATTAAAGTTGTATTACAATATTTTCATGAAAATCCTTTTTTGAACTGAAATGAGCTCACCTACACACACTAAACTCGATTCTTCTTCCTTGTGAGGCTCCTCTTGGTGCATTTACGCTTGTGAGTAGCATCTGGAATGTCTCTCTGAAGCATCCAACAGTAGTCTGCCATCATTGTAATGCTCCATTTTCCCTGGTATCTCCTTTCCATCTCTTTAATGTCTTGGTGGAATCGTTCACCTTGTTCCTCACTCACAGCTCCCAAATTTTCAGGAAAGTAGTCAAGGTGGGACTGGAGGAAATGCACTTTCAAACTCATCAGGCAACCTAAAGCTTGAAATGCTTTTCAGCATTCGTCCGACGATCTTTTTGTAGTGAGGATCTTTGTTATTGCCTAAAAATTTCTGTATGACTTCTTTAAATGCAATCCACCCTTCTTTTTGAGGATCCGTCATGGTATTGACAAACTCTTGATCAACTATAAGCCTTCTAATGTCTGGTCTGACAAACACACCTTCCTTCAATTTTGCCTCCAACAGGCCTGGAAACTTGGTGACCAAGTATTTGAAGCATTCTCCATCTCTTGGAAGTGATTTTACGAATTGCTTCATCAGTCCCAATTTTATGTGGAGAGGTGGTAGAAGAACTTTGTGGGAAGGTACCAAAGTTTCTCGGAGGACATTTTTTTCACCGATTGTTAGCACCCTCGGCTGCCAGCTCTTCTTGGTCCAGTGATTTTGTCGGTCTCGACTGTCCCATAGACACAGAAAACAAGGATATTTGGTATACCCAGCTTGTTGCCCGAGCAGCATGCACAAGACCTTCAAGTCCCCACACACTTGCCAACCATGGTCTTCATATTTAAGTTTACGAAGAACCAATTCCAAGTTCTCGTAGGTTTCCTTCAAGTGTACGGAATGACCTACAGGTATGGAAGCGTAAAAACCGTTGTGGAGTAAAACTGCTTTGAGACTACTTTTTGAAGAATCTATAAAAAGACGCCATTGCTCTGAATCATATTGGATTTTAAATTGACCCATCAGACCTTCGACATCGATGTAATAAACCAACTTGTCTTCCTGGGCGAAGTAAGGAATGAACTCCTTTTCACGATGTCTGAACCATGAAGATGACACTACTGGCAACAATAAATTCCTGCTTTTCAGCCTTGATCCGAGTAACTCAATGGCATCTTTGGGGAAGATTCAAGTCTCTTACCAAATCATTCATCTCCTCCTGAGAAAACAATTTTGGTCTTGTATCATCTTCAAAGTTAGAACTTGATTTGTCATCTGGTTCAGGTATGACTTCACCTTCATCGGAGCTAGGTATCTCTTCCAAGGTAGCAGGGGGCTTGGGTACTGGTATATCTGTGCCAAGGGGGATGGGACGAATTGCCGAGTGAAGATTGGGGTATGAAATGGAATGTTTCCATCTGGAATTAAACCCTTTCACATCGCCTGCCCACCCTCCGTCCCCATGCTGCTCCCATTCCCCACAGCACGCACAGCAGCTCTGTACCTGCAATGGGGCAAGGAGGTGGAATAGGTTGAAGGCGGATAATGGGGCTGTACATCTCATCAGGATGTACAGCCCCACTATTCGCCTTCCTAGATTGGGCCCAAAGTGGCCCTTTAGCATGCAGTTCCTTTTCCATATTAGAGCTTTTGCTGGCATTCATCATATAATTTCAGGCCATCTCATACAACCCTTCGCTATTCTTCCTCCCCTACTGCTAGAATGTAAGCCTGTTTGTGTAGCACAATGCTTAAAATAGGATGTGTGGCTTCTATGCTCCCCCTTAGACTACCTGCTGCCCTGGAAGGATGTCTGGCTACTTGTCCGATGCCATGAAGCCACTAAAAGGGGAAACACTGCTATATACTACCACTACACAATCAGTCACCTGTGTGAGTCTGCACAGACTTTGTGTGGGATTCAAATTGGCATCCCTTTGATAACTCTACTGCTGCTCTGATCATAAGGCATACCATGGTCAGTCCTGCCATCTAACATGTTATTGTCGAGAGTTGTGGCCCATTCTTGCTGCCATGACCCTGTGCCGAGGTAGTCACGTAGCCATTCCAACAGCAGCCTGATGTACACACCTGGTATTGCACTTTGTATCATAGCCTGCTGCATCTGTTAGGCCAAAATTACTGACAATCCTTTCTGTTATCATGACAATGGGATTACCGTGATAGTCTCCATTTCTTATTCCTGCTAGGAATCACAGCACACACTTCAGACCTGAATGTCACAGACATGACTGATGCATGCTTGGTTAGGCACAGTGACACTGCTTATGTTTTGGGTGTGATGCTTACTGAAACAAACAGGACAGATATTTTTTGGTCCCACAAATGTGACAATGCAAAAGATTAAGTGCAAAATTGCAACAGGGGTACATTGGGTCAGCAAGCCCACACAGCACTCTTTTCCATCTCCATGCATCGTTCTCCACATTCATCTTCACAGAGGCTTCATGATCACTCATGTATTCTCTTGACAGCTGGTACACCCTGGCCCACAAGGTTGCACTTTGCTGGTGCACCCTGGCCCACAAGGTTGCACATATCATACACACATCTGCAGAGCATGTGCAGCTCACCACACATGCTCAGCCATTCGATCTCCTCACTGGCATACACATCCCCAGTCCTATGGCACTCAATGATATCACACCAAATGACAAGGGCACCCCTTACTGATACCATCAAACTTCCTCCCACATTATCCTCCCACTTATTGCCTAACAGATAAGGGACATATGGATGTGATATGTCCTTCAGCTAAGACCTTTGCTCTCATTGAGCAGTTAAAATGTGCCTCACAGAAAGGCTCCCATATCCTGCATTAAGGCAACTGACTTATCAGGCATTAACATACACGCTTGGCACCCTTACATCCGATGTCCTGTTAATGCCCGGTAACCGGCCACTAGTGCCCTTACCGCTGGAATGCCTACTCCCCACCCTATTCTTTAACGCACTTTGCGGCTCTTAATGATTTTTTGCTCTTGCAAATGGTGCGCCCCTAATGGTCCATAGTAAACATACTCCATAGTGTAATGGAATGTATCAAGCAATGTACACTGTAGTGTGGGTAGAGGTGTGAAATTAATTGCAAAATTGTGTTTATCTGAAAACCAGGGGTTTGAATGCCATGCCGTTCGCAGTCCCCCTTTTCTTGAGCATATCGACAGCTTGTGAGACGAGAGAAACAAGAATGGAAGAGGAAGAGAGGCTCAAGATTGTTAGTCAGCATCAGTCTTTGGTGTATTTGAAGAACACATGATTCAAATATATCATTTCAGGAGTGATATTATACTGCTTATTACTTAAATATCAAGGATGATTTTGAGTCTAAAACTAGTCATGCAAGCGTATTCCTAGCATGTGTTAAATGGCTGTGTGCAGTTCATTTTGTGCCTCAGGCTCTTTCCAATCTACCATGGCAGCTGGGGGTACAATAAACCAACCTCCTTTTTTTCAAAGCACTACAAGTGTTCAGAGATTTGATAATTAGTCAGGGAAATACATAAAACTCCTTAGAAGCACAGCAGCACTTAATGCCACCCAGCTTGCTGTTGTCTAAATAGTTAGGGCTCCTAATGTGCTTGTTATTATAGATTGTGCACATTTGTCGATGTGCATCGACAGATGCAGAGTACATTTCTGTAACAGAAAAAACATCTCTCACTCAATAAATATGCAGGTAATATGAGATGCTACAGACATCGTGCATGAGGTAGCAGCCAGTTATGCTGGGTCACCGCAAGACTCAAATATATTTAGGAATTTGGTTAGCTATAGCAGTTTCAGAGTTCACCTACACATTGACTAACAGCAGGTACATCTGCTACATACTCAGCAGATGTATTTGGACGATTTATTCACAATGTCCATATAGAAATACTGTCATTTACATGTGGAAATAGCATCCATGTGGAAATCATGATTTTGGAAAGGCCACAGTTTAGACGCGAATGTGCCAACTACGTGCAGGTTTCCTCATTTTGAAAAGAGACGTGTTGGGTGCATGGTATGGTGGTGCTGTGGTGGGTAGTACATTTAAACATCAGTGTTTGGCATTTGTACATAGTTTATATCAACTGTAATCTTGCTTGTCTTTTGGGACTGTTTGTGGAGCTGGTGACTGGAGGAGATCTGATTGTCATCTGTGTACATGAATGTCTGTCCTTGGCTACCTTTTATTTCCTTGCTCTCTGTCCTGTCCTTCTCATTAATCTTTTCAGCATTCCTCTTCAAATCAGCAGTATATCTCATTTCTCAACCCTTCTTCCTCATCTCCGAGATGTACTCCTCTCAAACTATCAGGGCCCGATATTCAAAGGCCTTTACACGGTTTGCAGACCTGTAAACCATATAAATGCCGCTAAACAGGATATTCAGTGCCACTAATATGGTTAGTGCCGCTGATAATCCCCGATTAAAGCCGCTACATGCCCCGATGCATTTATGGGCATTCTGCGGTTGGCACCAGTCGCTGACCAGGCAGCGGCGATATTGCACCACTGCCCAGTTAGCACCCATGGGTAAAAGATAGGCCAGCTTTTACTGTATCTATCTTTTATCCATGGGTGCTACCAGGGCAGCTGCTCAATAGGGCCACTGCTCGGTTAGTTTTTGTGGGCTGTGCGGTGACCCTGGATATTCAATGCTGGGGCAGCATATGACCCCAGCACTGAATAGCTGGTGTTAAAGTTTGGCAGCAATGGCCATGCACCATAGCAGCACATAGCTGTCCCAAAAGAATATCGGGCTCTTTCATTAATACATGAAGACCATGGATCACTTTTAGCAAGCAATGAAAAAGGTGCCAGTATTCCGTACCACCACCTACCCCCTCAAAAAAAAGCTGTGTGTATATATATATATTTATGTGTGTGTGAGTGTGTGTATTTGTGTCTGTGTCTGAGTGTATATGCATGTGGGCTGCTATAGGGCTGGTAAAAGGTTCAGCGAATATTGGTAGAGGGTTTCATTGGGTGCTGGGGAGGGAGCCAGATGTCATAGGTGACCTTTATATCTGGGTTGGGCAAGTCATGCTGCAAGAGGTACACAGGGCACAGAGGATGGCCAGGAGGAGGCAGCCTTATCTGAAGATTTATAGGCCTAGGACCCAGTTCCCAGATCTCACAGATGATCAGAGTTTCAGCAGGTTCTATTTAGACAAGGCAGCCATCCAAAAACTCTGCCAGAAGCTAGAACCTCTCCTATGCTTGATCAGCGAGAGAGAGCTGCCCATGCCAGTCCACAGGCCTCTCCTTTTTTGACACTGGCACATTTCAGTTTGTGTTGGTTGTCACTGCGGATCTCAATCAGTTTATAGTTTTAAATGTATTGCTGATTTGATATTGCATCGTATCAGGGCAGTTTACAGTATAAAAAACAAAACCAAGAATAAATAGGAGAAATAAATTAGTAGAGGAAAGGGAAAAGTTAAAATTATAATAAATATAGGGAGAGAAACAAGGGAAGATATGGGGTAGATAGCTGCCTATGCTCCCACAATAATCAATCTCAAAATAGTAGGTCTTTAGGCCTTTCTAAATTTCTTAAATAAAGGTTTATCCCTAAGATATACAGGGAGGACATTCCATAATTGTGGAGTGGGTGGATTCAAATCAGGCAGTCCATTTAGTAGGCATTACTAGAAGATGAGCATGTGGAGGGACATTTTACATAGGACATACAGGATGCCCACAATGATGTCCAAAGGGGGACGTGCAGAAAATGTATGTGATTTCAGAACTGGGCATGTGGACGTCCAAGCAAGTAGTAAAATAGAACCGGGAAAGTGCGTTGAAATGGATGCAGAATATGGACAAGGCATCCAGACACCCAGCCCATATGTAATACAGTGACGATGCCTAGGATGCCATCCAGGTACATGGGTCCAAGGATGTCTAGGCACAAGCGACAGTACGTAAATATGTACAGCAATGTTGGGCCAGAGCATGATGGCTAGTGGAGAAGTTAGCAGCATATCCGGTAGGCTTCTGAATGTCTCCCATGAAGAGACCTAATATCTCTGCCGCCTCATGCCAGCAAGCAATAAACTCCTCTACCCACCCATTGTCACATGCTCAGACTGTCGAGAGGTCCAAGCCATGGTACAACAATAGGTGCTTTGTCATGGCAAGCAGCAGCATGGGGCCCAGCAAACAATGAAATGACAGAGGCCTAAGCAGATGTATGGTGGTGGTGAGTAGAATGGAAAAATAGAAGGTGAGAAAAGTAGGGAAGCACTGACTGTGGCGCGTCCATTCACAGGCACTACAGGTTCTGGAGATCCATCGAAGCACTCAAGTGCTACTAATGTGCCGTGTGGTGCAAGAGGTCATGGTTTCTGGAATGGCTGCAGTATTAGTTCCTGGAACAATAAAGTAAGTGCACACAGTGCCAGCATTGATGACCCGAGGCCTAAGCACGTGGCCATCCCCAGTATGGCTACAACACAGGGTGGGGGGATCAGAGAGTGGTGAGCTACACCACCAGTGGGCAGAAAAATATTGATACTAACATTGTGCACCCTCTACCATGCAGGCCTAGACACCCCAGTGCTGGAGGATCCTGTGGCCATGCAGGTTGAAGGAGCCGAGAAGGCACACATGTACATGGAGGGGGCACCCAGAAGCCCAAGAAGCAGCAGACACCACCTGATTGACACCTCATGGGAGGAGGAACAGGAGGAAGGGACAGAGTCCAAACCCTCCACTGAACCTGTGATGTTGTGCCTCCACTATATAGGAGGGTCACCAATATGGCTGCCCTAGCCCAGGTGGCTGAATGCCACCAAACTGCTGGAGAGAGGTGCTCGGATTGGCAGGCAGAAGGGGCAGGCCGTGGACTGTGGGAGGCACAGGGGCATGAGGTGGGAGGGGGAGGTGTGTAAGGATGTGGGAGAGGATGAGGTAGAGGTGGGGAGGGAGAAGCTTTGGAAGGGGAGTGGAGGGAAATAGGTGGTGGGTAAGCCCAGTGGGAGAAGGAAGCTGGAGTGGTAGCGCATGACAGCACCATTGTGCAACAGCTGTCAGATGCTGTAGCAGAGCAAGAACTCCAAGGTGCACCACCACAAATATCGTACAATAACTCCCTTCTGGGCCCTGGCATTCCAGTTGTTCTGCTGCACCTACAAGCCCTGAGGTGTGAGGTGCAGCAGGGCTTTGGTGCTGTCACCTGGGCCTAGGATCTCACAGTTTGGTATCTGTAGGGCATCTGAGTGGAGCTAAAACCTGACATGGGAATTGTTGGGGCTTCAGCTCTGCCCCAATGCCACCTACTTCCAGGGGGGAAGACAGTGGGTAGGGGGAAAGGAAAAGGCCACTGTAATAGATAACATTATCCAATGTGCAAATAAAAACTACAATTAAGTGTTTTCTACCTCTGTGTCAGAGTCAGTCTCTCCTTTCCAGCAGATGCGTGCCAGTAGTTCCTGGCATGCATCAGCCCAGTGCTTACTGCCAATTGGGGGACCCAACAAACCCCGTGTGACCACTGAAATACAATATGTGCACCAGACCATAATGTGTATGTATGTATGTATGTATGTATTTATTTATTTATTTATTTCAGGCACTCAGTATACCACCGACAAGCAAAAAGCTATCACAGCCGTTTACAAATGAAATATAAAATGGGGAATATCAGGCACAATACTCCAGCACCACAGATGCAGGGCCATGGAGATAGAAAAACATATGTAAGACATGCAGATGCCAACTGGTCTCAATCACTCAGGCAGCCATCCTGACATGTTCATTTTGCTCTTGGCACCACAACAGCATCATCATACCCATTACATGTACCCATGCCACTCTACAGGCAAGGCCCATGTACCTCAGACTGTCCTCCCTGGTGCTGGAGTACAATATCTGTATACTACTCCAGCACCACAGATGCAGGGCCATGGAGATAGAAAAACATATGTAAGACATGCAGATGCCAACTGGTCTCAATCACTCAGGCAGCCATCCTGACATGTTCATTTTGCTCTTGGCACCACAACAGCATCATCATACCCATTACATGTACCCATGCCACTCTACAGGCAAGGCCCATGTACCTCAGACTGTCCTCCCTGGTGCTGGAGTACAATATCTGTATACATCCCACTGTTGTTTTGGTGCATCACGTCTTTGCCATCTCATACAGAATTCCCTTGCCCTGTATAGTCTTTCAGCACAACCAACCTCCACAACACAGCAAACAGCTCCATGACATGATGAAGGCTGGCATGGTCAAGGTGAAGGGGTATCCAGGATTTATTTATTTATTTATTTACAGTCTCTTATATACCGCACTATTCATCATCAGCGCGGTGCACATGGAACAAAATGCTCAGTACATATAACACGTATGAGTTTACAGGTAACAGGGTATAAATAACTTGGATAACCGGGGTAACTATTTACAAAACATACTACATGGAATCATATACACAGAAGATACATAGAAAAACCAGCCCACTGTAGGAATGAATATCACACTTCGTGAGTTGTTGATATACCCTAGATTTATCTGGGACTGGTATCAGTGGGTGTTTATTGGGCTCTAGGTGACGCCATTGGGTTCTATAAGATATTTGTTGAAGAGGTGGCATTTGAGGGCTTTCCTAAACTGTGTCAGGCTCCTAATAGCCCGGATATCAGGGGTAGTGCGTTCCAGCATATTGGGGCACTGAGACTGAAGGCTCTGTTGGCTGTCGATTTAGTGCAAGTGGTAAGTTCCTTCGGGATTTTGAGGGAGTTTATAGCCATGGATCTCCTTGTTCTATTAGGAGATGTGCTATGGATGAGTGAGGATAAGGATGCCGATGTGAGATTATTGACAGCTTTAAAAGTAATTATCAAGGTCTTGAAAACTATTCTAGCTTGAATAGGGAGCCAATGCAACTGTATCAGCAGGGGCGTAACGTGGTCGTACCTGGAGGCTCCATGGATGACTCTTGCAGCCGCGTTCATGGCTAGCTGAAGCGGGTTTAATGTAGATTGGGGAAGACCTTGTAATATGACGTTGGCATAGTCGAAATGGGGTATAACCAACGCCTGGAAGATTGTCCGGAAATCGGTTGGATCAAGCATGGAACGTAGGTGTCTAAGTGAGCGGATCTTGTAGTAAACTGATCTGACTATGTTACCTATGTGGGCTTTCATGTCTAGGCGTTGATCTAGTGTGACTCCCAAATATCGTATTGAGGATTTAGATTGCAACTCCGCTTCTTTTACTTTAAGATAATTTGGGGGTGTAAATTGGGATTCCTTGTTATGAAGAGTACTTCAGTTTTCTTATGTTGTATTCTGAGGTTTTGAGACAGGAGCCAGTCAGATATTGCATTGAAGCAACTCGTCAGTGGGGAGAGGTCCAGATGCTCGGTAGAGAAGGGGATGTAAAGCAGGACATCGTCTGCATATAACATGCAGTCAACCTTGAAAGACCGGATGATATTACAAATTGGCTGCATGTAAATATTGAAAAGGAGCGCAGAAAGGGAGGATCCTTGAGGAACTCCTTGGCTTTGGTGGAAAGGTTCAGACTTTATCCCTCCAGAACGAACATGCTGCCATCTTTCGGACAGGTAGGATCTGCACCATTCAAGCGCTTTTCCATTAATGCCTTTGTCAGTCAGACGTCCTAGTAGAAGCTCATGATTTACTGAGTCAAAAGCTGCAGCAATGTCCAGAAAGATGAGTGCAAATCCTTGACGGATGTCGTCGATGCCAGTGATTATTTTGCAGAAGAGGGTGGTAAGGAGGGTTTCCACTCCATGGAATTCCCTAAAACCATGTTGGCAGGGGTCTAATGGTGCAGCGGAGTCAATGTGGTCCTGCAGTTGCTTTTGGGCCTCCTTTTCGATGATTTTCGCGAGTAGTGGAATACTAGATATGGGTCTGTAGGATTCCACCTGTTGGGGGTCAAGCTTGCAGTTTTTTAGCAGAGGTCTGATAGAGGTGTGCTTAAGGGCTGAAGGGAAGGAGCCAGTTGAGAAGGAGAGATTCGTTATTTTGGCCAGTACTGAGCTGAAGTGACTGCGAAGCTCCTTGATCCAGAAGGCTGGGCATGGATCGGTCTGAGCAGTACTAGTGTTAAGGGCTGCAATAGTTTCTTCAATTCCTCTCTTGGAGGGGGTGGAAAACATGGTTAGGGTTGTTTGGCAGTTTTGCTCCGTGGTAGAGGCTATAGTAGAGGTTTTGTTAGTCTGACATATCTTGGATTGTAAATAGGTTGCAAAATCTTGTGGGTGTAGCTCAAATGGAGGTCCAGAGGATGGTTCCTTGGATAAAGTCTTGACAAGGTCGAAGAGGTCATGTGGTTTATTAAGTGATCTCATTAAGGTGTCAGAGTAGTACTGCTTCATCGTGTTGGTGATTGTGTTGCGATGTGCAGCCAGATGACAGTTGTATGCTGACAGGTCATTTAAAGAGTGAGATCGGCGCCAGCGTTTCTCCAGTTTCCGTAAGTGGTTAAGTGATGCTTTAAGATCAGCTGAGTACCATGGGGCACTTACTCTTTTACCTGAAGGCCTGTTGGATGTTGTACGTAGGGCAATTGAGCTGAGGCAATTGTTCCATTGAGAAATTAGGTCGTCAAGGTTCTGGGTGGATTCAGAGATGAGTTGCTGCGTTTCAGCCAGGATAAGATCTCTGTTGTAAGGCTTGAAAGATCGAGAGGGTGGTCTTGCGGTGTTGCTTTGGATTTTGTTGGTTTTTGCGTAGGCTTTGTAAGAGGGAATCTGCATGATGATCAGTTTGTGATCTGACCAAGGAACAGAAGTTATGGAGGTTATGGGATCCTGGGCTGGGTTAAGAGAGGTTTGCGGGGCGAATACAAGGTCCAAGATATTTCCCTTATTATGGGTAGAATCATTAACTAGTTGCTTGAAGCCAAGATTTTCCAGGGCATCCAAGAAGGCTGTTGCTTGATGATCTTGCAATGTAGGCAGGTTGAAGTCGCCTAGGATCCAATTTGGGAGGCCTGGGTTATGAGTGTTGGATGCCAGATCAATGATAGCCGAGAGATCATCTGGGGAAGCTGAGGGTGCTCTGTAAAGCAGGTTGATTATGCAGCGTTTGTTGGAGATGGTGACGGTCTCAAGGTAGTTTGTATTGGTGGTGTGCACTGTTCGAAAATGGAGGTCTGTCCTGGTGAGGATGAGCACGCCACCTCCTCTTTTTTCTTGCCTATGACTTGAATGTATGGTGAAATTCTGAGGGAGAAGCTGGTTGAGTATTACATTGTCTTCAGCAGATAACCACGTCTCAGTGACCATGAGTATATCAAGGCCGTGGCTGGCAATTAGGTCAGTGACGGCTGGCCACTTCTTCCGGATAGAACGGGCATTGATGAGGGCACATTTTAGGCTGTGAGGGTAGGAGTTTTGAATTTGTTTCGGTTTCATATTGTGTTGAAGAGCAATGTGTAACAGATGGGGGTGGTGTGAGCGGGAGTCCCAAGTTATGTTGTTATGGGAAGCACTAGTCCACCTTCTCCCATGGCTCAGTAATATTGGAATCTGGTTGGATGATGTGGTTGAGGCTAGAGAGTTGGAGAACCAGCCTGAAAGGACGAAATAGCATCCTATTATGGTGGTAATGAGGGAACCCATCTTGTCAGAGCACTATGTGAATGGGAGTGGGTCAATCTGGTTAGACTAACAGGAAGTTATTGACAAACTCTTGGTACTTAGTGTAGTATACTGTGTGACAGCAGACACTATGATCACGGGCAATGGTTAAAGTTAGCTAACTAGTACAATAACTTGATGACTGGAACTGGTGAGACTACTGACAACAGTAAAGTAGATTGTTGTCAATAGTAGGTTATTGCTAGCACTACGATGGTGACTGGAGTTAATAAGGCTACTGACAACAGTGTAGAGTTTGATTTGCAATGGGATATTACTGGCTACTGACAGCAGTATGGAGAATGGCTACTGACAACAGTATAGAGGCTGATTTGCAATGGAATGTTACTGACAATGGAGTATTACTGGCTACTGACAACAGTATAGAGACTGGCTACTGACAACAGTATAGTGGCTGATTTGCAATGGAATGTTACTGACAATGGAGTATTACTGGCTACTGACAACAGTATAGAGACTGGCTACTGACAACAGTAAAGCGGTTGATTTGCAAAGGAATATTACTTACAACAGTGCTTAGGATACTAACAATGGCAGCGTGGTGACTAACTATTAACATTTGCTGACAACAGTACGGTAGCTAAATAACATGGACCTGATATGCAGTGGCTCTATTAATGAGGTTATACTTGCGGAAGGCAGCGTGAGCAGACATTAAGCGAGTTCAAATTGCTGGGAAGTCTTGCGTTGGTTCTGTATGACGTGTCCGTTGCGGTATCTGGGCCAACTGCAGGCGCTTTCTTTAAGTTGCAGATTGTTGATTGCCCCGATTGGGTAACTTCTGCTGGCGGCAGGCCCTGTATCCCCGGCAGCTCGATCCCGGCCGGGAGAGCTGTTGCTGAGCCGGGGTGCGAGAGGGCAGAGGTGAATAAAGCCGGGGTGCAGATTAAAGAAGACCATTCAATAGGCTGTTGCTTTCCTTGGAGGTCCCCGCCTAAGGGCCACGCCAAAGGGCCCTCTTGCGAGGCCCTCAGGCGCGGGCCCGCCAGGCGCGGGTGCGCCAGATGGCGCTCGTTTTTTAAATCAGCTGGGCCGCCCGGATTGGGCAAGGGACGACCGGAGGGCGTCCTTCTATTCGCCGCGTGCTCGATCCCTCCTGGGCGCGCTGCGGCCGGCCAGGAGATGGTGTAGGCAGCAAAAGGAGCCTGCGCCCGATGGCGCTCCTTTTTTAAATCAGCTGGGCCGCCCGGATTGGGCAAGGGAAGACCGGAGGGCGTCCTTCTCTTCGCCGCGTGCTCAATCCCTCCTGGGAGAGCTGCGGCCGGGCAGGAGATGGAGTAGGCAGCAAAAGGAGCCTGCGCCCGATGGCGCTCCTTTTTTAAATCAGCTGGGCCGCCCGGATTGGGCAAGGGAAGACCGGAGGGCGTCCTTCTCTTCGCCGCGTGCTCGATCCCTCCTGGGAGAGCTGCGGCCGGGCAGGAGATGGAGTAGGCAGCAAAAGGAGCCTGCGCCCGATGGCGCTCCTTTTTTAAATCAGCTGGGCCGCCCAGATTGGGCAAGGGAAGACCGGAGGGCGTCCTTCTCTTCGCCGCGTGCTCGATCCCTCCTGGGAGAGCTGCGGCCGGGCAGGAGATGGAGTAGGCAGCAAAAGGAGCCTGCGCCCGATGGCGCTCCTTTTTTAAATCAGCTGGGCCGCCCGGATTGGGCAAGGGAAGACCGGAGGGCGTCCTTCTCTTCGCCGCGTGCTCGATCCCTCCTGGGAGAGCTGCGGCCGGGCAGGAGATGGAGTAGGCAGCAAAAGGAGCCTGCGCCCGATGGCGCTCCTTTTTTAAATCAGCTGGGCCGCCCGGATTGGGCAAGGGAAGACCGGAGGGCGTCCTTCTCTTCGCCGCGTGCTCGATCCCTCCTGGGAGAGCTGCGGCCGGGCAGGAGATGGAGTAGGCAGCAAAAGGAGCCTGCGCCCGATGGCGCTCCTTTTTTAAATCAGCTGGGCCGCCCGGATTGGGCAAGGGAAGACCGGAGGGCGTCCTTCTCTTCGCCGCGTGCTCGATCCCTCCTGGGAGAGCTGCGGCCGGGCAGGAGATGGAGTAGGCAGCAATGGCAACATACAGACAACAATGGCAACATACAGACATCAGCCACCCATCCAGGCAGAGGCAGAAGGCATGTAAGGCATATGGATGATTCCCATCCCTGCCCGCCATCCACTACCATATATCCTGGCCTCATGGCTAATGGCCACCTGGACTCTGTCTACTCCATGCTAGCGTCAGAGATGTGCATGCAGTCAATCCCATAAATGTCCAGCGGATTGTCCAGGTCATGAGGATGTCCATGCAAACAGTCCATTTTGAAAGTTGAGATGTCCAACTCAGACATGGGCAGATGCAGGCCATCAGAAAGTATAAAACGGCACCACCATACATACATATGGTGGATTTTGCGATTTGAGAGTGCAACTGACACCATAGGGTCAGATGTATGGCTTCAAAGGCAAATATATCCAGTAGAAAGGGCCAACTGGTGCGCTAGGTTCTTGAAACACCCTACATCCTGTTTGGTTATGCTGGCACCAACTATAGTGCCCACCAGAAGGATCGTCTGTGGCATGTCATCAGTACACTCAATGCAATGTATCACTGCAACTGTGACATTGAGGATTGCAAGACGAAATGGATGGCAATTAAACACAAGACAAAGTTGAAGGCAGCCAAGCGAGGTCTTGATGATTGAGCACCAGTGCTGACTGAGCTGAAGGAAAGGGTGCTGGGCACCACTGACAAGGAGTCATTGAGTGTTGTCAGTGATCTGGATACCTGAGTCCTCACAGAAAACAGGTGGGTAGCATTCTTCTGTAATGTAAGGTGGATGGTCAGTCACCTTGCACCACAGCTGGCAGGGATTCTGGAACAGGCAGGTTGACATTTCCCAATCACCTATGGGTGCTGGGGCTGTTGGCGAGATAGTGTAGCAGTCCTTGAACGAAGGTGAGAGTGGTCTGGATAGTGTCAGCCAGGAGTCCAGTCCACACACATCAGACATGGGTATTCAGCACTGTCAGAGGCAGGAGGAATGAGCGTCAGGGTAGACAGAGCAGAGGGTGAGCCACAGAAACCACACCTGCAGGATGAAAAAGAGGATGAGCGCATAGAGATAGTGCAGGTGGAGGCAGATCAGGGCCATAGTTGCACAGTGGATTCACCTAGTGAGGAGGCAGTGACTGGGTTAGCAGAGGAGGGCTTGCCGGCCAACAATCGCAGATAGCAGCTTATCTGCTGTGGGAAGCAATTACAATGTCAGAACAAAGAGTTCCTTAAGCTGGAGTGGGCGCACACCAGCTTCCTTTAGAGCATTCTTTGTGCTGTAAGAGAGAAATGAGTCATGAGTGCATGCCGCACAAGTTAGAACACATCAGCCAGTCCCCAGCTACTCTAGTTTCAAATGTGGGCATTCTAGCATCTCACATTACCCAAACTATGTCAACCCATGGCAATGGGCCTCCATCGTTACCTGTGTGAATTACATAAACCCCCACAAATAGCAGAGCCCCAGGTCTGTGGACCCATAGACATAAGACATCCATGAGCAACATTCTTGGAGCACCCGCCCCCCTCAGCAATGGCACTCCCTGAGGTTCCTCGATGTCCAGTCTGCTTCACCATAGGTTGCTGCAGGGTTAGGCAAGGAAGGTGCTAGCTCCTTGGAGTCCAGTGAAAGTGTCCAGGATACCTTAAGCATTAACACATAGGCATTGACAGTTGCAGAGGGTCAGGGCAGGAGTGGGCTTGGGGTACAGGGTCACAGCAATGGCAGGGGGAGAGCATACCACATAGGCAGTGACATGCCTGTGCTGTACATGTATGGATGTACAGCAATGGTGAAAGGGGGTGTCACAGGGCATGCTGGCAGGGTAGGTATTGGTGGCAAGGGTTTGTGGGAAGTGGGAATGCAAAGGGATAGCTTCTCCACCAGCTGTAGGAGCAGGGGTGCCGTGGGGCTATGTGGGGGGTTTGGTTTGGTAGAGGGGACAGCGCAGTAGTGTTATGCGCAAATGTCAGGTGTTGGGCTGTTATGGCCTCTGCTAGGGCTTGATGGGGGGACAGGAGCTGTAGGGGGACATGCAAGAGATGGGCAAGGGATATAGGTAAGGGGGATGGGAAAGGGGATCCTTCTGTAAGCTTACTTTAATGCTCCAAAATGAAACACATACCTTAGGAGAAATGTTTCCACATCAGTCTGTTTCTTGTTCACTCTCCCTGTCTGTATGGCTGGCCTGTGATGTCTGCACTGCTGTCTGAGCCCTCCTCAGTATCATCTTCCTCAGGTGTGTTTTCTGGGGGCATGGGTTGTCACCTCCTCTTGGCTAGACTATGTAGCATGCAGCAGGCTATGAAGATTTGGCAGACCTTTTGCAGGCTGAACAGCAGCTTGCCCCTGACCTATCCAGGCAAGGAAAGCAAGTTTTTCAGCTGGCCAAGTGTGTGCTCGATGATGGACCTGCTTGCCCTGTGTGCCTGGTTGTAGCACTCCTCTGCCCATGTGGGGAAAAGATAGGAGTCATCAGACAGATTCTCAGTTGGTAGCCACGATCACCTGTGAATATGGAGGGGGGCAGTCAGAGGCCTTTGGTGGCCACATGTCACAGTGTTATCCCCCCACTACCATTTGTTAGCCTTGCTGTGTCTAACCCAGATGTTTGTTTCTCACTCACATGCTTCCTCCTCCTGCTTGGTGGCACTAGCTATGGCTCAGTCGGGAGCCTGCAGCTTACCAAGAAGCCAAACACCTGTAATCTCCCCACTGCAGAAGTGCTTGTGAATGTCTGATTGCACCAGGACATAGGCATTGTGGCATGACCCTGGGAAATGGGGAAAGACATCAGTTATTTCACCGTCACCATTGCAAACTACCTGCATGTCCATGGAGTTTTATGACTTGTGATTCCAGTAGGTTGCTTCCTTCAAACACAGAGGATGCAGGGCTACATGCATGCAGTCTATGGCACTGAGCACTGTGGGAAAACCTGCCATTTGATGAAAGTCCATTAGAGTCTTTTGGCACTGCTGGGCAGTGCTGGGAAAGTATATGTGGTGTGCCATCCTGGTGAGGAACGCTGCAAGGAACTATGTGAGACACTGTGACATGGCTGACTGACTGATGCCTGCCATGGCTGCCAGCATGGACTGGAATCTGCCAATCATCAGGAATGTGAGGGTTGTGATGACCTTGAAAGCCACATGTATGGGATGGCCTTGCTGTGTGCTGGCATGGAGATCTTGCTCTAGCTCCAGACACAACCGCTGTATGGTGGCTTTGTCAAAACAGAACCGCATTAAGCACTGTTCATCTGTGAGCCCCATGAACTGGCCTTTCAGACTGTAATTCTCTAGTATGAGTGTCTTCTGCACACCCTCCTGCTCTCCCTCTCTAGCTCCTTGTCAGTTGCTTCACCAAACCACCATGCATGTCTGCTTACCTACACCTACACTGGTGGGGACCCACCACTGCATGCCCCTCTCAGCCAACCACTTCCACCTACCCTGTGCTACCACCACCAGTACTTAGTGCTATGTGTTGTGTGCGATGAGAACATTGATGGATATGGATACACATATAGGAACAAAGGTCAAACAGACACACATCCTTCTCCACTCCTCCGCTCCTGCATATACAGACCAATGCCCGCTATCACTCTGCAATGGGGTTTGGCGAAGGGGGTAGGATGGGTGCCTGTGGTCGGGGTAGGGGGTGAGGGACCTAGAGGTGCCTATCAAGACTAGGTGAACAGGAGGGAGATGTACAGGGAACATGTTTGTGACACAGGGGTTCACTGGGCACAGCATGCAGCAGACGGCACCAACAGGTAGGCTCCTTTCCCTCTCTCTTTCATGCTCTCCTTCTCTCTGTCCTTCGCCTCCTCCTAACATAATTGCATTCACGGTCAGCATAGACAGCAATATCCCTTACCTGATTGTACTTTATAGCAGGTCTAGGCCAGAATGTCTGGCTGTCACACACAGCACGTCTGAGATGCTACATGAGATACGCTTTGGGTATCTACATCCTAGTTCTACCTTGGCCGCACCCTGGAATGCCCTCTGACATCCCCATTTTGGAACGTCAGCATTTGTGTGTGCCGGCCTCAGGGATTTCCAGATTTGTTCAGTTCTGAAATCATATTTTCAACATCCTGACCGGAAATACGTCCAACTTGATCTTTTTGGATGTCCAAACCATGTCCATCTCTTTGAAAAAAAAACCCTCAGTTAGTGGAGATTTCAACTAGGGGAGTAAGGGAATAAACGACTAGTCAAATGGAGAGAGAGACACCTGAGTGAAGTGCTTTGCATGCTAATGTCAGCACTTTGAATTTGAAATTGTAGGTGATGGGGAGTCAATGGTTTTTCATCAGTAGAGGAGTAGCATAGTTGAATTTGGAAGCAACATAGAGAAGTTAAGCAACTGCATTTTGAAAAAGTTGAGGCTTAGTCAGATTCATATTTGTAATGTCATTGAGAATGCTGTTGCAATAGTCAATCTGAGACATTATCAGTGTCAGCATAAGCATGTGAAGTGCGTGAAAATAAGGTATATTTTATAGATCAAAGTTTTCATAAAGTGAAAAAGAGCTCTTGATTATGGTAGCAATATGGGAATTTAATGTTAATTATGACTCAAGGAAGAAACTAAGAATTTTGAAAGTGTCAACTGTAGCAACTGTATGGTTGTCAATATTCAGAGTCAATGAAGCTGAGGATGTCAAGCCTGTAATTCACATAGCTTTGATTTTTGTGTGATTTAGTTTGATCTCATATGTGGAGAGCAGGTTTCTAATAGCTTGAAGACAAGAGTTTAATTGTGAAAGATCTGAGCTTTGATAACTGATGTAAGCATCTAACTGTATGTCAAATGCATAGTAGAAATCAATAATGTCAAAATCTTGTATGAGGGTGGCTAAGGGACTGAGAAAGATGCCAAAAAGTGTTGGGAAAAGAAGTGAGCCTTGCGGAACACCTGATGTGACTGGACAGATTTTGGATAGAGGAGAGTTAAATTGAACCTGAAATTTGTGATTACTGAGATAAGATGTGGACATTGTTTTACAATGTCAGACATACCGAGGCATGATAACTGAGCAAGTAAAAGTTGATGGTGGACCAAATTGAAAGCAGTGGACAGATCAAGTGGGACAAAGAAGTGCAATTTGTCTGGCATCAAGGTGTTTATGGATGTCACTGAGAAGAGTCATTAACAAGTACTGAAACCAGATTGTTTTGAATGTAATGTGTTCATCTTTTCTAGAAAATCATTGAGTTGTAGTAGGATGTTTCAATAATAATTTTTGAGAGGTAGGGTAAGCTGGAGATGGGCCGACAGTTACTTGGTTCAACTGCATTAAGTGATTTTTTTTTTAATTTTGGTACATTTAACGCCTGCTTCCAATCATCTGGTACAGTACTAGTTGTAGGTCAGTTTTAGCCATTAAAAGAACTGGTACAGAGAGGTCCAGATTGGGATCTTTAAACCATTTAGATGTAATGGGGCCAAGTGGACCTAATGAAGTGTAGATTGAAGTTGGTCCAATATATGTTTTTTAAGGAATTTGGTGTGTCCAGTATGTTAGAGGGATTTGAAGAGGAGAAAGATACCATGGTGATACTAACTAGTAAAGCTGCTTGAATGTTTATTATCTATTTAAAAAATAGGTTTATAAATCTGTGGCTGTTGGAAGGCTGGTTATCATGTCCTGGAATGGAAAAGTAGGACAGGTGGATAGCCGAAAGACCAGTGATAGAGCTGTTTTCTTTGATTTTGTGCATCATCTACAGTATTTGTTTAGAAAAATATTTCCTTTTTGCTTCATCAAGTTGTGACTTGTAAAAGCATTATTGAATCCTGACCTGCATACATAATCGGCAATCATGTGATGATTCCAGTTCCTTTCTGCTTTCTGTAGCTACCATTTTAATAGTCTAAGGCCAGAACAATACCAGGGATCAAATTTACTTTCTTTTAAACTAGGGTAATATCTAATGAATGGTATTAAAAAAGTGGGCATTCCAGCTTTTTACTTGGTCACATTTGTTAGCTGTTGGAAATCAGTTGGGAAGAGTAATGGATGTGACTAGAAAGTTTGAAAATTAGGAAACTATGGGGTGTGGATAGCAGAATTTAAAGTCTGAGACTGTTTGATAGTTGGCCAAGAAATATTGATAGATAACTTGATTAAGTAGTATTCCTACCAGCTTATCAGTAGAAAGGATACATTATAAGGAGAGAGAGAACTTAGAGTCAATGAAAAAATAGCATCTAAGGTGTGATTGACAGTAGTTGTTGTTAAGTGCCATTGAGTCGGTGGTGACTCATGGCGATCCTCTGAATAGTTGTCCTAAACTGTGTTTTGTCTTCAGTCAGAGGCTCATTGTTGATAGAGTGGCATCCATAGCTTCTGTTATTATATCGATCCATTTCATTGCTGGTCTTCCTCTTTAGCAATGACCTTCAATCTTGGCAAGCATGATGTCCTTCTTTAATGATTTGTCTCTTTACATGACGTGTCTAAAGTATGAAAGTGGAAGTCTTGGTTTCTGAACTTCTAAGGAAAGCTTAGGTTTGGTCTCCTGTAGTACTGATTGATTTGTTCTTCAGGCAGTGCATGGTATACACAGTAATCTTCACCAGCACTATAATTCAAAGGCATCAATTTTCTTCCTGCCTATCTTTTTCACTGTACAACTTTCATATCCATATGATCTTATTGAAAATAGCATGACCTGGACAAGTCAAATTTCTTTCTGGAGAGAGGCATCTCTGTTCTTGAGAATCTTGTCTCCGTCCTTCATAGCCATTATGCCAAGAGAAATGTGTCGTCGGATTTCTTGACTGCTTGTCATTTCTTTATTCGTTGATCCAAGCAGATTAAAGTTGTCCACTATTACTACTTTTTCTCCATCAATATGAACTTAGTGATTTTACCAGTTGTCGTCTTTAAGTTAAGTTGCATGCTCCTGATCTTAAGAAGCAAATGTTTCAGATTGTCTTCACTTTTATCCATTTATATGGTACCATCAGCATAGTGAAGGTTGTTGATGAGTCTTCCACCAATCTTCACACCTCGGTTGTCTTCATACAGTCCTGCTTCTCTAATGATTTGTTCTGCATATAAATTAAACAGGCAGGGGGAAAGTATAGAGCCTTGCTATACACCTTTGCTAATTTTTAAACCATTCTGTTTCTTCTAGTTCCATTCAAACTGTTGCTTCTTGGTCAATGTAAATGTTGCGCAAGAGAACTATCAGGTGTTATGGTATACACATCCGTCTTAATGTGGTCTAGAGTTTCTCATGGTTTACACAGTCAAAAAAGTGAACTGTTTGAGTAACTGGGCTACATTCTGGGAAAGGGAGGAGCTTTTCCAAAGTGATGGGCTCCACCTTAACTGGGATGGAACCAGGCTACCGGCATTAACCTTTAAAAAGGAGATAGAGCAGCTTTCAAACTAGATAATAGGGGAAAGCCGATAGTCACCCAAGAGTGCATGATTTGGAAAGATGTATCCTTGAAGGATACTAGCAAAAGAGGGAAGTTAGGGCATCCTGACAGATATTTTCTAATAAAGAGAAAAGTAAATTAGATGCCCTTAAGTACAGATCTGAAAGATTCCAAGTTACCCCTATTAACTGATAACCAGATTAATATGAATAAAATGAAACCTCTAAAATGCTTTTACACAAATGCTAAAAGTCTAAAAAATAAGATGGGTGAGCTGGAATGTATAGCACTAAATGAAAAGTTAAATATGAATGGCATCTCAGAGACCTAGTGGAAGGAGGACAACCAATGTGACACTGTGGGGTATATTTACTAAGCAGTCTTAACGTGCGCCCGACATTAGTGTGAAGGATGTCATAAAAGGAGTGGGCATGTCGGTCTTAACGTAGCAGTTCTGGTTACCATGCGATAAGGTACCTTTTTGTGCGATAGAGGGAGCCGTGGCACATCAACGCGCGTTAGCCTTAAGTAGGCGCGCTGACCTGCAAACACAGCAAGAGAGGTGTAGCACAATGGTTAATGCAGTGACTGCTGAACCAGGGGTCATGAGTTCAATTCCCCAGTGGGCTTAATGAGTAAGGCTGTCTGAGACATAACTCTTTACTCTAAAGCAGTGCTGCAGGAGGAATCTTCCTTTTTACATTAAACCAGTGCTATAGGAGGACTGTTCCTTCTGTACTTTAAACCAGTGCTGCAGGAGGAATTTTCCTTTGTACTTTAAATCAGTGCTGCCAGCAAAAACACCCTCACAGTGCTGTAATCCTCATGTGCAGTGCAGCATGGGTCCGAGTGGATTAACCCTATCCTGGTAACCACAGCAGTCTGTGTGGTGATCTGCAGTCCCTGTGTAGCCAGCCAGGGGTTTGTTTGCAGCTGTAGAACTGTAGCCCACTGGTTACTTCACTGCCTGTGGAACCAGAGGTTGTGGGTTTGAGTCCACAGTGGGGTTATTTATTGGGGCAGTTTTGTTTTTTTAATTTAAATCAGTACTGACAGCAAACAAACCCTAACAGTGCTGTAATCTTCAGGTGCCCCATAAGGTGCCTTATAAGGCACCTGAGGATTACAGCACTGTGAGAGTGTTTTTGCTGGCAGTCTGATTTAAATTAAAAAGGAAACTGCCCCAGACAGCCCTAATAAATAACCCCACTGTGGAATCAAACCCACAACCTCTGGCTCCACAGGCAGTGAAGTTACCAGTGGACTACAGCTGCAAACAAACCCCTGGCTGGCTACAGAAGGATTGCAGGTCACCACACAGACTGCTGTGGTTACCAGGATAGGATTAATCCACTCGTACCCATGATGCACTGCACATGCAAAGCAGCCATCTACAGATGATCACAAGATGGTGTATGCACCCCCACAGCACCTAGGCCTGGTAGGGGGTACTGACTGTGTGTGTTACTGGCACAGAGTAGCTACAGGCCGTCACAGTGTGCGGGTCCTCTGCTCACCCTGAGGGTGAGGTGGGGCGCCCAGCACCATGTCCACAGCACCTGTCTTAGCAGGTCCCCATTAGTGCGATAGGTAGTCCCTTCAGACACACCTATGATACACTTGTGTACATCTGTATATCCCAGTCACGTCTAGGCCTTGTGGACTATGATGCCCCTGCAATAGTGCATATCCTGTGTGGGTGCCATGGCCACATGATATATGGTGGCAGTAGAGAGGACCATCAACCTCAGTCCAGCTGGGGTACAGACAATCTCAGGGTAGTCCAGTGCACATCCATAAAGCAATAGCAGACAGACAGTAGGGCTTGAAATGCCCAGCTGCCCCCACCCCTATCTGACATTTTCCAGCAGCAAGCACAGTGAGTCTCCAGCCGCTGCACCCTGCAAGGTGTTCCAGCCATATACATACTAACTGCAGACAGTCTGCTAGCTAGTCCATGGTGCATGTTACCGGAGGAGATGTGAGCACACCCACCAAGCAGATATGTCAGTGATTGGGCCCCAGAAAAAGAACCCATATATATCACTGGACAGAAATACTATACAGCACTATGGGGGATCCTAGCCATGCCGTGGTCACTGCTCAGTCAGGGTGAGAGTGACCTCCTAGCAGGACATGCTGTGGCCACCCTGTCTGTGCAGGTGGTGGCTGGGCACTACAATGTCCCAGCCAGTGCCCTATTCCCTGTGCAGATGCATCCTGCCCAGGCCGCCCTGTCCGGGCTATACCCACAGTACCTTGCTCCTCATTATGCACATTGGCAGGCCAATACTGGCAACAGTGCTAGCAGTGTGGGCTGAGGAGGGTGTTGGCAGCCAACACATACTGGATAGACACACACTCCCCACACCTATGCCAGCATTGTGCAACTATAGAGGTGTTTGGCAGCCCTGGCCACCGCACCAGTCCTAGGCACAGTGCAGGCATGGCTATGGTACGCAATACTGTAGGAGTCACTCCCCAGGGTGGTAAACACTGTCAGACACAGGACCTGTAGCACACTCCACAGACATCAGAAAGGTTGCTATGATGCAGCTCACTCAGCAAATTGTGCTTAACTTAGGAATTACTATCTGCCAGTAATCATGGCAACCTTTTGATAGATGTGTACCGTATTCCCAAGTGTAGGGTGGCATTGCTAAGGTATGCAAGTGCTAGTATTGGGAGATGCACACAGGGCCCAAACTCCTGCCTCTCCAGGTGGCTTTGGATAAAGGAGCCTGTGGGTGTGGGTGTTTCTGCCCCTGTTGGCCTCTGCTCTAGGGCAGAGGTTCCCAACTCCAGTCCTGGTGGGCCAAACACTGTTCGGGTTTTCATGCTGTCCCTCATGAATATGCATGAGATACATCTGCATACCATGGGGGCGGCGCAGGGAAATGCAGCACAGGCATCTTTATTAGAGACAGCATGGAACCTGAATGGTGTTGTGCCCTCCAGGACTGCATTTGGGAGACTCTGCTCTAGGTAATGCGCATGTTTATGGTGTCTATGCTCTGTAGGGTAAAATATAGGCGTTTGAGGCATGTTTATGTTCTTTGCAGTAAAGGTTCTGTCTTTACTACCATGGTTTAGTAGTGGGTAAAATATGGGGACTGGGTTGGCAAGAGTCACAGCTGGGACTTGAACCTGTGCCTTTCTGCTTTTGAACACACTGGCTGTGTGCACTGCACCACTGTGTTGCTACAGCTATGGTGCATTCCCTGGGGATTTCATGACTGTTTGTCAGACAGGGCCTGTCTGTTGCAGTGCACAGCACCCACCTACACAGGGCTGCCACTGCCCCCTCCACCACCAGTACCCCTCTGCCACCATGCTGACATGTCCTTCTCCTGCTGGTGCGCCATCTCAGGCCATCCAGTGTGCGGGTAGGCGGCTGTCTATGGTGTGGGGTCTGGGGTAGGGGTGCCTGCATAGCTGTCCACGTGTCCCCCCAGCACCGCCGGCCAATGTTCTGTGCCCTTGGGGGTACCTGCTGGGTACTATCCCCTGTGACACTGTGGGAAATACACTCGTGCCCGTGTTGGGCCCTCATCAGTTGCTGTATGGCTGCTCTACTGTTTCAGCATTCGTATGGGGCAGCTAGGCATCACCCTAGTCCGCACTGTGGCCCAGCTGCACCACAGCATGTGCCGCCTGCAGCCCTCTGTGTCCCCTTTTCCAGCATCTTTCCAGTTGCCCGTTCCGACATGCCCACCCTGCTGTTGTGGGACATGTGCATGCCGTAGGAAACCTGTGCAATAGAAAGGGAGAACCCTGATCAGCGTTATTTCACTGTGGGATCATTCACCTTGTATGGGGACAGAGCATAGCCCCTTCCAAAATTGATATCTTTTTTTTGGAGCTTTCTCGGTAGTGTTTTTTGATGTTTCCCATTGATATCACTATTGCCCAGCTAGGTTATGTTTTTTTCCAGTTTGTTCAGGTCATTTTCAATGTTTATCTGCCCTTTTGTTCTGTGCACATGTATCACACTTATCACCTTTTGTAGGTTTCCCTGGCTTTGCTGTACATTGCTGACATAAATGGTTTCTCTTCCCTTTAAATCTACTCTAACACCATGCTTTCACTGGCGTTAGTTTTCAGCCCCGAAATCCACAGCATTAATGTGCAGGGAGCCTCTCCCCTCCAACTCTCTACCCATTGACCCCTTCTCTCCGCCCCTGGGGAGCCTTCCTCCGCCCTCAGGGAGCCTTTACTCCACCTTCAGCGCTTGTTTGCGCCACTGAGCACTTTAGCGCGCGATAAGGTGCCTTATCACACGGTAAAGCACCATTATCGCGTGCTAAGGTGCCTTATCGTGTGCTAACGTGTCAGAGCGCACATTAAGACGGTTTAGTAAACATACCCCTGTGATACCTGGGTATAAAATATATTGCAATGATAGGGTACATCAAATTGGTGGAGGGGTTGCACTCTGTTAGAGAGGGCAATGAGTCATATAGGCTTAAAGTTTTGCAGGAAACAAAATACAATGTATAATTTCTATGGATAGAAATACCATGTAAAAGGGAAGGCAATGGCAGTAGGGGTGTACTACTGACTGCTGGCCAGAATGAACAGATGATGAAATGCTAAGAAAAATCAGGGAAGCTAACAAAAGTTACAACACAGTGATAATGGGTGATTTAAATTACCCCAGTATCAACTGGGTCAATATCACTGCAGGACATGCTAGGGAGATAAAGTTTCTAAATGTAATAAATGACTGCTTCTTGGAGCAGCTGGTTCATGAACCAACAAGAGAAGTTTTTTGGACCTACTCTTTAGTGGAACATAGGATCTGGTACAAGAGATAAGGGTGTTGATTTAATAAATGGAAGAAAGATCATAAGGAAATCCACAGTACTACCTTTTAACTTTCAAAAGGGATACTATGATATAAAACAAGAAAAATAGTTAAGGAAAAACTAAGAAAAACAGCTGCAAAGATTAAAGATTTACATCAAACATGGGCGTTGTTTAAAAATACTATCTTGGAAGCCCAGACCAGATATATTCCATGCCTTAACAAAAGTGGAATGAAGGCCAAAAACCTGCCAGCATGGTTTAAAGGTGAGGTCAGGAGCCAAATGATGAAAACAGGAAACAACATAAGCACTGGTAGGTTAGATGCAAGGCATTGATTAGGCAGGCCAAAAGAAAATTTGGTGGGGGGGGGGGGGAAAGTTTGCCATGGAAGCAAAAACACATAATAAAAACTTTTTCAAGTACATTAGCAAAAAACCCTTTGAGAGAATCAGTTGGCCATTAGATGATAGAGGGGTAAAGGTAGGGTTAAGGGAGGACAGGGCTATAGCAGATTGAATAAATTATTTGCTTTGGTCTTTACTAAAGATGATGTAGGGAAGTTCTGCATGTCTGAAAAGGTAATATATTGGAAGAACTGAAAGAAATATTGATAAACCAGGAAGATGTATTGCAAGTATTTGATAAACTGAAGAGTAGTAAATCACCTGGACCAGATGGTGTACATCCAAGGTTGTTGGAAGATATGAAAAATGAGATTACTATTATCAGGTCTGCAATCTGTGAACTATCATTAAAATCATCTGAAGATTGGAGAATGGCAGTGTATCGCCAATTTTTAAAAAGGGTTCCAGGGGTGATCCAGGAAACTTCAGACAAGTAAGCCTGACATCAGTACAAGGCAAAATGGTAAAAACCATTATAAAGAATAAAATTACTGAATATGTAGATATTCATGGTTTAATGGGAGAAAGCCAACATGGATTTAGCCAAGGAAAGTCTTGTCATGCTCATCTGTAATATTTTTTAAAGGTGAGAGTAAACAAGTAGACCAAGGTCAACCAGTTGATATAGGGTACCTGGATTTTCAGAAAGCCTTTGACAAGGTCCCTCATGAGAGACTCTTGGCCAAATTAAAAAGTCATGAGATTGGAGGCAGTATACTATTGTGGATAGGGAACTGGTTAAAAGATAGAAAGCAGAGAGTAGGGTTAAATGGCCAATTTTCTCAATGGAGAAAGGTGAATAGTGGAGTACCCCAGGGGTCTGTGTGGGGCCCACTGCTTTTTAACATGTTCATAAGTGACCTGGACATGGGAATAACAATTGAGTTGATCAAATTTGCAGATGACACAAAATTATTCAAAGTTGTTAAAACACAAAAGGATTGTGAAAAATTGCAAGAGGACCTTCCTTGAAATTGGAAGACTGGATGTTCAAATGGCAGGTGAAATTTAATATGGACAAGTGCAAAGGTATGCACCTAGGAAAGAACAACCCAAACTATGGTTACACGATGAGAGGTTCCACATTAGGAACCACCACTTAGGAAAAAGATTTAGGTGTCATCGTGGATAATACATTGAAACCCTCCACCCAGTGTGTAGCGGCAGCTAAGAAAGCAAATAGAATGCTAGGAATCATAAGTAAAGGAATGGAGAATAAAACCAAGGATATTATAATGCATCTGTATTGTTCCATGGTTCGACCGCACTTTGAATACTGTATGCAATTCTGGTCTCCATATCTTAAAAGGAATATTGCAAAATTAGAAAAGGTACAGAGAAGAGCCACCAAAATAATAAAGGGGTTGGAAGGATACCCCTATGAGGAAAGGCTTAAAAGGGTTAGGGCTGAGGGGGGATATAATGGAGGTCTATAAATTAATGAATGGAATTGTAGGGGTAAAAATAGATCAGTTGTTTACTCCACCAAAAATTAGAAAGACTAGGGCACACAATGATGCTACAACATAACCCATTTAAAACTGATAAGTGAAAATATTTTTTCACTCAATGCTTAATCAAACTCTGGAATTCGTTATCGGAAGATGTAGTAAAATCTGTTAGTAAGGTTTGGACGATTTCCTGGATGAAAGGTCCATAAACCATTCTTAAAAAGGACCGGGGAAATCCACTGCTTGTCTTCGTACAAGCACTATGAAACCTGTGTGCTTTTGAGGAACCTCCCAGGTACTTGTGAGCTGGATTGGCCACTTTTGGAAAGAGGATACTGGGCCTTATGGATCTTGGTCTGGCCCAGTATTGCATTTATGATGTTGGAATATTTGTTTTCAAATTTCTGTTGATATTTTCTTATTTTTTCCATTTATAGTAAAAAATACCACTTCGTCTATACCTATGATTCAGGATAGTTCACATATTTCTGAATGATTGTGTTCCAATGGCCTGGCAATAGATTATCATAAAACAGAAGCGTTTATCATGTCTAACATATGAAGTGTGTGCCATCATTACTGTACAATGGAAGGGAATTCTATTCCCTTGCTTTCAAAGTGAAATATTTAGGTCTTTCTCTGGAGTTAGTTTGTCTTTAAGATTTCAAGGGCCCGATATTCTTCTAAGCAGACTATGCGCTGCTACAGCTCATAGTCCTGCCCATCGACCCTTAACCGCAGAGATTCAATGCTGGGGTCATACGCAACCTGGCATTGAATATCTGGGGATCGATGCACACTATGGAAGCCGCATTAGGTAAACGGAAAGCAGCGATATTATTTATTTTATTTATTTAGCGTACATTTGTATCCCGCTGCTTCCAGTGATCAGCAGCGGTTTTACACTTGGTGATGTTGGCTGTACCGGCCAGAATTACGAATGCATACAATGTGATTAGGGATGGGAGGAAGAGCACAGCAAAAACATGGGGTTACAGTTTACAATTGATTGTTATTAAGGGTTCACACGGTGTACTTACATAGATATTTACAAGTGACTGGTTGTTAGGACTTTACATATTACATTCTGTTCGGTTAGCTCCTATGCCAAAAGATAGGTGAGGGTTTTCCTCCTCTAAATTTTCAGTGCAGATCGCTAACTGGGCAGCATAAAATATCACTGCTGCCTGGTTATTGCGTGTCGTCACCTCTGCTCCTCCCCAGAATGCCCCCGACATGCCCCGATGCTAACTGGATAGCATTGGGGCATGTAGGGGAGTTAAAAGGGGATATTCAATGGCACTAACTGTGTAAGTGCCATTGAATATCCTGATTTAAGGCATTTACATGGTTTACTGTAACATCAACAAAGACAAAACCTGGAGCTGACTGTGGTACAGATCATCAACTACTAGTATGCAAACTCAAGCTAAAGTTGAAAAAGAGCAAACCACTCATGAATGCAGCAAAATATGACATTGAGAATATACCACTGGAATTTTTTTTTTTTTTTAAACTTTTATTTTCATTTTGCAACAAACAAAAGAAACAACACACCAAAGGAGACAAAACAATTATACAATAAGGAAAAGTAAACCCAATTACCCCCCACCCCCACGCTTCTTCTCTAGCTGATTATGTCAGCATGTGAGCGCTTCCAAACAACAGTGATTATACATCAAAACAATCAAAAGAGTATCTGCGATACAAAATAATCATGGGACAAAGATATATACAAATTTAGACAGTCAGATGAGAGCATTGAGCAGAATGTACATAGTCATTGAGCATCTTCCATTTAGACCGATGATGAGGAGTCTGAATGGGGGAAGCAAACATACGAGGTATTTGTTCATATTTACTGTAGAGACAGACATGATTCCACCATTCATTGGGGCTCAGCTGGGAGCTATTTTTCCAGTATTTCGTAATTAGGGAAATAGCAATGCCAAGCATAAAGTCCAAAAGGAAGTAAGCCGTTTTTGGAAGAGAGGGGATCCCCGCAGCTGAGCGAAGTCCCACTATCCTCCAAGAAAGGGGCTCTTGAAAGTGCAAAATAGACTGGATACGACCCCAGACCCGACGCCAGTAATACTGTAGTGCGGGACATTCATACATAACATGAGGTAGTGAACCAATGGCCGCATGACATGTCCAACAACTATTGCCCTGAGTAGTGTTCCATTTGGCTAATCTGTCAGGAGTGTAAAAACACCGGTGGGCTAGAAAGAAGAGTGTCTGAGTGAGTGAGGCGGATCGGGAGACCCGTGTCACTCTACTCCAGACTAGGCTCCATTGCTCCGGGGTCAAAGTCACATGCAATTCTCTCTCCCAGGCTTTCTGCGCTATAGGGGTATCCCTAGTTATAGCATTACATAAGGTTTTGTAAAAATTGGATGCTACACCCGGTGAACTACCGATAGATCGGATAGTCTCCAACCAACCTTGTGTAGGGGAGGCCGATGGCGGGAGCACCTTAGCACTCCGAAGGCAATGCTGAAGTTGCACCAACTGAAAGTAGTGTTTCGCTGGGAGACCAAATTCAATTTGCAATTCACTAAAAGTTTTCCAGCGACCTTCATGGAACAACTGACTAGGAATCCAAATGCCCCTAGTGTACCAGGGGCTCCACGCCATCGGCTTATTTTGTATTCGAAATCGAGTGTTGTACCAAAGTGGGAGCTTGTCTAACGGACAGAGTCGGGAGTCTAAAGATTGCATGAGATTATTAAAGGCACCTAAGGTATCTAAAAGCATTGGTGGAAAGTGGGAGTCTGATGGGAGAGTCATACCAGGGAGAAAAGTAAGAGGAATCGGTTTGCAAAGGTCCTCTTCTATGTCTAGCCACACAGGTCTATTCGGTACTGGATCTTCCAGCCAACGAGCGCCTTGTTTGAGAAGAAAAGATTGATGATACTTCAGGAAATCAGGGAATCTGACACCCCCATTTTCCTTATCTGCTTGCAGCTTATGTTTCGCTATCCTAGGTGTCTTGTTTTGCCACAAGTATCTAGTCAGAAGGCCCTCTATATCTTTATATATACGTCGAGGGAAGAGACAGGGCAACATTTCTAAGATATAATTCACTTTCGGAACAATCATCATTTTTATGGTTTCTAATCGACCCCACCAGGTAAGTGTTAAAGGAGTCCAGCGGTGAGTAAGCGCCCGGACTTTAGAGGTTAAGTCTTTGGCATTGAAGGAGATAGTGTCTTCCAAAGGAGAACAATAGTGAACCCCAAGGTATTTGACCATGCGAGGTTGCCATAAAAAGGGGAAGGGTTGCATATCTGCCTGATGAAGCAAAGGATTTAATGGAAAGGCTACCGACTTGGTCCAATTTATCTTATAACCGGACAGTTGTGAGTATTTACCAATTTGCTCTAGGACAGCCGGTACTGAGTCTATAGAGACAAAAAGCATAAGATCATCAGCATACGCTGAAATTTTGATTTCCCTATGGGTGAAGGGGACTCCATGAATCTCCTCCGATTGCCGGATTAGTAAAGCCAAGGGTTCGAGTGCAAGATCGAAGAGAAGTGGAGACAGTGGGCATCCCTGGCGAGTGCCGCGTTGAAGGGGAAAAGGCTGAGACTTTAAAGCATTGGCACATATACTGGCTGTAGGCTGTGCGTACATGGTGCGAAGACAACGGAGAAAACCTTCCCCGAATCCGTACCAGCGGAGGACTGCAAACAGGAAGGGCCACTCTAAGCGATCGAAGGCCTTCTCAGCATCAAGTGAGAGGCCAACAAATGGGCGATCAAGATTAACTGCGGTAGTCAGTACATGGCAGAGAGTCCGAGCATTGTCAGCAGTTGATCTACCAGGAATGAAACCGCATTGATCTGGGTGTATTAAGGTAGGCATCCTATCCGAGAGCCGGGTAGAGAGAATGGTGGCAAAGATTTTATAGTCCGCGTTTAGGAGGGAAATTGGACGATAATTTGCTGTTAGTTGCGGGTCTCTCCCCTCTTTCTCAAAAACTACTACATTTGCCATTGAAAAGGACCCAGAAGGAGAACCCTCCTCGGCCAGAGCAGAAAAATAAATTTTCAAAACTGGAGCTAAGTCAGCGTGAAAGGTTTTGTAGAATTCAGCAGGGAGACCGTCTGGGCCTGCGGCTCGACCTGAGGCACATTTCTTGATAGCAGAATGAATTTCTGAGACAGTAAATGGTGTGTCCAAGGCCACTCTATCTTCGTCAGATAGGGTCGGTCTTTGTACCCCTGAAAGTAAGCGTTCAAATACATCTGGCTCAAAATCACATTCAGATTGATAAAGCCGAGTATAAAAATCACGAAAGAGTTCTAAGATTTCGGTATCTTTAGTGACCAAGCCCCCCCCCGACGGATTACGGAGGGCGGTAACACGCTTGGCTTCTTTTCGACCTTTTAGGGCATTTGCTAATAATTTGCCAGCACGATTATTTTCCCGATAATATAGCCCTTGTTGTGATTCAATATTTTTAACAGCAGCAGTGTACAAAAGCTGATTGTATTGAAAACGCAAGCGTTGTAAACGGAGTAAAATACATGGGTCAGTACGGGACGTGAGGAGACGCTCCCCAGCTTGTATCTGCTGCTCTAGAATCAGTAAATGCTGCTTTCTTTGTTTCCCCTGCCGAATTTGATAGCTAGTTATAGTGGCACGGATAGATGCTTTAAAACCCTCCCACCAAGCCCAGCTCGCTGTGTCATGGGGTGAGTTAAAATGAAAATAATCTTGGATAGCGGCCTTTATATCAACCTGAAAATCTCTTTGACCCAGTAGGGATCTATCAAAAAACCAAGCTCGGGGAGAATCGTCCCGCGCAGTGACACGTAATGATAAAGATATGGCAGCATGATCTGAAATATGGAGAGGATGAGTCCTAGTCGTGTCTACTTGAGAAATCAGTGCTTTGGAAATGAGAAAGAAATCTATTCTAGATTGGGAGTGATGGGGGGCAGAAAAGAAAGTGAACTCTAAGTCGGAGGGGTGAAGCAGCCTCCATATATCTACCAGCGCAAGATCTTGCATCAGAGCTGTAAGGGTTGCAAGACTCTTGGGTGGACTACTCGTTCTAGGCGGCTGTCTATCTATCAGAGGGTCTAACACTTGATTAAAGTCACCACCAAGTATTAATGGAGTATTGGCAGAGGCCTGTGCCAACTGCGCAATACTTGCATAGTAAGCAGGGTTGTCCACATTCGGGGCATAAATGCAAATACATGTAAATTCACTATCTCCAACCTTAAGATGTACTCGGGCCCATCTACCCTCCTTGTCAGCGCTAGTATCAATTACAGTAGCTTGCAAAGATTTCTTAACCAGAATGGCTACCCCGCACCGTTTGGAAACGGCGGGAGAATAGGCAGCCACCATGTAAGGCTTAACATTGAGTTTCAGTGTTTCAACAGAGTTTAAGTGCGTTTCCTGAAGAAACGCTAAATCAGCATGCTCATGGCTAAGATAGCTAAGGATTTTCTTTCTTTTGATTGGACTATTAATGCCCTTTACGTTGAGTGATAAGATTTTACATAAAGCCATTCAGACAAGTTAAAAATTCTGAGCATGATAGCGCACCTAATTTCACAATGTCCCTCATATTGACTGTATCTGGCTGTACATATGGCATAAAAGAAAATAAGCTTAGATAATACAATGAAGCGCCCCACATTAAAAAAGAAAAACTGCAGCGCGGTAGAGAAGAAGCAGAACCCCAAAAATTACTGGCGACCATGTGTCTGCGGGGAGAAGCCCCAGAGAAGGCCGAAATTGAAAAAACACATAACCTGTAGGACTGTGCTTGCTCCGAATCCGACCGAGGCACACATCATGGAGGGATAGGAGACCACAAAACAAAAGTCATAGAAAGAAAGAAAGAAAGTCCAGGTAGTCTCTGTGCTTGACTATGACCGCCGCATCGGGCCCTTCAAAATGGCGGACAGAGCCGGCAAATAAAAGTCCACGTCGTTGGATTAGCGCATCTGCTCTGCCTCTTTGGAGTCTAAAAATGTTGATAGTAGATCAGGATCTTCGAATGTCCTGGTTTGGTTGTGAAGAGTCACTCGGAGCTTCGCGGGATACAACAGGCCAAAGCGAGCCTGTAGCTGTTGAAGTCGAGGGCGAAAAGCAAGAAGTTTCTTCCGTCGGTCAACGGTAGGCTTTGCCAAATCAGGGAAGAAGGAGACTTTGTGACCTTCAAATTCCAAATGATGGTTCGCCCGGGCAGCATTTAAAATTTGTTCCACTTGTTGATATCGTAGCAAGCGAAAGATAATAGGCCGGGGGGTCGTTCGGTTGAGCGCCATGTGGGTAGGAACACGGTGTGCACGATCGATTTCCAATTCTTTATGAAAGGTGATCTTCAGCAAGGAGGGAAGAGTTTTGAGCAGGAATTCTCTCATATCTCCCGCTTCCACCCCCTCCGGTATTCCAATGAGCCTCACATTGTTGCGACGGGCTCGATTATTGCTATCTTCTAACTCCTTTTGAAGATTCTGTATCTGGCGCTCAGCCTTGTCCAGTGCGCCCAAGCGCACCGCGTGCGAGTCGAGGACCCCCGCCATATTGTCCTGCCGTAATGAGAGACTTTCAAGTCGGTCCTGGAGCACTCCAAAGTCTTCTCGCAGGGCTCTAAGCGCTTCTCCATTGGACTGCACCAATTCCTTCACGCCGCGTAGTTCCTCCAAAATCTCCAGGTGCATTTCGGGGTTTTCACGAAATGGAACCATCTTCTGTGGGGAGGACACCTCTGTTTTGGAGCGTTTTCCGTGAGAAGAAGAAGGAGACCCGAAGTCCAAGCGCGCTGGTTTATGGGCCGCCATCCCCCCCGATGTACCCCGGTCAGCCCGGAGCGAAATAGTAAGTTTATATAGGTATTAAGTCAGGATTCTAAGTAGGCCTCTCGGGAGCTTCAGCGCGAAGCGTCTTACCCGCTGGACATCAGGCTCCGCCCCCATACCACTGGAATTTAAAGACTGCCTGCAAAATCGATTTGCTGCTTTAGATAAAAATGACAGAACTCCAGAAGAGTTATGGAATGACATCAAGGTTGTGTTCGAAGAAAGCGAGAAGTCTCTACAAAAGGTGAAAAAGCAAAATCGGCCAAAATGGATGACGGAAAAAACTCTGAAAATTGCCCAGAATCACAGAGAAGCTAAAGCCAGAGGAGAAAGAACGACAATCGCAGAACTCAACAGATTTCCAATGTGCAGCAAGACAGGACAAGGAAAAGTACTACAATGACGCATGCAAGGAAATAGAAGCAGAAACTATTAGAGGAAGAACAAGATCAGCTTTCCTAAAGCTACGAGAGTTAAAGAAAAAGTTCCACCCTCGAATTGGAATGTTACAAGATCCTCAAGGTTCTATGTTGAATGATTCTGAGAAGATCAAGAAAAGGTGGAAGGAATACACAGACAGGGGCGGCCCAAGGGGGTTCATGGCCATGTGTGGAGACTCGGTGCAGGGCCTCATTTGCATAAATATTTGCATAATGTTACCATACACTAACTTTTAGTAAACATGCCTCTTAATGAGTGTATGGATAAAGAAAGACTAAAAGATTTCTACATTAATATAATCCAGTGCCAACTGCCAGGCACATTAGGAACTACTACAAACACTGCCCATTTAGAACCCATAACAAACCCGCCATATCATAACAGCACTATCAGGACTCACAAAGCACAAGACCCTACCTATCAAAAGGCAACACTACAAATATTAAACCAATACGTTTCAGAGAACAACAATACATGACCTACTGGGGAAAGAGAACAAGTGGCAATGTCAAATAGGAATTACATAAACAGAATACCTCAGCTCAGTTACACGTGCAGAACATAGACCGTCACCAAACAAGAAATCACAATGTAGAAACAGGAAGACAATAATTAAACTGGGAACTCCAAAAGCCCAACAACACTGTAGAAATAAAACTATAAATTAATTTCCTCTTGTACAAAACAAAGCGGAGACGTTAATGATGCACATTTCCCAGAGCTGGCATATTTCAGTTAGTAAATTCAATAAAGAGATATTTTTCTACCTTTTGTGCATTTTTTTTCAGTTGCAATTGCTCCAGCAACTTTCTTCTGGTTTCTTCATGTCTTCTGCTAACTCTCCATCGTCTGCTGTCCATTTGTCCTTTCTTCACTCTTCTAGTTTTTTTTTCCATTCTCTCTATATCTGCTTTAACATACTAATCTCTCTCCCTTTGCTCTTTCCTCATTCCTATTTCATCCACTCAAATTTTACCCCGCCATCCTCAATCCCCACTTACTCTCCCAAAATCCGGCCAATTGTAGATTTGTCTTCCCTCCCACACAAAATATTTTTTCCCTCTCCATTTCATTCTCCCAACTCCATCCCATTCTAATCCTCCCCCAACATCAGCTCCCTTCTAGTTCAAGCCCCACCCAGCATCCGCTCCCTTCTAGTCCCCGCATCAGCCCATTTCCAGTCCTAGCTCCCCCATCCGAGTCCCTCCATCAGCTCATTTCCAATCCCAGCTCCCCCAACAGCCCATTTCCAGTTCTATCCTAGCCCTCCATCAGCCCATTTCCTGTCCTAGCCCCCCCTCACTCAGCCCATTTCCAGTCCTAGCTCCCTCCCCTCACAGCCCATTTCCATTCCAAGCCCCCCTCCCCATCAGCTATTTGTAGTTCAAGCCTTCCTTCCACTCAGCCCATTTCCATTCCAAGCCCCCATCCCCAACAGCTATTTGCAGTTCAAGCCCTCCTTCCACTCAGCCCATTACCAGTCCTAGCCCCCCCCCATAGCCCATTACCAGTCCTAAGCCCCCCAAAAGCCATTACCAGTTCTAAGCCCCCAATCAGCCCACTTCCAGTCCTAAGCCCCCATCACCCAATTTTAAGTCTTAGCCCCACATAGCCCATTACCAGTCCTAACCCCCATCAGCCCATTTCAAGTCCTAGCTCCCCCTTCCGAGTCCCTCCATCAGCTCATTTCCAATCCCAGACCCCCATCAGCCCATTTCTAATCCCAGCCCCCCATCAGCCCATTTCTAGTCCTTTCCTAGCCCCACCATCATCAGCCCATGTCAAATCCTAGCTTACCTCCACTCAGCCCATTTCCAATCCCAGACCCCCATCAGCACATTTCTAATCCCAGCCCCCCATCAGCCCATTTCTAGTCCTTTCCTAGCCCCACCATCATCAGCCCAAGTCAAATCCTAGCTTCCCTCCACTCAGCCCATTTCCAATCCAAGCCCCCCATGAGACTACTTCCAGTTCTATCCCCTCCATGAGTCCATTTCAATCCAAGCCCCCCCAACAGCCCATTTCCAGTCCTATCCTAGCCCTCCATCAGCCCATTTCCTGTCCTAGCCCCCCTCACTCAGCCCATTTCCAGTCCTAGCTCCCTCCCCTTACAGCCCATTTCCATTCCAAGCCCCCGTCCCCATCAGCTATTTGCAGTTCAAGCCCTCCTTCCACTCAGCCTTTCCAGTCCTAGCCACCCCCCAGCCCATTACCAGTCCTAGCCCCCCCATAGCCCACTTCCAGTCCTAAGCCCCCCATCAACCCACTTCCAGTCCTAAGCCCCCCATCACCTCATTTTCAGTCTTAGCCCCCCCATAGCCCATTACCAGTCCTAACCCCCATCAGCCCATTTCCAGCCCTCGCCCCCCATAGCCCATTTCCAGTCCTAGCCCCCCCATAGCCCATTACTAGTCCTAACCCCCCATCAGCCCATTTCCAGTCTTAGCCCCCCATAGCCCATTACATCCTAACCCCCCTCCATTAGCCTAATTCCAGTCTTAGCCCCCATAGCCCATTACATCCTAACCCATCAGCCCATATCCAGTCCTATCCCCCATCAGCCCCCAGCCAGTCTTAGCCCCTCCCATAGCCCATTAGTAGTTCTAACCCCCCATAGCCCATTACCATTCCTAACCCCCCTCACACATCAACCCACTTCCAGTCTTAGCCCCCCCCCATAGCCCATTAGTAGTACTAACCCCTGCATAGCCCATTACCAGTCCTAACCCCCTCGCCCCATCAACCCACTTCCAATCTTAGCCCCCCCATAGCCCATTACCAGTCCTAACCCCCCTCCCCCCATCAGCCCTGACAGATTAAAAAAAAATGGCTGCTGCCGCCGCTGCCACCGTGGCAGCGGCAGAATCAAATGTTCCGCCGCAGGGCCCCGCCTGCCCGGCAGAGCCTCCCTTCACCATCAGCTCCAGAGTCCCTCCCAATGCGCGGGCTTTCAGAGCCGCGAGAGGTCAGAGAAGCTCTCGCGGCTCTCCAGGGCTGGCTCTCCAGGGCAGGCTATCTCTAATGCATATACATCTCATGCATATCATTAGGGATATCCCGAAAACCTGCAGGGTTGCAGACCTCCAGGACCGGAATTGAGTAGCTCTGCCATACACTAACTTTTAGTAAGCATGCCTCTTAATGAGTATATGGATAAAGAAAGACTAAAAGATTTCTACATTACTATAATCCAGTGCCAACCGCCAGGCACATTAGGAACTACTACAAACACTGCCCATTTAGAACCCATAGCAAACCCGCCATATCCTAACAGCACTACCAGGACTCACAAAGCTCCATACCCTACCTTTCAAAAGGCAACACTGCAAAAATAAAACCAATACATTTCAGAGAATAACAATACATGACCTACTGGGGAAAGGGAACAAGTGGCAATGTCAATTAGGAATTACATAAACAAAATACCTCAGCTCAGTTACACATGCAGAACACAGACCATCACCAAACAAGGAATCACAATTTAGAAACAGGAAGACAATTAAACTGGGAACCCCAAAAGCCAAACTTGGAATGTACAACAACACTGTAGAAATAAAACTATAAATTAATTTCCTCTTGTACTAAACAAAGCGCAGACGTTAATGATGCACATTTCCCAGAGCTGACATATTCCAGTTAATAAATTCAAAATAAAGAGATATCTTTCTACCTTTTGTGCATTTTTTTTCAGTTGCAATTGCTCCAGCCACTTTCTTCTGGTTTCTTTGTGTCTTCTGCTAACTCTCCATCGTCTGCTGTCCATTTGTCCTTTCCTCTCTCTTCTAATTTTTTTCCATTCTCTCTCTACATCTGCTTTAACATACTAATCTTTCTCCTTTTGCTCTTTCCTCATTCCTATTTCATCCACTCAAATTTTACCCCTCCATCCTCAATCCCCACTTACTCTCCCAATACCCAGCCAATTGTAGATTTTTCTTCCATCCCACACAAAATATTTTCCCCCTCTCCATTTCACTCTCCCAGCTCCATCCCATTCTAATCTCCCCCAACATCAGCTCCCTTCTAGTTCCAGCCCCACCCAGTATCCACTCCCTTCTAGTCCCCGCATCAGCCCATTTCTAGTCCTAGCCCCCCCCCATCAGCCCATTTCCAGTCCTAGCTCCACCATCCATTTCCAGTCCTATTCAAGTCCCTCCATCAGCTCATTTCCAATACCAGCCTCCCATCAGCCCTTTTCTAGTCCTTTCCTAGCCCCACCATCAGCCCATGTCAAATCCTAGCTCCCCTCCACTCAGCCCATTTCCAATCCAAGCCCCCCATGAGCCTACTTCCAGTTCTAGCCCCTCCATAAGTCTATTTCAATCCAAGCCCCCACCACAGCCCATTTCCAATCTTAGCTCCCCCAACACCCAATTCCCTGTCCTATCCTAGCCCCCTTCATCAGCCCATTTCCTGTCCTAACTCCCTCCCCTCACAACCCATTTCCATTCCAAGCCCCCATCCCCATCATCTATTTTCAGTTCAGGCCCCACTTCCACTCAGCCCATTTCCATTCCAAGCCCCCTCCCCATCAGCTATTTGCAGTTCAAGCCCCCCCTTCCCCTCAGTCCATTTCCAGTCCTAGGAACCCCCCCCAACCCATTACCAGTCCTAGCTCCCCATAGCCTATTACCAGTCCTAAGTCCCCATCAGCCCACTCAGTCCTAATCCCATCAGCCCATTTCCAGTCCTAACCCCCCATCACCCAATTTTCAGTTTAAGCCCCCCATAGCCCATTACCAGTCCTAAACCCCCATCAGCTCACTTCCAGTCCTAACCCCCATCACCCCATTTCCAAACTTAGCTCCCCATAGCCCCAGTCCTAACCCCCTATCAGCCCTCTTCCAGTCCTAACCCCATTAGCCCATTTCCAGTCCTACCTCCCACCCCAAAAGTCCAGGGAAATTTAAAAAAAACCAAAAAAGCTGTCTGCTGCCGCTGCCACTGCGGCGGCAATGGCAGAATCACATATCCCGCGGGGCCCCCCCCCAACAGAGCCTGCCCTCCCTGCATCAGCTCCGTCGGCTTTCAGAGCGCGAAAGGAGAGTTTCTCCCTCGCGGCTCTGTTAAGCCCGCGGGGGCTGATGGGAAAGTCCCATCAGCCCCTGCGGGCTTAACAGAGCCACGGAAGGGAAACTAGTCTCCCTTCGAGCTCTGAAAGCCGACGGAGCTGATGCAGGGAGGGCAGGCTCGGGGGGGGGGGCGGGATATGCGATTCTGCCGTTGCCGCTGCGGTGGCAGTTGCAGTGACAGCAGACAGCTCTTTTTTTTTTTTTTTTTAATTTACTTTGCAAGCAGAATGTTCTTTGCGTGGGGCCCCTTGAAACGCAGGGCCCTGTGCAAAAAACATTCTTGCTCAATGGACGGGCCGGCCCTGCTCATCAACAACCTTCGCTATGCTGCTGATACTACATTACTGGCTGAAAGTGAAGATGATCTGAAACATTTGCTTCTCACAATCAAAGAACATAGTCTCAAAATGGGCCTGCACCTTAATGTAAAGAAGACAAAGATTATGACAACTGGCATAATCAACAGGTTCATCGTTGAAGGAGAAGAAATTGAAATCATGAACAACTTTAACCTACTTGGATCAACTATCAATAAAGAAGCAACAAGCAGTCAAGAAATCAGACAACACATTGCTCTTGGCAGAATGGCTATGAAAGACCTAGATAAGATTCTCAAGAGCAGAGATGTCTCTCTCCATACAAAGATTCAACTTGTTCAAGCAGTGGTATTTTCAATAACATCATATTGATGTGAAAGCTGGACAGTGAAAAAGATAGACCGGAAGAAAATTGATGCCTTTGAATTATGGTGCTGGCGCAGAATACTGTGTATACCATGGACTGCCAGAAGAACAAACCAGTCGGTACTAGAGGAGATCAAACCTAAGCTTTCTTTAGAACCTCAGATGACAAGACTTTGACTTTCATAATTTGGACACATCATGCGAACAGAGAGATCATTATAGAAAGACATCATGCTTGGCAAGATAGAAGGTCAACGCAAAAGAGGAAGGCCAGCAATGAGATGGATCAATACAATAACAGCAGCTGGGTACCAGTCTGTCAACATTGAGCCGCCTGACTGAAGACCAAACACAATTTAGGATAGCTATCCAGAGGGTTGCCATGAGTCGACTCCGACTCGACGGCACTTAACAACAACAAACCTTGTAAATGCCTTTCAAATATCAGGCCTCAAGTTTTTAAAGTATTGTGTGCTGTTTTTATTTTAATTAAATATTGTGTGGATGTGAAAACAATATCTTTGGTTCAATGATTTTAAAACAGTGGTTCAGTTATTATTTCTTCGGCATATTGATTATTGTAATATCATATATCTCGCCTTCCTAACACAATGATTAAGGGGGTCATTCTGAAACATGAATAAGCTACCTAGATGTGCAGGATAGACATTTTTCTCGCAAAAACATCTAGAACTGTATTCTGAACCTTCATGGCCCTGTACGTAGATGACACTAAAACAGGGATCTCAGAACGTGGGCAGAAGCGGGCAGAATGGCAGCCACAGAGACGTATAAATCATATTCAGGAGAGGCCCATGCATATCCGCAATATTCCCCACATATGTCCATGTTATACCTGTGGAAACATAGAATAAGGGCAGGACTTTGAAGCTTTTCTGCTCTGCTCATCAATGCAGCCCATAGTGTGGGAATGGATGTGACACCTATCCTGTGCACTGGTCTGTCTGCAATCTGGAAAAACACATAATGCAATCATAGAGAGCAGAAAGCAGAGGAGAGTGAGGTTGTAAGTTAAAAAAAAAACAACTTGAATAAACACTCCTACAAATATATTTGGAAGAGCACTAGTGTGCATTCTGGCTATGCTATCTTTTGCTGTGTGTGCTAAAGGGGTAAAGGTTGGGTTTCCTAACACTGCCCAAATCCTGAAAATGAGACTGGTGATGGAGTTCTGGTGCGATAATTTTACCCCAGCTATCGTTGAAAGGTGCAGCTCTCAGCCGGCTTGAGCTGTTCGCTCTACAATTTGCTCTATTCAATGTTTACATTCCCCAGATGTAGATAAGTGCAGTTATGTGTTTTATGGAACCACAATATTGGGTGATGTATTAAGCCAGTGGCTATATGTCATATATTTTGTGCACAGTTCACTGTTTAAATACAGTAAAAATGGATTATGGCCCAGTCAAAATGCAAGAAATTCATTGGCTGCTGATGAAATTCCATTCACCATTTTAAGCATTATGTTTACTTCCTGAGAATTTGCATAATAATGAGGTCTCTGAATTATCAAGTTTGTTTCACTGTTATGAACCTATATGCTCACTGCATTCAAAAGGGCTGTTAACTTTGCCTGTTCTATCTGTGACACAAAAAATTGATTTGCTCTCATGCCGTTCCACACCTTTGGAATCAGTTTCTTATCAAGTTGTACATGGAGAAAGATCTCCTGACTTTTAGATAGAAATTAAAGATGCTTTTGTTTTTAACTGCTTTTTAATTTATTCTTAGACTATTTTTGTATGTGGTCCTAAAGGGACTGATTTTATAAAGGATCTGCAGAAAGCTGCATGCTAATTACATATGTACAGTAAGTTCTTATTTAAAAAGAGTTATGCACACGAATGGGCATTTATGTGCATGCCTTAGCCAATCACTATTCTGTAAGTGTGTGCGTAAGTCCTATTGCGTATACTTTCAGTTTGGGTAGGCACGGGGTGGAGCTTGGTGAGAACATGGGCGGAGCCTAAATTTATATTCCTAAGTTATAAAATATTGCAATTTAATGCATGTTTCTCAACAATGCCTGCTCTAGTATAGGCATAACTGCATACTTCATATTATAAACTAGGCTTCAAATACGAATGTGGCATTGTGACTTAACTGCATGGGGGTTTATAAAAGTACCCTCCATGTATGTATATGATTTTGAAATATATGTAATTTGTTCTTCTAGATTTTAATTCATAGGCAAATAATAATAATTCTTATTATAATTATATCCTGAAAACCTGACTGGTTTACAACCCTCCAGGATTGTATTTTGTTTTAAGTGAGCTGCCTTATCAGTTCTGGCTTAAATATTAGGGAGGCCTTGAAGTTATGGACTCAATTCAAAATTAAAACAAAAGTTCATTACCATTGTTCTGGTTCGGAGCCTGTTTCAAGCCACTCTCCTTTTTATAGCTGTCTTTTTAATGATGTTATATGTATGTAATGTGCCATAAGTAGTGGTCAGGTTCCATTGACATCTATGCTTTACAATGACATAATTTATTGTCTAATAAAACCTAATGTGCCGTACATTCTGGCCAGGTGCAAATTGATTGACTGAACAGTAAGTTTTAAAATTAAGTAGGTCATGCATTATGTTACTTACAAGAGTTGGTACATCCATTTTAAGCCTGCCAACAGAACAATGATTGGCTGCTTTGTTAATGATCCATTAAAAATGCATGTACCGAGTGAAGCCTAGTTTATTAGACTGTTTGTGACCTGTCCATTAAAACAAACAATTTTACCTGTATTCTACCTACAACGGTAACTTTCATTCAGCCAGGGATGGTTCAAGGTGTTGGCACCCTAGGCAAGCCTTAAGCCTTATGCCTCCCTCCCGACTGTCAGGATCTATTGTTTAGCTTTGATTGTTCTGCTTCCCCCCCCCCCCCCTTCGAAACTGCCACCCTAGACAACTATCTTGTTTTCCTAATGGTTGGGCCGGCTCTGCGTTCAGCATTTATTAACAATGATTGCTGAATTATTAGCAGCAAATCCTAAAAATAAATGTAATTTTCAAACAACCCATGTAGAAGGAAAATCCTTGTAGTCTTTGACTCTGCATTTAACATTTCAAAGAGAAAGTACTTGCATACTTCACCTTTGAAAATTGTTCATAGGTACAAAGGACCTGCAGACTTTGGACTTGCTTTTTTCTTTGCTCATTTTTGGAAAAAGTAGTACACATAGGGCCCAGATTAAGGAACAGGCAACATAGGCAACTGCTCCTGATGACAAGCTGGTTCCCTGAGCATATAAATTCTCCTGCAACTCAGGCGCACAGTCCTTTTTAAAGCCGGCACATCGAGGGACCACCAGCTGCATCCGGGGATCGGCATCAGGACTCTCCGCACCAGATCACACTCCTTCTGCATGCATCGGGGCTCGGATTCGGGGCGCTCCGCACCAGATTTTGATCAGTGCAGCTTCTGTTCGGGACTGAACGATAGGGCTCTCCGTACCAAACTGTAAGTGAGGGAAATTCCCTACTGGGGCTCATAATCGGAGCTCTCCATACCAGACATCGCCGATTCAACTCAAGGCAGGCAGAGGAATCCCCCCTCCACAATGCATATCTCTGCCACATTGCTTCTTGTTCCTCCTCCACTGCCTCAACTTCCTGCTGGCTCCCTAAGCATATAAATTCTCCTGCAACTCAGGCGCACTGATATCTGGTGGGCCCGCACCTAAGGGCCGCGCCAAAGGGCCCTTAGGCATGGCCCATGAAGCGGGGATTCTGAGTGGCACCTTTCATGGACCTGTAAGCTCAAAGGTATCGCTGCAACAATCAGGAAAGCTGAAAACTGCAAATTTAATTGTTTACCGGCTCCACTAGGGTCACCATGACAGCATATATGCTTGCTAGAGTGGTATTATATATTCTACTGTTGTCCTCTCTCATTACCTATATCTGCTCTCAGCTCATTCAAATATTTGTTATACTATTCCAATTATACACTGCCACAACACACACACACCCCTAACATCTACCTTACTAGAGAAACATATAAACCACAACATAATAAAAGTTAGACAGAGACTCACTTACGTTACACCTTTAACCTCTCCTCCACATAATGAACATAAACTCACGCCCATAGAGACAATACTTAATTGCTATCTTATAAACGCTAGGTCTATGAGGAGTAAAATTCCAGTCATCACTGACTTACTGTCAGACAAGAATCCAGATATCCTCTTCATAACTGAAACATGGTTAGTGGAATCAGATATTGTACTACTGATCCAATTGAATCTCAATAACTATGTCCTCTTCCATTGTCCATGGAGCTCTGGGAGAGGCAGTGGAGTCCTCATCATTATTAAATCTCACCTTAAAGTTTCTCTAAAGTGCACTGAGAGCCTTACTTCCATCCTTGAGATGGCCTGCTCCTTTACAAAACTAAACAATCATTATTACTTGGGGATTTTAACCTCCCTTCTCTAAATCCCTCCCACGCTACAATTTAACCGGGTACGGCGGACCAGCTGTCCCGCCCTTAATTCCCCCCCCCCCAACCTTAATAGTCCTAAACCTGCTCTTTCAAACAAAAAACATTACACCTCTTTTGGAATTGAACTGGTCGCAGCTTTATTAACTTACAACAATAACAAATTTCAATTAAACAAGTTAAACATGCCCCCCCCCCCCAGCAGAGCATGCTATCACCAGCTTATTAGCAAGGTGACGCCGCTTCCGCTTCCTCAGGGTACAGGCCCTGACTAAATCGCCTCGCCCTCCCTCATCCGGTTTCGCCATATTATTAGCAAAAACCTGAGGGATTGTCCGGGTCAGGGGTACCCCACCCCTGCCCAAATGCTTGCATCCGGCTCCGGACCCCGGAAACCTCCGGGATCCCGCCAACCCCCCTCCAGCTGCAACACCCCAACCATACAGTGCCTAGACCTACTTGAAACCAGGGAGAGTGGGAGGGCGTCCGACGACTCCGGCATCCGGTAGCAAGAGGCCGGAGACACGCCGTGTCCCCGCACTAGGCCCCATCACACACCACTCCATCCACCCATTGGCTGCCGTGCGAGACAGTCAACTCGCTGGAGCCAATGGGAAGGACATACCCTTTGCGCCCCGCCCCCGAAGTTGAAATACCAAACTGCCGCGCGGGCATGGAAGCTGCCGCCCACCCGGTTAAGGCCGGCCACGAGCACATGGCTCCGCGGCCTTGCTATAACCGGGTACGGCGGACCAGCTGTCCCGCCCTTAATTCCCCCCTCCCCCCCAACCTTAATAGTCCTAAACCTGCTCTTTCTAACAAAAACCATTACGCCTCTTTTGGAATTGAACTGGTCACAGCTTTATTAACTTACAACAATAACAAATTTCAATTAAACAAGTTAAACATGCCCCCCCCCCAGCAGAGCGTGCTATCACCAGCCATGCTATTAGCAAGGTGACGCCGCTTCCGCTTCCTCAGGATACAGGCCCTGACTAAATCGCCTCGCCCTCCCTCATCCGGCTTCGCCATATTATTAGCAAAAACCTGAGGGATTGTCCGGGTCAGGGGTACCCCACCCCCGCCCAAATGCTTGCATCCGGCTCCGGACCCCGGAGACCTCCAGGATCCCGCCACCGGCTCAGGCTACTTCCGACCTGAGCCGCCCCCCATAAAGTAAGCTGCGACCAGCCCGTCTCCAAAACATAATAACCTCCAAGGCCTCCTGCCAATCGTTGAGCAGCAAGTCCAACCCGATCGGAGATAAATGTACCCCGTCCGGCCTGAACAGGCCAGCGCATTCTACATCAACCCATGGGTGCAAAATTTGGAACCCGCCATGCTCAACGACCCATCTGCCTATTTGGCGATTGATTTTTGTCAGCCCCCTGGACCATCGCCGCTGAACCTTGCAAGCAGGCCTTGGAAGGATATCAGACCAAACCAGAACTAAGCCCGAGAAGATTGCCAACACAGCCCCCAAGTCCTTGTGCACCGCACGAATCAACTGTCGACAAGTCCAGGACGTCAAGTCTTTGCCTCCCAAGTGAATCAACAAAATATCAGGCTTCCCTCTCCGACGCTCGTGGTGCTGCAGCAAAGGTAAGAGCTGAATCCACCGCAGTCCGTGCTCACCCAGCCATGAGACGGTCACTTCAGAAGCGTCGAGTCCCAGATTCATACCAATAGGCCGTGTTGCTGCTCGCCGACCAGCCCAGTAAACGAACGAATGGCCAGTCACCCAACAGCGACATCGTCCATAAACTATATCTGTAACATAAAGAGATGATAAAGTTAGTCTCCCCCCCCCCCCACCCTTATAAGTGCACATAGCTTTGGAACGCCTGAGACCTCCATCGGCCGATTCGCCGGATATCCCGATCCGACAATCCTTTTGCTGCCGCACTGGTAGCCGCTCCGATCCTGAATGAGTGTGGAGCAAACCGAGCAGGGTCCTCCCCTATCTTCTGCAGCGACATCCGCATGACCGCCGTAAACTGAAAACGCGTAAGAACCCGCGTATCCTCATGCACAAATAAACTACCCGCACCAGCTGGCCGCACCCCCAAGTACGCTTTTAACAACGTAACAGGGCAAGTAGTAGCCCCAGGCACCTCTCGCAAGACTACCCACACCCCTTTTCCCGACTGATCTGTCTTGGAACGCGCTAAGTGAATGGGAACCCCGCCGTCTACAAACTTCACTTGGTGAAATTGCAAGCCTCTGAACCCCGAGCGTCGACCCGACTCAGCCACCAACTCACCCACCCGGAAAGCCCCAAAAAAGGCCACGGAAAACACCGCCCGAAACAGCACGCCTTCATAGCGAGATGACACTACCTGTGGCAACGCTACACACATTCGACATACGAGTGCATGCGTTATAGGCTGCCTACTGTCACCAGGCGATGGAACGGACCGCTCCCATCCTTGTAAAAGCCTGGACGTCAAAAAAAACCCTCGCGCCGCCCCCCACCCCACGGCTTTCATGAAAAAGGAAAATCCCGCCAAATTCCTCCTCACCGTTGATCGCGACAAGCCCGCAACTTTAGCTGCCTATACATACTGACCTAGGAGCCAATCAGATGCGGGGCCCCGCCTCCATCCCTGCTCCATCAGGAAAGCTGTCACACTGTTGTAGCCCCTCTGGTAGGCCTCCCACGTCGCAGCAGACACAGAGTTTTTCAGCAAGTCCATCATGTCCACAGGCCAATCTGCCATAAGTGTTCTGGGACAGAGGGCCCGAACTCTTCTGCCTCCAGTGCCAAGGTGCGAAAAAGCTCCCACTTAAAACGGGAAAGAGCGTCAGCAATCGTGTTAGTACTCCCTGGAATATGACGAGCCTTAATCACCAAATTCAAACGTAAGCAGGCTAAGACCACTTGCCGCATTAAGTCAGCAACCTGATTGAATCGCGGGGTATAATTGTTCAGCACGCTGACCACTGCCTCATTGTCGCACCACCACACTATCTGACGATTCCGTAGCCTCTCTGGCCACAGTGACAGCACCACCAAAATTGGGAACAACTCCAGGAAGGTTATGTTACTAGTGAGGCCGACTTCGCGCCAAGACTGCGGCCATCCGGCTGCACACCATGAGCCACCAAAGTAAACCCCTAAGCCCACCCCCCCAGCAGCATCCGTATACAATTGCAACTCTTCACTGGATATGACCTTCTCCCGCAAAACCGTGATACCGTTAAAATCACGCAGAAACTCCTCCCAGACCCCTAAGTCATTACGCATACTACGCGAAACCCTGATCCGATGATGAGGTTTACAGACCCCAGCCGTGGCCGACGACAGCCGGCGCAAAAATACTCTGCCCATGGGAATAACCCGACATGCAAAATTAAGGGAACCAATAAGGGCCTGCATCTCCTGCAAAGTCATCTTTGCTGAGGTCATAGCGTTTGCTACTAATACTCGCAGCCGCGCAACCTTGTCTGCTGGTAACCTTGCTACCATTAACACAGAATCCAACTCCACCCCCAAAAAGGTAAGACGCGTCGCTGGCCCCTCTGTCTTCCCTGCCACCAACGGTACACCCCATTCTTGAGCTAGGTGCATAAAGCCCTCCAACATGTCCTGACACTGCCCAGTCTGAGCCATCCCGACAAAAAGGAAATCATCCAAGTAATGCACTACCTGCCCACTACCCGACTGCTGAACCATAGCCCAGTGCATGAAAGTACTGAACCGTTCGAAATAGGCACAGGATATCGCACAGCCCATTGGCATGCATTTGTCGAAATAAAAATGCCCCTCAAAACGGAATCCCAACAAATGAAAAGCCGACGGGTGCACAGGTAAAAGACAGAAGGCAGATTCAATATCTGCCTTAGCCATCAAGCACTCCGGGCCACAATCTCTCACTAAATCCACAGCTTCATCAAAAGATGCATAACGCACTGCACACAATTCCTTAGGAATGTGATCGTTAACCGATGAACCCTCCGAGAATGAAAGATTATGAATTAACCGATATTTGCCTTGTTCTTTCTTCGGGATTATACCCAATGGGGAGACCATAAAGTCCTCAAATGGTTGTTTCTCAAAAGGGCCAGCAACCCGCCCCAACAAAATCTCCCTGGCCAACTTGTCCCTCACTATATTAATAAACTGCTGGACTGAAGGCGCATTCCTTGCCCGCACAGCGGCAACCTCACCAACAATAGGAATCTGAAACCCCCACTGAAATCCCCTTTCCAAGATTTTGCTATCCTTCCTCCTGGGATACCGACACAACCACGTACGCAAAGCCAGCATCTTAATAGGAGTAGGGGCCAGACTCAGCAAACTACTATTGTTTTGATGGGGGCGCAAGGGGTCCAGCAGGACCCCGTTTAACACATTTAAGAGCGGAATGTCCTCCGCCACAGACAGAGCATGCGTGCCGGAATTTACAGTCCGGAAAGGGGCAGGACGACTTGTTGAAACGCCAACAGACATCGCTGGAGCCCCCTCCCCCCGCAGTTCTCTGGATTGTCGGGGACACGCCCCCACGAAAGGGCTTCCCCGCACCCGCTGCACCTACCAATCCCCCTCTAGAACCACTCCCCCCTCCGCCTCCTGGTCTGACCGCCATCTGCATCAACCACAGATTAATATCTTGAGTACCCCAGGACAACATTTGGTTTTCTTCCATCTTGTCCCAAAATTTTTCATCGTAGTTGAGCCTAGCCCAACTGTTGTGGGTCTGAGAAGCCTCTAATATGGAGTCCGCGTACGCCAAAAGCATACCATAATGCTCTGGATGCACGTGTCCCCAAACGCTAGCTAACCTTAAAAAGGCCCGCATCCAATTCATTACATTCCTAGCCACTCTCCGTACCCAACCAGCCTTCTCGTCTTCCTTCCTCTTCCGCCTACTGTCCCCTGAACGCTTCCTGCCTTCCAACAGACGGAAAATGTTTATATAGCGCCGCTTTTGAATTTTCCGCCGCAAAGTCCTCGGTACACCCTCCCATAACTCTGAGAACGCTGCTACCATAGGAATTGCGCTGCCTGTTTCCTGCCCCTTCTTCGGCCCCCCTTGTTCACGGCACTGACTTCCCTCCCCCGAAGTTGAACTAGACGACGAATCAGAGGACGACATGTAAGATGAATCCAATCTCCTACGCCTATGACAAGAATGCCGACGCTTCCGGCTTCTCCTCTTTCGCCCTTTGCCTACAGCATCGGTTCCTACCATAGCCTCCACCCCCTGATCAAATGTCAACCCACCTGAAGCACTCTCACCTACTTCCGTAGATACACCGATCTCAGTACGCTCCGGAGCCGTCTGGACATCTGCTTCCGTCTCCACAGGCGCCCTGCCAGCCACTTGACTCCCTGCCGTGCTCAACGTCGCGCCTTCTCCTTGCTGTGACGCACTCAACCAAGGACTACCCGCATACTGCCACACCGGGGGTACCTGTGGAGAAAAAACAGGGAAAGGAGACGAGACCCCCGCCCTAGCCCATGGTGACTTTCAAGCACCCAGCCACTCCGCCCGCGAGGAACCTTGACCCCCGCCCTGCCAATGCGCCCAAGCTGGGGACGAACCGCCTCCTACATCCGGTAGCCAACCCAAAGTGCCCGACAACCCCCACCTATCTCCTTCCCGAAAATCGCCTAGGCCTCCCTCAAGGTGGGGTGGACCACCATTTGGCTGTCCACCAGCCCCGCCCCATGTCCCGGCGTCTCTCTTAATTGCTCACCACCTCTGTCACCCCGACTACTTCGAGGGGCCCTACACCCCCGCAATGGCTCACCTCCCCTAACCTCGCCACATACCTCATTCTGAGCCTGTGCGAGCCCAACTGCAGTTCCCCGGCCCCCCCCCCCCCCCGCCCTCTATTTCCTTTGGCAGGCACCCCAGCTTGCCTACCCCCCCCCCCCTGAGCAGCCCTGGCCTTGTGTGTAGTTCTGCCCTTGGCCCCTCCCCGCACCGACTTCTCACCTGCTGCTGTAACTTGCGGCCTGCTATCCCCTCGCTCCACGCTAGCATCGGACGCCGTCCTTCTCTCCACCCGAGCTGCCCGTTCTGTTCCTCTCCCTCTGCTTGGCCCTCTTCCTTTTGCTGCACTTGCACCTCCCTCCTTATTACGGGGCATGGACTTCTTCTTTTTTTTTTTTTTAATTATGTCTCCTCTAATATATTAAATGGCAAACCTCTTAAACCCCCCGAAGCCCCTTGCCTAGCAACATCGTGAGCCTATAAAATTTCCAAAAAAAAAATATTTTTATATGCACACTACTTGATGCGGTGCAGAGGGATCCGCGTCCCTGCTCTCTTTCAAAACCAGCTGCCTCAGACTCGACAGCACTGAACCCCGGTAGCAATTCCTTTTGCTTTTTTATTTACAGTTATTTTTTTTTTTTAATTAATCTCAGCTGAATCAACGTCGCTATAAGCCTATCTCCCACTCCCTACTGAAATGATGCTGCCGTGCACCCACGGGGAAAGCCTATTACCCCCCGCGCCAGGCCCACCATTAAATTTTTATTAAATTGGGAAGCTGCTCACACGTCTGACGACTCCGGCATCCGGTAGCAAGAGGCCGGAGACACGCCGTGTCCCCGCACTAGGCCCTCTCACACACCACTCCATCCACCCATTGGCTGCCGCGCGAGACAGTCAACTCGCTGGAGCCAATGGGAAGGACATACCCTTTGCGCCCTGCCCCCCGAAGTTGAAATGCAAAACTGCCGCGTGGGCATGGAAGCTGCCGCCCACCCGGTTAAGGCTGGCAGCGAGCACATGGCTCCGCGGCCTTGCTATTCCTTGAAATCATGACTGAGTTAGACTTTCATCAAATCATAAACACCCCAACTCACACAAAAGGGAACACATTAGACCTCATTTTTGTCCCCGGCACGAAAATTATGATTCCATTCTTGCTCAACCCCTGGCCTACACCTGTTCCATGGTCAGACCACTACCTAATCAACTTTGAAATATCATACCACATAAACCACTCGACACCTAAACCCCTTCTATGCGCCACACACAAAATATAAAAAATTTGACAAGGATAACTTGCTACAAGAAATCATACCAGACATCACCACTCTACTTAATGATCTTGATAGCTACATTGCTAACTGGAACAATACAATAGAGAAAGCTGCACTCCTCCCAGGATCAAACACCAAGAAGCCAAATATAAGACATAAAATATCGGAACCATGGTACTCCCAAAAAATAAGACAGATAAAAGGCTACTAAGAAAACTAGAAAGAAAATGGAAGTCATTCTTATCAGGATCAGCAATTATACAGGGTGGCCCAAAAAAGTGAGAAAATCTCGTAGCATATGTTATTTAAAACTTCAAAAAGACAGATGTAAACGATTGACAAATTTTTTAAAAAAAGATGGCGATTGGAAATTGTCGAAATAAAGACGTTATATAGCTAAACAAGGTAAATAAGTAAACTATTTAAGCTTTTAATTTACGAGATGTTCTCACTTTTTTTGGGCCACCCTGTATATGGATAAACTTCAATTATACTGCAGTACCATAAACAATAGCAAAATGAACTATTATAAGAGCATTCTCATGAATTCCCTCATCCGCCCCAGGGAACATTTTGAGATTGTTAAAAATAACAGGTACACAAAAATCACCTAAATAACCCCCTCATAACACTTCAAGCTCTTGAAAATCACTACATCACCTCCCCTCAATCAAACAGCATACAACCCAATTTGGTCCACTTTTCACTAATTAAATCTTAAAGAGCTCAATAGAATGCTCTCCAACATTAACACCAAAACCTCTAGTCTTGACCCCTTGTCCAGTAGGCTGGCTGAAAGTGGCCCGCGCAGAACTGGAACCATTCATCCTTGATATGGTTAACACATCACTAACACAGGGAATAATGGCTAAACTTTTGAAGTGAGCCTCAGTTCGCCCAATATTAAAGAACAAATCACATGACAAACTTTCTCCACATCCTATAGGCCAATATCCAGCCTTCCATTTTTAGCCCAAATTATAGAAAAATATGTTTTCTCACAACTCCATGACCATATTGACACTCATACTTCACTAGACATACACCAATACAGTTTCAGGCCACATCATAGTGTTGAGACCCTGCTAATTGGGCTCTTTGATAATCTGATAAAGATCATACTGTAGATAACCCTAAATGAGCAGTCTTTCTAATATTTTTAGATAAAGCTGCTACCTTTGACTCGATTAGTCATGTATTCCTTATTGAAAGGCTAAAGAAAATTGGATTATACAGTACTACATTAAAATGGTTCAAATCATATCTCTGACCAGTCCCAGCAAGTTAAAATAGGGCAAAAAACATCAGTCATTCTCAAAGATACAAGGGATACTACAGGGCTCCGCCCTCTCTTCTCTATTATTTAATATATATTTGCAACCTATCTGCAGCATTATCCAAGGAATCAATGTTGGTTATTCCATCTACACAGATGATGTAATGCTATTCCTCCCCTTTGTTATAGAACAACCCAACTTTATCACAATTACCTCATACTTTACCAAAGTTTCACAATGGCTAAATGACTGTAACTTCAAAATAAATTATAAGAAAACCGAGGTCCTAATTATCACAAGAAACCCTGCCTCCAAACCTCAAGGTAGAGGATGTAATGCTAACAATAAAGAATGAGGTAAAATATCTTGGTGACACTCTTAATAGGTCTCTAAACCTAACAACCCATCTTAAAAAAACAACAGGTCTAATCTATAACAAACTAAGGCTTATTAAACACTTGAGGCCCCTACTACCACACCACAACTTTAAATCTGTGCTCCAAGCTATGGTATTCCCTCATATTGACTTCTGTAATAGCATCCTCCAAAGGCTCTCAAGGCAAACTCTAAACCAACAGGATAGCTCAGCATGATGCTGCTAAGATGGAGTCAAGGCTAACCCATCAGAACATATTACACCCATTTCATACAACCTGCATTGGCTCCTTGTCCATAGCAGAATTAAATACAAAATAATGATGACCACATTCAAACTGGTAAAAGATTTGTCACCATCATACCTAACTAACCTCATAAAGAACTCCCCTAATGACAGAATTAGAAGGAAATGTAGTCAAAACATACTTCTCGTACCATCCTCATACCGAAAGTTCCTTAGGGCAATGACCAACAGAGCCTTTACCTTTAGTGCACCAATGATATGGAACTCCCTCCCTGATAAGCTTAGATCCACCTCAGATCTAATTACATTCAGAAAACTGATTAAGACACACCTGTTCATAGAGCATTTTGGCACAGATGAACCAGCGCAAGACCTCTTCCCCAAATAAAACTCAATCCAGCACAAACATGCTATTCCCCCCTCCGCCATCACTCCCCCCAGCTATATTAATGTACCTAAACTAAAACCAGCTGTTATATGCTAGCAGATGTGCCACTGATGTGGGTTTCCTCATCCCTGTAAAGAAATTCTCCTGCACATATTGTACATACTTGTAAATAGGTTATATCGTTACATGGCACAGCTCAGCTGCAAATGTTTCCAAATATCCTCTTTGTTCTATATTGAAACCTGTTAATATGTAATATTGTTTAATAGTTATTTGTAAACCGCTTTGATTTCACTGAAAGGTGGTATATAAAACCCTTAAATAAATAAATAATAAATAAAGCTGTAATAGATACAAAAGTGCTACTTCCATTGCTTTGCTTCAGTCTGCGCCTATTGCCATGATTCTCATCCTGTAGAGCGCAGTTTCCTTGCTGAAACATCTCCACATAGGGTTGACAAGCAAAAACTACAAGTCCCTGCATACACTGGGGTAAACCCAGGACTGGTTCAAGCTTGTTGGGCACATCTGGAGCCAGTTAGCAACCCTATCTTCTCAAAGAAAATTATGCATGGGGCCTACCAACCCTTGTACGTTAAGAGGCTCTGTAGTAGCCAAACCTGTGCTTTGCAGGGCTTTCCCTCACCATGATCATTCATGCCAGGGCAGAGAAGGTTACCACAGAGCCTATCAGAGTGTGAGGACTAGCAGACCTGCACTAAATTTCTTTTTGGAGATGATGAAATGTGACATTGATCTTACTCTATAGGACAGTGATGAAATGAAAAGATGCTGAGAGAGGAGTGGATCATAAGAACATAAGATAGGTCAGACCAAGGTCCATCAAGCCCAGTATCTTTTTTCCAACAGTGGTCACTCCAGGTCACAAGTACCTGAAAGGTTCTCAGAAAGGTACATGGATTCCATATTGCTTAGCCCAGGGTAAGCAGTGGATTTGCCTTGTCCTTTTTAATAATGGTTTATGGACTTTTCGGTCAGGGACATGTCCAAACTTTTTTTAAACCCAGCTACACGAAAAGCTTTTACCACATCCTCTGGTAATGAATTCCAGAGTTTGATAACATGATTGAGTGAAAAACTATTTTCTCCGATTAGTCTTAAATGGGCTACTTTGTATCTTTATTGCTTGTCCTCTAGCCTTTCTACTTTTTGAAGGAATAAACAACGGATCTATGTTTACCTATTCCACTCCATTCTTTCTTTGTGAGATTTTTATACCGCCACGGTACATAGCATCTAAGCGGTTTACAATCCATGTAATAGTGAGTCAGAGTGATCAATTATAGACAGACACTGACAAGAAGAGAGATACAGGGGGGTGGAGTCTGTGATATTGGACAACAATATCAGCCAGGACAAGTACTGAAGAAACAAAGAACTGAAGGCACATTATTCCGAGGCTGTGACTGGCATGAGTAATTTGCCGCTGAAGAGTTAACCCAGATATTCAATGCCAGGATCCTATCCGGCCACAGCTGCCTGTTTAGCTTCACCAGCTACACCTAACTTTAGCCACTGAGGGACAACCGAGCAGTGGCTGAACATCGCTGCTGACCGTTTATCCCTGAGCACTGCCCCGGAATTCCCTGATGCTAACTATGCAGCATCAGGTATATGGAATCCAGGGATATTCAGTGGCGCTAATCGTGTTTGTGTACCTGATTCTAAGCAGGATATTCAGCGGCACTGTCTATAAATCGTGTAACTGCCCTTGAATATCGGCCATGAAAACATTAGGGAACACATAAGCAGGGATTATGAGGAGTTGGGTGTCAGGGCACTATTGGAATGCCCTTTTGAAGCTCCAGGTTTTGAAACCAGTCAAATTTTTTATACGAAGATTCAAGGTGGAGGGCATTAGGGAGACCTCTACCATATCTCTTAAGATACGGCGACCAGAATTGCACACAATATTCAAGGTGCGGTCGCACCATGGAATGGTACAGAGGCTTATAATATCCTTGGTTTTATTCTCCATTCCTTTCCTTATGATTCCTAATATTTATTTGCTCTCTTGGCCATCACTGCACACTGGACAAAGGGTTTGAACATATTATCCACAATGATGCCCAGAACCTTTTCCTGGGTAGTGATTCCTAATGTGGAAGCTTACATCGTGTGTCTCAGTATAGTGTTGCGTACGCCTTGCAGTGCTATATAAATGATAAGTAGTAGTAACTGTAGTTTGGGTTGTTTTTCCCTAAGTACATAACTTTGCACTTGTCCACATTAAATTTATCTGCCATTTGGATGCAGAGTCTTCTAATTTCTCAAGGTTCTCTTGCAATTTTTTACACTCCTCTTGTGTTTTAACAACTTTGAATAATTTTGTGTCGGCTGTAAATTTGATCATCTCATTTGTTCCCATTTTCAGATCATTTATGAATATGTTAAAAAGTAGTGGGGGACAGCACAGATCCCTGGAATACTCCACTATTCACCAATCTTTATTGAGAAAATTGGCCATTTAGCCCTACTCTCTGCTTTCTATCTTTTAACCAGTTCCAGATGCACAATAGTACTCTGCTTCCTATCCAGTGACGGAATTCGGCCGGTTCGACCCGGTTCATGTGAACCGGCTCCTGCTGCAGCCCATGTTCATCGAGCCAGGCTGAATGCGGCATTTCAGTGCCGGCTCGGCACTTGTGAGAATCCCCTCGCTTTACAATGTTTGATGTCATTGGGGGATCGCAGTATCAAGAGAAGCCCCCAATGCTGTCAGAACATTGTCAGGTGAGGGATTGAGCTGTCAGGCCCCCAGGGAATTGTGTACCCTCGGCAGAGGGCAGCGTCCCAAGCATATGGCCACTGCAATGCCTCTATGTGAGGAGCGATAGTAATATCAAAAAAGTCATTGATCATTATACCGGTGGGTGTCCTAAATATCACAGTCTACATGTCTTTTACCTACACCCATAATTTTCTTTTGTCGGGATCGACCTGTCCGAGAGGGAGAGAAGAAAACCCTCCCCTCAATGCAGACAAAACCCTTTTTATCCAGTGAATGAATTCACATGTATTTGTGGAAATAGTGCAATCACACTTATCTTAAATGAAGGCGATGTCCTCAAAAGCTGCCAGGGTATAAATGTACACACATGACATGCATGTTTCGGGCCCCTCAAGAGCCCTGTATCAAGTGCTCCCCATTAAGACTTCAGCAAGCGTAGTCAATCGCCATCTATCCGTCACCAAAAAACGCCGAACCCAACGGTTGCTATATGTAGCAATAATGGCCGCCGATAGGTATGAAATCCATGTCACATGACTAGTGACGTGTGCCAATCAAACCTCCAGATAAAGCGATAAGCCAAAATGAAAATTTGAGAATGAAGCCGAAAAGAGAAAAGCACTCTTATTGCATCTTAAATGAGACTCCACCACTCCAGTTCTAAATTGAGACTTGAAGGAATAATGGAATGAAGCTGAAAAATCCAACACTGTTCACGCCACTGCAATAGACGTTCACGATCTCCCCCCCCCCCCCCAGGGGGGTAAGTGGCATACAATCAATGACCCTCCACTTGAAATCACTAAAAGAGTGGTTCTTCTGGATACAATGTTCAACCGCTGGTGCCAATAAAACCTTCTGCTTAATCCTGGAAGCGTGTTCACACAGTCAAATTCTTACCAAACGCAAGGTTCTCCCCACATAAATAAGATCACAAAGACAAATCAATATGTATACTACATAGCTAGATTGGCATGTAAATGTCCCCAAAAAAGAAAAAGATCTATTCAATGTGGAGTGAAACCACTGGATACCCTCCACAGTGGTGGCACAAAACCTACAATGGCCACAAACCCAATGACCTTGTGTGGGGCAATCTGCCACAACCAACGGAGATCTCGGAATAGATTGAACTAATTGATCTCTCAAATTAGGACCCCTCGTATAGGCAAAACGAACCGGTTTCTGAAAGCAAGTGTGCATTTGTAAAACCTGCCAATACTTCCGCAATAAACTGGTTACTATGTGAGGAGCAGCAACCCAGCCTGCACACACGTGGGGGTGGGGCTGGAACTGAACCGGTTCCTTGGTGGTTTGGATCTCACCACTGCTCCTATGCCATGACTTTTAAATTTTGCCAAGAGTCTCTCATGAGGGTCCTTGTCACAAGCTTTCTGAAAATCAAGATACACTTTATCAACTGGCTCACCTTTATCTACCTGTTTAATAACACCTTCAAAAAATATAACAGGTTAGTAAGTCAAGACTTTCCTTGGCTAAATCCTGGTTAGCCTTCTCCCATTAAACCATGACTATCTATATGTTCAGTCATTTTATTCTTTATACTGGTTACTACCATTTTGCCCAGTACTGACGTCAGACTCACCAGCCTGTAGCTTCCCGGATCATCAATTTTAAAAATTGGAGTTAGATTAGCCATTCTCCAATCATCAGGTACTACAGGTGATTTTAACAATAGTAAGTGGGGAGGTGAAGGAACCTACTTTCTTTACCTCTGGAAGTTGCATATTACAGACACCCACATTCATATTCTGGCCCTGGTGATCAAGGATTTGAAAATCCAGTCTTGGTATGTTGTGTTGCAATCCTGTCCTAAAAACATCTCTAAAAATTCCTCCTTTCGGCCCATCTAAAAGTATGTGTGCTACAGAACCTCCATGTACTTTTGGCCATTGTACTAACTTTAGTAGTATTTATCTCATGGCTTTCCAGTAGTAGGTATTTCCTTAGCAATCTAAGGTTGTAGCCGAGGCAATGGAGAGTTAAGAGACTTGCCCAATGCCAAAAGGAGACGCACTGGGATTCAAACCCTGGTTTTTCTAACCCCAGGTTGCTGCCCTAACCACTAGATTACTCCTCAACATTAGCAAACTCCTTCATGAAGCAGTATAATTTATACCTTACATGTTACAGTAAGAACATAAGAACATAAGATATGCCATACTGGGTCAGACCAAGGTCCATCAAGTCCAGTATCCTGTTTCCAACAGTGGCCAATCTAGGTCATACGTACCTAGCAGTTTCCCCAAAAAACACAGGTTCCGCAATGCTTGTACTGGGTCAAGCATTGATATCCTGGGTCCCTTCTTAATAATGGTTTATGGAGCTTTACTCCAGGAACTTGTCCAAACCTTTCTTAAACCCAGCTACACTAACAGACTTTACTACATCCTCCGGTAACAAATTCCAGAGTTTGATTACACGTTGAGTTAAAATATATTTTCTTTTATTAGTCTTAAATAGTTTACCCTGTAGCTTCATTGCATGTCCCCTAGTCTTTCTATATTCTGATAAGGTAAACAATCGATCTACGTTTACCCGTTCCACTCCGTTCATTAATTTATAGACTTCTATCATATCTCCCCTCAGCTGTCTCTTTTTCAGGTTAAAGAGCCCTAACCTTTTTAGCCTTTCTTCATAGGAGTATCCTTCCATCCCCTTTACCATTTTGGTGGCTCTTCTCTGAACCTTTTCCTTAAGCTATATCCTTTTTAAGATACGGCGACCAGAATTGCACACTATATCCTTTACAGTGGCCTTGTTGCTGAATATTGATCCTCTGAATTTAAACTAATAAATAAATTGTAAATACATAAGGTGTTAGAAAACTATGGCAGGGCAAACAGACAGACGATGCATGCTAAGTTTTAGCAATAAGGAAACTGGTATAATTAAACATATTGTATAATCAGCAGAGAGTTCTCAAACCCAAAATAGTACCTGGTATTTTTGGGGGGAGGGGAAAGGGGTGTGGAACAACACTGTTACCTCTATGGTCTTTAAGTTACTGGATTGCCTCATATCCTTATATACAAGAGGAAAAAGTACAATGTGATCAAAATAATAACACAGGTACACTAAAAAAAAAATTTTTTAAACTGCCTCTAATGTTTCGATTGATTTTTACGTTTTTTGGTGCGCTGAATCCAAATCTGGTAACCAAGTTGCTCCATCACGTACAGAGTTTTTGCTACATTGGGTTAGCAGTTTCAGATGAACGTTTCAGATTGAGTGCGATTGAGATAAAAGTTTCTTGGATGAATTCTTTATACTAATTGTTTAGTAGTTATTCAAATAAGAATAAAGAAAATTGTAACAAGGCAGCACATAAGAATAGAGTAATGTCAACAAAACACACTGTGATGGTAGCAAAATTGTCTGCACTTAAAACAGCCACATACATGTGCACAAACATTGAGCATATAAGAGCGAGGTTAGACACAAAGCAAAGCAAAGAAATGTGCAAAAAATGTTGTACAGGTATATATGTAAGAATAGAAAACGCAAACCGCACCATTGCAATACATGAAGACAAACACCCGATGGTGTGAAAATAAAATTCTAATAAATGAGATCCGACACTGTGGTAATAACTAGCAAATTTTTATTTCAAAGTTTAGTAAAAACACGATATTTGTCAACACAGTTTAGATTTTAAAGTCATTCTTGGGTCAATCAATCTCCAGGTGGGCCCGTTTCTTTTTCCCCCGAATGCTTCTCTTGGTGCGCTGCTTGGCGTATTTTTCATCTGGGGTTTCCCGCAGCAGCAACCAGCAGAAATCAGCCATCGTAGTGGTGTTCCATCTTCCTTGGTACCTTCTCTCTGCGTCCTTGATGTCCTGGTGAAACCTTTCACCTTGTTCTTCACTGTACGCCCCCACGTTTTCGGGAAAGTAGTTCACATGGGAGTGCAAGAAATGGACTTTCAGGCTCATGTTACAGCCTTGTTCTTTGAAGGCATTGAGCATCCTGGCAACAATATCCTTATAGTTCTCATCCCGCCTGTTCCCCAAGAATTTGAGAACAACATCCTTGAAGGAATCCCAGGCTTCTTTTTCCTTCTCAGACATCGTTTCAGCGAATGCTCCATCTGAAATGAGTTTCCTTATATCAGGGCCAACAAACACTCCTTCCTTTAGCTTTGCTTCAGAAAGTCGGGGGAACTTTGAGCAAAGGTACCGAAAGCACTCAACATCTTTTGGAAGGGACTTGATGAATTGCTTAATGAGACCCAACTTAATGTGGAGAGGTGGTAATAGAATTTTATCACGAGGTACCAAGCTCTCATGAAGAACATTTTTCTCACCGGGTCTCAAATACTCCCGAATTGGCCAGTCTTTTTTTCCCCAGTGTAGGTCGCGGGCCCGGCTATCCCACAAGCAAAGGAAGCAGGGATATTTGGTGAAACCGGATTGCTGCCCTAATAGCATGGATAGAATTTTAAAGTCTCCACAAATCATCCACTTATGCTCATCATAACGAATCTTCTGAAGAATCAGGGCCAAATTCTCGTATTTTTCTTGGAGAATAACAGAGTGAGCAATAGGAACTGAAGCGAATGTGTTGCCATTATGAAGAAGAACACCTTTTATGCTGTCTTTTGACGAATCAATGAACAGCCGCCATTCAGCAGGATCATACTTGAGTTTAAACTTTTCCATCACTCCGTATATATCGTTGCAAAATACCAAATCTTCCTCTTTGCTGAAATACTTCAAAAATTGTGTCTCGCGGTTGCTGGGGTACCAATAAAAAGTTGTTCCTGGTGACAATAGATTTTTCTGTTTAAGCCGAGAACCTAGCAGTTGGGCAGCATCTTTTGGGAGTCCTAAATCCCGGACTAAATCATTCAATTCAGCTTGAGAGAAAAGTTCAGGTTTCGGATCTGGTTCAGTTTCAAACTCGGAAGTACTGGACTCATCGGGAAAAGCCATCTGATGAGTCTCATCATGATCAGAACCGTCCACACAAATATGATCCAAAGATTTTGGTGGTTCAGGCACAGGTACTTCGTTGCTATGAGGCATAGGCCTAATTGCTGAGGGAAGGTTGGGGTAACTTATTACGTTCTTATTTTTTAAGTTGTATCCCTTCACAATGCAAGAGCAAAAATAGCAGTCACTGCTGTGGTCTCTTTGTTCACGCCACATCATAGGTATTCCGAAACGAAATGCTTGTATTTTGCCTTTCATCCATAAGCGTAGATCTTCCTCACATGTCTTGCACACTTTGTGAGGAGCCCACGGTTTGTCTTGATCGCCTAACTTCAAACCGAAATAGGTGAAATATACTTTTTTAATAAATGCAGAAATGTTCCTCTGCTGCTTTTTCACGGTATATTCCCCACAAATAAAACAAAAACTGTCCGGAGAGTTGATGCAACCTCTGGCTCTGTGAACCATCACAAATACACAGCACTGCAAACTACAACTGTAGTGAACCACTTCGGAATAAAGCTGGATTACGACTGAGCAAACAAAAGGTAATAATGAACTTGCAAGAAACTGAAATTTGACAGGAACGTTCATGTCGCAACCACCGTGTTTGAGCGCGCGAGCGAACGAGGCGAGGCGAACAGGAAAGAACATGCGCCAGCGCGAGTACTGGATTTAGCCCCCCACCTCCCAATTGTCCTGTTAATGTATAAAATGAATACAAAACACTCTAAAATATCATGAGGGAGTGTTTCTAGTTAGTTAACCATTACAACCTCTATTTTGGGCCAAGAAAATAAACTGCAGTCGGCTAAAAAGAAATTATGTGAACATTCCTTATATGGGTAAGAAATCTAATTTTGCAAGAAAACGTGACATGATGGAACATTTTGGCTATTTTTCCTGGATTCAGCACCCCAAAATCTATAGGAATCAGTTGCAAAACTGGAGGCAGTTTTTTGGTAGTGTACCTGTGTAATTCATTACAATGACTTTTATCTGGACTCCGTTTTACAACAAGATATACTTTTTTAAAGGTGCCTTGACAAAGAATGATACATTCTAAAGAGACAAACTGAACGCATTAGTTTTCTGCCTCCTTTAAAATCTGAATAAGTCAGTTTCTGCTGTTTTTATTACATAATGTTCCTCTTTTCTATGCTAACATCACCTCACCCATCAAGTCAGTTAAAAATACTGAAGTGTGTTATGCAGTGATCACACAATTTGACACACGTTAGCTGCAGGCTTGAGCCAATAATTATTGTGGGGACATGACAGTTAACACATACCTACTGTATATTGTATTTGTGCTGCCAGTTGTGTGTTAGTTGCTGAATGGATGGGTTAGGGGCAGAGAGTGGGCATGGTAAGCACATTACAGTTAACATGGGGGGACATATCACTTGCTAAATTTCAATGTTGCAATTAGCGCAGTCATACCCTTGATAGTTATTGTGAAGGTTTTGCACATAACACACTTTAATTTTCACATTGAATGTGTGTTAAATAAAAAAACTTAACACACTTTAGTAAAAGAGCCCCTTAGGGGCATGTTTACTAAAACTCCGTTAAAGTGCGGGCCGCGTTAGAGTGTGGATGCCATATAAGGAGTGGGCGTTCCGTCGTGAAAAAGAAAAGGCGGAATTTAAATATGCGCTAAGGTGCGCGGCGCACCTGTATGCCCTGCACTTTAGCGCATCAGATGGCTGTGCGGGAGGCATATGTGTTACGCTGATGGGCAAGTAGAAGAGCAGAGCCACAGCACAATGGTTAAGACACTGACCAAAGGTGCAGGGATCAGGGGTTCAATTCCCCACAGTGCCCAATGAAGACAGCTGGCTGAGTCAGTGATTTGTGAGTCACAGAAATACTGTGTGGAGCACTGATGGCTTTGGCAGCACATGAATACTGTGCAGTTTAAGGCAGGGCACTGATGTTCTTTTTGCAGCATATGAATAGTGTGCAGCCTAAGGCAGCGCGGTGTAGCTATTGGCGGCATATTAATACTGTGCGGGCTAAGGCGGTGCGCTGATGTTTTTGGCGGCATAGTAATGCTGGGTGGCCTAAGGTGGTGCGCTGATGTCCATGGAGGCAGTATAATACTGAGAGTTATAAGTGGCGTGTTGATATGTAGGAAGAACAGCAGAGCCACAACACAATGGTTAAGACAGTGACCAAAGATGCACAGATCAGGGGTTTGATTCCCTACAGTGCCCAATGAAGACAACTGGATGAGTCAGTGATTTTTGAGTCACAGAAATACTGTGTAGAGCGCTGATGGTTTTGGCGGCATATGAATACTGTGCGGCCTAAGGCAGGGCGCTAATGTTCTTTTTGCGGCATATGAATGGTGTGCGGCCTAAGGCAGCGCAGTGTATTTTTTGGCGGCATATTAATACTGTGCGGGCTAAGGCGGTGCGCTGATGTTTCTTGCGGCATAGTAATGCTGGGCGGCCTACGGTGGCGCGCTGATGTCTATGGAGGCAGAATAATACTTGGCGTTATAAGTGGCGTGCTGATGTGTAGGAAGAAGAGCAGAGCCACAGCACAATGGTTAAAACACTGACCAACAGTGCATGGATCAGGGGTTTGATCCCCACAGAGTCTATTAAACATGGCTGGTTGAGGCATTCATTTAGGAGGTATTGATTTAATGGGCAGCATAAGGCGGTGCACTAATGTTTGTGGAGGCATATTAATAATGGGTGTCATAAGGCAGTGCGCTAATGGTTTTGGGGGCAATGTAATATTGTGTGGCATATGGCGTTTCGCTGATGTGCAAGCATAGGAACCCAAACACAGCCCAATGGTGAAGACATTGGCCAATGGTACAGTGATCAGGTGTTCAATCCCAACTGTACACCAAAAAAATCCTGCCTTAGGTAGTGATGTTTTTCTAAAAGCACCATAGGAAGCATAATCATTTTGTAAGGCCTAAGGCGGTGCACCTTTAATCCTTTGCGTCATAAGGTGGTGCGTTGTTAAGTTGTGGCCTCATAAGGCGTTGCGCTGTAAATTTTGTGCATAAGGCTGTGTGTTGATGTGTCTTCTGTTTGTGCGGCATAAGGTGGTGTGTTTTCAGGTGTGGACGGCACAAGGCGGTGCGCTGTTAATGTTGTGCATCATAAGTTTGCTCGCTGATGTGCATGCACAGGATCAGAACCACAGCACTATGTTTAAGACACTGACAAATGGTGCAGGGATCAGGGGTTCAGTCCCCCGCTGTGCCCCATGACTAAGGCTGGGCGAGTCATTACCTGTGTTGTGTCAAATAACTGTAGGAGGCCATATTACACTTTTATTGAAATTAGTAGTGATAGTAAATGCACTCTCTAAGCACTGTAATATAAGGTGCTGCATAAGGTACCCTAGAGGTAACCTTTTAAAGTGCACTGTCCACCAAGGCACCCTACAATGTTGCTGATAGGGCGCTTTATAGGGTGCCGTATGAGGCAGGGCAAGGTCCGAGCACTGTTTCTACTGGCAGCAATGGCCATAGTAACGAATGGATATGTTACGTAGGTGTGCAGACATGCACGAAGGAACAGCAGTGTAGCACAATGGTCAAGATGTTGACTGACGGCGCAGGGGTCATGGGTTAAAACCACCAGTGAATAAGGCAGGCATAGGTATGTCTGCTTATTGCATGCAACTGTACACCAATCTGTGCTGCCATCTAAAATCAACCCCACCCTAGTGTCCTAAATGAATGCACCTTTTAGGGTGCACCAGAATGCAAATCATAAACAACCATGTCAGCAAAGGCAACTTATAATGTTCCCCAGAGGCCATTTTGAAAGATTGGCAACTCCCAGGGCCCCATAGTAGGTAGGTCATAAGCTGGCTGAATCGAAGGTGTGACATAAGATGGCGTAAGGATGTGCAGGTCAATGCAAAATTGTTTGTTAAGAGCTGTAAAATCCCATAATCTGAAGGGTAACAGAGGTATGTGCCAAACACACATGTAAGCCAAACAAAGCACAGAGTTGAAAGGAAACACAATGCATAAGTAGAAGGATGTACATTACAGCTGCTGGACTACACAAATCAGCCCCAGGCCATGTGCCAGCTACAGAAATGGACAAACATATTGGGGTTAGCTGTAGTTATGCTCAGAGTGATGGTAATGTACCATGCTACAATGATAGTGTGTGACAGAGGATGGGAAGATGTGTGCAGCAGAGGAGTCTGAAATGGCAGGATAGGTGAAATATCAGGATGATAGTAGAGTTGGAGTGCTATGCAGAGCACACACAAGAGAGGTAACCATGGAGAGATGAAATGCAGGAATGTGTAGGACTGCAGGATGTGGTGTAGCAGCATGCACATCAGGGTAGGATGGCACAAGAGCTGGCAGACAGAAGATGGACAGAAGTGTGGTCACAACTCAGATTAGGCTACAATGTGTTCGCAGCTTAAAGCTGGCTACATATGACCGTCATACAAATGGAAACCACCTCTGCAGGACAAGCATACACATCCAAGAGAACAGAGAGGAATCACACCTACGACAACTTTCACAAATGTGAATGCACTAACCAGTAGGCCACACCACCAATGTGTGCTCATTAGCAAAGGCTGCATTCCAAAAATAGGGCAGGCCATCACACCAGACGCATGCTGGTTGTAAGGACAGGCAAACCCACAACAGTCATCATGAAGAAATGCACATGCAGATCTGCTGTGTACAGATCTGATCCCAGGCTGTATTTGTTACCATGGACACATGCATGCACACACACACACACAATGAAATGTTATGCAGTGGATACAGCATGCAAAAGAGCTAAGAAAATAAACCCCAAGGGCAGCAGAGGATGCTTGGTGGAGTTGGTTAGAGAACTGGCACAGGACAGGAGGAAACTCAACATGAAAACAGGTGTACCACACACCAGCTGAGCCGCAGCACTATCCAATCCCCAGGTGCACTGCCCTGTAAACAGCATGAAGAAAGAGACCTATGTAACAGATAATATCTGATGGCTAGGCAACACAGAGTGCACACCTTGCTCTACACTGAAGAGATGTACAATTAGTGTGTAGTCTATATCTCTTTAAACGGTTGACTCTAGGCAAAACTTATCAAATGGATTCGTGAGGCTCTTATGTATTTTAGGTACTAGATAAAATAATGCAATATTGGAAACTGGCGAGTTCAAAAACTGATGTTCTTTTTTGGTCACTAGGTGATCCGCCAACGCTGCCTCAGTAAGAGCTTTAATCGTTGTTTGCAAAACCACTGTAGGATCATGGTCCAGTATCTTATACGTTAATGTGTCCTGTAATTGACGATTGGCTTCTTGGATGTAATACTGTTGGTCAAGCACCACCACCACATCCAAGAAGCCAATCGTCAATTACAGGACACATTAACGTATAAGATACTGGACCATGATCCTACAGTGGTTTTGCAAACAACGATTAAAGATAGAAGAAGATGGACACAGTATTGAAGTAACGCCGACAGCATCATTTGAGCAGGTTCTCATGAATACCATCGTAATTTTGAGGCAAAGGAAGCAACAGGCTAAGAGTATGTTCACAAAATAATATTTTTTTATTCTCATCTTTTCAGTTTTAAAGGGTCTATTCCCTGAAGAAACAACCGCTGTGAAACGCTTGGGGTGCCTAGCTGTGAGCGTCGGAATTGCCCTGCTCAACAGTACAAATTAAGTTAAGTGCAATATATAGTCACTACGTTTCCGGTTTAGTTTGATAACCGACATTTGAAAAAGTTAAAGTGCAGTATATTGCTCGATGAGAAGAAAGTCATCTGTTATTAAAAAAGAAAATTTAAAAAAAATTTTAAACTAAAAAATAAGCTCAACATGGCAACGGGTCATTGATGTGAAACAAGCACACTTAATGGGCTATTAGCCCTTGGCCAAAGTGCAATCTAGTTTTCTCTGAGACTTTGTGCCGAGAGCAAAGCATTAATCAGTTCATGATCAAGTGATAATAGCAAGCCCTCACGTTGCAGGGTGAGTCATTAAACGGCATTTGATAAGTTTTGCCTACACTGAAGAGAGGCAAGGGTGTGTGTAGAGGTGATGAATCTGCTGATAACTAATGGTTAAGTTACCACAACACTAAAACATTACAAACAACACATGAGGTAAAGCACATGTCTCCCACCACTTCCACAACCAGCACACTGAGCACAAGGCAGAACTAATAGTCCAAAGGGTGGGTCTGCATGGGAATCTGTAATACCCAGTGATGTGCCAAATGGCTGACACATACACAGTTGCCATCGTACAAGGATGTGAGCACAGGTGGGCCATGGACATGAGCAGCAAATCATTACACACAAGTGTACATTAGCTCAAAGAGTGGAGGAGTAGCCTAGTGGTCAGAAAACTGTTTTGGACGCCAAGCAACGGGGGCCCAATTCACATTAGCACTCAATGTGGCCTTGGCTAAAACACCCCAGTGACATTGACACCAAAATCCTGGAGTGTCAGGTTTACAAGGATTCAAGAATGATTCAAAGGCACACATAGCATTCCATGTGTGACAACATGATGAAGCAGCAAAAGAGACAAATGTCTGTCAAATATATATATTTATTGTGGTTAACCCTCACAGATACTGTAGACAGTGCAATCATAATATCAAGGTGAGTGCATCCCTCGTGAAAAATGGGAACACATTTATCAGGGCACAAACCGACATGCTACTGAAACGTCACTGCCTTGAGCACAAATGAAGGGCATGAGATATAATGTGCATCAGGTGCATGTTGTGCACTGGGCAGTAGGCCCCCACCCCCCACCTGCTGCTGCATGGCTCAAATGTGTGACACACATATGAGTGCATGTAGACCGCAGGCATTGAATGTTAAGGACCCAAACCACATCACCTGTTTCCCCAAACATAGCCATCAGGCAACACATGAGGCACACACATTAAAATAAGATATGTTGTGACAATGTTGTAATGTGAAAAACACTTTCAGAAAGCAAATTTACAACAAACACATAATGCCAGAGTGTAACATCTGGAATGCTACAATGTCTAACCATAAAAACAGCCAAACCACAAGGAGCATATGCTAATAGGTAGCAGAGACACATGAACACAGAGAGAATAGAAAGCAAACAAGTTGCAGAGATTACACCATGCATGATGTCCCCTTGCAGTGTTTGTTGTTTTGACATTTTTTCAACATATATAGCACGTTACATGGGATGCAGAATTGAAGGAGGACAATGGACACCCACAGTGACACACACCAAATATAATACGCCAATGAGAGTGTCCATAATGCAGGTGATAAACCAGACCATGCAGGATTGCAATGCAAGGTGTGTACATACATGCATAGTGTCATGTCTGTACATTAAACAAACACAATAATCAGCATGTAATTATGGAAATGATGGGCAAACATCTTACAGTGAACCACACAGAAGCCATAGGTCCACATGCTGTGGCTCACAAACCTAGTCAGTCATAAGCACAAACAACAACCGCATACCAAGATGATACAGGAAGGCCACACATGCATGTAAACACCTTTGCCCATTGCAAACATTATTCACGGATGGTGGCGGGCAGGAAAGCATTGTTGTTGCAAAACCTGTATCATATCCAGGTGGAGGGCAGGTGGACATAGATAATAGGAGCCCTCCATCTTTGCCCCTATGCCACAAACATGGCTGTATGCTGTTGTTGAAACAAGCAGATGAGCGTATCCTGTGTGCCCTCAAACACACTTGTCCAAAAGTCCACAACTACACAATTGGCAAGGACTGAAGAACATACAGTGACAATGTCAGTCTCTGCTGCACACAGCGTCCAAAGAGCAAAGTGTATGTACAATCCAAAAGGCAACATCAAAAGTCTCCATGCAACCCTGGCCATGCACAGTGAAGTGTCATAGTCCAATATGCCACAGTCCTTTAAAGTTCATCTGTGTCCCTGCAATGAGCAGGACTTCCACCCACAGCATGGCAGAAACAGTGTGTTGTACAGGTCTGCCATGGCCAAAGCAGCAGTCCCAGAGCAATACTGTCCACCACAGGCATGTGTAACACTTTCATAAATCAAACATCCAATGGCACAATTCTCCATAAACAATTCCATGGTGTTCTGTCCCACAACAGGTGTTTGATGATGCAGCCAAATGTACTGTAATAAATGGGTCCGCTATGTCTTCTGCCCTGTATCAGGATAAAATAAGTATGGTGTTGTTAGACACTTTTTAAAACAAAAATATGCATAGAGTCACACATCACAAAACACTAAAGAAAGGGATGCAAAGGCAAACATTACATGATGGGAACATTAAATAAACTCCAGATTGCAAATATCAGTAAATGTCTATGGAGACACGGGTGTCACATGGATATGGTTATGTCCATTTTCATGTCACACACACATCTCACTGCTACACACTATATGCATCTGTTTGTTTGAACAGAGAAGCAACATGACATGTACATGAGTCAAACAGTAACTCATCAACAGGTACAGCCAGATGCAATCCCGAAATAACACAGGTCCAACATACCCTGTGTGTGCATCATGTGTACGTCATCAATTCGTTGAGCTAATCAACAGCCACATCATGTCACAGTGAGGGGAGACAATGTCAGGCAAACATGTTGAATCACCATGTAAATTCACTGTTGATGCTTGTCCACATGATGGCGATATCTGAGATAAAAAACAGTTGCTCAATAGTGTTTCCTCAAACCACAAGACACAATTCTGCTCCCAGCTCACAACACATTTTGTCAATGTTGACAAGGTAAATAGCACTATGGTAGAGGTATCACAGTCACCACTGCCCCCCAGGTACTCAGAGCCCTCACAGCACATGATAATGCACCATGCCTCAACACTGCATCACCACACAGTCAACCCATAAACACGCACCCACACAGTATGTGTTGGTCAGCGGGACAGTTGTAATACATGGCCTGTATGTGCACAAGTGCCAATTTCTGGACATAAAGGGCCAGTGACATGCAGTGATACCCTGTTGATGGCTGATATAACAATCTTGGGTAAGGCAGCAGGTGTAGGTTTACCAACAAAAGAAAGACGTACACACACATGTAGCTATGGTGTAAATATGCGATAAACAGCGTTGTAGAGGACAGACTGGACACAAGCACATGGGGATATGTGTGACAACAGCAAGATATGGGTAAGGGGTGCTTATGGAAAACAGGTGAACCACAACATCTTCCCAATATGAAACATCACAGACAACATGTTGTTCCCATGATTGCAGGCACACACAATATACTGGTAAATCCACCTACCCCTGACCACAACATCTCGGCTGATGTACAGTCACGTGCCATTGCTCCACACCAACAGCATCCTCACAAAGTATGCCCTGTGCATTGGAAAACAGAAAAGGAAAAAAACATATGTCAAATATAAGCTGTGAAACACACACTGCACCTCCCTGTCCCCAGCTGTCTGAACCCACAACATAACCTACAGACTGACTGTTCACTCACACACTGTACTTATCTCTCACATGGGAGAGGCAGCACGGAGGTGTCATATGCTAAAGAAAGGTTTCACTAATTTCTCTGTTGCCTCCCTTACCTCTCTGTAGTTGTCCACACTGGTCAATAGAGGTGTATGGTGGTACCATGTTTTTCCACCATACCAAGGTCACACTATTAGTCTGTGTCCCCCATGTTGCCACCAATACCCCCTTGCCATGTGTAGTGCTGTCCCAATGTTGTTTGTTACCCCACAGTAAATTCCTGCAACACATGGAATTGAACATTTAACACCTCCTATATCCCCTGACCAAATACATATTCCGCAGTGTACATCTAATCCCACAAATAATAGTGACAGCTGTGTGCTGATGATGTGCTTCAATACATGGCAATGTCAGTGCCACATCTACCAAACCAAACCCCCATGTCTGTTTGTGACATGAGCATGATCGCTGCATGTCATCCCACTGTGTGACAGTGAGAATGTCAAACCACGCAGAACCTATATGTGCACCTGAAGCAAAGAAATTACATCAAAATCTCAGTGTGTATGTGGACCAAACATCCCTGGCTAGGGTCAGCAAAGTATTAGTTGTTGTTGACTGTGCTCCCCTGCCCTACACACATACACAGCATGTACCGTAGCCATGTGGCCTATGTTGAGATAGCATCACCTACATATGCAAGGTTTCTCATGAAAATAAGCAAAAAAGCAAAATCAAACCACACATGCAGCGTATCAGTTGCCTACTGTAACCCACACTTTGCTGATCAGACACGCATCACCTCTGTATGTGTGTACATATGTAATACTGCTCCAAATGGCTATTATCTTTTAAAAAAAGGAACTAATGATATGGTCCACGGCCTCCACACTGCACAGGTCCCCATCTTTCACCATAGTCATGTCAGGGCTACGTGATGAAGTATACATTAGCCCAGACTGTGGGGTTTCATTTACACCCATCACACATAATCAATACCATAATGGGAAAGTAGTCATGCGCATGTGTACTGTGATATGTATGACATGTGGCACCACACCTAAGAAACATACAGACATAGCCAGATGACACGAGGCAAACATCCATACAAGCACCTACAAATTGGCCTATAGAAACAAACAACACGCAGGAGAGTTGTCCACAATCATGGACCTCCTGTCCATTGAGAATACCGCACCATATGCCTGCCATCTTGCTCCACACACACCATCAAAGCAACTAACTGTGTTTGCACAGCAACTGCTAAGACAACCAGACAGTAACTGGGAATGTGCTTTAGCCAACCTCCCAAGGGCGTAGGAACACCCACCCACATAATCCTCCAACAGCTGGTGCTCTGGCCTGTCCACATGGTTAAGAACATAAGAACATAAGATATGCCATACTGGGTCAGACCAAGGTCCATCAAGCCCAGTATTCTGTTTCCAACAGTGGCCAATCTAGGTCATACGTACCTAGCAGTTTCCCCAAGGGACACAGGTTCCACAATGCTTGTATTGGTTCAAGCATTGATATCCTGGGTCCCTTCTTAATAATGGTTTATGGACCTTTCCTCCAGGAACTTGTCCAAACCTTTTTTAAACCCAGCTACACTAACAGCCTTTACTACATCCTCCGGTAACAAATTCCAGAGTTTGATTACACGTTGAGTGAAAAAATATTTTCTTTTATTAGTCTTAAATAGTTTACCCTGTAGCTTCATTGCATGTCCCCTAGTCTTTCTATATTCTGATAAGGTAAACAATCGATCTACGTTTACCCGTTCCACTCCGTTCATTAATTTATAGACTTCTATCATATCTCCCCTCAGCCGTCTCTTTTCCAGGTTAAAGAGCCCCAACCTTTCATGGTTATTCACACACCCATGGCTATAGTTTTAACTTATGCTTTGCAGTCTAATGACATTGCAGTGTTTCATTAGAATGCTATATGATCTTGAAACTATACATTTAGAAACATCACACACACAGGACAGCACATATATGTGGAAAGATATGCAATACGTACCAGAGAATATCTCTCCAATCAACCTCCGCCTTACTGCTGTGCCCTCTTGTGTGTCACCACTGGCACGTACAGGGGGGCACGGTGGTTCGTCCTCAAGATCCTCATTAATCTCTGCAGGAATATTGTGCCTGAGAGCAATGTTGTGCAGGATGCAACAGGCTATGATTATTTCTGCTACAGTGATTGGGTTATATTGTAAGGCCCCGCCTGTCCTATCCAGACAACTGAAGCGACTTTTCAATACGCCAAAGGTGCGCTCTATGACAGAGCGGCTGGAGGCATGGGCCTCATTGTACCTCCGCTCTGTACGTGTCTGTGGCTGACGCACAGGGGTCAGCAGCCAGGGGCAACACCCATACCCTGCATCACCTGCAGAATGAAATGTCACATGTGAATGTTTGAGCGCATGTTACCCTAAATCGACACATGTATAGACGTGAGAAACAAAGCAATAACACTTGCTGACATAACTATATGACAGCACAACTATGCATTTTGACAAAATGCCATATGGTGATAGAAATGCAACACATGGGCCATGGAGTCTGTACATACATGCCAAAGAACACACCAGTCCCATTTGTAGCTGTAAAGGCCCTCTATGTGTGGCACATTCATATTGTACTGCAGTTAGTGTCATTATTTCTACCACCTGCAACGTTAGACTATACCACCAATACACTGATCGCATGTGCCAAGTATATGTCAGCAAACTACACAACACTAAACTGTGATGTGATGTGATGCAGGCTCATATCAAGCACATGTATGCCATGCAGGTATGACAAGGTCCAAACAATATCACCTATATTTCCCATGTTCTCCAAGGTCTACATATCAACTTTTAGGAGGCTAGCTCCATATGCTGCTTACTGCTGACCACCAATCATTCTAGTAGCCATCCTCTGCACTATCTCCATCATGTTACCAGCATTTTGAAGCTGTAGTCCACATAACTGCACACTGTAGCCCACTTGAGCTTGCAACAATCACATATACCGAGGCAGAGTACCTCTCTGTGTATGTGCTACCAATACCTCTCAGTATGGATCCAAATAGCCCCCTTGCCCTTGCTGTCATCTTTGCACAATGCTCTACCACATTAGTACCAGCACCTACAATGACGCCTATGTCCCCCAAATCTACAGTGTTCAAAGGTACTGCAAACCCTTGACTTTGTTTCTCCTCTGCTATGAGGTAGGTCAAATGCAAGATCATACATATGCAAACATGTACTGCTATTTGTAAAGGTCAGAAACATGCATCATACATAGCTACACAGACCCTCATGTAATCTACTACTTCCAGGGTGAAAACCCCAGTACTGATTGTGTGAAACTCACACACACATGACAAGGCTTCGCTGTATGGGTTCTAAATAACATAGATGTAACATGACATAACGCAACTACCTGAAATTAAACGGCCATCACTGGTGGGTGGGAAGGGCACCAACACCCCCCATCCACCCCATGTGTGCAGATGGAACACACACACACACACACACACACACACACACACACTATTAGTAATCCAACACCTGGACACACATTTGCACACATGCAAAGTTATTTGATCACCATCAGCAGGGTTTGATCACATAATGTTACAATATTTATGTCACATTTGGAATCAGTTTCCCTGTTACTCAACGTTTACACTCTGGTCGCAATGTAAACTCTAAATATTCACCTTCTTTGTCTTACCGTAAGGTACGTTTACAAAGGCACAGAGAGATAATAGTGCACTATATAAGAGATGTTACTTAAACACACACACAGATGCATTCATAAATATGTAATCAGGAAATACTCACCCAGCAATATACAGTTCCCATACTGCCCCTCCTCAAATTCTCTGAATAGTGCTGAGCGATGCAGGATATAGGAGTCATGGGTGGATCCTGCAAACCTAGGGACCACATTCAGAATATGCAGATTAGCATCACATACAACCTGAACATTCAGGGAATGGTAGTGTTTGCGGTTGCGGAACACCATCTCCCTGTCTCTAGGCGGGACCAGGGCAACATGTGTGCAATCAATAGCTCCCATCACGTGTGGTATCCCAGCTATCGCCTCAAAGGCCTGGTTCAGGATCCCCCACTGTTGCCTATTGTGAGGAAGGCGTATGTAATTCCCCACCCGGCTGACCATGGCACGCAGTACTTGGTGGAGACAGCGTGAGAAGGTGGGGCGGCTCATGCCACCCACTGCGGCCACAGATGACTGGAAACAGCCAGAGGCAAAGAAATGTAAGGCAGCAAGGAGCTTGACTAAACCCGGTATGGCATGGGACCGAGCAGTCAGGGGCTCGAGGTCAGGTCTCAGATCCTCATAGAGCTCCCTAATAGCCCTTGTGCTCAGTCGGTACAGGGAGATGACCTGGTCCTCACGCATGCCCTGGAGCTGGGTCCTGGACCTGTAGAGGCGAGGCTGCCGAGCCTGCACCTCAGCACGCCTTCTGCGTCCTCTAAGCACACCACCTGGCCGGACTGCCCCTACAGCTGCAGGTCTGAGTTGCTGTGGGACTACACCCATGCCCTGTGCCTCAGCCCCATGGACACCATCTCCCCTGTCCTGCAACCGCAGCATCCGCCCACGTCTTCGGGCACATGCAGCTACATAAATCCCCGCCATATACCCCTCTACTGTGGCTAAACAAACACACACACACACACACACACACACCTCCCTAGACAGTGTACACCTTACAATTAACACAACAAAATAGACACACAATACAATGCAACACACTACAAACAACAAACTCAATGTGATCCACAACACCTGCCTTGCTCTCTCCGTATCTCACAACCAACACACACCTCGCCTACGCAAAAACCCTCAATGTGGTTTAAATCTGCAGGCATGGTTTATAATGGTGTTTGGATTTGCGTAATTTGCGCATGCGCATTGCGAGGGCGCAGCTTGATAGCGACGCGCATGTGCAAATGTTTGCGCATGTGCGTATGTGTGTGCGCGTTGCGCATGTGCAACTCCTTACGCATGGGCATTTGTGTGCACCGTGCATGTGAAACTGTCTGCACATGTGCAAATGTTTGCCCGTGTGTGTGTGCGTTGCGCATGTGCATTTCGTTACGCATGGGTGTATGCATCGCATGTGCATCAAAATTTATGGATTGAAACGCACATGTGCAAACACTTGCACATGCGCAACGCACTCAGACAAAGGCACCTTGACCAACGCACGGCCGCCCATGCGCGATTGAAATTACGCGCCGCGCACAAGCAGCGCCGTCACACAAACAGCGCATGCGCAACGTAACTAACGTAAAATAATCTATAAAACACCCTGCACACCTGGTCCACGTTGAGGGTTGTTTGAGGAGTGCTAGGTAGGTGAGAGCAGTGTGTGAGCAGGGAGTAGTGTAGCTGGTGTGTAGTTTCTGGAGGTAGTGTGCAGGTGTCATTTTAGTGTATTGGACTGTACTGTATTGTATTGTACTCTATTGTGTCTGTAGTGTGCTGTTTACTGTGTCATAGATTGTGTTTTGTTGTTAGTGTGGTCATATTTGTTCTGTGTGTGTTGTGTTGTGTGTAGGTGCGGGAGATAGGGTGAGGTGAGGTCAGGTGAAGTGGGGAGTGGGGAGAGGAGAGGAGAGGAGAGGACAGGATGATGGAGAGGGAGAGGGAGAGTGATAGTGAGAGAGAGAGAGAGAGGGTGACAGAGAGGGAGGGTGAGGGCGAGTGGGTGGGGGAGGTGTGTGCACCTGCTCCTGTGGAGGCAGGGCCTCCCGGCCCTATGGAGGCTGAGCCAGCAGCAGGGCCATCAGCAAAGGGTCCAGCTGCACCGAGCAGACACACTGCCAAAAGAAAAAGGGTCCCTGTGCCGGAAACTCAGAGGAGGAGGGCCACACGGTTCACAGATGCAGAGAACCACAACCTCCTCGTTATGGTTTTAGAGAATTATGATGTCCTTTTTGGGAGGCTCAGCAGCCGCACAACTGCGGCTGGACGTAACGCTGTGTGGGAGGAGGTTCGCACTGCAGTTGCTGAGGCAGGGGGCCCACCCCGAGATATTGACAGCCTTAAAAAACGATATTCTGATATAAAAAGAGGGGTGCGCCACCACATGGCTGTTGAACAGGAACATGCTAGGGGCACAGGTGGCGGGGGCCCCCTCCCCCCCTATGCTCACACCCCTCGAACAGCAGCTCGCAGAAAGACTGGGCCACATCTATACATATAGTCTTCCTGCGGCCCTGGACACAGCCCATCCACAAGCAGGTAAGTATGCTACTTATTCCTCTAACCTCTCAAGACCTTCCTGTAATCCCCATTGTGTAGACATCAAACATCTGAAAATGTAAGTCCATACCTCTCTCCCAAACAACATCATTTACCTATGCAGGTGTCACAGGTGTGTGTGATTTACCTTTCAACACCCTGTTCTGTTTATCCCAAAGGCACAAACCAAAGACAAAGTTTAAATCAAGGCAATACCAACACATACAGAACTCAAACTCACCACTATGGTTTGCTGTTAAAAACATATTGCATTGACCGAACACATGCTGTGTTATTCTGGCGGCCTCATGGGCAAGAGGTGGACCTACAAACTGCTCTACCACCTTAAACATACATGTAACACCACACCTTAGCAGCTTAACCTACAAAGTGTGTGAAAGGGAGGGTTCCCATACACTATGCAGCAATTGGAAGATGCAGAGATGGCAGGCGTAGATGTAATGCACATCAGAACACGCATTTCATCTTTTACTATGCTTTGCTCAACCATCACATCAAAGTTGAATCTGAACAACCGTCCATTAAATGTGTTCACATCCAACTTTGTAGTGAAGGAAGGAGATAACACAGTGAAACACAGCAAGAGTGTTTTGATGTGCATTGCAGCTACATCTGGCATATCAACAGTCTCCAGTTGCAGCATAGGGTATGGTAACCTCCCCTATCACACACGTTTTTCAATTAATTGACAAGGTGTACTATTACATGTATGTTCATGAAAAAAGAGCAAATGTGTGGTCCACGTAATGCACATGAGGAAGGCAGCAAAACATGGCCTTTGTTAGGATAATGACAAATGTATCTTATGAAATATCTTTCTGGTCCCTCTGAGGTCTGCACGTCATGGTATTGGCAAGGAACACCCTGTGTTTTTGCCATGTTTCTGGGATAAATTCTACATGTGTTCCTCAAACCATCATTGTACCCACCTGTCACAAACATGTCCACCTGTAGCTGTCCCCAACCTTCCCCCACAACAGTGCTTGCCATCCTCTGTCTTATTGCATTGGCCTGTGAGAATGGCATGTTTCTGTGATATACTATACGCACAGTGCTGCATGTGCTTGTCCATGGCCCCAAGGTGATGAACATTTGCAGCTTGCTGCATAGTATGAGCTTGCCAAGCACATGTAGCACTGTGATGATAGTATGACACAAGGACATATGCCCTGCTCAATGGCATGCACACCCCATCAGGGGATTGGCCAAGCAGGTGTAAGGGTACTGAACATGCAGCCATGAATGGACATATTTTGAACACATGTGTTGTGACATGGAATGGCGGATACATGCGCAAGTTGAGCAGAAACAGATGTTTCACAAATAAACAAGGTGTGTAGGGCAAATAAGCACACCTGTTCCCCTGGTACAGGTACATGGTGGTCACAGACAGGTATGGGAGGGTGTAGGGGATCCTGGCTGGAGCATACATGCAGGGTCCACCCACCATCATGTATGTGTTGTCATCACCACACACGTATACAAAGTGGAAGTGCATAAACATATGTTTGCTGTGTGTGATTGTCCACAATGCAGGTGACTACAGTACCATGATCACCCAAGAGGAGGAGGGAGAGGAGGAGGAGGAGGAGGGGCTGAAATGTCCGCCCCACACATCATGGAGGAGGCAGAGGCTGCTGTGTCGGAGGGCAGCATATCTTCAGCCGAGGGGCCCGTGGAGGCACACATAATGACCCGTACAACAATGGGGTCTCGAACACCAGGCGCAAGCCAACCACCAAGGCAGGAGGAGGTCGGGGATGATGTGCTGATGGCAGAGCTGAGAGCCCATGCTACATCTGCATGCCAAGATGCAGAAGGTGGGTGCTAACCATTGTTACCTCCAATGTTCTGTATGCTGAGTGTGCATAAGATATCAGCTGTGCATCGTATGGGAGTATTGTAAATTTGGTCCACTGCACACAATGGGAGGCACACTTATATAACATACCAGTAGACTACACGTCAGGATTCGGTATGTGCACCACAGTGATTTTAATGAAACATATCTGAGCACCTGTGGAATGCAGAAATAAACAATAACATGTACAGTTTAACACGTATGTGTTGATGTTGATCTGAATCTGAGACATAATTTATGTGCACTCTGTCATAAAGTTGTTTTGTTAGCTCTCCAAGGTGTTTGCGCACACACATGAGCACAGCTGGGAGACAACAGTGGTGACCAAGGTCTGGCACAACCACAACACACAAACCATTAGTCCCTGGTTGGGGTGTGTGTGGTGGATGTCATAACATACCTTAAACAGCTGTGACATGTTTGCCTCCTGCAGACGGTAGACATGTTAGACAACAAAAGGGTCTCACGTATGTTAGCTGATCTCACGGTGACACACAACAAACCAGCCTAAGGTACATTGACACCTACGGATTCAGACATAAGAGAGATGCAGTTTACGGTGCAGCATGTTATGAGTAATAACCTCAATACTACAATTGTACTTGCAACAGTCAGCCTCATCACAGAAGCACAGCCGTGTGGCAGAAAAAATAATGCCCACTATCCCCCAGTCCATGGATAATCAGACCTACCATACAGAAACCTAAACATTGTCTGTAATGCTACGTCACAAAGACTCCATACCCTACAGTCTGCGTTCCAGGTGAAAACCAATCATAAGATATGACGTTAGCATTTAAAATGGGTTTAGACACCCATATTGCACAATGTACGGAATGGACAGGGTGAATGGTCATATAGGTATGGTTTGGGAGGCGTACAGGTCCGTGGAGACTCCCTGTATGTACCCAACTAAGGTATGCTGCTAGACATACAGACAGGGCTATCAACATGTGCCAGTTCTGTATATATCTGACATTGGCTGTCACAATTGCATGGGTTGTGACCCAACCACCTGATCACACAGGTCAGCTTCTGGCCCCTTTTGTTGTTGGAAAGAATATACACCACACAGGTGTCACCCCTGCTGCCAACCTAAATCACAGATCACCCCCCCCCCCCTAGCTCTGTGACTCAACACACATCCCTAGGGGTTATCATGTGCTGTTGTTTGCCCATCATAACCATGTCTGTACAATCTTGCGGTCTGTCCCCCTCTGCTGCACCATCTGGTGCTACCCATGCTCTGTCTAATACCCACACATGTGTATGGAGGTGTACGTGTACTGTTATGAGACCAGTGCTCTGTTGCCACTAGGTGTAAGTGAACCCCTGTGTTCACAGACACATGAAGCAGCAGTGGACATGCCCACGTATGGCTGCTAATGCTGGTGCTTCCATCCCATCTCTCAGAGTCAATTCCGATGAATTTGTAACCTGTCCATGCTGCGAATATTAATCCAACTGTGGTGCCACCTGGCCTGGGTGTCCTCAAGCAAACTCTGCTTCATCAATGCAACTCCCCAGGTGTGGATGCTGTCCAGCGCACACGCTCCACCACCCTACACAATGGACATTTGTTTGGTATCTGTCCCCAGGCCTATTGTAAAGTCTGCATTATGTGGGCGTGTATGCGCAGCCAGTGTATATCTGTGTTTTCCCCCCACATCACATAACTGAGCCATGTGCTGTGTGTGGCTGTGACATTAACATCTCTGACAAAGTTGTATTGCAAATATTACCATGTTTTCAGTAGAGTCTGTCCGATCACAAAAAAATATATGTGCTATATGTGTAACATTGTTGCGTGTGATGGTTGTTTACTGGAGATGGGTCTCATGGCCACCCTTTGTTCCACCCACAGGCAATCGTCAGGCATCTGAAGCCATACGCAATTCTCTGGACCTCTTACGGCATGAAATAAGGGAATTGCGGGAAGAGGTGAGGGCCATGCCGTTAGAAAGAATTGCTGTGGCCCTGGAGGGCATTTTTGGGGTGTTGGAACGATTGGCACCGCCACCACCACCACCACCATCACTGCCTCCACCACCGCCACAAGCACAGCAGGAGCGTGGACCACCAGGGGAGGGGGGTCTGAGACGTGGCAGACGTGGACGGCCACGCCGACGAACATAACTGCGAATAAAATTATATGGTAACATAGATGCTACGTGTGCGTACAATCTTTGTCCCTGTTCTCCCCTATGTACTGTGTACATGCATGTTTTGTAGCTAAACATCTGACCTATACCCAGGCACGTTGCTGTTGTGTTGTTTGCACTGGCAGGTACTTCTACACAGATGCCACCACATGTCATGTGTCACCTGCACAGAGTGTGTTCATTGGCCCTTGGCTGCAGCAGGCCCCGTTACACACACCCCGATGTTTTGGCTGGGGGACTGTTTAGAGTTTGCATGGTGACTGGTCACAACCATCATTATTTGCATACCCTCATACACCAAACATTGTTAGCATATGTGTGACCATTGCCCCTGGCTGGAACACTGATGACATGCCTGCGCAACCAACCCCATGGCATGCATGTGGCACTGACAGACAATGGTGGCATGCATATGTATGATGCAGATGACCACTAACAAATCTGTTGATGTCACGCCCACCCATGTGACATGGTTGTTCCCGGGAATCCCTTCAAAAGCAACATCTCATACGCCTATCCAGGTGTCACACTCCCGCACACATGGATAGCCCCCATGACTGCATGTTGAGCCAGTCCACGTATGAAATCCATGTCTACCTTCACTGCATATCCTGGTCCCCACACATATCCCATGCTTGCATCCATAGTGAGTGTGTAAGGGAAACCCATGACCATTGTGTCCAAAAAAACATTCCAAACATTTATTTTACAAAGTGTACAAACACTGGCAACATGCCGAAATCAACACACCCCCTGTCTGTTTTTGGAACACAGCACAGCACAGGCCACATGTGGACGTCACAGGTGCCATCAATGTGAAGTATTATATCCCTACCTCCCTCCCCACACCCACCCTCCCCTGGGATAATCACAGCTTTATAGGTACTTGCACAACTTAAAAGACAGGAGGTGCTCTCAGGTGAAGCTCATTACCCAAATCAGTCATACACTAAGGACCTGAGATTAATTAAGCTTCAGGTGAACAAGGTATATTAAACTTCTTAGGTACAGTTTTAGTGGTATAAATATCCATAGCACCCTTTAGTACATAAAGAACTTAAAGATCTAAACACAAACTTAAAACTAAGATGCAGACAGCAGTCCAGCAGCGGGATGTGGGCTTTCCAGTCTTTTGCATTGAGTGTCACATGTATGATTTTCTCCCAGCTGGTGAGAGGTCTTACGTGTGCACTAGGTGCAAGGAGCTCTCTGCTCTCAGGGAACGAGTCCGTTCTCTAGAGGCTAGAGTAGAAGACTTGGAAAACATAAGACAGACAGAGAGGTACATAGACGAGACCTACAGGGATATAGTCCTGAAGTCCCACCTCCAGTCTGGCAGCATCCCTGTTGCCATGGAGGAGAGGTCACGTGACAGGAGAGCATCACCCTGGTGTGGCAGGAAGTGATCCTGTAACTAGGACCTGTCCTCCAGGTGATGTAAACCCCTCTCGCACCGAGGAGGTTTCTCCAGGGCCAAGTGCCCATGAGGGAAGGGTTAGGACAGCAGTTATAGTTGGTGATTTGATCATTAGGCATGTAGATAGCTGGGTGGCTGGTGGACGTGAGGATCGCCTGGTAACATGCCTGCCTGGTGCGAAGGTAGCGGACCTCACACGCCACCTAGATAAGGTCTTAGATAGTGCTGGGGAGGGGTCTGCTGTCTTGGTACATGTCGGTACCAATGACATAGGAAAATGTGGTAGGGAGGTTCTGGAAGCTAAATTTAGGCTTTTAGGTAGGAAGTTGAAATGCAGAACTTCCAGGGTAGCGTTCTCCGAAATGCTTCCCATTCCACGTGCAGGACCCAAAAGGCAGGCAGAGCTCCGGAGTCTGAATGCGTGGATGAGACAATGGTGCAGAGATGAGGGGTTCGGATTTGTTAGGAACTGGGGAACATTCTGGGGAAAGGATGGGCTCTTCCGAAGGGATGGGCTTCACCTTAACTGGAATGGAACCAGGCTGCTGGCATTAACCTTTAAAAAGGAGATAGAGCAGCTTTTAAACTAGATAATAGGGAAAAGCCGACAGTCGCCCAAGAGCGCATGGTTCGGAAGAATGTATCCTTGAAGGATACTACAAAAAGCAGAGAGGTTCCAAAAAAGAGTAAAGTAGCCCAAATGCCCTCGAGTATGGAGCAGACAGAGCTTAAAGATCCCAAATTACCCATGTCTACCAATAGCCAAATTAATATGAATAAAATACAGTCTCTAAAATGCTTGTATGCAAATGCTAGAAGTCTACAAAACAAGATGGGAGAGTTAGAATATATAGCACTAAATGAGAGGTTAGATATGATTGGAATATCAGAGACATGGTGGAAGGAGGACAACCAGTGGGACACTGTGATACCTGGGTACAAACTATATCGTAATGATAGAGCTGATCAAATTGGTGGAGGGGTTGCGCTCTATGTTAGAGAGGGCATTGAGTCAGAAAGGATTAAAGTTTTGCAAGAAACAAAATTTGCTGTAGAATCTCTATGGATTGAAATTCCATGTAAAAAGGGGAAGGCAATGGCAGTGGGGGTGTACTATCGTCCGCCTGGCCAGAATGAACAAATGGATGATGAAATGCTCAAAGAAATCAAGGAAGCTAGCAAAAGTTACAGTGCAGTAATAATAATGGGTGATTTCAATTACCCCAGCATCGACTGGGTCAGTGTCACAACAGGACATGCTAGGGAGATAAAGTTCCTAGATGAAATAAATGACTGCTTCTTGGAGCAGCTGGTTCATGAACCGACCAGAGGGGAAGCAATATTAGACCTAGTCTTTAGTGGAACACCAGATGTAGTGCAAGAGATAAGGGTGTTGGGGCCACTTGGCAATAGTGATCATAGCATGATCACCTTTGATTTAATTAGTAGAGGAGGGATAGTAAGGAAATCCACAGTACTACCCTTTAACTTTCAAAAGGGAGACTATGATAAAATGAGGAAAACAGTTAAGAAAAAACTAAAAGGAGCAGTTGCAAAGGTTAAAGACGTACATCAAGCTTGGGTGTTGTTGAAAAATACTATCTTGGAAGCCCAGACCAGCTGTATTCCATGCTTTAAGAAAAGTGGAAGGAAGTCCAAAAAACTGCCAGCATGGTTTAAAGGTGACGTCAGAGAGGCTGTTGTTGCCAAAAAAGCATCTTTCAGGAAATGGAAAAAAGAGCCAAACGATGAAACCTGGAAACAGCACAAGCACTGGCAAGTCAAATGCAAGGCATTGATAAGGCAGGCAAAGAGAGAATTTGAGAAGAAGCTTGCTGCGGAAGCAAAAACGCGAAATAAAGACCTTTTCAAGTACATTCGTAGCAAAAAACCTGTGAGAGAGTCAGTTGGTCCATTAGATGATAAAGGGGTTAAAGGGGCACTAAGAGGCGACAAGGCGATAGCGGAGAGACTGAATGAATTCTTTGCTTCGGTCTTTACTGAGGAAGATGTAGGGATGTTACCCATGACTGAAGTGGTATTTAAAGGTGTGGAAGAATTGAAGGAAATATCGATACATCGGGAAGATGTCTTACAACTATTAGATAAACTGAAGAGTAGCAAATCACCTGGGCCGGCTGGTATACATCCAAGGGTGTTGAAAGAACTGAAATTTGAGATTGCAGACCTGCTATCAGTAATCTGTGAACTATCATTAAAATCATCTCTAATACCTGAGGATTGGAGGATCGCCAATGTAACACCAATTTTTAAAAAGGGTTCGAGGAGTGATCCGGAAAACTACAGACCGGTGAGCCTGACATCAGTACCGGGAAAAATGGTAGAAACCATCATAAAGAATAAAATTACTCAGCATGTAGATAGTCACGACCTAATGGGAGACAGCCAACATGGCTTTAGACAAGGAAGATCTTGTCTTACTAATCTGTTATGTTTTTTTGAAGGAGTGAATAAACAGGTGGGCAAAGGTGAGTCGGTTGATATTGTGTATCTGGACTTTCAGAAAGCCTTTGACAAGGTCCCTCATGAGAGACTTTTGGCAAAACTAAAGAGTCATGGGATAGGAGGCAGTGTACTATTGTGGATCAGGAACTGGTTAAAAGATAGAAAGCAGAGGGTAGGGCTAAATGGCCAATTTTCCCAATGGAGAAAGGTGAATAGTGGTGTACCCCAGGGATCTGTGCTGGGTCCGCTGCTTTTTGACATATTCATAAATGACCTGGAAAGTGGAATAACGAGTGAGGTTATCAAATTTGCAGATGACACAAAACTATTTAAAGTTGTTAAAACCCAGGAGGATTGTGGAAAATTGCAAGAGGATCTTGATAAATTGGAAGACTGGACATCAAAATGGCAGATGAAATTTAATGTGGAGAAGTGCAAGGTTATGCACCTAGGGAAGAACAACCCAAACTATGGTTACACGATGCAAGGTTCCACATTAGGAACCACCACCCAGGAAAAAGATTTAGGCGTCATTGTGGATACCATGTTAAAACCCTCGGCCCAGTGTGCAGCGGCGGCCAAGAGAGCAAATAGAATGCTAGGTATGATAAGGAAAGGAATGGAAAATAAAACAAAAGATATTATAATGCCTCTATATCGTTCCATGGTGAGACCGCACCTTGAATATTGTGTGCAATCCTGGTCGCCGTATCTTAAAAAGGATATAGCGATTTTAGAAAAGGTTCAGAGAAGAGCCACCAAAATGGTAAATGGGATGGAAGGATACTCCTATGAGGAAAGGCTAAAAAGGTTAGGGCTCTTTAACCTGGAAAAGAGACGGCTGAGGAGAGATATGATAGAAGTCTATAAATTAATGAACGGAGTGGAACGGGTAAACGTAGATCGATTGTTTACCTTATCAGAATATAGAAAGACTAGGGGACATGCAATGAAGGTACAGGGTAAACTATTTAAGACTAATAAAAGAAAATATTTTTTCACTCAACGTGTAATCAAACTCTGGAATTTGTTACCGGAGTATGTAGTAAAGGCTGTTAGTGTAGCTGGGTTTAAAAAAGGTTTGGACAAGTTCCTGGAGGAAAGGTCCATAAACCATTATTAAGAAGGGACCCAGGATATCAATGCTTGAACCAATACAAGCATTGTGGAACCTGTGTCCCTTGGGGAAACTGCTAGGTACGTATGACCTAGATTGGCCACTGTTGGAAACAGAATACTGGGCTTGATGGACCTTGGTCTGACCCAGTATGGCATATCTTATGCTATGTTATGTTCTTATGCCCTTCAGCAGATGAATGTCGACATTGCAGCTGTGCAAAATCGGCGTTCACCTGCTGAACAGCCCCCCTCAGACACTGCAGTGCATGATACACAAGACGGACGTCGCGTCTCACATCATCCACTGCCACCAGCACATCATGCATGCACCTGCCAGCACACAGACAAACAGTGTCCGTGGTCTGTGTGCTGGCATGTGCATGTGATACGTTGGTGGCCGTGGATGGCGCGGTGACATGACGACGCCCGTCCCGTGCTTCCGCCTGCAGTGTCTGACGGGGGCCCACAGAGACCTGTGCTGTGCTGTGTGCCCCCAAACCCTCCACCCTACCTGCTTCCCTCCCCAAACTCCCTCCCACCACCCTCTCCGCCCATGCTATAACCCCCACACAAACATGTCCAACATGCCCCCCACCCCCCGACGCCCCCTCCCCCGCATCCTCCCCCGAATGTGACTCATCCACCTCGGAGAGGAAATGGTGGCCCACATCCTCCTCCTCGGCGTGTTCCTCCTCCACCTCAGAGTCGTGAAGCACCACCACCGCGTCCTCATCGTCCTCCTCCTCATCCGCATCCTCGGAGTCCTCCACATCCTCTGTCTCCAGCTCCTCCACCTGCTCTTCCCCCTCCTCCTCTTCCTCCGTCACCTCCACCACCTCCCTCTCCCGTCCACGGCAGGTGGTGGGCCGTCGAAGGGTGTGTGGCGAGTCACCCTGTCCGGCACTGCTGTTGTCTCTCTCTGTGAAAGATTACATACATTACGTCACGTCCATGTGTGTCACATAACACCTGTACATATGCAGGCAACACACAGGCTGGTAGGTCAATGTGACATTTGCTGTTGTTCCGGCCCCCTGCTGAACCGCTCGAGGTATTCAGGATGGAACTGCCTTAGTTCCCGACCCTTCTTCCTCAGGTCCTCCACCTGTGGATATGCAAACATAGGTTGGGGTAATCTCATTCCGGTGAACACAGGTGTTTGCACAACATATACAAACATTAGTGTGACCACCATCTGTCAGCTGCCTATCCCCTGCTGTGTGTTGTGCACATACAGCATAATTACACACCTGTAACAGTTGCTGTATGGGAAATATATGATTAGGGCTGCACATGTGTGATGAGGTGGAAACAATGGGGCGTATCTGGATTTGTCAAGGAACGTCATACAGAACACCAGCTAGCAACATTGCATAGCGCTTACATGCAACCCCCCCCCCCCCCATATCACCACCTCCATACAACACATTGGTGGAATGGTGGGATAGATAGAGACAGACAGAGGGGGGGAGAGAGAGGGGGAGTGTGTGACAGTGGGAGAGACAGGGAGGGTGAGAGAGGGTGACACATCCCCTAGAGGCAATGTTGTGTTTGTGCGGATCAACACCTTAGTTTCTGTGACATATTGTACAGGTGTGTAGGTATGCGTTTCCCATAACAGTGAGGCACATACTTCAAATTGGTGGGGGCTGCTAGTCATAGATGCCAGGGAACTGTCCCCAGAGTGGCAGTGCCCTGTGGAGGGGTTCCACTTCCTCCCATGGATCCCCACCATCCCCTATGGGTTGCGCTTCAGAGTTGGATATATATGGGATTGGTGTTATTCTGCGGCTTGCTTAAACATACGATCCATGTATGGGCCTCCACCAGAGCCGTAATGGCCCATGAAGGTGTGAGATGCGCACCATGTAACTGCCCATCAGCTGTCCTGCACACAGGCAGGATGACGTTGAGCCTGGAGGCTCCCATGCCTCTCACATTGTGAGTGTTGAGATGCATATGCACAGCGGATGGTGTGCCATGAAAGAGGTATGTGAGACACTTTAAAAAAATATAGGAGACATGTCTCTGTGACACTGCTGTTCTCACATGGAATGGATCAGAGTGAGGGAATAGCTGAGGGGACCCTATGTGTAGCTGGGTCCCCTGCAAATAGTGTGCCAGCCCTCTCAGATAAGTTACAGTGCAATGTTCCTTCCCTCCATCTGGGCCATGGGGCTATGGGAAGGAGAAAGGCAGATGATGCAGCTTGACCAAATGAATGTACACATCCACCATAGGCATAACATGTGTACGTGTCCACAGGGGATCCATATCATGTTGGATCCCTGTGTAGGGTGCACCTGCCACTTTAGCTTCCACCCCACTGCGATGCCCTAATGATGTGTTGGCACAAATGTGTACCACCATCAAGGACATAAACAGTATGGACGTATTCTCCAGGGCCTCAGACAGGGCCCTCATAGCTTTGGACACAACAAGAATGAAAACGTATGCCACTAGAGGTGGTTCCAGGGGAGGGGTCAGTGGGGGCAGACACTCCACCACGCACGCTCAAAGCGTATGGGAGGCACCTGCTTGACCATCAATGGGTGGTGATGGTGCAGCAATGGCATTGCAGTTTTCACTGACTGACCTAATTTGAATACCAGTGTGAGGTAGGAGATGTTGTTGACCACACACTGCGTTGTGTGGAACGGCACAGACATTTACGCACATTTGTGGACACCAGCTGGATACTCCATCACACCTGAATGCATGACCACGCCTTGTGTGCGGTTTAATGGGTGCAAAACGCCCATGTCACACATCCATGGTGATGTGATTGGCATAAAGCATTCAGCTGTCCCTAACTAGGTTCAGGGAATTAGGGACTGTGTGTGTGGATGGCATACTCTCCCCACACCCTGCGACTGTGGGTCTGTGACAGAGAATATGTCCGTTCAGATGGCCATGTGACAGACATGGGTGTCGAGGGTTCCACACCTTGTGTGTTCATCATGGGCCTATGTGGATCATGTTGTCTCATTACGCCTGGGGCTTGCATAGTGTCGTTGCAATCCACCGAATGTGATAGGGGACATATAGCGAGTCATGCCCCCAGCTGCCGAGAGGGAACTCTTTGCTTGTCATCCATGAGCCGGAATGAGGGAACCTAATTTTGTAGCTGTGGCATGTGACACACATGCAGAGCGGTCTATATCTGTTTTTCCATGGTGTCTCACTGCTCTGCTGAGGTGGTACCTGTGTAGGGTCCATGTGTGCCGGTGCACTTCACTACTGATTCTGTATGAAAGATATTTGACATTGCCATGGAGATAGACCATCAGGAGATGGGTATGTTGCTCTGTGTCAATCAGACACAGTTTATGGGACTTGTTCCTATATGACAGAGAGGCTGTGACACTTCCTTTCGCCACCTGGGACATGGCTACCTGATTGTCTGTGGGCAGTACTCGTGTGTTTCCCTATCAGGCCGCATTGAATGTATGGGTTGACAGGCTCATTGTTCTGAGCCCCCAAATGTCTGTGGTGGCATGACTCCCCTGGACCTCCATGTGACTGTGGGTGAGGTGTTCAGGAGATGAACACCCCACACCACCTTGACTGCATCTGTTGTGATGGTGGGCAGAGGTGGTGTCAGCAAAACAGGTGACACCTTCCAAAGTTATGGTGCTTAACGTCCCCAGTACAGGGGCTGAGTGGGTGTGTCTGCACTCACTCTCCAATCAGAGTGATAGGCTGTTGAATGCGTCCTTTGGGAGGTGCAGAAGCATTGGGGTGCTCCCAAAGCAGACGTACATAGTGGGACACATGTTGCTTGGCTGCCATGTGCAAAAGCTGCAGGAGCAGCTCTCTGTCCAGGAGCCACATGGCTTGTAGTGGCCAGGATCAGAGTTGCACAATGCAAGATTGCCTAGCCTGCAGCAGATGGGTGGTTGGCAGTCATCTACCCTCCTGTGCTTATCTGACCTCCAGCGAATGTCTGTGAGTCTGGAGGGATGCCCTGCAATCTCTGAGGCGGCATACATCTTGCCATACACGTGGTGTGTGAGAGGGAGAGTGGACCGGACCTGACTCTTTTACTCTGTCCAGATTGCACAATCGTGCACGTATGGTTATACACATATCTCCCTTGTCCTGGGAAGGGCAGCTCACCCAGCCATGCACCTTGCGCATAGTCTGGGTGCTGCTGGCGGCCTCAGGGGGTGGGCTTTGCATTGATTGTGCCCTCTGTGAAAGGGGAAACCCTGTAGACCTCCGGGATATTTTGTGACTGAGCACAAGGGTGTAGTCATCCTTGTGACCTGTGGATGGGGGTCAGTCAGGACTGTGGGGGTATGGTGATATGTCGATTATTTAACGGCATGTGTATATCCCTATGAAGCATAATCTGGCCAGATCTGTGGGATCTCAGATGTGTGTGTGACCTCCTGTTGTCTGTGTTATGTTGAGATAGGGGCATTAAAACTCAGGGGGCTGTTGTGGAGGTGTTCCTACTTGTACCCCTCATGAACTAGGTAACGCAGTATGTCTGTAACCATTTAGTGTGCGTTTGTGGGAACTGACCTTCCGTTCTGTTGTGGGGAGGGGAGGCTGTGGGAAGGTGGCCTGTGCCACCTCCTATGATGGTCAGAGTATAGGGTTGTGTTTGTCTGTCCCACCATCCGTTTATGCGGAGGCATTGACTTCAGGGGTTTGTTTACATATGTTGTACGTTGATTGGCAGGGGGGAAGATGTCCCTTATCAAGGATCCACAGGCGCTGTGGAGGTTGACGATGGTGTGTCTGATATAGCTGTGTGGCTCGCAAATGTGGTGGATCCGTGTTTTGGGGCCCATTTTCAGCAGATTGTGCTGAGGGTGGTCCATGTTGGGCATATGCCTTGCAGCATCTTTTTGGTGTGGACATGGAGTTGTCATTGTTTGCTTTCCCCCTTACAGGATTGCACATTCTGGACAGGAGGTTCAGGGTTGACCTGTGAGCATCCACCTCATTGGATGTTTGCTGCCACCAAGTCACTGACAGCTTGTGAGGAGCACAGAGGGTGTCGCAAACGTCAACCTGTATACATTGTTCCACTTCAGCGACTGACAGCCAGTCACGTGACCATAACACAATGGGAATGGGGAAGACGCAGCCTGTGCCCTCACACCAGTCCAATGGTACCCTGTTGGGAAAAGGTGACTTTGTGTGGACAAGCCTGACAGGTATAACATATACCCTTCCTCTGTCATACGGGAGGGGCAGACATATAAGTTATAGATGTTGTGGAAACTCTACCACATACGGACCCATGTACATGCTTTTGGACCAAATCAAGGTTACCAGCAGGGAGGTATGGCAGCCACGCCAAACCAAGGCATCTACGTTCCTGGGCCCCTGACACAACAAATAACAGCATGTCATCTGTGACAGTATATTCTCATCATAGTCTAACACCCCACAATAAAGTGCTGCAGGGCCTATGTTGTTTGGGAGCCTGTGGATGCAGATCTCAGGGTAGCTCTTACCCTAATAGTATCCATGTGTGGAGGTTTGAAAAGGTGCTTCCCATCCTTTCCGGTAGAGTATCCATTATGTTATGATGTCCTGGCAGGGTTGACAGAACCCTTGGCGTACGTTGATCGTGGTGATTGTCAGGATTCTGTGAGCTGTGTTTCGCTTGAGTTGCCACTGGACCGGTGTGGACTCAGACTACTAGTCTGCACACATCCTGGTGGGACATATCCTCAGCCAAAGGCAATAGACTCATGGGTCATGCAGGCCCCTCCTGGTAACTTACATGACTACCCTCGGAGATGACACAGTCACCAGGCCCCTCAAGGAATTGAACATATCTTGTCACTGTGTGCTCAGGCTTTGTGCCTTTCTGGTAGTGAGAAGCATGGGTACATGGATGACCTGCTCCCAGTGTGCTACAGACTGCACCCATCAGCACTGAGGGGCCCTTAGGCCATGCTGTGATCAAAATGTGTGTGGGTTTTGGTGACACAATGTGTGTGGTATGGCTTGGCAAGGAGGACCTTGATGGCCCAGGATACCCACAGGACAGGGTTTGTTGACCAGCTTCCTCTGGTCCAGTGACACTGACTATGCCTGTTATGTGTTGGCGGCCCAAGCCAGTACCCGGAAGCATGGGCCAAGGGGGTTCTGGCTAGGTTAAGGCCTGCAGACCTTGCTGTGGCCACAAAAGGCCCTGGGGAAAACGGGGATCCCTCAAGGTCTTTTGGCCCATAGTACGTTCCTCAGGGGCAACGGCACACCATCCCGATGTTTGGAGGGGGTAGGACCCTCTCAGATCCTGCCAGCTTTTGGTTAGGCTCCATGGGTTGCACATGGGGGAGGTCACTTTCCTGGTGACATATCTGCCACCACATCCACGGCAGTGTGGTCGTGGGTTTTGAGCTTGGCTACTCAGGTTGTCGAAACACTCTGGTATGCCATGCCACATATCATACAATCAGACATTGAATGAGTGTGCCCTAGACATTCTTGACAGCAAACATTGTTGACATTGACAGATGAGATGTATACAAATTTTGCACAGGTGTTCAGACATATGGAGTGATATGCCATGATGACAATGGTTTTACGGCCTATGTACAATTTGAGGGGAGACATGCAAAGGACATTTTCACACTACTCCTGTAATTATTTTTTTGGTGTGGTAAAATCAGCTCCTAGGGATGGGAGGTCACATACAACTTTGTTTCTGGAAGGGAAATGTCGGCAGGCACATACACAGGAGTGGCAAGACCATTGAGGTGTTTTGCACTCACAGGACCCATGACCTGTTGGTTTGCCATTTCCTGATGAACTGGGGAGCAGCATTTGGGAGAGGCATAAGGACAGCACACAGGTGCTGTGTGATGCTCCCATATGCTTGCACTATTGTCGCTGTAGAACAGACACACACAGGATGCAACATGGCAGACAATACCAACATGTGACAACTAATCCCTGCTTGTCCCTATTGATTAGCTGTCCCCAGTGACAACTGCATGCATCGCTGTGGCTCTGGCTCTGTGTGCAGTGACACCTATGTGCTGTGGCCGTGCCACCCTGAACGCACAAGCCCATTCCCCTGTGGCACCCTTGACTGACTTTGCAAAGCCCTGCCACGTTATGGTTGTCAGACATGATGATCATCCTTCTCAACCACTAACCCTGTATGTGTGATGTTCCGTACATTTGGGGTGACATTATCAGGACATGTTATCCAACACACACCCAGTGGCAATATGCTATTCCATACATGCGACGTTCGGTGGGTAGCCCTCTGGACCTTATCAGGGGCCACGTCCATGACATGTGGCTTTGAACCGGTCCATGGATAGCAATGTTTGACACAGTACAGGCGCTGTGTGACTTGTGTGTCATGAGAATAATGGTAGGTACGTCTGACCTACTTGGGTACTGTTGCACGCAGTATACTACTCATGGTGGACATATATCTTTCACATTTGGCCCATTGGATGTTGTTATGTTCATCTTACGTGGAACATTGTTCATTATGGGTGGTGTGACAGCAAACACTACGGGGCATGTGCCTTTACATCGCCAATGACCTATTGCCACCTCTGCGAATGTGTTGGATTCAGTCTGTGGTGTACAACATGGACAGGTGCATGTATCCTTTCAAAAACATCTGTGATATTCATCTGCTAACAGGTGTGGGCAGTCTGGGGACTGGCCAGATGTTTGACGTGACTCACCATGCATTGCTGGGGACATGGCTCCGTTACAGACCTCCCAAATTAGCTGTTGTATTTAAGGGGTTTTGGTTGTTGTTTAGGCACATCCACATCTGCAGCTATCTGATCATCTGGGTACATCTACAGTGTGTGTGTGTAGCTCAGGACCCCATGGACTGTAAGAGATGTGCAACCTACCCAACATAGCTTAGGAACATATGTGACAGACATACCCTCCATTACAGTCAGCTCTCGAGCCCCATGGGTGTTGTGTGTCCTACAGCACCTTAGCAGCGAAATGCATCATATAAGCAGGGTGTTTCGAGGAAAACCATACACAGGTATCAGGACTCCTGCAGATGGGGAGAATGGATTCAACAGCATAGGCACACTGCACCATATCACCAGGGTGGGTGAGGGCCCACTCAGATGGGCTCCCTGTACTCCTGGGGATAGGGGGGATGTATCAAACAACATTAGCAAACAAACCCATAGCACCAGGGTGATTGAGGGTCCACTCTGATGGCCTCTCTGTACTCCTGGGGATAGGGGGGAATGTATCAAACAACATTAGCAAACAAACCCATAGCACCAGGGTGATTGAGGGTCCACTCTGATGGCCTCTCTGTACTCCTGGGGATAGGGGGGATGTGTCAAACAACATTAGCAAACAACCCCATAGCACCAGGGTGATTGAGGGTCCACTCTGATGGCCTCTCTGTACTCCTGGGGATAAGGGGGATGTGTCAAACAACATGGTTTGACAACCCCATATCTCCAGGGTGATTGAGGGCCCACTCTGATGGCCTCTCTGTACTCCTGGGGATAGGGGGGATGTGTTAAACAACATTATCAAACATCCCCATCTCTGCAGGGTGACTGAGGGCCCACTTTGATGGGCTCTCTGTACTCCTGGGGATAGGGGGGATGTGTTAAACAGCATTAGCAGACATCCCCATATCTGCAGGGTGACTGAGGGCCCACTTTGATGGTCTCTCTGTACTCCTGGGGATAGGGGGGATGTGTTAAACAACATTAGCAAACATCCCCATCTCTGCAGGGTCAGTGTGAGTGTACTTTGAAGGGCTCTCTGTACTCCTGGGGATAGGGGGGATGTGTTAAACAGCATTAGCAGACATCCCCATATCTGCAGGGTGACTGAGGGCCCACTTTGATGGTCTCTCTGTACTCCTGGGGATAGGGGGGATGTGTTAAACCACATTAGCAAACATCCCCATCTCTGAAGGATGAGTGTGAGTGTACTTTGATGGGCTCTCTGTACTCCTGGGGATAGGGGGGATGTATCAAACAACATTAGCAAACAAACCCATAACACCAGGGTGATTGAGGGTCCACTCTGATGGGCTCTCTGTACTCCTGGGAATAGGGGGGATGTATCAAACAACATTAGCAAACAACCCCATAGCACCAGGGTGTTTGAGGGCCCACTCTGATGTGTTCTCTGTACTCCTGGGGATAGGGGGGATGTATCAAACAACATTTGCAGACAAACCCATAGCACCAGGGTGACTGAGGGCCCACTCTGATGTGCTCTCTGTACTCCTGGGGATAAGGGGGATGTGTCAAACAACATGGTTTGACAACCCCATATCTCCATGGTGATTGAGGGCCCACTCTGATGGCCTCTCTGTACTCCTGGGGATAGGGGGGGATGTGTTAAACAACATTATCAAACATCCCCATCTCTGCAGGGTGACTGAGGGCCCACTTTGATGGGCTCTCTGTACTCCTGGGGATAGGAGGGATGTGTTAAACAGCATTAGCAGACATCCCCATCTCTGCAGGGTGACTGAGGGCCCACTTTGATGGGCTCTCTGTACTCCTGGGGATAGGGGGGATGTGTTAAACAGCATTAGCAGACATCCCCATATCTGCAGGGTGACTGAGCGCCCACTTTGATGGTCTCTCTGTACTCCTGGGGATAGGGGAAATGTGTTAAACCACATTAGCAAACATCCCCATCTCTGCAGGGTGAGTGTGAGTGTACTTTGATGGGCTCTCTGTACTCCTGGGGATAGGGGGGATGTGTTAAACAGCATTAGCAGACATCCCCATATCTGCAGGGTGACTGAGGGCCCACTTTGATGGCCTCTCTGTACTCCTGCAGATAGGGGGGATGTGTCAAACCACATTAGCAAACATCCCCATATCTGAAGGGTGACTGTGGGCCCACTTTGATGGGATCTCTGCACTGCTGGGGTTAGGGGGGATGTGTCAAACAACATGGTCTGACAACCCCATATCTCCAGGGTGATTGAGGGCCCACTCTGATGGCCTCTCAGGGCTCCTGGGGATAGGGGAGTTGCCTTTACCAACATTGGCAAAGAACCCCATAGCTCCATGGTGTCTGACAGACCATGTGATGCAGATTTCTCAAGCCCTAACGATTGGCCATATGTGTTACCCTGCAGATGCAGACCCCGGCATCAGCACATGATGTTTCCAGAGCCTCCTTAGCCAGATCTATGGCCTAGGTGTGTTACAGTATGTTGTAGCACATCAACAGAAGCAGATTCCATGACTACAGGATGGCATCATGCCCTATGTGACCAAGTCCATCAACACCTGTGTACATGGCAAACTACTCAGATGTGATACATAAAGATGTGTACATATGGTTTTAGCTCCTGCACTTTACTGTTGTAGACCACCTACACACAGCAGCATAGACAGCTGCAATCATCCCTGTCTTTGTATATGGCTATTTTGACATACTGCCATACACTTACCTCACGTTTGTTTTCCGCCATACGGTTGAAGCGCCTTGTGATGCGTTCCCAGGCCCTACGCACCTTTCCGGTGTCCCTTCCCCTGGAGGCCCCTGGGAAGAGCTTCTTTTGCTTGGGCCCTATCAAGATTGCTAGGTGGCGCAGCTCTCTCCGACTAAATGCAGGCTTCCTAGTGTGGGACGCCATCTTCTTGTCTGCACGTGTAGCCGCCGTGACGCACACACCTCAACTTCCGCATTTGCACACATCGTTTCGCGCACATGCGCGGCGCATGGCTACGTGACCGAGATAGGTGCACAACAGCGTTCCGCATGGCTGCGTGCCAGGAATATGCACATTGAGAATGCACGCATCTTTCCGACACACTGGGTAGTGTGTGGACAACAGTATGTCTACTGACCTCTGCAGCCACGCATAGCACCGATGTATCTCTCATGTTCAAAAGAACACTTAGATTATTATGGATTATTCTTGTTTACACAGTGTGGTCTTGAACCTATGGACACATATTCAATGATTGCTAGTGCATTGTCTGATGAGGTGTGCTATGTGTGTCACATAGCAGGTATTGGCAGGACACTTATAACAAGGGGTGCTGACAAACCATCAGCGTTGGCAAACATACCCCCTGGAAATTTGGGGTTGTGTGTGCCTCTGGAGTATGTTCAGTCGTGTATCTCTATGTTTTCCCTACAAGGATGTGGGGTTTGCCATGGTGGGGTGGGGGAGGCACCATATTTGAACACTGCACATGCACAATAGTTTGCGTGTAGACCGGCATGATACCTTGTTGCACGTTATCCTTTACTACGTGTGCTGCCATACAGTGCTGGTGGCAGAGGTGTAGCACAATGGTTAATGGTTGTTAGATGGACTGTTAAACCTAGGCTCATGGGTTCCATTATCCAGAGGGACTGTGGATTACGTGTCTCAGGCAGCACACATTATTCTTCAGCAATGGCAATTTATACATAGTGCTTTCAATGTACATTGTTACTGCGTGCGGCATATATCTTCTTACGTTGCAACTGTGTTACTTGCAGCAGTTTCCTTTATACATGACATATGTACTGCCAGGAGCAACACCCTTACAGTGCTATACACGTCATGTGCAGTGAAGCATTGTTCCTAATGTATCAATGCACCCGTGATAACCACAGCACACAGTCTGCAGAATTTCCTCCTTACCCAGCCAGGCATCTGTTCTCAGCTATAGAGCTGAATCCCACAGCTCACCTCGCTGCCTGTGAAGCCAGAGGATGTGTGTTCCCGTCCACAGTGCGGTAATTTGTGGGTGCAGCCAATGACAGATGTTTTAATGGAAATTAGTAGTGCCAGCTCTACGCTCCTCACAGTGCTGTAAGCCTCAGGTGCCCCATAAGCCACCTTATAGGGAAGCCTATGGTTAAAGCACTGTGATGGTTTGGCTGTTGGAAGTACTACATGACATTACACACATACTGGCCCAGGCAGCCCCCATGTACCCTGTAGAATAGTTATCTGCATATTAAAATGACCTGATCTATGTCTGCCCAGTTTGTGCAAAGTAAACAGCACTGATGCTGACTAGCACAGTATATGCAGCAATGTGCCTAACTAAAAATGTTTGCTGCCTAACCACACTAGGGATTTGAACCAACAATCTTTTGCTTCACAGCCATTGCATTCACCACTGGGCTACAGCTCTATATGCGTGAAAAGAGGTCTGGCTGGCTACAATATGAGGTATGCATAATGTGTGTTGCGCTTAACAGGGTAGGGGTACTCCACTCACACCCATGATGCACTACACATGCAAAGCAGCAGTCTACACATTTTCCAAGGATGGGGTGTGCACCCCCACAACACCTAGGCCTAGTGCTGTGTACAGACCTTCTGTGTTGCTGCTACAGAGTGGCTACAGACCGTCTCAGTGTGGGTGGCCTGTGCTCACCCTGAGGGTGAGGTGGCGTGCACATCACCTCTCCTTGCTGAAAGGCCTATACCTCATGTTCCATGTGTGCCAATGTTTGATAGGTTGTTCCATCAGACACACCTACGGTACACCTCTGTCCATCTATATAACCCAGCCACATCTGGGCCTTGTGGACTTTGATGCACATGGAATAGTACATATCCTGTGTGTGTGCCATGGCCACATGATGTATGTGCGAGGGAAGGAGCTGTATGGACACCTAGGCAGAGTGTGACAGGCCACCAAACCTGCCCTCTGGAACCCAGGATCCCCCCCAGAAAACCAATGCCCATTCTCTATCCCTGCAATGGTGGCAGCGGGAGACAGGGCCATCAACCTCAGTCCAGCTGCTGTTGGAGGAAGCAACAGAGCACCTTCTACAGTTCTGTACACATCCACACTTCAAACGCAGACACATGCTAGGCCTTGAAACACCCCACACCACACCACCTCACATTTTCCAGCAGCAAGCACAGTGGGTCGCCAGCTGCAGAACCCTGCAAGGTGTCCCAGACATACACACACTAACTGCAGACAGTCCGCTAGCCAGTCCACTGTGCATGCTACAGCAGGACATGTGTGCACCCATGACTAGGATGGGAGCACACCCACCAGACAGTTAACTCAGTGATTGGGCCCCAGAACTACAGAAGCCATATACATCACATGAGAGACCGACTATATGCCACAATGGCGGAACCTAGCCATGCCGTGGTCACTGCTGAGTCAGGGAGAGAGTGACCTCCCAGCAGGACATGCTGTGGACACCATGTCTGTGCAGGTGGTGGCCAGGCAGTACAATGTCCCAGACATTGCCCTATGCCCAGTGCAGTTGCATCCTGCTCATGCCACCCTGTCTGAGCTATACCCACAGTGCCTTGTTCCTCATTATGCACATTGGCAGGCCAATAATGGCACAGTACTATCAGCTTGGTCTGCGGAGGGTTTGGGCAAACACCATACACTGGATAGACAAACACACACGCCCCACACCTATGGCAGCAATGAGCAGCTGAAGAGGTATTTGGCAGCCCTGGCAAACGCGCCATTACTGGGCACAGTGCAGGCATGGCTATGTTAGTCGGAAACGTCGCTGTCATGCTTCAGGGTGCTGCACTCTGTCAGACACATGACCTTTCGCACATTCCACAGACATCAGAGAGATTGGTGTGATACAACTCATTGAGCTAATTGTGCTTAACTTTCCCATTTCTATGTGCCAGGAATCATAGCAGCCTTTCGAAATCTGTGTACCGTATACCCGTGATTAATGTGGCATTGCTAATGTATGCACATGCTAGTAATGGGAGATACACACAGGCCCCAAAATCCAGCCTCTGCATTTGACTTTGGATGATGGAGCCTGCAGGTGCAGGTGTTTCCACCCCTGTTGGCCACTGCTTTATGCCAGAGGTTCACAACTACAGTCCTGGTGGGCCAAACACTGTTCAGGTTTTCAGGATATCCCTGATGAATATGCCTATGATACCTCTGCATACCATGGGGCCAGGACCTGCAATTTCAGGACACACATCTTTCTTGCAGACTGCATCCAACCTGAAGGACTTTTTTAAGCTCCAGAACTGCATTTGGGGGACTCTGCTGTAGGAAATGCATATGTTTATGTGTTGTGTGTCATTTAAGCAAAGATATGAGTGTTTCACCCACGCTTATGTCCTCCGCATTAAGGCTTCAGTCTTTACTATCATGTTTTCTTCAAAGTGTAAAATGTGGGTTCTGGTATGGCAGGTGGCCCAGCTGGGCTTTGAGCCGGTGATGTTCTGGTCCACAAGGCACTGCCTGCATCCGCTGCACCACCATCTTAGCACAGAAACAGTGCATTCCCTGGGGTGTCCATGGCTGTTTCTCAGACAGGAACTGTCTTTTGGGGTGCACTAAACCCACGTGAGGGGGATGGGCCACCACCTGCTGTGAGCAGCACACACTGCCCCCTCCACCACCGGTAACCCTCTGGCAACATGCTATTCTGCACCATTGCTGTTTACATTGCACTGGCATCTTCATTAGGGGCAGCATGGAACCTGACTGGTGTTTGGCCCTCCAGGGCTGACTTTGGGAGACTCTGCTCTAAGTACCACACTTTTACGGTGTTTGTGTTCATTGCTGTTCAATATATAAATTTGAGGCATGTTTCTGTTCCCAGGAATACCTGGCAGTCTTTACTACCATGTTTTCTTCATGTGTAAAATAAGGGGATTGGGTTGGAGGCTGACACAACTGAGATTTGAACCTGTGACCTTCTGTCCTTGAACACACTGTCTGTGTGCACTGTGCCACTGTGTTGTCATTGGAGATCAATGAGCAAAATGTGCTTAAAGTAGGAATTAATATCTGCCAGTTATCATGGCCAACGTTTGATAGCTGCATACCATATACCGAGGTGTAGGGTGGCAGTGCTAACGTCTGAAACTGCTAGTATTGGGAGATACAAACAGGGCCCAATGTCCTGCCTCTCCATGAGGCATTGGTCAATGGGGCCTGTGGGGTGGGGAGGGTGTGTGTCTGGCCCTGTTGGCTGCTTCTTTACAGCACAGTGTCCCAACTCCAGTCCTGGTGTTCCAAACAATGTTTGGCTTTTCATGCTGTCCCTCATAAGCTACATCAACATACCATGGGGGTTGGTGCATAGATATGCAGCACAGACATCTTTATTGAGGCAACATGTATCCTGAATGTTGTGGGGCACTGCAGGACTGCATTTGGGAGACTATGCTCTGGGTAATGCAGCTTTTTATGGTGTCTGTGTTTGGAGTGATAAGATATAGGCATATTAACCATGCTTATGTTTTCCACAATACAGGATTATCCTTACTATCATGGTTTTGTTTTAAGAAAAATATGTGGACTGGATTGGCAGGAGCCCCAGCTGGGCTTTGAACCTGTACCCTTCTGTTCCTGCACCCACTATGTGTGTGCACTGCACCACCTTCTTGCCACAGATATGCTGTGTTCCTTGGGGAGTCCATGACTGCACATCCAACAGGGCCTGTCTGTTGCGGTAGATGGTGCCAGCCTGCACAGGCCTAGGCCACTGTCTGATGTGGTTTGCAGCCACTGCCCCCTCCACCACCTGTAACCTTCCAACAACATGCATACATGTCCCTATCTGGGAAAAAAATATGACATGAGTGAGTTGTAGCACTCCAGGACTCACTTTGGAGGACTCGGCTATAGGAAATGGCCATTGTTATGGTTTGGGTGCAGTGTGTGGTCAAATATAGGTGTTAGGACCATGTTTATGTTCTCTGCAAAGTCGGAGTATGTGTACTCTCACTATTTAGTGGTGGCTAAAACTATGGGGACTGGTTTGGAAGGTGCTCCAAATGGGATTTGAATCTGTGACTCTATGGTCCTACAGCAGTCTCTGGAGATAGGAAACCTGGCTGCATGAGTCAGAAACCCTGCTCAGAACAATTCTACTGTGGGCTCGTTTACCTTGTATGGGGACAGGGGTGCAATTACACCTCAAACATTACCTCCACTAAAAGAGGACACACTCAAAACCTCGCTGGGGAACAGTGATATCAATGGGCAACATGACATACAGTCCCAAGACAACTCCATTACACTGCAGTGAATTTTGAACAAATCTATGGAGCGTAGACCCTTCAAAAACCATTTTTTCCTTTTTGGAGGTTTCCATGGAGTGTTTTTTATGGTTGCCCATTAATATCACTGTTGCCCAGCTTAATTATTATTTATTTGTGATTTTTTGAGGTGATTTTCAAGGTATATTTGCACTTTTGTTCTGTGCACATGTATCACAGTGCTCACGTTTTGCAGGTTTCCCCGGTTTTGCTTTACATTGCTGACAGAAATGGTTTCTCTTCCCTTTAAATCGGCTCTAACGCGAGGGTTTCACTCGCGGTATTTTACATGCCAAAGTTGAGCCGCGCTCCTGTGCGGGGAGCCTCTCCCCTCCCACTCTCCACCCATTGACCCCGTCCCCCCGCCCCTCTGGCACCTTCCTCCGCCCTCCGTAAGCGTTTCCCCGCCTCTATCGCACATGAGCGCCCCGCACACGTGCGGCCGGCCATTAATGTGATGCACACACGTGCGCGGCGCTTAAGAGCTCTTAAATGCATCATTTGCAGCCGCTCTTGTGTGCCGCGCACGTGTGCGCGGTTTAGTAAACATACCCCTTAGTGTTTATGAAATGTATCCATGTCTATGCATAATATATTATCCAAAGAAATGGTGAAATATCAAATATTTAATGATTAAAGCTCTTAAATTTTGCCATCTTTTATACATATACTCATATCTTCTGTTAAGACTATTCAGCTAAAGTGTTTTAGTAATACCAGTGTGCTATAGTTTTCTTGCCATGCTTAATTAAGGTTCCTAAATGTCACATTTCATTCCTTTTAATTATCTTGACGTTTTAATGACTAAGGAGTACTTATCTTGTACAATGCTGTATGTGTAAATATTCTATGCTAGTAACAAAAGTCATCAAATAATGTACTATATGGGAGTCTGTTAAATGATTTCTTTATCAGAAAGATGTGGTAACAACTGTTAGTGTAGCTGAGTTTAAAAAAGGTTTAGACAAGTTCCTGGAGGAAAAGTCTGTAAACCATTATTAAAGTGGACTGAGGGAAACCCACTGCTCACCCCTGGGATAAGCAGCATGGAATCGATCTACCTTTTGGGATCCTGCTGAGTATTTGTGATCTGGATTGGCAACTGAGCCAGTATCACAAATCTTATGTTCGTATGACACTCTCTGAGGTATAGATGTACCATAGACAGTTTTCAAATCTGGCCACATACAGTAGATGTATAATGAAGACATGCATTTCTAAGAGCACTTTCAGTTCATTAGTGCTCCTTAAAAAAAATTGTGCACGTTAAATTGATTTCACAAGCTAATACACATTAAGGTATGTGGGTTCTGTTACTAGTTGCCTGAATAGTTCACCCTGTAGAGAATCCAGGATCTACTAGATGATACTGCAGCAGGAATGTGCAAATCCACATCTGGCATATTGAAATCCCCTATCAGTAGCACTTCTCTCTGTGAAGGGAATCTGTATATAACTCCAATGGAAATGGATTTCTCTTCCCCTCTTTCTAGTTTAAGCCACAGTGCCTCCTCTTTCCCTTTAAAGCCCTGTATTTCAATAGCTTTTTTATTATTTTTTACATATTGTACCACCCCTCCTCACCTTCTCCCTACCCTGTGCTTTCTGAATAACGTATAGCGTGATAGAGTTATATCCCTGTCATGGTTGTCCGTGAACCATGTCTCTGTAACTGCCACTAAATCCAAGTCAGCCATTAAAGACTCTGGGATCTTATTTCCCTATGCTAAGGGCATTCATAGACACTACTTTCCAGATGTTGCCCCTTTTACCTATTTCTATAAAGGTATTTAATGTTTCACTTACCTGGGTGCTTTCACTTACCTGGGTTTTTTTTTTTCATCCATCCCCAATGAATCTAGTTTAAAGCCCTCTTCAGTAGGTTAGCCAGTATGCTACTGAAGATACGTTGACCCTTCATGGACAGATGGACGTCATCTCTGCTTTGCAGCTCTTGGAACATCATCCCATGGTCCAGGAAACCAAAACACTATCGATGACACCATCCATGCAGCCATGCATTCATCTCCTGGATGCAAGTTTCTCTGCCTTGGCCTTTACCCTCAATGGGGAGGATTGAAGAGAACAGCACCTGCGCCCCTATCTGCTTCACCCTCTGTCCCAGAGCTTTTCATGATTAGCACATGAGTTGGGTATGGAATGGTCAGAGAGTAGGAGGAGAATGTTCCTCTGCAATTAAGACAGGGTACGTTAGTGCCCTAAATGTTAACACAGCAGATAGAACTGGGCATTTAAAGCCACCTCAAGAAGAGATGTTAAGTGTTCCCACAGTACTTACAATCCACTTAACACACTATAAAGAACAAGAAACATTTTCTCTTGCTCAAATCAGCCAATAAAAGTACAGCAGATCTTTTTCCATGCATTTAACATGGTGTTCTTCCTGGCATAGTATATGATGGAAGCTGAGGAACCTTTGTGCACAGTTTGTGGCCATGTGCCATTTTCTGATGCATCTACCAGGCACAATGGGTCAAGAAAAGCCAGGATTTTCAGTTATTTCCCTAATGACAGGCAGTACTTGATTTGACACACTTAAATTGCAAGCTCGGGCTCATGGAAGTAATAGCACCATGCGTTAGGGTACACATCTGTGTGTTAATTGTTAAGAACATGCTGGTCACATCCCCAGCAGTTACTGAGGAGGCTTTGCACTTAATATATGTTAGTATTCAGGCTAAACATGCCTTAAGTACAAAACCCTAACACACTTTAGTGAAGAACCCCTTCACCCCTTAGGGGCATGTCTACTAAAGTGCGTTAGCTGCCATCATGTGAGTAACACGGGAAAGTTACTGCTGCAGTGACAGCTAACACGGCCGAAATGCAGATATCGCAGGTAGAGCCGGAGGGAGTAAACCGTGTAAATGCCTTAAATTGGCATATTCAATGGCACTTACACTTACTCCCCTAAGGGCCCTGATGCTTTCCAGTTAGCATTGGGGCATGTTGGAGAAGGCGACAAGCGATAACCAGGCAGCAGCGATATTGCATGCTGCCTGGTTAGTGATCTACAGCAAAAAGATAAGCAAGGAAACCCCTCACCTATCTTTCAGGTGCAGGAGCTAACTGGGCAACTTGCAATATTGCTGCTGCCCTGTTAGCTTCGGCAGCTTCCAGTGTGAACAGTGGTTCCCAGATGTTCAATGCCATTGCCACAGCATTGAATATAAAGGTTAGAGGTCGGTGGGGAGGGCTATGCACCGACGAGGCATATAGTCCTTCGAACATGAGTCTAGAGCAATATCAGGCCCAATAAGATTGCTCAGTTTTCAGCCCTGATATAAAACATGGCCACGCTGGGTGTTATTAGTTAATTTGTGCTATTGGTTTTTTTTTTATTGTTGTTTTATCCCTATAGTCCATTTATCAGTGGTAATTGTTAGTTTATTAATTTTTACTCTTCTTCCTGGATATATTCTTTTACACAGTTTGTTCATTAAAGTTATGTTTAATTTTAAGATGGTTTAGCAATTTGTTCAATCTAGTTATATTTATACATTGTTTGTTAAATATAATTTTTCATACAAAATTTATTATTCTCATTTACCATACTATGTTTTCAATTTATACACTGGTAAACAAAATCCCAAAAATTTTCTGTCACAGAAATGAAAATGGCTGATTCTAGTACTGTTTTTGGTTACAAACTCGAATATATGTGCTTAGAAATTCTCCATCACGTAATGTTTTTGAGTGACATGTAGTTTAAATTTAGACTATGTTGCTCATATTTACATTAGATGTATATAGATGTATATTGTAACGTAATGTCTCCTAAAAGGTAGTTGTATATGATTTTCTGCTGTATTGTGCCTCAAGAACATCCCTCTTAAGGGTCCAACAATAGTCTGCAAGCATACTGGAGCTCTACTTGCCCTGGTACCTATTTTTCATTACCGAAATGTCCTGATGAAACCTTTCCCCATGTTCATTGCTGACTGCTCCTAGATTTGCAGGAAAAAAAATCCAGGTGTGAATGCAAGGAGTGCATTTTCAAAGACATGTTACATCCCAGTTTCTGGTAAGATTTCAGTAGAGTATCCACTGATTCTGCGTAGTTGTCTGCCTTGTTATTTCCCAAGAAGTCGCGGCAAACAGTCTTAAAGGACTCCCATGCAGCTCTATCAGTTTCATTCAACTGACCGTCAAAGTTTTCATTTTTCATCAGTTTTCTAATATCAGGTCCTACAAAGATCCCTTCTTTGATCTTTGCCTCACTGATTCGTGGAAATGTCTTTCTTAGATATGCAAATCCATGCCCACTTCTATCCATGGCTTTTACAAAGTTCTTCATAAGACCCAGCTTTATATGGAGTGGAGGTAGATATGCTTTATTCGTCTCCACAAGTGGGTCATGTGCAACATTTTTCTGGCCTGGGACTAGTGATGTTCTCTTTAGCCACTGTTTCAGGATGTAATGATTTTTCCTGTCCCTGCTGTCCCACTCATACAGAAAGCAATAATACTTTGTCCAACCAAGCTGTTGTCCAAGCAAGAGGGCAATTGCTTTTAAATCGCCACAAATACTCCACTTGTGTTCTTCATACTTGATATTTGTTAGCAGGACATGCATACTGCTGTAGGTTTCTTTCATATTGGCAGCATGAGCTACTGGAACTGATGGTAAAATATTTCCATTGTGAATAAGCACAGCTTTTAGGCTATATTTAGAAGAATCAATAAATAGTCACCAATCCTCTGTTCTATAATCCAGACAAAGTGTTTCCATCAGGAATTTAACTTCACAACAAAAAGCAATTCCATCTTCAAAGGCAAAGTATTCCACAAATTCGGTGTGCCTATTTCTAAAAGTGCACACTTTGGTTTCTTTCTGAAGAAGATTCCAGCCTTTCAATCGTGACCCTAACAGTTCTGCTTGTCGCTTTGAAAGATTCAAATCTCTGACGAGATCATTCAAATCGCCTTGGTCCAGTAAATGTGGTTCAGAAGAGGAACCGGATGCCTCAAAGCTTGGATCCTGCATTACAGCATCGCCATCATCGTCAACATCATCAGCATTCATTGGTTCTTCTTCTTCATCCTCATTCACTGTAAGATTTTCTGGAGGTTTTGGCACTGGCAATTCTTGACAGTGAGGCTCAGGCCTTATGGCAGATGGTAAATTTGGGTAATTTACAGTGTGTTTTGAGTTTGAAGTAATGCCTGCAATGTTTGTAAGGCAAAAGTAGCAATCTGTCAAATGATCTCTTGGTTCCCTCCAGATCATTGTAACAGCAAAATTCATGTGTCGAACACCCTTTATCCAACCTGTTAGGAGTCTGACACAGGTAATACAGCAGACATGAGGTGCCCAATTTTTGTCCTGGTCACCGACTTGACATCCAAAGTACAGCTTATAACATGTCTTAACAAGCGGAGTAAAACGTCTTCTCTGCTTCTTAAAAGTAACCTCACCGCAAATGTAGCAAAATGAATCCGGACAATTAACACACTTTCGAGGCATTGTTAAATGACTACAAGCGATAACCATAATATTTATTAACGAACTACTGTTTATGAAATAGATTAACGCAAACTCACATCCATTCAGATTCTGTTTTTTTTTCAAACAATACAAACCACAATTGCTGAAGGCAACAGAAAGCATACCAATACATGACTCAGCGTTTTCTGCTTGTATCAGCCGGACCAGTAGGGTAAGGGGCCCGGTTAATTAATTATAACTACATGACTCTTCGTTTTTGGTTGTGGCTGAAATTTCCCATCAGCCCCTGCGGGCTTAACAGAGACACGAGGGAGACACTCTCCCTTCGTGACTCTCAAAGCCGGCACGGAGAGGCTCAGCCATCATGGAGGGAGGGAGGGATTCAGCCGGGCAGAGGGGGCCCCACGGGACAGTCCATTCTGCCGCTGCCGCGGCGGCAGCGGTAGCAGCCAGCGTTTTTTTTTTAAATTTAATTTTACTTGAGCCGATGGGGGGGGTTAGGACTGGTAATGGGCTATGGGGGGGCTAGGACTGTAAATGGGCTGAGGGGGTTAAGACTGGAGGTGGGCTGATGGGGTTAAGACTGGTAATGGGCTGTGGGCTGTTGGGGGGGTTAGAACTTGTAATGGGCTATGGGTGGGGTTAAGACTGGTAATGGGCTGTGGGCTGATGGGGGCTGTCTGGTAATGGGCTATGGGCTCTAGGACTGGAAATGGGCAGATGGGGAGGGGTTAGGACTTGAGGTGGGCTGAAGGGGTTAGGACTGGTAATGGGCTGTGGGCTGTTGGGGGGGATTAGAACTGGTAATGGGCTATGGGGGGGTTAAGACTGGTAATGGGCTGTGGGCTGATGGGGGCTGTCTGGTAATGGGCTATGGGGGGGTTAGGACTGATAATGGGCTATTGGGGGGCTAAGACAGGAAATGGGCTGATGGGGAGGGGTTAGGACTTGAGGTGGGCTGATGGGGTTAGGTCTGGTAATAGGCTGTGGGCTGATGGGGAGGGGGTTAGGACTGGCAATGGGCTATGGGGGGCTGACTGGAAATGGGTTGATGGGGTTAGGACTGGAAGTGGGCTGATGGGGGGTTAGGACTGGTAATGGGTTATAGGGGGGGCTTAAACTGAAAATGGGGTGATAGGGGGTTAGGACTGGAAGTGGGTTGATGGGGAGGCTAGGACTGGTATTGGGTTGGGGGGTTGCTAGGACTGGAAATGGGCTGATGGGTGTCTAGGACTGGAAATGGGCTGATGCAGGGACTAGAAGGGAATGGATGCTGGGTGAGGCTGGAACTAGAAGGGAGCTGATGTTGGGGGAGGATTAGAATGGGATGGGGCTGGAAGAGTAAAATGGAGAAAGGAAAAATATTTTGTGTGGGAGGGATAAAAAATCTACAATTGGCCGGGTATTGGGAGAGTAAGTGGGGATTGAGGATGGAGGGGTAAAATTTGAGTGGATGAAATAGGAATGAGGAAAGAGCAAAAGGAGAAAGATTAGTATGTTAAAGCAGATGTAGAGAGAGAATGGAAAAAAACTAGAAGAGAGAAGAAAGGACAAATGGACAGCAGACGATGGAGAGTAAGCAGAAGACACGAAGAAACCAGAAGAAAGTGGCTGGAGCAATTGCAGCTGAAAAAAAATGCACAAAAGGTAGAAAAATATCTCTTTATTTTGAATTTATTAATTGGAATATGTCAGCTCTGGTAAATGTGCATCATTAACGTCTGCGCTTTGTTTAGTACAAGAGCAAATTAATGTATAGTTTTATTTCTACAGTGTTGTACATTCCAAGTTTGGCTTTTGGGATTCCCAGATTATTGTCTTCCTGTTTCTAAATTGTGATTACTTGTTTGGTGATGGTCTATGTTCTGCATGTGTAACTGAGCTGAGGTGTTCTGTTTATATAATTCCTATTTGACATTGCCACTTGTTCTCTTTCCCCAGTAGGTCATGTATTCTTGTTCTCTGAAATGTATTGGTTTAATATTTGCAGTGTTGCTTTTTGATTGGTAGAGTATGGTGCTTTGTGAGTCCTGGTAGTGCTGTTAGGATACGGCGGGTTTGCCATGGGTTCTAAATGGGCAGTGTTTGTAGTAGTTCCTAATGTGTCTGGCAGTTGACACTGGATTATAGTAATGTAGAAATCTTTTAGTCTTTCTTTATCCATACGCTCATTAAGAGGCACGTTTACTAAAAGTTAGTAGATGGTAACATTATGCAAATATTTATGCAAATGAGGCCCCTTATGCAAATGAGGCCCCGCACTGAGTCTCCGCACATGGCCCCGCACCCCCCTTGGGCCGCCCCTGGGTCTATCCATTCCAACCCACCCAGCTCTTAGGGGCATGTTTACTAAACCACGGTAGCCGCTAATATGGCAGCGCACCTTATCTGGCTGTAATAGCAGCTAATGTGGGGCAACTGCTGATAGCGCAGTGATTTTCTGCAGTGGGCATGTCTGTAATGCGCAACTACTGTGGGCCTCCACAGCGCATAGTAACCTCTGGATTTACAGATAGCAAGGATGGTCTCTGCATTTTTGTTGTATTATTTGCTGGGAAATGCTTTGCACACCTCCAACAGATAATGCATGGCTTTTGTAGCTAACACGGCGCTATCTGTACTTTTTAGTCGTGTTAGCACGCTTCAGTAAACATGCCCCTTAGGGTAGTGCCACAAGCCTCAGTCAGTGTTTTATCTACTTTTCATTTCCTTACCAGTAAAGATCACTTACACATGATTTCTTCTTAAATTTTACCACCATTTTTGTATCTACTACCTTCCGTAAGAGTTTATTCCATGCATCTACCATCCTTTCCATGAAGAAATATATTTGAATATTCACCTAATTCTACTCACTTGGGGCTTCAAACTGTAACTGCTTGTTCTAGAGCACTATGTCTTCTGAAAGAAGTTTAATTCTTTTGTCTGATTTATATCTTTAAAGGTGTTTGAATGTTTCTCCATCATATTATCATATCTCCCTCCGCAAGCCTCTCTTCTTTTTTAGAGTTATATATATTGAGGTCCTTAATTTTCATTTCATACAGCTTTTGCTGCAGATCAGACTTTTGGTATCTTTTCTATACACAATCTGTTTATATCCTGTAGGTGGTACAGCCTCCAGGACCAAATGCAATATTCTAAATGGGATATCACCAATAGTCTTTACGGAGGCATTATCACCTTATTTTTTGTTTATGTACCCTAGTGTGCCTCTGGATCTCAGTCATTACCTTATCACACTGTATCTTAAATCTCATTCCTATTTGGTCTCTCTCCTAGTCGGTGCATATCAATTTTTCACTCCCTATAGTGAACGGTTCCCTAGGATTTTGGATCCCAACTGTATGACTCTATTTTTTATACTGAAACTTCCAAACACCATCAGTCTTCCATCGTTCTTAGTATATTTCTCATACTCCCTCAGGAGCATCCACTTTATTGCAGACCTTAGTTTCATCTGCAAAAAAAGGCAAACTTCTTCAAACCCATCTGCAACATCGCTTAGACAGATATTGAACAGCACAAGCCCCAGGACAGATGCTAGACACTAAGCTAATCACCTCTCTTTCATTAGAGTGAATTCCATTACCAACCACTCTCTTGTCTATCACTCAATCATTGTAAAATTAGCTCAACACCTTGCTCCTCATCTCAAGTTTGCTCAGTATCAAAAGCTTTGTTGAAAAGTACTTCTAACACAGAGCTTCGGTTTAATTATCTAGTCACTCAATCAAAAAATTGATCAGATTTATCTGACATGATCTCTTTTTGCTAGAGGTACTTAGGCCCTGCAATCCACTAGATTCTAGTTACATTGCCATCCTGTAAGTTTCAGACAATCAATGCAAACACGGGTTAGCCGTTTCCTTTGGAAAGCTATTCATAGGGGGGAAAAGACAAAACCAAACCCGTTCCAACAATTAAACTACTTACCAAATCCCCACTCCAAACAAATAACTTTTTCTGCTAATTACCCAGTGAAGAGTCTTAGCTCACGTACCACTTAATCTCTTTCTCTCACCACAGGCAGTACTCACTCAGAGCATTTCAATCAGTGAATACTTCTGTGCAAACAATATCCAAATCATGGCATACACTGATTTGATACAGGTACCTGACATCAACAATTTGAACGCGTGCCTCTATGCAGTATCCTTTTGGTTTTTATTGGATAACATCACTCATAAGTCAGCAGCTCACTAGGAAGGAGTCCCCTCCATCAACTGGCCCTTCTATTTTTGGAATCCCATCTCACTAAAGAGCATTACCAATACCCTGGATGTACAGCTAAATACACAATCTACCCTTAATTTTCATATTTCAGTTTTAAGAAGACATACTTTCTACATATGGTGGAAAATCCATCTTTTAGATCTCATTTAGTGGATAAAGATTTTCAAGCTCTTGTATACTCTTTACGTATAGAATGTCTGGACCTTTGCTATGACTTGCACAATATGAAAAAAACTCCCTCTACCAAACAGTTCCACTTAATTTGGATCACTGCTGTCAAACTTATATGTGGTTAAAGAAGACATGACCATATCACCCCTCTGTTGATCAAGCAGCATTGGCTCTCAGTTCTATGTAGACTTCAATTTAAGATGTTAAAGCAGACCCTCTGGTTCTCTGCACCCTATCACATATTTTCAGCTTAGATAGATGCCTACCCTTATAGGCATAGGATAACTGACTAGAGAAATAGTGTCCAGAGGATAATGTGATGCCATAATCTGAGGGCTTTGTTTCCTGGTTGTCCTGTCTTGCTTTTCCTGTCTATACTATGTTTACAAATATGTATTTCTACCTGTACTGTTTAATGCTATGCTTTTCAATTGAACACATTTTTTGGTCTTAAAAGTATTTCAATTTATACATTGATCTATGTTTTTTTTTCTCCTGGCAGCCCAGCAGCCGCTGAGTTTTCTTGGCAAGGTATGACCAGAAGTAGATTTCCAGGCCTTTCTTTCAAGACAATGGAGGGTAAAGTGACTTGCCCAAGGTCACAAGGAGTCAAACCTAGATCTCCTGGGTAGTAGGCTGTTGCTCTAATTCAGTGGTTCTCAACCCAGTTCTCTGGTATCCCTAAGTCCAGTTGCATATTCATTGTGGATATCCTGAAAATCTGACTGGCCTAGTGGTACCAGAGGACTGGGTTGAGAACCATTGCTCTAACCCCTAGGCTACTCCTCCACTTCATTGATCTATAGATGCATATTTTAAATTGCAATGCTTTCTTTGTTCTTTTACTGCTTTTGATTTTTGTATTCTATTTTGGTGTTTTGTTATGAAAGGCAGTTAAGCAAATCAATCAACTAATCTAAAACTAATAGAAAGTTTGCCATTTTCCCACCAGAAACCAAACAGTGAAATAAACGCAAGTCTCCTGATTTTCATCCCTTTATTATAGTCATCTTTCTCTCTATGGGGCATGTTTACTAAACTGTGCTAATGGTTAGCATGGGGTTCACCATGTGCTAAGTGTGCCATGCTGACAGGGGAGCAAGATGAAACTCCTGCAATAACTGTTTGGTGCACAATGGGTCAGAAACTCGTCGGGTTCAGAGAGGAATGTGGGCATTGATAGCACATCGTGGTTAGTACGGGTGACAATGGTATGTTCTAACAGCAAATGTTGCAGTTAGTGTGGGTGCATTTACCACTTCCTCAAGCGGTAGTGGTAAGGATACCCTCATTAAGTATGCTTGCCGGTTAGCACAGTGAGGCATGGTTCCAATACGGGAACTGCAGGCGGACATGCAGGCATGCCTTCAACTTTCAGCATTGGACTCCATGTTAATTTTTGGGATCTAATGTGCGTTAACTTAGTGTACTTTAGAAAACATGCCCCTATTTCTTTGTATATGACAGAGATGGAGAGAAAAAATAGTAAAATATATAAATATAAGTAAATATATAAATAGCATTTAATTCTGGAAGATATCTTGTTTTCAATATTGCTCATCAAAAGTACAGTATTATTACTCTAATTTTTATGTTCCACAAAGGAGTTACAACATTATCTTTTCCTAGCAGAGGCTGTAAAAGAGAGGCATGAGATGACAGGATAATAAAATTCACTGTGAAATGGTAGTTTTCTGAATTCAGTCTGTAAACAGACTGACTGGAAGGACATACTGTTTGAGCACTTTCTCCTTGCTTCTGTTTTTGCTCCTCAAACTTTTATGAAATAGCTCATTGTTTTCAGATCATAACACTGTGGGATTTAGCTTGCATTTACGGAATTTTACAAACAATGGCTCAGGGATTTATAAGATAAACACTTGTGCATCTCTCAGAAAAATCATTCTTATAAATTTAAGATGACCTTTGGCTCCAACCTCAAGGGGTGATACCATGATGTAGAGCTTGTTGTTGAAGAGTCACCAAAATGGTAAAGGGGATGGAGTTATATATCCCCATGGGGAAAGGCTTAAAGGGATCTCCAGGAACAAGCAGGAATGTAGTCCTCACATATGGGTATCGTCGGTACCGACGGAGCCTGTGTGGGAACGCTCCCCAGCGTCCAATAGGAACGCTTTTGGGAGCATCCCTCAGCACATGCGCGCTGCCTTCCCGCCTTTCCAACTGTCCCTCTTTAGTTCTTCGTTTTCCGCGGAGCCAACAGGACCTATTCCCTGTCACCACAGAAAATTCCGTCTTTAAAATTCTTTCTTGTGGTCACGTTTGCCTACCGCACGACGCCTACCGGTACCGCCGGTTCTTTTCTTTTCATACAAAAAAAAAAAACAACCCTTAAACTTAGACTGTTTGTTTCTTTTCAGAAACGTTCCTTTTTGGTGCTAGGCGCCATTTTGGGCATTAGGCCCAATTTTTCCTAAATCCATGGAAAAGCCAACTAGTGGTTTTAAAAAATGTACTAAGTGTGGCGGTACCATTTCCGTCACTGACACCCATGATTGGTGTCTAAAATGTTTAGGACCTGATCATTCTCCAACTGAATGTCTCTCCTGCATGGGGATGACCAAAAGAGGAAGACAGAACTGGGCCGCAAAGCTCGGTACCCTCTTTTCTTCAGATGCCAGATCTATTGCATCAACATCGTCAAGGGCTTCTTCTTCCTCCCATGGATCTCGGGTAACTAAACACAAAAGCCGGTCCTCAAAGGGTAGCTCTCCTGCTAAGCATCGAGAGGCCATTGGCATTGCCCTTGAGGGAACCACACTGGCAAAACAGCCCCGGCGGGAGGCTTCGGCTTCCAAAGCATCGATGGGGCTTCAGGATGTTCTCGCAAGAACTACCTAAGCCATGCTCAGAGGTTCTGGCCGTTCTTACCGGTACTGACACCCAGGCATCGGTAGCATCGATAGACAAGAGGTTTCTTGCTATGGAACGCAGTATCACAGCTCTTCTTTCAGCTGCGGTACCGGTGGTCCCAAGGGCACCGGTGCCGACATTGACACCGATGCCAGTACTGACACCGGTACAGACACCGGTACCGGCCCCGGTGGGAACTCTTCGCATGCCATCTCTGGCTGGAGTGGATAAAGCGGTACCGGGTCACCTCGGTACCGACTTCGAATGGTACCGGGATCGTGCTTTGCAAGAGCATCGGGGTCAGGAAGACTCTGACAATTCTGCTGGCACTAGAGGGTTTCTCCTAGAAGATCCCTCTTCCCCCCCAACGCAGAATGTCACCTCCAGAGGACATGTCACTTCAGGATTTCATCCATGATATGGCCAAAGGTCTTTCAATCACAGTAGCTCCTGAAGAGGAAGCCAGAGCAAAGGAATTGGAAATCCTCCAATATCCTAAAGAGGCAGCTACTCTGCCTATCCATGAAATTCTGCATAGCTTGGTGCTCAGAATGTGGGAGACACCTCTGACTACTTCTCCTCATTCTAGGAGACTTGATACCATGTATCGAGTTCCACCATGTCCTGGATTTCAGAAAACTCAGCTGCCACACCATTCAATGGTAGTGGAATCAGCCATGTGTAGGATGAAAAGTGCAAAGAGGCATGCATCCAATCCGCCACGTCATGAATGCAGGACTCTGGATGCTTTTGGACGCAGAACTTTTCAAGCTTCCATGCTTTCAGCTAGGATCAGTTCATATATTCTATATATGGGAATGTTCCTTAAGGAAGTCACAGGAGACTTGGAACTTATGAGCCCATTTCTCCCAGATGATAAGAGACAAGAATTTCTTGCTCTAGTTAAGCATGCTCAAGTTGTTTCCAAGTTTGTCAATCATGCAGCCTTTGACTGCTTTGAATGCATCAGCAGAACTTCTGCTATTGCCATTGGTGCACGACGGATTGCCTGGCTACAGGCATCAGACTTGGAGACTTGGGTACAGGATAAGTCAGGCAACATTCCTTGCATGGGGGAGAATCTCTTCGGCAAGAACTGGCAGGAAAAGGCTAACAAGTTAGATGCTGACAATTCTACCTTAGATAAATTGTCAAAGTCTACAGCCACTCCAGCCAAACGGAAACCTTATAAAAAACCATCTTTTAGCAAAAAGAGGAAGTTTTATCCTTCCTATACTCAGCAGAGCCAGACTCCAGGTCAGGTTGCCCAAAAGGGACTAACCAGACAGCAAAAGAAACCAAAAGGCCCGAGAGCCCAACCAGCTCTCCAGGTTCAGCCCCCTCAAGGGCTTTGACTCCTTCCTAGAGAGCTTTGACTTCCTGCCTCTGAGGGGTCCCCAACCCCCAATATTCCAGGCAGGTTATGCCACTTTGTCAACAGATGGCATCAGATAACAGCAGAAGATTGGACTTTGTCCATTGTAGGAGAGGGGTACAAACTTCATTTTCACACCATACCCCCTCCTACAATTCTAAAGCAATTCAATTTACAAACCTCTGCAGACAATCTGCTAGATCACGAGGTCTCCACACTTCTTGCCCAAAGGGCAATAGAGGAAGTACCCATTTTTCAACAGGGGACAGGGTTCTACTCCCCCTATTTTCTTATTCCAAAGAAAACAGTGGGACACAGACCCATTCTAGACCTCGGGAATTGAACAAATATCTGTTTCGAGAGAAATTTAAAATGATTTCTCTAGGAACTCTTCTGCCATACCTTCAAAGCCAGGACTGGCTTTGCGCTCTAGACTTAAAGGATGCATACACTCACATTCTCATCCATCCAGATCACAGGAAATTTTTACGTTTCCTTTTCAAGGGAAGACATTTCCAGTACAGGGTTCTTCCTTTTGGTCTGGCTTCAGCACCAAGGGTGTTCACGAAATGCATGGCAGTAGTAGCAGCATTTCTACGAACCCTGTGGATTTTTGTCTTCCCTTACTTAGACGACTGGCTCATTCGAGCCTCCACAGTTGCAGAGGCCAGCACTTCACTGTCTCGTACAATGCGAATCCTCCAATACTTGGGATTGGAAATAAACTTCCCAAAGTCTCAACTAGTTCCTTCCCAATGCCTAGAATTCATAGGAGCCAGTCTGGATACCAGACAGGCAAGGGCTTTCCTTCCACAAGCCCAGTGTCTTCACATTATGCAGCTAGCTTCCCAAGCAGCAGGCAAATCCTCCCTCACTGCTCAGGAACTACTGCAGTTACTGGGACACATGGCATCCACAGTTCATGTAGTCCCATATGCTCGCCTCCACATGCGAGCAGCTCAGTGGACCCTCTCCACACAGTGGACACAGGCCATGGGTCATTTGTCAGACAAAATAACAATCTCTCAATGACTAATTTTGTCCCTCCAATGGTGGCAATCACTAGAAAATCTGACAGTGGGGTCTCCTTTCCATCAACCCCTCTTTCAGGCCACCCTAACAACAGATGCATCACAGGTGGGTTGGGGAGCACACCTGAATCATCTCTCTACCCAGGGCACCTGGACTCCACAGGAAGTTGGTTTAAACATAAACCTCCTGGAATTAAGAGCAATTTATTTAGCTCTTCAAGTGTTCCACGCCCAGCTCAGCTACAAGACAGTCCTAGTCTAGACAGACAATCAGGTAGCCATGTTCTATGTGAACAAGCAGGGTGGGACAGGCTTTTTGTCGTTATGCAACAAAGCTTTACGACTATGGGCCCTCGCCAGAGAGCATCAAATTCACCTTCTAGTGGTATATCTTCCAGGCATTCAAAACCTTCGGGCAGACAAACTCAGTCGAGTACTGCTACCTCACGAGTGGTCATGCCACCTCGACCAGGTGGCAAAGATATTTCATCTCTGGGGCACTCCAGAGATAGACCTCTTTGCAAGTCCACCGAATGCCAGACTTCCCCGGTTCTGTTCCAGGATTCTGGCGCACAACTGTCAGGTAAGGGATGCCTTCCTTCTTCACTGGGGTCAGGACTTCCTTTATGCCTTCCCACCCATTCCCCTCATCCCCAAAACACTCTTCAAGCTTCAGAGAGACAGGGGTCGCATGATTCTCGTGTCACCACGGTGGCCACGCCAAACGTGGTATTCCCTGCTTCTGCATCTCTCTGGAGTTAGGGCATGCTCCAGATCTCCTTTCCCAGGAGAACGGGACGCTATGGCACCCGAATCCCCAGTCCCTGCACCTCATGGCCTGGTTGCTGAAGGCTTAGATCTCCAGGATTTCAACCTGTCCCAACAGGTAAAAGATATCCTTCAGGCTTCTAGGAAACTTTCCACAAGAAGATCTTATGCCTTCAAGTGGAAACGTTTTACTATATGGTGCTCCAGGAGGGGATTAAACCCCCTGGTCATACCCCTAGAATCGATACTAGAGTATCTCCTTCTTATCGAATTCTGGGTTAAAGACCAATTCGATAAGAGTCCATCTTAGTGCAATTGCAGCTTCTTGTAAGCCTCTAAATGGACAACCAATTTCCTCTCATCCACTCCTATCAAGATTTATGAGAGGCCTTTTATTAACTAAACCTCCTATCAAGCCACCACCGGTGGCATGGGATCTAAATCTAGTTCTCGAGCAGCTCATGAAGCTGCCTTTTGAACCCTTGGCCAATACAGCCCTTAAGTTTTTGACTTGGAAGGTCATCTTCCTAATTGCAATCACCTCTGCCTGTCGCATTAGTGAATTGCAAGCTTTAGTGGCTGATCCTCCTTATACTAGATTTCATCATGAAAAGGTTGTTCTTCGAACTCACCCACACTTTATGCCAAAGGTGGTTTCGCTTTTTCATTTAAACCAATCAATTTATCTTCCTGTATTTTTTCCGAGGCCTCACGCCTCTAATGCAGAAAGAAACCTTCATACTTTGGATTGTAAAAGGGTCTTAGCCTTTTACATACAAAGAACACAGTAACAAAGAAAGTCCTCGCAACTTTTTGTAGCTTTTGACCCTAGTTATTTTGGACTTCCAGTCTCCAAAAGAAATTTATCTAAATGGATTTCCCAATGCATATCGTTTGCTTATGAGAGTAAGGGTCTTCCTCTTCATGACCATGTCACAGCTCATAATCTGAGAGCCATGGCAGCTTCTATGGCTAATCTCCACTCTGTGTCTATTGATGACATTTGTCGAGCAGCCACCTGGGCCTCGGTACACACCTTCATAGCCCACTACTGCCTAGATAAAGCCTCCCCGTGGGATGCCTTCTTTGGCCAAGCTGTTCTTCAAAATCTTTTTCATACTTAAACCAACTCCTACCCACCAACCCTGGTGGGATGCCAGAGATCCATGGGAGGAAGGATTCTCACCTTTGATGGTGGCACCTTCCTGGGGCTATCTCCCTGGCATCTTCAGCTAGGGAGTCCCCATATGTGAGGACTACTTTCCTGCTTGTTCCTGGAGATAGCATAGTTACTCACCTGTAAGAGGTGATCTCCGGGAACAGCAGGAATTTAGTCTTCACAAACCACCCACCTCCCCTAGGAGTTGTCTCTCTCTCTCTCTCTCTCTCTTTGTCTCTTTCCTCTCTCCCTCTATCCTTTCTCTCAGCTACAAATGTAACTGAAGAGGGACAGTTGGAAAGGCGGGAAGGCAGTGCGCATGTGCTGAGGGATGCTCCCAAAAGCGTTCCTATTGTACGTTGGGGAGTGTTCCCGCGCAGGCTCCATCGGTACCGATGATACCCATATGTGAGGACTAAATTCCTGCTGTTCCCGGAGATCACCTGTTACAGGTGAGTAACTATGCTTTAGAGCTCATCAGCTTGGAAAAGAGATGGCTAAGGAGAGAGATGACAGAGGTCTATAAATTAATGAATGGAGTGGAACAGGTAAACGTAGATCGATTGCTTATGTCCTCAAAATATTGAAAGACTAGGGAACATGCAATGAAGCTACAGGGTAACCTATTTAAGACTAATAAGAGAAAATATTTTTTCACTCAACACGTAATCAAACTCTGAAATTCATTACTGGAGGATGTAGTAAAAGCTGTTAGTGTAGTTGGGTTTAAAAAAGGTTTGGAAAATTTCCTGGAGGAAAGGTCCATAAACCATTAGTAAAGGGAATCCGGGACATCCACTGCTTGCCCCATTACAAGCATTGTAGTACCTGTGTCATTTGGGGAAACTGATAGCTACTTGTGACCTAGATTGGCCACTGTTGAAAACAGGATACTGGGCTTGATGGACCTTGGTCTGACCCACTATGGCATATCTTGATAAGCAGCATGGAATCTGTCTACATTTTGAGAACCTGACAGGTACGTGCGACCTGGATTGGCTGCTGTTGGAAAGAGGATACTGGACTTGATAGATTTTTGGTGTGACCCGGTATGACATATTTTATGTTCTTAAAATTGCTGTTCCCAATTTGGATGTGCATCCAGTTCAGTATCACCATTTTGTCCTCCCCAATACCCCCATCCCAGCCTGGCTGTCCTTCCTGTGCCCCCCCATACCTTTATCTAGCCCCTATGAACCTTCCAGCACCTCGCAACCCTCTACCCCACCACAAAGCATATCTGATCCTCCTACTCCCCTATAAACTGTCTATTTGCACCCGCAACACCAACACTAACATCCCCAACTGACCCTCCAAGTGACATTTCAGCCGGCATGTGATTGAAGTCAGCATTCCCACCATGATCATTGCCTCCAGTCCCCTCCCTGGATTATTAGGGTCCCTAGTGCCTAGTGGAAGCAGGAGAAATGACCATTCACTTCTGCTCTACATGTGGTGGGATCCAAAATGGTGCCTAATGATAATCATGTGGTATTTGTACTGTTCCACCTCCCAATAATTCTTTGCTCTGGAGCGAGTTGGGTCATCTGCCTCTTTCACTCACTCTTGCCTGCTTATCCATTCCTCCTATCCCACCAAGATCTCTGGAATGGTGAGAGCACCAGTGGCCCAAGGGCTCTCTAAGATAAGCAACACTGCCTGTCCCTGTGACCCATGTCTTCCCTCTGTTGGTGTGTGCCCTATTGAAAGAAGTTGGGTCATAGGGGCAAACAGCACTATGCTTTATGCTAATCTGTGCAGATAACGGCAGGCTGCAATTCTTCTTTTTCTGCTGGGGTGCTCAGCAGCATGAGAAAGCCATCAAGCAGCTGTGTATTCCAGAAGGTGGAATCTGGCCCCGCATGGTGACAGAAAATAATCTCACAGTATGAATTAATACTGAGACACTGGCTCTGCATGGCACAGGGAATGTTTATGCTGACATGAGCTCCTCCTGAAGCTGAAATGAGGGTGGGAGAATATCAAGAGGATCACAGGAGACACTGCAATATACCATGGGGCAGGTAGTAAATTTCTGCATGGTGCCTCTGTCCTCATAGTTTGAAGGCTTGAAGATTATAAGAAATGCAAATTGACATATTTTACTTAAATCCATAGGTATGACTGTGTTTCACAGCTGTTAATGGATTGGCATTGGCTTCCAATATTTTATAGGATAAGGTTCAAGTTGCTGCTATTGACCTTCAAGACTCTATATTTGGAAACCCCATTGTAACTGGCTAAACTAGTCATAGACACTCCACTCACTCTCTAGCAACATACTAGATATTCCGTCTAAATGTCAAACATATCGTGAACACACATGATAGTCTTCCTTTTCGTGCCTACCACCATTTAGTTGGATTTTGTTACTACTTCATCTGAGGACTGAACCCTCACTATTAAAATTGAAGGCACAACCAAAAGCTTGGTTGTTTACCCATGCATATTACCATTTGTTGACTTGAGTTTCTATACCAGATGCAGTAAGTTGTTTAGCACAAGCAAAATTTGTTGTATTCCCCACCCGTTGAGATTGTTTGTTTGTCTAATTATGGTTTGTTTCCTTGATTTTATTTATTTTTCTTTTTTCACTAAATATTTAGTATTATATTTATGTAAATTTTTAACTGTACATGGTTTTGCTTTTCTAATTGAAAGGTGGTATATTAAGAAATCAAATAAAGTAAAGTAAAGCAAAGTTTGAAAATGAGGAGAAGCTTCGAAAATCAAGGACATCTGATCACCTTACATCAAGCTCCTGTACCAAGAGCTGCAGAAATAAAATCCTTGTCAAAAGCAAAAGTATAAAAATATGTGAAGTGTAATTTTATAACAAGTTTCCTAGGCAGTGAGACCAAGTGGGTACCTATTTTGGAAATATTTAATAAAGACATGTCTATTTATGTATGTGAGATATCCATAATTTCCAGATGCCGCGATCATGCCCAGTGCCATCAAAATACTGTTGGGGCTGCTATGCAAATTAGCCATCTGGTACCTGGAGAACAATCCAAACTAGCGCAGACTTCTTGTGTGCATGTGTTTGGCTTGCTCTTCCAGTTTAACACTGCGATGGATCATTTGCATGCGCACGGTTAACGCAGGGGTCATTTGCATGCCCTATCTTTGCTGCATCCGGCATTAAAAATATACATTGTTGGGCCGCGTTAAAGTTGTCTTCAGCACATGTTTAGAGCCAGTTTTCTGCATTGACCTGAAAAGTTGCAGACAGCACAGGTGCAGATAACACTCCTCAATAGGAGGTAAGTGAATCCACGGTGCTGCTGGGCCATACTCTGTGTAATGCTGGGGCATTATCTGCTGGGGAAATGCTATGCATGCCCCAACAAATAGTACACCATGTTTGCTGCAAATACAGCATTATTTGCACAAAAATGCCACCTTAACTGCAAAAGTCTAACGCACTTTAGTGAACATACCCCTATGTGTCTTTATAAAATACTAAGGATAAACAGGAAGAAAACGTGCCTAGATTGAAGTTGCAGGCTTAAGCTTCCTAGCTCCTTACAGCTCTACTCTTCTGCTGCCCCCTCATGTCATGATACCAGTTCATGAACTGACTCACTGAGTGCTTGGTGACTCCCAGGTTGCTCAAGGTTCTCTCTTCCAGACGGCTTTCTTGGAGTCTACTGACAAATAGCTAGGAGCATAGGCAATGGAATGGAGTAGACCACAGGGGCCATGGTTGCACCAATATTTTGCCCAACATAGCATCAGCAACTAAAGAATTAGGGGCGGGACTGGAGATTGTTTTCTTTAACCCCTCCAACTAAAAATACTTTCCACTGCTCCTGGCCAGGAGTAATTTGAAATCACTAACTCCAGCAGCAAATCATTCTCCTTAGTGCTAAAGGAGAAAAAAACAGAACGATATTGATTATAGAAGTGTCATTTCCAAGCAACTACTCTGTGAATTGCATTGAGAGGGAGAAATCTTCAAGTACCAAGAAGTGCAGTCAGAGACCAAGAAAACGTGGCACAAAGATACTGGGTTAATTCACATCACACTGGGTTCCACAGGCTTAGTTAAGAGGAATTTTCAAGCACACCTTGATAAATTACCCATACACATACATGCTCATTCCATCCCAGATGCACACCCCCTCTGTACATCTGGTTTGAACTGGACATACAGAGAGGTTGCGATTCTGATCCCATGGGGCACATCTAGCTGCCATGGCACCGCAGCTCCATTGTAAGGCCGTGATCCCAGCCGCCGGCTCAACAAAGGCTTTCCCCACAGCCTGACCCCCTGATCTGGCATCCTAAGGCCAGAGTTGGGCTGCAGGGAATGTCCTCGAGCCCCCCCCCCCTGCCCCAGGCTTGCCAAAAAAAAAGGTCTAGGGAAGTTATTCCATCTCAGAGGTGGAATAACTTCCCTGCACAAGTCGCCGGTCCTGGACGTACAGGGCCAACATTAGAATCGGCCCTATATGTCCAGGGCCGCTGACTGTCTATCGCCTGCCCTAACTCCACCCCTGATCCGCACCTTCCCCGCCCCATCTAACCTCCCTATACAACCGTACAATGTTATTGGGCCCATAACATTTTATGAACTTCAGAGGGATGTTCTCTTTGGCGCAATGCAAGTATTATGCCAAGCATTAGCAATACATTTCAGAGACCAAGATCATACTCCATATACCCTGGCTTAGAAGTGAGGTTGCCTGGCTGGCATGTGAGCAACCCTTACTGCCCATTCATCCTTGCCACTTTTCATCTCCCTACCCTTCGGAGCTCCCTGTGCTTGAAGTTCTGTGGGCTGAGTGGCCACTTGTGCAGGCCTTTCCCTTTACATGGCTACTGTTCAGCTCCTTCCCTGCCCTAAGTGCTATCAGTTCCTGGAGCTCTCCCAGTACTTAATGTACCCTCTCTGTTCTTCTCCTAGCTGCTTCCAGGTTCTTTGCTGCTCCTGTTCTCTTCTCTCTTTCTGTCTTTCCCCTGACTTCTCTGTGGGGCCACCCGGGATATGTTCCTTCTGGGCCTAGCCTTCCCAGCCCAAGCCTCTGGCAATCATTCAAACAGCTCCCACTCACCATTTGCATCCTTTTCACACTCAGCATACTCCCTGAAAACTGAATATCAATCGACATACCAAAAACAGAGAAAGTATTTTACCACAACACACTCTGAACTCCTACTCCCACTCCATTGATGTCCAAATCAAAGTAACTGATGCTTCCCTCTTATTTCTTCAAACTGGCCAGTACTCTCCACCCTCCTCACAGCACAATACTGCAAAGAACAGCTCTTTTTATATGGCAGGCTGGTAGGCAGTGGTGGGAAATGTTCAAGCGCAGTATATGACCCTACTAGATCCTACCTGTCCTTCCAGTTATCCTCTTATCCCTCTCTTCCCCTTTGCTTCAAAACTACTTGTAGAAGTGGTTCACTGCTGCTGTCTTGATTTTCTTTCCTCTGAAGCCCTTCTAGATTCACTGCAATCTGGCTTTTGTCCTCTACATTCTATACTCACAATACTTGGCAAAGTCTCCGGTGACTTGTTCCTCACCTAATCTTTTGCCTTTACTCGATCCTCCTCCTTCTTGTTCTTTCTACTGTCTGTGACACTGTTGATCACCACCTTCTCTTCGATACCATCCTCGCTTGGATTTAGGGGCTCTGTTCAATACTGCTTACATAAGAACATAAGATATGCCATACTACGTCAGACCAAGGTCCATCAAGCCCAGTATCCTGTTTCCAACAGTGGCCAATCTAGGTCATACGTACCTAGCAGTTTCCCCAAAAGACACAGGTTCCACAATGCTTGTATTGGGTCAAGTATTGATAACCTGGCTCCCTTTTTAATAATGGATTATGGACCTTTCCTCCAGGAACTTGTCCCAACTTTTTTAAACCCAGCTACACTAACAACTTTTACTACATCCTCCGGTAACAAATTCCAGAGTTTGTTTCCACGTTGAGTGAAAAATTATTTTCTCTTATTTGTCTTAAATAGTTTACCCTGTAGCTTCATTGCATGTCCCCTAGTCTTTCTATATTCTGATAACATAAACAGTTGATCTACGTTTACCTGTTCCACTCCGTTCATTAATTTATAAACTTCTATCATATCTTCCCTCAGCCGTCTCTTTTCCAGGTTAAAGAGCCCTAACCTTTTTAGCCTTTCTTCATACGGGTATCCTTCCATCCCCTTTACCATTTTTGTGGCTCTTCTCTGAACCTTTTCTAATAACGCTATATCCTTTTTAAGATACGGCGACCAGAATTGCACACAATATTCAAGGTGCGGTTGCACTATGGAACGATACAGAGGCATTATAACAACCTTTTTTTTTATTTTCCATTCCTTTCCTTATGATACCTAGCATTCTATTTGCTCTCTTGGCTGCCGCTGAACACTGGGCGGAGGGTTTTAAGATGTTATCCATAATGACGCCTAAATCTTTTTCCTGGTTGGTGGTTCCTATTGTGGAACCTTACATCATGTAACCATAGTTTGGGTTGTCCTTTCCTAGGTGCATAATGTTGCACTTGTCCACATTAAATTTCATCTGCCATTTGGATGCCCAGTCTTCCAATTTATCAAGATCTTCTTGCAATTTTCCACAATCCTCATGGGTTTTAACAACTTTAAATAGTTTTGTGTCATCTACAGATTTGATAACCTCACTCGTTATTCCCTTTTCCAGGTCATTTATGTATATGTCAAAAGCAACGGACCCAGCACAGATCCCTGGGGTACACCACTATTCTCCTATCTCCATTGGGAAAACTGGCCATTTAGCCCTACCCTCTGCTTTCTATCTTTTAACCAGTTCCTGATCCACAATAGTACACTACCTTCTATCCCATGACTCTTTAGTTTTGCCAAAAGTCTCTCATGAGGGACCTTGTCATAAGGCTTTCTGAAAGTCCAAATACATTATATTAACCAACTCACCTTTTTCTACCTGTTTATTCACACCTTCAAAAAAACAACAGATTAGTAAGACAAGATCTTCCTTGTCTAAAGCCATGTTGGCTGTCTCCCATTAAGCCATGACTATCTACATGTTCAGCAATTTTTTCCTTTATGATGCTTTCTACCATTTTTCCCGGTACTGATGTCAGGCTCACCAGTCTGTAGTTTCCCCGATCACACCTGGAACCCTTTTTAAAATTTGGCGTTACGTTGGCCATCCTCCAATCTTCAGGTATTACAGATGATTTTAATGATAGTTCACAAATTACTAATAGCAGGTCTGCAATCTCATATTTCAGTTCTCTCAACACCCTTGGATATATATCATCCGGTCCAGGTGATTTGCTACTCCTCAGTTTATCAAATAGTTGTATTTTTCCTTGAATTCTTCCGCACCTTTAAATACCACTTCAGTCATCGGTAACATCCCTACATCTTCCTCAGTAAAGACTGAAGCAAAGAATTCATTCAGTCTCTCCGCTATCGCCTTGTCACCTCTTAGTGCCTCTTTAACCCCTCTATCATCTATTGGACCAACTGACTCTCTCACAGGTTTTTTTGCTACGAATGTACTTGAAAAAGTCTTTATTACACATTTTTGCTTCCACAGCAAGCTTCTTCTCAAATTCTCCCTTTGCCTGTCTTATCAATGCCTTGCATTTAACTTTTTAACTTGCCAGTGCTTGTGCTGTTTCCAGTTTTCGTCATTTTACTCTTTTTTTTTTTCGTTTCCTGAAAGATGCTTTTTTGGCAACAACAGCCTCTCTGACCTCACCTTTAAACCATGCTGGCAGTTTTTTGGACTTCCTTCCACTTTTCTTAAAGCGTGGTATACAGTTGTTCTGGGCTTCCAAGATAGTATTTTTCAACAACACCCAAGCTTGATGTAAGTCTTTAACCTTTGCAACTGTTCCTTTTAGTTTTTGCTTAACTATTTTCCTCATTTTCTGATGGTCTCACTTTCGAATGTTACAGGATAGTACTGTGAATTTCCTTACTATCCCTCCTCCACTAATTAAATCAAACGCGATCATGCTATGATCACTTGCCAAGTGGCCCAACACCCTTATTTATTGACCCAGATCTGGGTTCCACTAAGGACTAGGTCCAATATGGCTTCCCCTCTGGTCAGTTCATGAACCAGCTGCTCCAAGAAGCAGTCATTTATTTCATCTAGAAACTTTATCTCCCTAGCATGTCCTGCCGTGACACTGACACAGTCGTCAGAGCCGGCCTGTCCTCTAGGTGAACTAGGCAGTTGCCTAGTGTGGCAGACTGTGGTGGGTGGTATCTCTAACTCAACTCCCTGGGAAGCGGAAGCTGAACTGCTCTTTCAGCACCATGGTGGGCTTCCAGCCTGCTGCTCCTACCTGCCCTCCAAGAAAGTTGCATCAGAGTGGAGCAGGAGTGGCAAATCATGAGCACACATGCGTGTGGGCACTTTAAGGCCCAACGCAGTACTAAAGCGGCAGTTCAGCCACCGCCATTTCATTGCAAAGTGGGGGGCGCTATGGTGGACTGGACAGAGGTGCAGTCTTTTGGAGGAACGGTGCAACAGAGAGTTTGCCTAGGGCGGCAGAAACCCCTGTGCCGCTACTGAATCTAGCCGAATGGGTAAGTGTAGATCAATTGTTTACGTTATCAGAATATAGAAAGACTAGGGGTCATACAATGAAGCTACAGGGTAAACTATTTAAGACTAATAAAAGAAAATATTTTTTCACTCAATGTGTAATCAAACTCTGGAATTTGTTACCGGAGGATGTAGTAAAGGCTGTTAGTGTAGCTGGGTTTAAAAAAGGTTTGGACAAGTTCCCGGAGGAAAGGTCCATAAACCATTATTAAGAAGGGACCCAGGATATCAATGCTTGACCCAGTACAAGCATTGAGGAACCTGTGTCTTTTGGGGAAACTACTAGGTACGTATGACCTAGATTGGCCACTGTTGGAAACAGGATACTGGGCTTGATGGACCTTGGTCTGACCCAGTATGGCATATCTTATGTTCTTATGTTGCCTTCAATTTTGTGAGGTTTTTTTGTCTTGATTCGATTGTAAGCTCTGATGAACAGCAAATGTGTCTTACATCAATATGTACTGCACTGTGTATGCCTTGTAGAGCTATGCAAATGATTATTACTAGTAGTAGCAGTATCATAAGTGAATCTCTAACATACCTCTCAGTAACCATGAACACACACTAAGGGGTATGTTTGCAAAATACACTAGGATTTTGCAGATATTATGGGTTTAGGATAGATAACAATGTGCAGAATGTGCTACCTGTTGGTAGCATGTACAGCATGGCTCCAGCAGATAACTCACTGATTCAGATCTTAACACATGCTAGCAGCAATGCAGCTACACTTAATGTTACCCATTGAAGTGACGTTAAGTGCACCAGTGCTAACTGCAACATTGAAGGAAAATGAATGGTGTCAGCTCTATGCTAACCACATTGTGAAGACATGCCTACCCTCAGACAGTGGAGCTGCTAGAATGTCCCCTTCAGTATTCTTGCATCCACTTTCTTCCCTGTTCATGCTACGCAGATAAAAGCAACCAAAAAAAGAACTCAATGGAATAATCACCAAATTCACATAGGCGATACTCAAAAGCCTAGCAACCTCCTCCATTTGCCCAACACTGAAAAAACCAACCCTGGACACATCAGATTTGGCATCTTACAGACCGGTTACAAGTCTGTCCATCACAGCAAAGGTCATAGAGAAAACAGTGCAGCACCAGCTGCAAGACCATATCGACAGAAACTATCTCCTAGACCCCCAGCAACATTGTTTTTGACAGGGAACTGTCCACAAATGGTTCATATCATATTTCACCAACAGATATCAAGAGATAAGAATTGGAAACAACTCCTCCACCCCATACAAGCAAACCCAAGAAGTCCCACAAAGATCCACCCTCTCCGCTATGCTCATCAACCTATACCTATGACCACTTTGCACAATCATAAGAACACAACCTAAAACTCCATGTCTATGCTGATGGCATTATGATATATGGACTAAGGAGTGGAGGAGTAGCCTAATGGTTAAGACTACTGGCTTGGGAACCTGGAGACCAGGATTTGATTCTCACTAGCACTCCTTGTGGCCTTGGGCAAGTCACTTAACTCTCCATTGCCTCAGAAAAATCCAAGTTATCAATTCCCCTGTTTAATGTACTAGGGTTGCTCAGAAAGTAATTCCCCCACATGTTTTTCTCAGTCCTGAATGAAGACAGAGGTGTGAAATTGAAAGGGTAGTAAGTTGGAACTTCAAAGGACACGTGTGTAATTTCACAGTCGTCCAACAAATAGCAAGGCGGTAGTGATCCTTCAAATGGCGTCTGTGAGTGACACACGGTACAAACAACAAGCTGTAATTGAATTCTTGGTGGAGGAGAAAGAAAGTGTGAGAAACATTCAGAAATGGTTGTGTACTGTGTATGGAAGTTCTGCGGTAAATAGGAGCATCGTTGGACGATGGGTAAAGAGAGTAAAGGCTTCAGGAAGTGGTAAAATGGAACTGGAAGATCGGCCATGGTCTGAGCGTCCTGCCTCAGCCACCAGTCCAGACAAGTTGCAGCGTACTGATGACATTATTCGTGCGGATTGGCACATCACGAGTCAGGAATTGTCCATACAGCTTTCCGTTAGTAGAGGTAGTGCAATGGCAATTATTGACTCTTTGGGATATTTAAAGGTGTGTTCAAGATGGGTTCCGCGAAGTCTCACAACCGAACACAAACGCCAAAGGAAAGACATCTGCTCTGATTTGTTGGAGCGCAGCCGATCTTCCAGTTCTGTTTTGCCACTTCCTGAAGCCTTTACTCTCTTCACCCATCATCCAACGGTGCTTCTATCTACTGCAGAACTTCCATACACAGCACACAACCATTTGTGAATGTTTCTCACACTTTCTTTCTCCTCCAACAAGAATTCAATTACAGCTCATTGTTTGTACCATGTGTCACTCACAGACACCATTTGAAGGATCACTACCACCTAGCCATTTGTCGGACCACTGTAAAATTACACACATCTGTCCTTTGAAGTTCCAAGTTACTACCCTTTCAATTTCACATCTCTATCTTCATTCTGGACTGAGAAAAAACATGTGGGGCATTACTTTCTGAGCAACCCTTGTACATTGCCAAGTTTAAGTTTCAATGTAAACCACTTTGATTGAAATGATAAAGCAGTATATAAAACCTGTTAAATAAATAAATAAAATAAATAAATAATCAACACACACCAACCTGAAATAACAGCCAAGAATGCTTCACAGAAGTAACAAAATGGCTAATGGACAACAACCTACAAATAAACTATAACAAGACAGAGGCCCTCTACATAACAAAATATGTTACATTTATCTCTCCTCCTATGATAACACTGAACAACACCACAATTAAAACCAAGCAATGCACATACTTTCCTACTACTCAGTATTTTATAAGAGGTCTCTTACATGTAAAAATGACAATTGACACAAATGCATCTTCGAAGTTGTATACCAGCGCCACTGCTAGAACCATGTCAATTATGTTCCATGGCTTTGTTAGCGAGGTCAAGATGTTCAAATATGTGCATCAGAAATTAATGACAGATGCGCCACCTAGCGGGAAAATGAATTTATACCTAGAAGCCCCAAAGTACGTCAATTGATGCACTCAATTGTCTTAATTACGTCAATTGCCGCTCTTTGGGGCTTCTAGGTATAAATTCATTTTCCCGCTAGGTGGTGCATCTCAATCACTGTTTACAGTTCCGTGTAAGTATCTGTGCGCGTGACAGGGATGGAAGTGAATGTGCTATAGATAGAAAGATGGAGAAAAAGGTGTGTGCATTAGATTTGTGTGTGCGTAGGATATTACATATCTGTATATGTGTGTGTTTCTGTGCAGGAAGAGGATGTGGGCTCATATTGTATACATGCAGGCCAATATTCAGTGACAGTAGCTAGGTGCTTTTAAAGCACCTAGCCACTGCTGTTTTAAATTAACACAGGTATTCAGCCCTGGAACTTATCCAGGATCCAATGCTGAATATCTGGGTTTGCCACTATCTGATTAGTATCAATATTCAGTCACTAAGAGGCCAATTCTATTTTGCACATCCTGCTCCTGTACAGCCTATCAGAATCGGGGCGTGAAGCGGTAGCACCTGATTCTGATCCCACGGGGGCTAGACGTTCCCGTGGGAACAGACTCGGGTCCTGTTGCCTTGCCACCGCAGCTCCATTCCAATCACTGGCCAATGGAAAAGCACGTGTTTCCCAGCAGCCCAACCCACAATCGGGCCTTCCAACCCCCTGTGCCCCCTCAACCTGTCCTTTGGATCTTGCACTGCAATCCCCCACTGTCCAGGGGGACTTATTCCACCTTTGAGGTGCAATAAGTCCCCCGTCTGCATTGCAGACCCCGGACGTACAGGGCTTACCTCTGAATCAGCCCTGTATGTCCAGGGTCAGTCACTGCCCACTGCTCGCCCTTGCTCCTCCCCCAGCCCACCCCCTCCTGCCCACAAACAGAGCTCAATGCACAACCCGAGTATATGTGCACGAAGCTCTGTCCCTGGCAGCATGATCTGGGCATTTAGCGGGTCTGGACGTCTGGATCGGACGTCCAGACCTGCTAAACGAGGATCGGAATGACCCATTAACTGGATAGCAATAACCAATTAAAGTTAAGACAGCCATTTACCTATCATAACTTTACCTAGTTTACCTGTTAAGCAGATGAATATCACCACTAACCAGATAGCGATCGGCACCACTCCCAATCTACCCACAGACTGCTTTGGTTTTAACTGGGCATTTCGTATGCAGTCTGTGGGATATTCAGCAACATTAACTGGTTAGTATTGCCGAATATCAAGATCAATGTGTTTTAGCTGGTTAGCAGGGCTGCTAACCGGCTAAAACGCTTTGAATACCCAATTACCTATGAGATTTTGCAAGAGACATGCTTTTAATAATCCTCTTCCTTGCTTTCCTATCTGTCTTTCCACCTTCTGCTTCTCCTTTGCTCTCTCTCCATTTCACCAGGTCAGCAGCAGCAAAGATCCATTGGCCTAGGCCAGATCAATTCTGTTGAATATGGTTAGGATCCTGATCATCCTTGGGTCTTTTACAGCTGAAGTGGGAGGATAATCTTCAGCCATTACTGGCACTGATCCTTCACAACCTCTGGTGGTGGGACCTGGCCTCCCCATCATTCTGCTGCTCCTGTTACCACTGGCTGGAACTCATCCTGTACTTCAGGTGGTGTAGCCTGACTTCCCTGCCAGCCCACCCCTACAAGTCTGGGCATGTGCAAACATATACAATATAGGCACACATACTGAGATACAAACAGATAGATGGATGGATTGACCTTCAACAACAGGTGTTATTGCAAATTCATCTAAAAAAGCCAACATCACAGTACCTCAACCATGAAAACTACGCATATCCTCGTAATTTACAGTATATGCTCTCTCCTTCATGCTCCCTCCAGTCATAAGAAATGGCATAACTTTCCACAGCATTTAAATAATAAAACCAGATTGACCAGAACACTTCTTTAAAATAATGCTTTCAGTTTATGTCAAAATGTTAGAAAACCCTCAGGTAGCATTATGTCCAAGGAAAGGTTATTTCACAATTACACATCTGAATTCCCTTTCTTTAGTATTTGACAGCCTAAACTCTTTAAATGGGGAAGGGGGAGCACTGCTCCCTGGGTGATATATTAAATATTCTCTTAAGTATCCAAGATTTGACTTTACTAAAGTGTATCCTGAATTCCATAAGAAGCCAATGAAAATGTTTTAGGACCAGGGTCATTCTCTTATACTCACCAAAGCCAATTTGGGCTGCTGCATTTTCTACTAGCTGTTTTAAGGCACCCTGATTCTCATTACTAGATGTTCATGAGCCCCCACTGGATAGCATATGGAATGGAAGAGGCCCTGTGCTTTCCTCTTAAGATAGTACAAGGGTGACAAAATGTTACCCTCCAGAATTATTCCTTGTGGATAAGTCTTAAAGGGTGATAGAGAGTCCATGTGAAATTTTAGTGGGGGAATGAGAGAATAAGCAAAGTGAGCACCCATTTCTCTTGCAGTGTAGAGACATCTTTGAAGGAGAAAGAAAAGAGGGATTGCTCTCACCTCTTGAGGAAGTGGTGCCATTGGAAAAAAACAGCAGCCTGCTTATTCCAAGAGGAGCCAGGAGTGAAGGATCTTGTCCTGGGTTCTCAGTCCTAGGGAAGAGACGTTCAAGGAAGTAAAGAACCTATCTGAGGTGTCTGGCTAAGGTGACATCTTTCTATCCTACTATACTGTAGGGGTGTGCATTCATTTGAAATGACATGGGAAATGTTAGTTACATCTCTCATGTTGTTTCATGTCATTTTAACTGGAAATGACAGGGAAAAAATTGTATTCCCCCCCCCCATGTCATCAATGGTGCATGTTATTTCTGAAATACCTATAATACCTGAGGGAGGAGTGGCCTAGTGGTTGGGACAAGGTACTACAGGCCGGAAGGTCAGTAGTTCAAATCCCACTAGAGGACAGCAACCTTGGGCCAGAAGGACTGGGGTTTCTAGTCCCACAGGTGCTCCTTGTGGTCTTGGGCAAGCCACTTAACCCTCCATTGCCCATGTTCCCTGTAAGTATTAGTGTATGTGTCTCATATCCCCTCGTATTAAATGTATCCCCCAACTGCTTTGACCCAGTGAAAAGCGTGATATAAATGCAGCTAAATAAATAAATAAATAGTACATACTATTGCTCAATGCAATGCATGCCTTTGGGACAGTCAGCCAACGGCCCGATCAATGACAGGGAAGAGAGCAAGCAGGTATTCTCCTCCCTGCTCCCCACCGCATGGCCAATCGGGGCAAAGAAACACCGGGCAGGCAGCACTTTTGAAAGTAAGTGCTCCTAGGTGTGGGACAGTCAGTCAACAGCCCGATCGATGACGGGGAGGCGAGCAGGCAGGTATGCTCCTCCCTGCTCCCCACCGCATGGCCGATCGGGCTGAAGAAACACCAGGTAGGCAGCACTTTTGAAAGTAAGCGCTCCTAGGCACGCCCGCGCCTGGCGGGCCACGCCAAAGGGCCCTTTGGCATGGCCCTTAGGCGGGGCACTATGGTTTGGCCACATCCTCCTTCCCTCCCCACTCCAGAAACTCCACTGATGACCTGGCCAGATGCAACGGAACCATGAGAATCGTCACCATGTAAGCATCCTTTAATTGTATCCCATGATGTAATGTAATGTTACCCATGTTGCCCGATGTAATTGCAATGTAATGTACTGTAATGTAATGCAGTGTAGTGTAATGTAACACAATGTGTATTTCTCATCTTGATTAGATTGTAAGCTCCGATGAGCAGGGACTGTCACTCTTATATGTCTGTACAGTGCTGCGTATGACTGGTAGGGCTTTATAAATGTTAATTATTATTATTATTATAAAAGTATCCATTTCAGGTTTTCTCTCTCAGCTCATGGAAGTGAAAACACTGTGACTCTCTATCCATAGGTGTATTTAGATTTCAGTAAAGCCTTTGACACCGTTCCTCACAGGCGACTTATAAACAAACTGAGCACCCTAGGGATGGATCCTAAAGTTACTGCTTGGGTTAGAAATTGGTTGAGTGGTAGGTGACAAAGAGTACAGGTAAATGGAGCTCACTCTGAGGAGAAGGAAGTTACCAGAGGTGTGCACCAGGGATCTGTCCTTGGTCCGATTCTTTTTAACATCTTTGTTAGTGATATAGCGGAAGGGCTGTCGGGTAAGGTTTGCCTCTTTGCAGATGATACCAAAATCTGCAATAGAGTAGACACCCAGGAAGGTGTAGATAACATGGGGAGGGATCTAGCTAAGCTTGAAGAATGGTCTAGAATTTGGCAGCTGAGATTTAATGTTAAAAAATGCAAGGTCATGCATTTAGGCTACAGCAATCCAAGGAAACAATATAGTATAGGGGGTGAAGTACTTTGTCCACTAAAGAAGAGCGGGACCTAGGCGTGGTTGTGCCTGATGATCTTAAAGTAGCTAAACAGGTAGAAAAGCCGACAGCAAAAGTTAGAAGGATGCTTGGGTGCATAAAGAGAGGAATGGCTAGCAGAAGAAAGGAGGTGATAGTGCCTCTGTATAAGTCTTTGGTGCGACCTCATTTAGAGTATAGTGTGCAATTCTGAAGACCGTACCTTCAAAAGGATATAAACAGGATGGAGTCAGTACACAGTACAATGGTTAGTGGTCTTCATTATAAAGCATATGAGGACAGACTTAAGGATCTTAATATGTACACCTTAGAGGAAATGCGGGATAGAGGTGATATGATTGAGATGTTTAAATACCTCCATGACATTAATGCACAGGGGGAGAGCCTCTTTCAATTGAAAGCTAGTTCTGCTATGAGGGGACATGGGATGAGGGTGAAAGGGGATAGATTCAGGAGTGATATGTGGAAATATTTCTTTACGGAAAGAGTAGTGGATCCATGGAATAGTCTCCCAGTGGAAGTGGTAGAGATGAGGACGGTATCTGAATTCAGAAAAGCATGGGACAAACACAGAGGATCTCTATAGGTAAAAAGGGGGCTGTTGTAGTTGTTGATATGGAAGGACAGACTAGATAAGCCATGTGGTCTTTATCTGTCGTCATTTTTTCTCTGTTTCTATGGGGAACATTCTGGGGAAAGGAGGGGCTCTTCCGAAGGTATGGGCTTCACCTTAACTGGGGTGGAACCAGGCTGCTGGCATTAACCTTTAAAAAGGAGATAGAGCAGCTTTTAAACTAGATATTAGGGGAAAGCCGACAGTCGCCCAAGAGCGGATGGCTCGGAAGAATGTATCTTTGAAGGATACTACCAAAAGCAGAGAGGTTCCACAAAAGAGTAAAGTAGCCCAAATGCCCTCAAGTATGGAGCAGACTGAGCTTAAAGATCCCAAATTACCCATGTCTAACAATAGCCAAATTAATATGAATAAAATACATTCTCTAAAATGCTTGCATGCAAATGCTAGAAGTCTAAAAAATAAGATGGGAGAGTTAGAATATATAGCACTAAATGAAAGGTTAGATATGATTGGAATATCAGAGACATGGTGGAAGGAGGACAACCAGTGGGACACTGTGATACCTGGGTACAAACTATATCGTAATGATAGAGCTGATCAAATTGGTGGAGGGGTTGCGCTCTATGTTAGAGAGGGCATTGAGTCAGAAAGGATTAACGTTTTGCAGGAAACAAAATCTGCTGTAGAATCTATATGGATTGAAATTCCATGTAAAAGGGGGAAGGCAATGGCAGTGGGGGTGTACTATCGAGCGCCTTGCCAGAATGACCAAATGGATGATGAAATGCTCAAAGAAATCAAGGAAGCTAACAAAAGTTACAGTGCAGTAATAATAATGGGTGATTTCAACTACCCCGATATCGACTGGGTCAGTGTCACGTCAAGACATGCTAGGGAGATAAAGTTCCTAGATGAAATAATTGACTGCTTCTTGGAGCAGCTGGTTCATGAACTGACCAGAGGGGAAGCCATATTAGACCTAGTCCTTAGTGGAACACCAGATCTAGTGCAAGAGATAAGGTTGTTGGGGCCACTTGGCAATAGTGATCATAGCATGATCGCCTTTGATTTAATTAGTGGAGGAGGGATAGTAAGGAAATCCACAGTACTACCTTTTAACTTTCGAAAGGGAGACTATGATAAAATGAGGAAAACAGTTAAGAAAAAACTAAAAGGAACAGTTGCAAAGGTTAAAGACGTACATCAGGCTTGGCTGTTGTTGAAAAATACTATCTTGGAAGCCCAGACCAGCTGTATTCCACGCTTTAAGAAAAGTGGAAGGAAGTCCAAAAAACTGCCAGCATGGCTTAAAGGTGAGATCAGAGAGGCTGTTGTTGCCAAAAAAGCATCTCTCAGGAAATGGAAAAAAGAGCCAAATGACGAAACCTGGAAACAGCACAAGCACTGGCAAGTCAAATGCAAGGCATTGATAAGGCAGGCAAAGGGAGAATTTGAGAAGAAGCTTGCTGCGGAAGCAAAAACGCGAAGTGAAGACCTTTTCAAGTACATTCATAGCAAAAAACCTGTGAGAGAGTCAGTTGGTCCATTATATGATAAAGGGGTTAAAGGAGCACTAAGAGGCGACAAGGCGATAGCGGAGAGATTGAATGAATTCTTTGCTTCAGTCTTTACTGAGGAAGATGTAGGGATGTTACCCAAGACTGAAGTGGTATTTAAAGGTGCGGAAGAATTGAAGGAAATATCGATACATCGGGAAGATGTATTACAACTATTAGATAAACTGAAGAGTAGCAAATCACCTGGTCTGGATGGTATACATCCAAGGGTGTTGAAAGAACTGAAATATGAGATTGCAGACCAGCTATTAGTAATCTGTGAACTATCATTAAAATCATCTCTAATACCTGAAGATTGGAGGATCGCCAATGTAACGCCAATTTTTAAAAAGGGTTCCAGGGGTGATCCGGGAAACTACAGACTGGTGAGCCTGACATCAGTACGGGAAAAATGGTAGAAACCATCATAAAGAATAAAATTACTCAGCATGTAGATAGTTATGACCTAATGGGAGACAGCCAACATGGCTTTAGACAAGGAAGATCTTGTCTTACTAATCTGTTATGTTTTTTTGAAGGAGTGAATAATCAGATGGACAAAGGTGAGTCGGTTGATATTGTGTATCTGGACTTTCAGAAAGCCTTTGACAAGGTCCCTCATGAGAGACTTTTGGCAAAACTAAAGAGTCATGGGATAAGAGGCAGTGTACTATTGTGGATCAGGAACTGGTTAAAAGATAGAAAGCAGAGGGTAGGGCTAAATGGCCAATTTTCCCAATGGAGAAAGGTAAATAGTGGTGTACCCCAGGGATCTGTGCTGGGTCCGCTGCTTTTTGACATATTCATAAATGACCTGGAAAGTGGAATAACGAGTGAGGTTATCAAATTTGCAGATGACACAAAACTATTTAAAGTTGTTAAAACCCATGAGGATTGTGGAAAATTGCAAGAAGATCTTGATAAATTGGAAGACTGAGCATCAAAATTGCAGATGAAATTTAATGTGGACAAGTGCAAGGTTATGCACCTATGGAAGAACAACCCAAACTATGGTTACACGATGCAAGGTTCCACATTAGGAACCACCACCCAGGAAAAAGGATTTAGGCGTCATTGTGGATAACATGTTAAAACCCTCGGCCCAGTGTGCAGCGGTGGCCAAGAGAGCAAATAGAATGCTAGGCATCATAAGGAAAGGAATGGATAATAAAACAAAAGATATTATAATGCCTCTATATCGTTCCATGGTGAGACCGCACCTTGAATATTGTGTGCAATTCTGGTCGCCGTATCTTAAAAAGGATATAGCGATTTTAGAAAAGGTTCAGAGAAGAGCCACCAAAATGGTAAAGGGGATGGAAGGATACTCCTATGAAGAAAGGCTAAAACGATTAGGGCTCTTTAACCTGGAAAATAGACGGCTGAGGGGTGATATGATAGAAGTCTATAAATTAATGAATGGAGTGGAACGGGTAAACGTAGATCGATTGTTTACCTTATCAGAATATAGAAAGTCAAGGGGACATGCAATGAAGCTACAGGGTAAACTATTTAAGACTAATAAAAGAAAATATTTTTTCACTCAACGTGTAATCAAACTCTGGAATTTGTTACCGGAGGATGTAGTAAAGGCTGTTAGTGTAGCTGGGTTTAAAAAAGGTTTGGACAAGTTCCTGGAGGAAAGGTCCATAAACCATTATTAAGAAAGGACCCAGGATATCAATGATTGAACCAATACAAGCATTGTGGAACCTGTGTCTCTTGGGGAAACTGCTAGGTACGTATGACCTAGATTGGCCACTGTTGGAAACAGAATACTGGGCTTGATGGACCTTGGTCTGACCCAGTATGGCATATCTTATGTTCTTATGTTCATAGGGACTGCTCAGAAGAGGGGTTACAGCTGTCAATTGAGAACATATTCTTTGGGAAGACCAATCAATAATGTTCTGCAGTAATGTAATATTCTAGTTGTTACTGAGCAAACTATTTTCAGTAAGGTACTCTGGTCTAACAATTAGAATCAACAAAAATGCTTCAGATGAAAAATGCATGCACAAACTACAGCTCAATTTTGAGGAAACAGAGTCCATTTCTTATCTATTTGAACCCTCAAATTCTGTGCTTATTTCTTTATCATAATAGAGATCCCATCTGGCAGCTTAACAACATCTAAACCAAAGACCAGGTTTTCCCTATCTAAGCACTTCCATTTTGGCAGCATTTAATTTCACTATTTATGGCTTTCATACCCTCTGCCAAGTTTGGCAATGTTTCAAGGAATCTCTTCCCCAAGCAGAAATGCAACTGTATATCATCCGTTTGAGTAAATATTTAATCACAAGTAAGTCTATCAATTTCCGTAGTTGTCTCAAATATACTGTATGCTAAAAAAAAGGGAAAATAACATAAAACTGGATTTTCCGTATCTATTGGTCTAGGATCAGATGTAATTTCATCCAGAACCATTGCTTTTCTATCACCTAAAAATTACATGAACCAATCTAGTCCTGTTCCCATCACTTCTATTTCATACCCTCTATGGGCCTGATTCCGTTCCGGACAGCAATCCCCTCTGTACGTCCAGTCTGAACCAGACAAACAGAGGGGATTGCGTTTCTGATCCCGCAGGGCACATCTAGCCCCGTGGGATCATAATTGCGAACAGTCCTGCTCGTGCAGGCCAGGACTGCGATTCAGTCTGGCCTGCATGTGCAAGACTGTCCCCTGCTAACTCAGTCAAGGATCCTCTATGGAGCCGCAGAGCCATGGCGTCATGTTGCCATGGCACCGTGGCTCCATTGAAGAGCCGCGATGCCAGCCGCTGGGAATTAAAGCTAATTCCCCCAGTCTGACCTCCGATCTGGCCTTTTACGGCCAGGGTCAGGCTGCGGGGAATGTCCTCCCTCCCCCCTCCCCATCCGTGCCCCGTCATATAAAAACGGACATGTCCAGGGACACTAGAATTGGCCCTGTTTGTCCAGGGATGGCGACCGCCCACTGCCCACCGAGACTCCTCCCCCTTGCCGCCCCTTCCCTGTTCCCATATAACTTCCCTGCACAACCGGCGGGGAAGTTAGTCGCGGCCAGGTGAAAGCTGTTGGGCCGTCCATCCCTGCTATTCATGGCACAGAATAACACCCTATACAAACATCTCATTATTTAGGGTATCAGAAGCAAAACTAAGGGCTAATAGGACTAACAAAACATTTCCTACGGGGTCTCCATTGCAAGCAAAGTCTTTCTCATTCCCTTCAACATGTAGCATAGCTCCAACAACTGAACTATGAATGAGAAGAAGCATGTTGCCAAAGCTGTTGCCTCCATTACAGCTTCTGCCTCTGTCCAGATGGACAGCTCAATCCTAGTTGAGGGACAAGTTCCATGTGCACGATGCCTGCAAGCTCAAACCCTCATGAAACAGATGGAGGAGCTCAGAGAAGAGGTGGAAAGGCTGAAAAGCTCCATGACAGCAAGAAGTATATTGATGAGATGGTTCTTGAGGCATCCAAGCTCTCTGATAGAGGTGAAGATGGTATGCTACAGAATGAAGAGAGTTGGGCACGAGTCACCAGAGACTGCAGAATTGACACCAACTCCTCCAGTCCTTGAAATGAAGAACCAGTATGCAGCCCTGGAAGTGGAAGAGGTAAAAACATTCCAGGAATGGGAAGAACCAGAGATCAAGCACCCCAAAGTTGTAGAATCAATGACCACAAGAAAGCAAAAGGTAGTGGTAGTTGGCAACTTTCTGCTGAGGAGTACTGAGACATCCATCTGCTGACCAGACTTGATGTCCAGGGAGGTGTGCTGTCTGCCATATGCCAAAATCTGAAATGTTACAGAGCATTTGATAAGACTCAAGCCTGACTATTATCCGATGATGCTTATCCATGTTGGCACAAATAATACTGCTAGGTATCTCTCCAGGCATATCAAGCATGACTTCATGAATGGGAGAGAGGGTGAAGCAGATAGGTGGAGAGGCAGGAGAGAAGAAATGTGATAAAAATGTTTCAATACTTCCGTGGCATAAATTGAAAGAACGCTCTGCAATGAGGGGGGCATAGGATGAAGATGAAAGGGGTTATACACAGGAATAATATGTGGAAATATTTCTTTATAAAAAGAGTGGTAGATGTGTAGAACAATCTCCCAGTGGAGATAGTAGAGACCAGGACGGTATCTGAATTCAAGAAATCATGAGACCAACATAGAAGATCTCTTAAGGCAATAAAAGGGACTATAATAGTTGGTATGCAAAGTCAGACTGGTTAGGCATATGGTGTATTTCTACTGTCATGTTTCTATGCCTGTTAAGATATCTTCTAACAGAGATATTAAGTCCCTGTTTAGATACCCCATTCTAAAGCCTGAATGAGATGGATCTCTAAAATTCCCTGCTTTCAAGGGATCCTGCAGCTGCAACATAACAGATTTCTCCACTAATTTACTCATATTATATATAGAATATTTGGAGCTGGTACAAAATGACTTAACACTAGAAGCCACAAAATGCATTTTACCTAGAAACCTGTCAGACGGCTGCCTGGGTGAGAATGTTCACAGTCTTGGCAAGTGCATATGTCAATATGATTTGCAAGGGATTGTGGTCAATGCAGTTCATTCACACCAGACACAGCTGCTCACAATAATTAGTTGTGCTTTAGGGTAAAGCCAATAAGATATTTATTTATGGGGTTATTTCTCCCAACACAGATATGCTTGGTAGCACATAAATCAGGTTACTTGCTTTCAGTGTTAAACTTGAAAAAAACAAAATAAGGAAAACAACATTTGAACTAGTCAGGCAATCAAAGCAAAAGAAATAAGACCTGGTTGGCAACAAACTGGTCTTTTCTGTAGGCATTAGCTAATGTTCTCTTAGCAATGTCAAACAACAAACCAAAAGCCACAAAGAAAGAAAAAAACTGTTCTTTTCAGGTAAACTTCTTATATCTTCCCACATAGATTCAGAAGTGATTCTCTCCTAGCTCACAAGCAATTAGGTAAGGCTCAATTGCTAGCAGTTATCCAGCTGAAACCCCTTAGCTGGCTTGCTTTCTACTGCGTGGCTAGAAATCCTACACAGGAGCTTTTCTGAGTAGATTAAAGAACAAGTTTGTATTTCTTTGTGATGGTTGCTGTACTTTATAACAGAAAATCACCAAAGGAGTTTAGACAGAAAGCAGTCCATGTAAACAGATTCTTCATCTGCTATCACCCCCTCTTCTTCAACAAGCATGGGTTCAATATCATGGATTGGCACAGATGAATCTCCCAATGGAGCACTTTCAGGAGAATACTTGTTTCCCTGCTGTCTTTCAAGGTTATAGCTAGGGCATAGATCAGTGTTCATACCTGAGCTTTCATTGCTGTTAGAGTTCCTCTCTATATAGCCTGGCCAGTATGTAGTCCAGTTCTTATGTCCAGCCTTCCAATCCAGATCCCTGGACACTGGATCTCTCTTCACATACCTTCTGGCACGGGTCTTAGGGTCCCTTCCACGTGCAGCCGTCTCCCTCACAGGTACCGTCTGGAGATTCCTAGCTCTGCAGCACCATTCCTCTGGCTTTCCCCAGTCCAATGGTGTATGCTGGCCCTTGGAATGCCTCTCAGTATACGTACTGCTCTGGACTCTTCTAGACCTCCCAAAGGCTTTTCTCCTCTTTCTTCCAAAGGATTTCTTTCCCTCTCTGTCCGTCCGGTTTGGCTTCTGCTTCTGATGATCCTCTTGATGATGAAGATGATCAAGCTCAAGCTGATTCTCAGGATAATTCTCTGTAGAATAAACTCTACCTTTATTCTGCTTAGATGAGTGCTCCTCCCTAACACAGCACAGCTGTGCTGAATCAGGCCCTGCCCTTTGAGAAGAGTGCTTAGGGATTACCTCATAGCCCTCCTGATTGAACACATGTTTCCCCACTTCAGCTCCTCTAATGGCTGCTGGAAACCTGGTGCATTCTGGGACTGGTAGTCTTTTATGGGAAAATTCTGTTTTCTTATTTCTACCAGAACTGACAGGTTGCTTGTTCAGAGTCACTTCACCTTTTCTATAGCTCCTTCCTGAGCTATGATAAGCTTCCTTATCACAAACCCCAAAGTGCGTCAATTGACGCATTATCACGACGACTGCGTTTAGTATGAAATGCAGATGTGAATTAATTTGAAGTTACTTATTTGTTAAATACGTGCAGTAAGTGACATCATTACATGACGTCATCATGTGCCTATTGTTTGTAATGTCAGAGTAAAACTGTAAACAATGATTGAGATGCACCACCTAGCGGGAAAATGAATTTATACCTAGAAGCCCCAAAGTGCGGCAATTGATGCAACCAAGACAATTGAGTGCGTCAATTGATGTACTTTGGGGCTTCTAGGTATAAATTCATTTTCCCGCTAGGTGGCGCATCTGTCATTAATTTCTGATGCACATATTTGAACATCTTGACCTCGCTAACAAAGTCATGGAACATAATTGACATGGTTCTAGCAGTGGCGCTGGTATACAACTTCGAAGATGCATTTGTGTCAGTTGTCATTTATACATGTAAGAGACCTCTTATAAAATATTGAGTAGTAGGAAAGTATGTGCATTGCTTGCATTACATGTTCTTTCACTGTGGGCGTTTACATAGGCAGACAGAGATCAGTATGACTAAGTACAGTGTGCCTGTAATGTGCATGTGTATTTGCAAAAAGTCAGCACAGTGTTATATACTATATCTAGTACTTTTGTAAGTGATCATGTTTTAACTTAAGGCACATTCTCTGTCAGTTATGCTAATATATTATAAAGTCAGATACATTTGTACTTGACATTAAGAAATAGGTGCACCACACTTGCCTAAAAAACATGTTAATTATCTGTGGCATTATAAACATACCCTCATAATAGGGCCATTTTACAAACCTAGATAAATTGTGCCACCAATTAACTAATGAAACTGCTACCTTTTATGTTTCTGTTTGTTGTGTACTTACTATATTGCCATTAATTGGTTATGTAACGAGGTAGTTTACATTGTTAAAATTAGGAGAATAAGAAAGGAACTACAGGGGCAAGATGGCGGATTGCAGAGACAGTTAGTGGTGAACTCCACTCTGTCTTCAGGACCTGCTCTCCCTTTCATCCATGGAATGCACAAAAGAAGGGGCAAGAACCTGACCTGCCCATCAGGGTCAGCGAGTTCAGGTGGAAAGTGTCAGCTTACCCTGGACAAGTTTGGAGTCTACTCTCACCAGGGTTGTCCTTTGCCTAAGGACCATTCCCGTGTTTTTACTTCGGAGCAGATCACAGAAAGATGACTCTCTTAGCCCTGAAGAGTGAGTGCCACCTCCACAGCCTGGAAGCTGTTCGGCCAGAGGTCAGGGCTCTCCAAGTATGGGCAAGGTAATGTTCACCTCTCAGTAAGCAGCGATGGGACCACCACTGGCTATGTCTTCACTCAGGGACAGTGGCATGAAGTTGGAGGAGAAGAGTTCCATTATTACAATACCCCAGGAAGGAAGGTCAGGCTGCCAAGGGTGGAGGTAGGGGTATTAAGAATGCCCTAGTAATGTTAGATGTTCTGTGGGACTGAAATAAACCTAAATGTGGATAAGATAGGTGCTAAAGTTGATTCTGTGGTGGAATTTTTGTGGGTTCATAAAGAAATAATAGAGCACCATAGTATGTGGATTGAGCAGCTTGTACAACAAGTAGAAGAACTGGGAGAATTAAGGAATGTTCAGGTTAAAGAAAGTATTGTGATGTGGAGAAAGTTGGAGTACATGGAAAATCAGACCCCTAAGAATAATTTGAGATTCCTGAATTTTCTGCATTATCCTCTAATTAGTCCAGTCGAGATGGTAAAAAAAAAAATCTTATTGAAATTTGCCACCTATCATTTGAACCTACCATCTTTTCCTATGGAGTAGAACAGGAGCCACTGGTCTGAACAGGGAGCAACAAGACCAGTTAGACTTAACTGGATTTTTGGAAAGCTCTTTGGAGATTGTGACTGGTTGATTCACATTAATTTAACTTAATTTAATATAAGTTTTGTATTCCACAATATTACAAAATGGATTACGTATACTGTAATAAAATCTAAAATCTACAGCAATAAAATCATATTACAATAAAAACCATGTAAATCAGTTTCATCACACATAAACAAAATTCCAATTAACCAAAGAAATTTTGGAACAAAAAGGTTTTAAGAACACAACAGAATGCCATATAATTATCAATAGACTGATTTTCAGAAGGGAGTTGATTCCGTTCAGAACAAAGCTGATATGAAAACAATATATTCAGGATTTTTTTATATGAAAATTCTTCATGGTAGGACAAGCTAAATTCCAGTGATTTAGCTCATTGTTCTTTTAGATTCTGAATAAGCCAATAAACACAACATATATGCTGGAGCCAATCCATACAAACTCTGAAAAACAAAGCATAGTAATTTAAAAGTAATCCATGCCTGAAAAGGCAACCAATGTAGCTTTGCCAATAAAGGAGTAAGTCTATCCAAAGCGTTAGCATGAAATATCAGTCTAACTGTAGCATTCAATAATAATAGCAATCTTTCTGTTTGTTTTTTGGGAATATCCAAATAGATAATATTACAATTGTCAAGTTGTGGTATTATCAGAACCTGAAGTAGAATTCAAAATTAACTTTATCAATACAAAACCGAATCTGTCTAAGATGTTGTAATTTAAAACAAAACAGAACACCTTTTTCACTATATAAGATATGTGTTTCCATGGATAGAGTCCAAGATAATTCCTAACTCCTTCAATGAAGTGAATCTGCCAGCTTAAAATAATTTTGAAGTACCTCAACTGAAGAACATCCTATTTTTTTTTAATTTATTTTATTTATTTAGCTGCATTTATATCCTGCTTTTCACTGGGTCAAAGCGGTTGGGGGATACATTTAACATGAGGGGATATGAGACACATACACTAATACTTACAGGGAACATGGGCAATGGAGGGTTAAGTGGCTTGCCCAAGACCACAAGGAGCACCTGCAGGACTAGAAACTCCAGTCCTTCCGGCCCAAGGTTGCTGTCCTCTAGTGGGATTTGAACCACTGACCTTCCGGCCTGTAGTACCTTGCCCCAACCACTAGGCCACTCCTCCCTACCACAATAAGTTCATTTTACTCCCATTCAATATAATCCAGGACAATGTGTCCATTTCTCAATATTTGAATAAACCTTATTTAACTGATTATATGTCTGGTGTCCTTTGCTTTTGAACTGGACTGGAAGTACTGTGTCTTTACTTTCTTCATATGAATGAGTAGTTTTTGGGTTCCGTGATTCATATTTTTCCTGATGCTTAAGCTAGACACTGGGGATTCTTGGCTGTCCAGTCAAGGGTCCTAGCTTTGGGTAGATCTTGGATGTTTAAATTTCCTTGTTGTGCTAGGTTAATGTAAATTCTGAAAACTATTACTTATTACTTTGCAGAACCTAAAGAACTCTTGGATTTTATAGTTTCTTCGGAAGGGAAGGGAAGGGAAGGAAATGGCCTTTCCCGAGTCCTCATAGGATTGTGCATTCTGGCTGTTATTGGAAATTCTGTTCTCTTTGATTTGGAATAATTGTTTAATTTCCCTTTTGCATTAATTTCCTTTTCTTGGCCTCCTTTTTCTGGTCAAAAATTGTGTAATGTTACTTTATATATCACTTCATTTTTTCCTGTGTGATTACTTCATATTTTCTGTTCAAGGCATAGTTTGAAATATTGTAAAATCTTAATTTAAAAAAGATAGGAACTACAAACATGAATAGGAAAGTGACTGTACAGAAAGAAAGGTTGGAAACATCAAACCAGTGGGGACTGGGGTCCGTAACTACACACACCGGCCTCCTGGGGCAGGAGGGGGAACATAGTTAATTGCTGGCAGCTTTAGTTGAGATAATCTGCATATGCTAATTCAACAAACTGTGTTTTGAAGGCAGTTTTGAATCTATAATAAATAGCTTCATAGTGTAGTGATAGAGGAAGGGCATTCCAAATGGAAAGCGCAGAAAGAAAAAGGCAGAACAGTAAGAAGTTTCATAATTTGAGCCGAAGACTGGTGGGATAATTAAGAGATTTCATTTTGGGACAGGAGGTTATGTGTTGGGTGGTAGGGTTTCAATAGTGAGAAAAGATAAAGAGGGCAAACCAATGTAGGCAGCTTAATGAACTAGTATTAAAAGTTTCAATCAAATGCGGTAGGATATGGGAAGCCAGTCGTTCTGAACCAGTTAAGGGGTGACATACTGTAATAAACCTAGATGCATTATATAATAAGAGGGTTACTTTAGAAGCCCTGTTCATGCTTTGGATGTCCGAAAAAGGGCATAGAGACATGTTTATACTGCCTTTGAATGAAACAAATCAAGGCGGTTTACAATTCCATAAATATAAAAGAGTGCCAGTGGCCTTGAAAGGAAAAAGAAGTTAACAATATTAGGATAGTGAAGAGTACAGTCAAGCATACAGACATACAAATAGAGACAAAACTGAGAGAGAGGACACAGGACTAAACGTGGGTGGGAGATAGGTCAAATGCAGTACAAAAAAGATGGGTTTTCAGCTGGGTTTTAAATGTACTGTAATTGTGTTCAAGCCTGAGGGAGGTAGGTAGGGAGTTACAAAGGACAGGACCAGCAAAGAAAAAAGCAGAGTTACGGGTGGATTGCAGGTGGGCACGAGCAGGGGAAGGAAGATGAAGATGATTGATATGCATGGACCGGAGAGAGCGACTGGGAGTATGAGATTGTAGGTGATTTGACAAGCACTGTGGGGTGTGAGTATATATGACTTGGTAGACTAGCATGAGAAGTTTGTAACGAGTGCAAAAAACCATGGGGAGCCAATGAAGATTTATGAGGAGAGAGGCTATGTGTTCCCAACGTGTGGAGTGAGAAATAATACGTGCAGCTGTGTTCTGTATATGCTGTAGTCTTTGCAGTTGGGACTTGGGGATACCGGTGAGGACAGAGTTACAAAAGTTAAGACATGAGATTACCAGGGACAACATGAGAGTAGTGAGGGCCTGTGATGTCAAAAAGGGGCGAATAGCATGAATCTGCCGAAGAAAGAAGACCTAGTGACATGGGAGATGTGGTCCTGGAAGGAAAGATCAGAGTCAAGAAGGATACCTAGGTAGCGAAAGCAGGGTACCAACAGGATGGGAGAGCTGGAGAAGGATGGGGCCAGCATAAGAGAGGGACTTACATGGGTGAAACAGATGGCAAGTGTTTTAGATATATTCAAGTGCAGACAATTAGTGACCAACTAATCAGCTACAGTGCAGAGGCAAGAGTTAAGAGAGGAAAGGTCTGGGTGAAGTGAAGAAGTATGGTGTAGAAGAATGATATCATTGGCATAGTAGAAGGCAGAAATTCCAGATTGTTGTATCAGTAATGCAAGAGGTGCCATGAAGACATTGATTAGTAGGGGAGCCAGTACAGAACCTTAGGGAACACCACAGTGAAAGGAAAAAGGGTCTGAGGGAACATCCGAAGGAGAACAGGACAGAACAGTACAAGACCGGGCAAAGAGATAAGAGTGAAACCATCTATAAACAGTCCCCCGAAGACCGGCATCCCACAGGTGGGAGAGAAGAAAAGAATGATCCACGATATAAAAGGCTGCAAAATGTCAAGGGATACCACCACCAAAAAGTCACCACGATCGTGTGTGATGTGTATTTCATTGAGGAAAGCAAGAAGAACTGTCTCAACACTGTGACCTGGTTGAAATACAGATTGAACGGGATAGAGGAAGTGAGTGGTGTAAGTAGTGGGATAATTGAGCGAAAACGGCTTTCTCAAGTATTTTGGCCAGAAAGGGGAGGTTAGAGACAGGATTTTAGTTGGCGGGAACAAGAGGGTCGAGAGAGGGTTTTTTAAGAGAGGGTGAATGAGAGCGTGTTTCCAAGGGTTAGGAAAAGCACCAACAGAGAGACTACTGTTGATCATAGTAAGAATTGATGGGAGGAGGGCAAACAAGGGTGTGAGGATCCACGAGGAGGGAATGGGATCAAGGGAACAAGTGGTCTTGTTGGCAGAGGAAATGGATTTGATCAGTTCAGAACTGGTAAATGAGTGAAAGTAGACCCAGACATGTGAGAGAGGAGAAAGGGGGGGGGGGGATAGGAGGGAGAAGGGGAGGGGATAGAAGGGGGACAGTGAGGTAATGATGCCCTAAGATTGAGAACCTTTTCACAGAAAAAGGAAGCCAGTTGTGAGGCAGAAGGAGATGGTGTCAGCCAGGTAGATGTGGAATTAGGACCTGACTGGAGTGTAGTGAGGGACCTGAGAACTCTATATAGATGACGGGTTTGGTTTGGGGCAGAGGAAATAGACATAGAAAAGTATGTTTGTTTAGCCATATGTACCTGAGAGTAGTAGTGGGAGTGGTGAGTCTTGAATAACAACAAGGAGGATGGCGAACGTGTCTTTCTCCAAAACCATTCTGCCCTGCAGAGTTGGGAATGGAGGAGGCAAAGGCCGGAATAAAACTAGGGTTGTGACAAAGAATGGCGAGAGGTGCGGGGCTCTAGTGGTGCCAGGAGATCTAATGTGTCTGAAAGGCAAGAAGACCAATGGGATACCTGTGAATCAGGTGAGAGTAGGGGGAAATCAGCTGATAGAAGATTATCAGCAGATGGGAAGTGACTGAGTATGAGAGGAGTGATCCGACATGAACATCTCACAGGGGTAGGTGGGGGAGGATCAGCTGAAAGGGCGGGAGGAGGGGAGGAGGGGGGAGGAGGAGGGGGGAGGAGACGGACCAAAAGAACCTTGGAAAGTGAGACAGTAGTGGTGTGTCCAAGGTAATGGTGTGGTGTAGAAGTGTTGTAAAAGGACATTTGAAGTAGTAGGAGAAATAAATAGATCGAGGATGTATCCAGCTATGTGAGTAGGGACAGTGACATGTTGAGAAAGAGATAAATAAATGAACTGGAAAAGGGAATAACGAGTGAGATTATCAAATTTGCAGATGACACAAAACTATTTAAAGTTGTTAAAACCCATGAGGATTGTGGAAAATTGCAAGAGGATCTTGATAAATTGGAAGACTGGGCATCAAAATGGCAGATGAAATTTAATGTGGACAAGAGCAAAGTTATGCACCTAGGAAAGAACAACCCAAACTATGGTTACACGATGCAAGGTTCCACATTAGGAACCACCACCCAGGAAAAAGATTTAGGCGTCATTGTGGATAACATATTAAAACCCTCCGCCCAGTGTGCAACGGCGGCCAAGAGAGCAAATAGAATGTTAGGTATCATAAGGAAAGGAATGGAAAATAAAACAAAGGATATTATAATGCCTCTATATCGTTCCATGGTGCGACCGCACCTTGAATATTGTGTGCAATTCTGGTCGCCGTATCTTAAAAAAGATATAGTATTATTAGAAAAGGTTCAGAGAAGAGCCATCAAAATGGTAAAGGGGATGGAAGGATAAACCTATGAAGAGAGGCTAAAAAGATTAGGGCTCTTTAACCTGGAAAAGAGACGGCTGAGGGGAGATATGATAGAGGTCTATAAATTAATGAACAGAGTGGAATGGGTAAACGTAGATTGATTGTTTACATTATCAGAATATAGAAAGACTAGGGGACATGCAATGAAGCTACAGGGTAAACTATTTAAGATTAATAAGTGAAAATATTTTTTTTCACTCAACGTGTAATCAAACTCTGGAATTTGTTTCCGGAGGATGTAGTAAAGGCTGTTAGTGTAGCTGGGTTTAAAAAAGGTTTGGACAAGTTCCTGGAGGAATGGTCCATAAACCATAATTAAAAAGGGACCCATGATATCAATGCTTGATCCAATACAAACATTGTGGAACCTGTGTTTTTTGGGGAAACTGCTAGGTACATATGACCTAGATTGGCCACTGCTGGAAACAGGATACTGGGCTTGATGGACCTTGGTCTGACCCAGTATGGCATATCTTATGTTCTTAAGGAGAGAAAGAAAAGAGTGATCCCTAGAAAAGGAGGGTGAGTCAAGATGCAAGTTAAAATCCACAGCGATTACCAGGTGAGGAAACCTCAGGGTCAGGTCAGAAATGGTTAACAAAAGAGAGTCCCAGAGTTCGGGACAAAGAGCAGGGGGAAAGTAGATGAGTAGAATATGTGATGCTGGAGAGGACAGGAGACAAAGAAGAAGGGCTTCTGGGTAGTGTAACAAGGAGGATTGGATTTGTGTAAGAGGAAGAGAGTAACGGAAGATAACTGCTACACCGCTGCCGGTGCAACCAGTGCGGGGAACAGAGACAGCAGAGAAATCTGGGGGGAGACAATGAGCAAGCCAGGTTTTGGTGACAATCAAGAGGTCAAGAGATTTTTGAAGAACCAGGTCCTGTACTAGGAGGGTTTTGGACCTCAGAAAGTGGCAGTTAAGGAGACCACACTTGATTGAGGAGGAGAAGGATGATGAGGTTGCCGAGGAGTCAGAGGAAGAGCGGGAGGGAGAGGACAGGCAAGGGAGAAGATTGGAGGAACAATGGAAGAATGATCCATCAGGTTTGAAAGAGGGGACTGGACGGGAAGGGTGATTACCCCATAGTACAGGAATAAGAGCCATGAAATGACCAGTGAGAACCATGTTGGAGAGGGACACAGGTGTACTAGAAGGAGTAGGAGGACAAAGTACACTTACCAATGGTGATAAAGAATGCAGACAAAAGTGGAACAAGATGGTGAGCCAAAGCAAAGACCAGGGTGACTGAATAGAAGATTTTGGTCCTGTGATGATGCTTCCGCCGTCTCCTCCGCCCCAAGGAGCGTGCCTAAGGAGCACGTCGTGCTCCTTAGGTGCACTCCTTCAGTGCACGCCTCTGTCGCGCACCGCCATGGTGACAAGCACTGCGTTTAAATAGTGGATGTGCAGAGGCATTTCAGAAGCCTGGTCTGTGGATGTCCCCAGAGTGAAAATATCCAAATCTGAACAGGGGCATGGTGGAGGTGTAGCTGGGGCATTCCTAGGAACCTGGATGTCACTGCCTGATCTCAGAAATGCCCTGGATGTCTGCAGTTGTGTCTATGGTTATACCTACTCCAGGCTAAAATAGGCACTGGGAAAGTGCTTGTTTTAGCCATAAAACATTCAGAGGGTATAGTGAAGTTGGCACACCACCATCCCCAATACGCTATGTTTATGTTTATTAAAAACTTAATATACCACCCATTACAAATGTATCTGTGCGGTTTACAATAAAAAGCAAATGCTGCTAGAAAGGAGGAAAGGAAAAGGAACACCATTCAAATATTTTAAACAGGATAGTGAGAGAAAGATAAGAATGATAACAGCAGTGGGATATAAACCCTGGTTTCTCCTAATCCTAGCCCTCTAGTCTAACCATTAGACTATTCCTAAACATCTATATACTAGAATGATATTCTGGAGACATGTAGATGCCCCTGCAGATGTCCATATTGGGCACATCCATATTAGTGAAATGGTGCCTGAACTAGGACATGCCTGCTTTTTTCAGATGTTTTGGCTTGGACATCCCATATTTCACTTGGATGTCATTTGTAAAATTCCAGCACACTCAAGGTCCAGGTGAATGTATACCTCGCTAAGAATAACATGGGTAGAGAATGTTAGACTTGTCAACATAATTTATTAGCTGAATGAAAACAGCTTTTCAATCAATTTTTGGAGTAGGACAGATTTGAGGCAGAATAGTAATTTGCAGGGATACCTATATCTAGATTCGTATTTTGTAATTTGGAGTGTGGGATAAAACACAGGTGATTAAGGATAATTACTCTCTTAATTTCTAAGGTAAAGCCATGGCCAAAATGAGCACTTTTTAAAAATCTGTGCATCCTTCAGAGCTGGTGCAAAAGCTGACAGGAAATATTCTTAAATAAATGTGCATTCCTTTTGCAAAGTGGGGAGTATACGTGGTAAATAGACATCGAGACATTTTTGAAAGACAATGAATGGTTCAAGACAGATAAATTTGCTTTTGGATCCTGGTGCTCTTATCTCCTGTTCACCTTGTATGTGTATCTTTACCGTTTCCCTAGATTTGCCCTAATCACTAGTTGTTGTGTTGTCTGTCTTGATTAGACTGTAAACTCTGATGAGCAGGGACAGTTATGTACATGTCTCTGTAAAGCGCTGTTTATGCTTTGCAGCACTATACAAATGATACGTAGTAGAAAGGACAAGAGGATTAGAATAAGTAACCAACTAAATATCATCTGCATAAAATACAAAAAATTAATACTAAGGGACTTCAGGTAAGCGCCACACTATGGTTTCCTAGCCATTGCCGCTGCTGCAGGCTCCAAAGAGGTGCAGGGGGTGTCAAGATAGAGGGCCCGCCTGGAGGGTCTCCAATCCTTGCCTTGGCCCTGCCCCACAGGAAAGCGCAGCAGGGAAGGAAAGAAAAGATGCAAAAGCAACAGAAAACACACTGTTAGTCAAGTAAGAAGAGAACCAATTGTATTGTATCCTGTATCACGAAGGCCAGTACAGTAGCATGCAAACCGGAACGTAGAACAGAGAGTGAGCCACAAGACTAAAAGCCAAAAATAAATCTAAAGAAACCACCAGGACTATATCTCCGCAGTCCAGGTAGCAACGTAAAATGTCTCTGCAGTTTGTCCTGATTGAAAACCAGTCGGACAGGGATGCAATACATTGGTCTTTTCAACAAAATCCTGAAGTTGATGGAAAACACATTTTTCAGTAACTTTAGGCAGGAATGGTAGATTAGAAATCAGATGGTAATTGTCCACCAGAAGAGGATCAAGTTTTCTTTTTTTTTTTCAAAATGGGTCTAATGACCGCCTACATCTATATAGAGGAACTGCCCCAACAGACAAATTTTAATTAATAATGGATTTTGCTCCCTGGAGATGGCTAGAAGGTTCCACAATCTACTTAGAAGGCAGCAGTCTTTTTCATACTGAAAGGAATTCAGAGAGAGAAAGTTGTGGCTAAATTGAAAGAAGTCCAACAACTTTTAGGAGGAGCAGAATGCTGGTAATCTGGGTATGGGCCCTGTTTTTAGTGTGGGGCTTCATGATAACTGCAGGGGACTGGATACAGCTGTATCCTTGCAGTTACCATGCTTAACTGTGGTAAAACACTCATTTTATTTATTTTATTTTATGTTATTTACATTCTCTTATATACTGTGCTATTCTGCATCAGTGCGGTTTACATTGAACAAACTGAAATTACATTGAACAGGGCATTATAACTTGGAGATAACTATTTTACAGGGAACATGGTAGCAACACTGCTAGCATGCTAGCAACACTGTGGTAAGAATTCCCCCATCCCTCCCAGTCATCCCATCTGGATGCTACAAAGATAGCACGGGGTTTTTAATATGGAGCCTCATACTACTTTTTAGCATAGCACTGATACCACACACTAACCCCACATTATCCAGGTAAAGCATATTAATAAACATGCCGCTAAATAGCCCAAAATACTTACTCAGTTTCAAATTATATCATAGTGGTACCTTAATACATTCACTTCCTTTATTCTAGTTATAAACATTTTTAGAAAAATTTAAAGGTAGATATAATTTCAGGTGATCCTTCACACATCTAGGCAAACTCATCATAGGAAGACAATGTAATAGAAGAGACATAATTTCTACCACCAACCAGCTCAGCAAAATCAGTGTTTTACACCTAAAGCCAGAACCTTCATTTTCTAATAATGAATACATAGTGCTAAGTAATGAAAGTCACAAAATTGCCCCACTCCCCTTTTATCTCTAAGTAACTAACAAATCATAATAAAGCCTCATATTTTTTTTCTATAAAAATGTTCTGGAGAAAAAACCCCAGGCAATACCTTTGAGGTAGCAATAAACATTATAATCACATCCAACCTTTCTTACCAAGAAGGTGAAAATGATTTCCACTTTGACGTCATCCCTGCACCCATTTATACCTATGTTTAATCTTATTCAACACTGTTGCGTCTAGATCCCTTAATACCTAACTCCCAAATACTGAGGAGGTTAGTCACTAACTCAGTACTGCACGATAGTCACTCCCATGGTAAAGCAATAACAAAGTGATCACCGCAAGCTGCGTCATTCTGAGACTGTAAACATGTGGTCATTGCTCCCTGATTCTCTCTTAAAGGGGCCAGTCTTTTTAAAGTGAAATCATTGATCAGGGTCATCCCCCCTCCCCAGTACCACTAACGAGTCAGGGCCCTCCCTGAAGAAACCCCATCTCCACAGATATAGGCGTCTGAAAAGGGTGGGCCACACAGGCCCTGGCCCCACCAAAAATTGCAGCATGGCAGGCAGAAGGCAGCCTGCAGGGATCTCATTCCCTGCGGGCAGAAGAAGAAACACTCCTTCCTCTCTGTCCATGGGAGATTGGATGCCTGCAGGCAGACAGGAAGGGTCTTTGCTGCGATTCCAGTTTCTCTTCTTCTGCCCATGGGGCATAGGATCCCCATGGGCAGTCTACTGCCTGCCGGCTGCGAACATTGAAAAGACCCTTCCTATCTGCCCGCAAGGATCACAGGCAGACAGGAAGGGTCTTTGGAATGATTGCGACCAAGAGGCAGCACACTTCCTGCGGGGATCCCATTTTCCACAGACAGAAGAAAAGCCACCATCGTGACAAAGACCCTTCATGTCTATGAATATGGGTCAGGATTTGGGCAGAGTTAAGGTGGAGTTTGCCCCCCCCCCCCCACTCCCCAAAAAAATGCCCTTCTGCTGCCCTTGCCCGCAGAGACACTGGTGCTCCCAAAGGCCCAATAAAAGACCCCTACTTAAGATCCCCACTCCCTGGATTTTGATTCCTGAAGACCCCCCTATCCTCTGAAGGTTACTCAGGTCTTCCTTTACAAGTCCCTAGTAGTTTAGCAGTAGGCTGGTAGGAGCGATAGCCTCTTGCTCCTACTAGTGCTGGGATAAAAATGGCACCATAACCCCTAACAGTAATCTTACCTGCTAAATAAGGACAAAAGGTTCCTGAATGGCAAGTTGACTCCTGACAGTAGTACTGTGGGAACTGATATTGTTAAGAGAAAATACGCGGACTACCTGCTGGCCAAAACTAATAACATCAGTGAAGCCACGTTGTCCAGCCCTAGTAACAACCCAGCCCAAATTAAGCTGCTTACCTCCCTCATAACACCATTGGCTGCAGGTATTGAGGACATCATTGCAGTCATCAATGCCACCACTGCCCCGAACGACCCTTGTCCAGCATTCTGGATAAGATCACTACGTAAGGAACTCAGCCCTATACTAGCCAAAATCATGGATCTGTCCTTCTCCACAGGACTATTCCCATCATGCCTCAAACAGACGTCAATCCGGCCCCTTCCGAAGAACACCAAACTGAGTCCCCCAGAAGGTAGAATCATACCGACCAATATCAAGCATCCCGCTGCTAGTAAAGATAATTGAGAAGGTTGTCCAATGTCAAATATAGGACCACATCGACTCGACGGCTCCCCTCGACCCATGCCAACATGGCTTTAGGGAATCACATGGTGTCGAAACTCTCCTTGCCACGCTCATCAACACATTGATCACCGGAATCGACAACATCAAACGAGGATATGCTCTATTTTTCCTGGACATTGCCGCTGCGTTTGACCCTGTAAACCATGAGCAACTCCTGATACGGCTTCAGGAAAAGGGAATTAACAGCTCAGCATGGAGATGGTGCAAATCGTATCTAATGGACAGATGGCAGCAGTTACATGCAGGCTCCATGACCTCTAAGCCATTCCAATAAAAACATGGTGTGTCTCAGGGCTCCTCGCTCTCAGCCCTCTTATTCAATATATACTGTCGCCACCTCCTGGCCGGGCATATAGCCGGGCAGCAGGAGAGTGTCGCCTGGTTGCCCTTAGAATAAGTTTCCCCAAGATGGCTACCAGCTAAGGCTGCTGGGAGCTGTAGTTTGCTTATCCTGGCAGGCAAAGTAGTGTGACCACAAGTGGTTAGGCGAAACAGAGAATATTTATTTGTTCTTGGGTTTTACACCTCACATCAAAAGTAACAGGGCTGAACAGAAAAACTGGATACTTCTCCAAAACAAAGGAATAAAGTTCACAACAACGTATTCATAGGTTGGTCAGCTTCAGCAATGGCTAACTTGGACACCGGAACTAGCTTACCAAGCTCAGGCTGCTAACTTCCTTACAGGCAAGTTACTTTCAACAGAAGACTGTTTCCTCACAGTTTCCTTCCATACACAATTAGCTTCAAAATGTCCATTGAGTTTTCTTTCAGTTGTAAGCATTGAGGAGAAATAGCTTGGGTTAAAACTACCAACTATTTTCTCTGCTGTACCTTTCACTCAAATCAGCTTCCTTATCTTAAACATTCACTCATTCAGCTGTGCGTGGGATTCAGCACACTTGCAGCTCATTTGTCCTACAATAAGCACATTGTATTTCTTCAGGACTATTCTCGTAACCTTCACAGAAGCTTTCTATTTCCATTTCTTCCACAGAATCATTACAACACTCTTCAGAGGGTACCTGGCTGTAGAGCTTACTATGCTGCTTCTGCAGCAATTCGTTTAACTTTTCTAGTAATATTTTTTTCTGCTCTATTTCCTCATAGAGCCTTTGGTCAGGGAATGCAGACAAGCTATTCTCCCTATTTCTACCAGTTAGCTGGCTAGCTGAATTGGTCCCTCCAGTAGGAACTAACTCCTTCCATTTTCTGCTGTGCAGGGATTCTGGAACAATCACTTGCCTGAATTCTGGGCCTCTTAGTTGCTCCCCTCCTTCCTGCTCACAGCCATGCTGCCTTCTCTCTGGAGACGCTTGTTTCCCTTGTAGCACTTTTCCTCTTGGCTGTGTTTGCCTTGGACCTGCTCTTCCCAGATCCCACAGCTCGTCTCTGCTCTTGGGGCCAGCACTCCTCGTGCTTCCTTGAGCTCCTTGCTTATTCCCTTGAGCTCCTCTCGTTCTCCTTCCTGCTGTGTTCCTCTCTGCTGTGCTAGTCCTCGTGCCCCCTGCTGTGCTAACTGACTATTCAAACTCAGCAGTTTTAAACTTATCTTTGCTAGGGACCACACCCTTCTAGGCTTCACTCTAGCCCTGACGTGCTGAAGTGGGCGGGGCTTGATGCTGGCTGTGCTCTGACTCAGAGGTTCTTGGTTGCCTGGGAAACCCTGAATGCTAGCACTTTTAAAGGAACAGGGTTCACTTTTCTGCCATTCCATTTCCTCTGAACTGCCTTCATCATCACACATTCCCCCCCTTAAGATATTACGGGTTGGGGTGTTTTTACCATCACAGCACGTAATTCTCGTAAAAGAACCATTGTCGCTCTCAGATGTGCCTCTGGACAACGCATCAGCGTTCTGCTGCAGCTTGCCGGCCCTGTGTTCGATCTGGAAGTCGAATGCTTGGAGCGCCATGTACCACCTTGTTAATCTGGCATTATGGTCCTTCATTTGGCCAAGCCATTTCAACGGGGCATGATCTGTTAATAGCAGGAACTTTCTGCCGGCCAGATAAAACTTTAGGGACTCCACAGCCCACTTTACCGCAAGACATTCCCTCTCAATGGTGGAATAGTTCTTCTCCGCGGGTGACAGCTTCCGACTGAGAAAAAGTACCGGATGCTCAACACCATCAAACTTTTGGGAGAGCACCGCTCCCAGCCCGGTCTCAGATGCATCAGTCTGTAAAATAAATGGTAGACCGAATTCTACCCCTTGCAACACCGGGGCTGCACACAGCTCCTCCTTTAGGCGTTCAAAAGCTTCCTCGGTCCACCTCAACTGATTTGGCATGTTCTTCTTCAGCATATCTGATAGAGGCGCGCTCTTCTCCGCAAAGTGCGCCACGAATCTCCGGTAGTAACCCACCAGTCCAAGGAAACTGCGCAACTGTTTTTTATTGGTGGGTCTCGGAAATGCCCTCACACTCTCGACCTTGTTCAGCAAGGGTTTCACGGTGCCATGTCCTACCAAGTGGCCCAGGTACTTTACTTCCTGGCCACCGAACATGCACTTTGCTGGATTCAGTGTCAGGCCAGCCTCCCTCATTGCCTATAGTACTGCTCTTATTCGAGACAGGTGTTGATCCCATCTGGCGCTGTGGATAACAATGTCGTCCATATACGCCGTAGCGTATTGTTGATGGGGCCGGAGTACTAAATCTATAAGGCGTTGACATGTGGCTGCTGCTCCATGGAGACTAAACGGCATCCGACGAAACTGGAATAGACCCAGTGGTGTGCTAAAGGCAGTCTTCTGGCGAGATTCCCTGGTCAGAGGAATCTGCCAGTAGCCCTTAGTCATGTCCAGTGTCGTAAGATAGCGGGCCTGGCCGAGCCGGTCGAGAAGTTCCTCTATACGAGGCATTGGATATGTGTCAAACTTGGAGATAGCATTGACTTTCCTAAAATCAATGCAAAATCTAAGAGATCCATCTGGTTTAGGAACCAGCACAATTGGGCTGTTCCATGGACTCTTAGATTCTTCGATTATGCCAAGATCAAGCATCTCTTTAACCTGATCCATCACATCCTGCCTCTTGGCTTCCGGCAGTCTGTACGGCCGCTGCCGAACAACTTCCCCCGGTGGCGTTAGGATCTCGTGCGCGACGAGCCCCGTCTCCCCTGGCACAGGTGTCATGACATCCGAGAAACTCTTGACCAGGCGCTCTAAGTCTTGTCTCTGGGTCCATGAGAGGCCTTCTCCCATCCTTAACTCAGGATGCCCTTTGCAGTCGCTTAACTGGGGTCCGAGGTCGTCCTCCGCCTTCTCCTCCACCGTTGCTGCCAGCCCTTGCAGGTCTGTGTATCCAGAGGAACCGAAACCCTAGGTTCCTCGTGTCGTGTCCGAAAGCATGTCTACTTCCTCCAGGGGAGGGAACCCCACTCTTTCACAGATGAGCTGTGCGATTCTGTCGCCCACGCTTACTTGAAAGTCCTCTGAGCTGAAATTAAACAAGAGGATTTTAACTGCACCCCTGTAATCTGGGTCTACGACGCCAGCCCCGACATCAATGAAATGCTTTACGGCTAAGCCGGACCGAGGGGCGATGCGTCCGTAGCATCCGATTGGGATCTCCATTTGGAGTGCAGTATTTACCAACGCCTTCCCATGTTTCGGGACGATGATGTCTTCAGCGCTACACAAATCAAAGCCCGCGGCTTGCGGGGTGGCCTTTTTCGGGGCCCGTGCCTCCGGACTCATCTTGCAATAGCGAGGAGCAAAAACGGGCTTTTTGGGGGACTCCTCCTTAGGTAGACGCACTGTATTGCTCCTTCCAAATAAGGATCTTGGGACAGCTACTGACTTGCTGGCTTTCGGCCGAGGGGTTTCAGGTGCGGTACTGTCAGCCACCATCCCCTCTTTCTTCTGCAAACGTTGCTGCATACCCTTTTGGAATTGGGGCCAATCCCTCCTGAGCACTACCTCCTGTGGTAACCGAGGGACTATTGCAACAGGGACCTCTCTCTCAAGCCCTAACCCTTTCACCCGGACCTGGTAAACTGGGTATGTGGACGCGGTTCCTTGCACACACCTGATCTTTACTGTGCCCGTGGGTGTACTGGGTGTCTCTTTATCTTGGGCCCTTATCTTACGCCACAAGCTCTTCGAAAGCATGGATTGATCAGAGCCTGAATCTAATAATGCCTTCACTGGTATACCCTGTACTGTGATGTCTAGTAGGAACCCTTCTCCAGCCTTACTTGGCTCACTCAAGACTAAGGCTGTCTTCATTTTACAGTCCCTCTGTAAATGATGTTCACTACCACATCTGTAACAAGCTCTCTTCACATACTTTCTTCTATCAGTAGGAGCACATTCATCCTTCACATTCTTTCCTTCCCTATCTGACACAGCACCTGACATTCTAGTAAAAGCAACATTTTTATCCTTGGCTACAGCCTCTGCTTCTAAAAACCGCTCAGAGAGCACTATAGCTTCCTGCGTACTTTTACATCCTTGTAATATAAGGAAAGTTTGCATCTTTTCTGGGATAGCTGTTAGAAATTGCTCAAGAATGATATTATCCAACACCGTCTCCAATGTTTTACCCCCTGGCTCCAACCACTTGGATATCAGACCCTTTAGGCGGTGGTAAAACGCTCTCGGTGTTTCACCTGAACGCAATCTGGCGTTCCTTAACTGGCGGTGATAGACCGAGGGTGTCAAGCCCAGCATATCCTTTATCGCTCGCTTTACCTCATAATAGTCATTGACCAAAGATGCTGCGGGCTTAACAGAGACGCGAGGGAGACAGTCTGCCTTCGCGCCTCTCACAGCCTGCACGGAGGGAGGGAGGGACCGACCGACCGACACTGCAGAGGGGGCCCCCGCGGGTCAGTCCATGCTGCCGCGGCAGCAGAGGGGGCCCCGCGGCGGCAGCCAGCAGGTTTTTTTTTTAAATTAAATTTTACTTTAGGCCGACGGGGGGGGGGGGGGGGTAGGACTGGTAATGGGCTATTGGGGGGGCTGGGGCTGGGACTGGAAATGGGTTGGGGGATTAAGGCTGGAGGTGGGCTGATTAGGTTAGGACTGGTAATGGGCTGTGGGCTGTTGGGGGGGGTTTAGAACTGGTAATGGGCTTTGGGGGGTTAAGACTGGTAATGGGCTGTGGGCTGATGGGGGCTATCTGGTAATGGGCTATGGGGGGGCTAGGACTGGAAATGGGCTGGGGGAGTTAAGACTGGAGGTGGGCTGATGGGGTTAGGACTGGTAATGGGCTGTTGGGGGTGGGTTTTAGAAATGGTAATGGGCTTTGGGGGGGTTAAGACTGGTAATGGGCTGTGGGCTGATGGGGGCTGTCTGGTAATGGGCTATGGGGGGGCTAGGACTGGAAATGGGCTGGGGGGGTTAAGAATGGAGGTGGGCTGATGGGGTTAGGACTGGTAATGGGCTTTTGGGGGGTTTAGAACTGGTAATGGGCTTTGGGGGGGTTAAGACTAGTAATGGGCTGTGGGATGATGGGGGCTGTCTGGTAATGGGCTATGGGGGGCTAGGACTGGAAATGGGCGGGGGGGGTTAAGACTGGAGGTGGGCTGATGGGGTTAGGACTGGTAATGGGCTGTTGGGGGGTTTAGAACTGGTAATGGGCTTTGGGGGGGATTAAGACTGGAAATGGGCTGTGGGCTGATGGGGGCTGTCTGGTAATGGGCTATGGGGGGGGTTTAGAACTGGTAATGGGCTTTGGGGGGGTTAAGACTGGTAATGGGCTGTGGGCTGATGGGGGCTGTCTGGTAATGGGCTATGGGGGGGCTAGGACTGGAAAGGGGCTGGGGGGTTAAGACTGGAGGTGGGCTGATGGGATTAGGACTGGTAATGGGCTGTTGGGGGGGTTTAGAACTGGTAATGGGCTTTGGGGGGGGTTAAGACTGGTAATGGGCTGTGGGCTGATGGGGGCTGTCTGGTAATGGGCTATGGGGGGGCTAGGACTGGAAATGGGCTGGGGGGTTAAGACTGGAGGTGGGCTGATGGGGTTAGGACTGGTAATGGGCTGTGGGCTGATGGGGGGGGGGTTAGGACTGGCAATGGGCTATGGGGGGCTGACTGGAAATGGGTTGATGGGGTTAGGACTGGAAGTGGGCTGATGGGGGGTTAGGACTGGTAATGGGTTATAGGGGGGGCTTAAACTGAAAATGGGGTGATGGGGGGCTAGGACTGTAAGTGGGTTGATGGGGGGCTAGGACTGGTATTGGGTTGGGGGGTTGCTAGAACTGGAAATGGGCTGATGGGTGGCTAGGACTGGAAATGGGCTGATGCAGGGACTAGAAGGGAATGGATGCTGGGTGAGGCTGGAACTAGAAGGGAGCTGATGTTGGGGGAGGATTAGAATGGGATGGGGCTGGAAGAGTAAAATGGAGAAGGGAAAAATATTTTGTGTGGGAGGGATAAAAAATCTACAATTGGCCGGGTATTGGGAGAGTAAGTGGGGATTGAGGATGGAGGGGTAAAATTTGAGTGGATGAAATAGGAATGAGGAAAGAGCAAAAGGAGAAAGATTAGTATGTTAAAGCAGATGTAGAGAGAGAATGGAAAAAAACTAGGAGAGAAGAAAGGACAAATGGACAGCAGACGATGGAGAGTTAGCAGAAGACACGAAGAAACCAGAAGAAAGTGGCTGGAGCAATTGCAGCTGAAAAAAATGCACAAAAGGTAGAAAATATCTCTTTATTTTGAATTTATTAATTGGAATATGTCAGCTCTGGTAAATGTGCATCATTAACGTCTGCGCTTTGTTTAGTACAAGAGCAAATTAATGTATAGTTTTATTTCTACAGTGTTGTACATTCCAAGTTTGGCTTTTGGGATTCCCAGTTTAATTATTGTCTTCCTGTTTCTAAATTGTGATTACTTGTTTGGTGATGGTCTATGTTCTGCATATGTAACTGAGCTGAGGTGTTCTGTTTATATAATTCCTATTTGACATTGCCACTTGTTCTCTTTCACCAGTAGGTCATGTATTGTTGTTCTCTGAAATGTATTGGTTTAATATTTGCAGTGTTGCCTTTTGATTGGTAGAGTATGGTGCTTTGTGAGTCCTGGTAGTGCTGTTAGGATACGGCGGGTTTGCTATGGGTTCTAAATGGGCAGTGTTTGTAGTTGTTCCTAATGTGTCTGGCAGTTGGCACTGGATTATAGTAATGTATAAATTTTTTAGTCTTTCTTTATCCATACACTCATTAAGAGGCACGTTTACTAAAAGTTAGTATATGGTAACATTATGCAAATATTTATGCAAATGAAGCCCCTTATGCAAATGAGGCCCCGCACCGAGTCTCCACACATGGCCCCGCACCCCCCTTGGGCCGCCCCTGCTGGGGGCCCACAATTTTTGTTGGCGTAGGGCCTCACTCAAGGTAAATCCGGCCCTGAACTGCGCTAATCATTTTGAAAATGCCCCCAGTGGGTTACACATGCAAACAGCTCAACGCATCTAAATAACAATTTAATAAAAGCTGCTATTTAGAAAACAAAAATATATGTTTGCAACATGCCATATTTTCAAAGGGACATGCTCTGTGCATGTCTTTGGTGGGCCTGTAAACTATGCATGTACTTTTAATTTTGCATCTGCTTCATAAAATCCAGATGTTGGCTCTGAATTTTCCAAGGACACATTGTGTTTGTTTATGTTTGTTTGTCTTTATTATACATACCACATTTATGTACTCAAGTAATGTGGTTTAGAATAAAAATATTTTTAAGAAGAAATAGAAAGGAACTCCATTTATCAAAAAAAGAGGAAAAAAAGAGTAAGCGAGAAAGATAGTAGAGCTGGGGTAAGGGAGATGGAAGAGGGATAACAGAGAGGGGAAGGGAGGATGAAGTACACTCTACTGGTGGCAACACAGTGATGACTAGGCCTAAAGGACTTCAAAAGCAATTTTAAAGAGATGCATTTTTAGAACTTTTTTGTAGAATTTAAAATTTTCTTCCAAACTTAAGGGAGTGGGAAGACTATTCCAAAATGAGGAAGATAAGCAGATTGCCGAGTGGATATAGAGCCTCTTTCTATGAAGCGAATGGAGAGCCTGAATTGGGGGATGTTGTTGTTAAGTGCCGTCGAGTCGGAGTCGACTCATGGCGACCCTCTGGCATATAAGGTAATTAATGTAGAGATATATGCTGGGGTTTCATCTTGGATGGCTTTATGGGCAAAAGTCAGAATTTTAAATTGTGTTCATGATTCCCAGTCATTATGCTTAGGAAGTGTTTCATGTAAATATTATTGCTTCCAAATGCAGATATCTTGATTTTTGTTTAAATTGTTATTATCTCTCTTATAGACAGTTGCCTAATATTGACACTGATGAGGCTTAGGAGATGGTAGAGCCATCTAGTGATTTCCAAGTATTTGGAATCCGCACCGAATGAGATTGTTACAAGAGCTGTATTAACATTATCTACTGATATTGATGAAGTGTCTATATTGCAAGCATATTTTCAATAAAAACAGGATCTTTTTTGTGGCCAGAAAATAATATTTTTCTGATGTTTGAAGACTTACTCAAGTATATAAGGAGAGTTTTCTTTCATTGAAATCATGGGTTTTTTTTAGCAATAAATGCTACTTTCTTTTTGAGACTCCCTTGAAAATGCTTCAAAGAGTTTGGTATGTTTTCATTAATTCTTTACAGCTTCAGAATTTCTTAAATGATAAGGAATGAGATGTAGTTAGCTTTCTAACTTCGTTAGCCTCATTTTTGTTACTTTAATTTAGTTTCTTATGTTGTTTCAGTTATTTTGGAATGAGGTTACCTAGTTTGTTTTTGTTATTAAGTTAAATCTGATTCTAAAGTGATTCTACTCTCCTCTTCATGAGGGCTATAGTGCATATTTACTAAGGTGGTGGTGTTAAGTGCCGTCAAGTTGGTGTCGACTTATGGCGACCCTCTGGATAGTTTCCTAAATTGTGTTCAGTCTTCAATCAGGCGGCTTATTGCTGACAGAGTTGCACCGATAGCTGCTGTTAAATGTATTGATACATTTCATTGCTGGCCTTCCTCTTTTGACCTTCTACTTTGTCAAGCATTATGTCTTTCTCTAATGATCTCTCTCTTTGCATGATGTGTCCAAAGTATAAAAGTCGAAGTCATCTGAGTTTCTAAAGAAAGCTGAGGTTTGATCTCCTCTAGTACTGACTGGTTTCTTCTTCAAGCAGTCCATGGTACACACAGTATTCATCACCAGCACCAAAATTCAAAGGCATCAATTTTCTTCCTGTCTATTTTTTTCACAGTACAACTTTCACATCCATATGACGTTATTGAAAATACCATGGCCTGGACACATCTCTGCTCTTGCGAATATTATCTAGGTCCTTCATAGGCATTCTTCCAAGAGCAATGTGTCATCTGATTTCTTGACTGCTTGTTGTTTCTTTATTGATAGTTGATCCAAGTAGGTTAAAATTGTCCACTATTTCAATTTCTTCTCCATCGAGATGAACTTATTGATTTTGCCACTTGTCAGGATCATTGTCTTCTTTACATTAAGGTGCAGGCCCATTTTAAGGCTATGTTCCTTAATCTTGAGAAGCAAATGTTTCAGAAAGTCTTCACTTTCAGTCAGTAATGTGGTGCCATCAGCTTAGCGAAAGTTGTTGATGAATCTCCCACCAATATTAACACCTCTGTTGTCTTCAAACAGTCCTGCTTCTCTGATGATTTGTTCTGCATATTTATTAAACAGGTAGGGGGAATATATGCAGCCTTGCCGCACAACTCTGATATTCTTTCGTCTTTTTAAGGATGTATCTCACATCCGCGATGATGTTTCTCGTTCGTTGCCCTTTCTTGAACCCTGCTTGAATGCGTCATTGTAGTACTTCTCCTTGTCTTGACTTACTGCACATTGGAAATCTCTGTTGAGTTCTGCGAATGTCTCTCTTTCTCCTCTGGCTTTAGCTTCTCTGTGTTTCTGGCAATTTTCAGTTTCTTCGGTCATCCATTTTAGCCATTTTTGCTTTTTCACCTTTGTAGAGATTTCTCACTTTCTTCCAACACAACCTTCTTGATGTCATCCCATAACACTTCTGGAGCTCTGTCATTTGCGGGATGGGAACAGCTGGAGGATGTAGAAAAACAGTGGGCAAAACTGAAAGGGGATATATTAAGGACAACCAACCTTTTTGTTAAAATGGTAAATAAAGGTAAAAGGGAAAGGAGACCACTATGGCTTTTGAAAGAAGTAGCTGAAAAGGTGAAGAAAAAGAGGGAGGCCTTCATGAAATAAAATAAAAAAATACAAGAGATCACAGAGAGAGGAAGAGAAGCATCTATATTTGGAAAAACTTAGAGAAGCTAGCAAAGTAGTCAGGAAAGCAAAGATTCAAAAAGAGGAGGAAATAGCCAATGCAATAAAATGGGGGGGATAAGACATTTTTCAGTTATGTTATTGAGAAGAGGAAGGGCAAACGTGGTATTGTCAGACTCAAGGGTGAAGGGGAGGAATATGTCGAAGCCGATGAGGATAAAGCGGAATTGCTTAACAAATATTTCTGTTCTGTGTTCACAGATGAAGTACCCGGAACAGTACTTCAGAAAACATCCACAAACAGGAGCAGAAGCCAGGGGCATCTTGAACAATTTTCAGAAGACTGTGTTCGTGAGAAACTTAAAGTAGACAAAGTGATGGGAATGGATGGGATACACCCTAGAATACTGAGGGAACTTGGGGACGTTCTAGCAGCTCCACTGACTGACCTTTTCAATGCCTCGTTGGAGTCGGGAGTGGTGCCAAAGGACTGGAGAGAGGCTCATGTGGTGCCTTTACACAAAAGCGGAAGTAAGGATGTGGTTGAAAACTACAGGCCAGTTAGTTTAACTTCAGTGGTGAGTAAATTATTGGAAACTCTGCTGAAAGAGAAAATAGTGAGGTTTCTGGAGTCCAGCAGATTACAGGTTCCGAGGCAGCATGGATTCACCAGAGGCAGGTCTTGTCAGACAAATCTGATAGATTTCTTTGACTGGGTGACCAGGGAGTTGGACCGAGGGAGAGCCCTAGATGTGGTGTATTTAGATTTCAGTAAAGCCTTTGACACCATTCTACACAGGCGACTTATAAACAAACAGAGCACCCCTAGGGATGAACCCTAAAGTCACTGCTTGGGTTAGAAATTAGTTGAGTGGGAGGTGACAAAGAGTACAGGTAAATGGAGCTCACTCTGAGGAGAAGGAAGTTACCAGTGGTGTGCCCCAAGGATCTGTCCTTGGTCCGATTCTTTTTAACATCTTTGTTAGTGATATAGCGGAAGGGCTGTTGGGTAAGGTTTGCCTCTTTGCATATGATACCAAAATCTGGAATAGAGTAGACACCCAGGAAGGTGTAGATAACATGCCGAGGGTTCTAGCTAAGCTTGAAGAATGGTCTAGAATTTGGCAGCTGAGATTTAATGCTAAAAAATGCAAGGTCATGCATTTGGGCTGCAGCAATCCAAGGGAACAATATAGTATAGGGAGTGAAGTACTTTTGTCCACTAAAGAAGAGCGGGATCTAGGCGTGGTTGTGTCTGATGATCTTAAAGTAGCTAAACAGGTAGAAAAGGCGACGGCAAAAGCTAGAAGGATGCTTGGGTGCATACGGAGAGGAATGGCTAGCAGAAAAAAGGAGGTGATAATGCCTCTGTATAAGTCTTTGGTGCGACCTCATTTGGAGTATGGTGTGCAATTCTGGAGACCGCACCTTCAAAAGGATGTGAACAGGATGGAGTCGGTGCAGAGGGTGGCTGCTAAAATGATTAATGGGCTTCATTATAAAGCATATGAGGACAGACTTAAGGATCTTAATATGTGCACCTTAGAGGAAAGGCGGGATAGAGGTGATATGATTGAGACGTTTAAATATCTCCATGGCATAAACGCACAGGGGGAGAGTCTCTTTCGATTGAAAGAAATTTCTGCTATGAGGGGACATGGGATGAGGGTGAAAGGGGATTCAGGAGTGATATGCGGAAATATTTCTTTTCAGAAAGAGTGGTGGATCCATGGAATAATCTCCCAGTGGAGGTGGTAGAGATGAGGACAGTATCTGAATTCAAAAAAGCATGGGACAAACACAGAGGATCTCTAAAGGAAAAAAGGGGACTGTTGTAGTTGTTGATATGGAAGGACAGACTAGATAGGCCATATGGTCTTTTTCTGTCGTCATTTTTCTATGTTTCTATTGTATCTAAAGCAGCAAACCAATTTTGCAGGTAGTTTTTAAATTCCAGTTGTATATTCTCAAGGTCATATTTTGCTACATTCATGAGTGGCTTGCTCTTTTTCAATTTTAGCTTGTGTTTGCATACTTGTAGTTGGTGATCTATACCACAGTCAGCTCCAGGTTTTATCAAGCTTTTCCATCGTTCTCTTCCACAGATGTAGTCAATTTTATTTCTGTACAATCCATTAGGTGAAGTCCATTTGTACAGCCGGCACTTGTGTTGCTGGAAGAAGGTGTTTGAGATGAATAGATCGTTGGTTTTGCAGAATTCTATCAGTTTTTCTCCAGCTTCATTTATGTTGTCAAGTCCGTATTTTCCAACTGCTTTCTCTTCTTTCTTGCCAATTTTTGCGTTACAGTCACCCATGATTATCTGATATCCTCTTTGCATGTTCTACCAATTTCAGTTTGTACTTGTTCATAGAACTTATCAATTTCATCCTCTTTTGTAGCTGTTGGTGCATATTCTTGAATTATAGATTTGTTAATGGGCATTCCTCTTAGATGAATAGAAATTAAGCATTCACTGATTGCATTGTATTTCATTACAGTTTTTGCAAGTTTCTTTTTTGTCTTTCATTTCCAGCATAGTAGAACATGTGATCATCAGATGCAAAGTGCCCGATGCCAGTCCATTTCAGTTCACTGACACCCAACAGATCGAGTTGTAAACATTCCATTTCATCCTTGACCATCTCAAGTTCCCTTGGTTCATGCTTCATACATTCCATATCCCAATATGTAAGACATCTTTGCAGCTTCTGACTCATTTCATGTGCAGCTACATCAGCAGTCAGACATCCCAAGAGCTTTGATCCAACCACATCATAAATGCTGCCTTTACTCTGAAAAGTCTTCAGCTCCTCCCCAGTAGCCAGTTGAGTACTTTCCAATGTGGGTGTCTCATCTTCCAGCACTATAGTGCAATTTGTTTTGTTGTTACTATCCATTGGGTTTTCATACAAAGATACAGAAGTAGATTGCCAGGTCTTTCTTCTGCACAGTTTAATTTTAGTGTTGTTGCCGTTGTCACAGAAATATGATCCTTCACCGCCAACACCATCCCATTCTGCTGCTGCTCAAATGGGTGGTTTGTCTTGATCTAGCACCTCAGCTGGGCCCTGTTCATCTTGGGAGACCCTGTCAGTAGTTAAGCTACTGATAGCTTAGTCCTCAGCATCACTGATGCACACAAGCCCTCACAGCACGACAAACTGCAAATCAAGTGAGGGTTTACTAAGGTAATGTGCACTAAATATTAGTATGGGGTGTTCCGTGTACTAAGTGGGTTATTTTGAAAACCCTATTCATACTTTGGACATCTGAAAACAGACAATTAGACATCCAAAGCAATTAGAAGGTTTTTATTGAAACTGTATTCATGCTGTGGACATCTAAAAATGGGCATAGAGACATCCAAGCATGGAGACATCTCCAGAAGCATTTTAGAAGCCTGCTCTGCGGACATTCCTAACATGAGGATGTCCAGGTCTGAATAGGGGCATGGTGGAGGCATGGCTGGGGCGTTCCCAGGAACCTGGATATCCTGTGTCACTTGTAAATTCAGACATGGTCCAGGCAGGAACAGGCATCTGAAAAGTGCTCATTTTGGCTGAAAAACATTCAGACGGTGTTGAGAAGAAAGCTCTTGGCATCCTTCCCAGTACTCAGCATAATCTCAATAATAACAGCAGTGGGATTTGAACCCTGGATTCTCAGCCCACTACTCTAACCATTAAGCTATGCCTAGATGTCCAGCTTCTGGCATACTATTCCGAGGATGTCTGTGTAGACATCCTTGCAGACGTCCATCTCGGGCATATCCACATTTATGAAATCCTGTCTACACCTGGACATGCCAACTTCTTTTTCAGTAATTCAGGCTTAGTCATCCCAGATTGCACTTGGGCATCCTTTCTAAAATACCCTTCCATGTTAACTTACTGTTAACATGGGTTCCTTGCTATAATCTCATGCTAACCAGTAAACGTGATTGGGTGGGGATTGGGTAGGTTAGTGGTGGAATCTGGGCATTGATGGTGCATAGTGGTTAGCCCAGACATTTTGGATGTGTGCTGTGAAAGTTGCCATTAGTGCGGGTGCACTTAACACTTTCCCAGGGGGTGGCATTAAGTGTACCTGTGTTCTGGTTGGCATGGTATTACACGTTACCAATGTGTTAATGGTGGGGGAATGGGCACACTCATCTCCAAAAGATAGCACAGGCCTCCATGCTAGTTTTACAGCTCAAAAGCATGCTAATAGCACACCCTGTAATAATTATGCCCCTAAATAATTATTTCCTTTTTCTTTATAATTTTCTTTTTATATTTTTTTGAAATTTGTTTTATGTAAAATTTATAAATGTTCATTTAAAAAAAATTAAATCTTGATATTGGCATTTACATCTACTCTGAAGCATATGTGTCAACTAAATATGTCTCTGGACCTAGGGTTTCCAGGAGTAATGGGGGCAATTGTTCTAAACCAAATTTAAAAAGCCTATTTGGGGCATTGAGGGGCATGGTGCAAGATAGTTGCTTGAGCATTTGAATTGATTTTGCCCATGCTTAAATGTAAAGGAAAGGCAAAGACTTAATCTTCAGAGTCTTTGCCTCCCAAGTTCAGTCCTATGGATTGATTTGTCTGTATTTTCAGAGCTGTGATGCAGGAGATTAGGTCTGACTTGGCACGGCTGGATTAAAAGGTCTGTCACCATCTTCCAACATGGATACATCACTCTCTCCTCTTTCATGAATGTCTCTGCCATTTATGGATGACTCCTTTCCTATGCCTCTCAGTTTAGGGTCACCCGCCTTGGACGCCAGAGTGTTCATAGATCCTATACAAGGGGAGCTGTTGGCACAAGGATGGGGATGGTCACTGGGGTTTCCAGGGACACCCTGGGTTGTCAACCAGCAGCTGATTCACCTGCAGCTCATATTTCTGGCACTGAGGAGCAACTAAAGGAAGGTTCTGTGTCATCTATGCCTTTTTCCTTCACTCTCCCTCAACCTACAAAGATTTCTTTGGAAACCATCTGGGAGGCCATAGTTTCCCTCTCTGAGATGTTTAGTCAACAAACAATCAATGTCTCTTCCAGGATTCAACAAAACTCAGAGCAACTTGCTGTATGTGTAAGTACTGTTGAGAATTTGAAGGTTAAAGTTGAAGAGCATGATCAGCAGATTAAGGGACTCTCTGACATGAATGTGGATCTTGTAAGAGATAATACTGCATTAAGATTCAAGCTGGAACTTTTGGAAAATTCTGCTCGTGCAGTTAATCTGCGCGTTTTGAATTTTCCTAATGCAATGGTGATCTCGGCTTGCAAAATGTTTAGAAAATATCTGTTGGAGGTGCTTGTGGTTTCCCAGGAGTTAATACCTGCAATGACTAAAGCTTATTACTTACCATCTGGGAAAAAAAGTGTCTGTTAGTCACGCAATGGCCACCAACATGAAAGTTTTAAATATTTCTGAAATATTAGATGTTTCTGGAACCGAGAAATGTAAACCAGTGACTTTATTGGCTGTTTGTGCTCTGGCAGCTGACAGAGATTGGATCTTAAAAATATATTTCAAGAAAATGACTGTGACCTTCTATTGTTTCTTTATTTCCATGTTTCCTCGTGTTTCTAGGGAGACACAATAGCGCTGTCATCAATTTTTATTGTTGAAGCCAGGAGTGTTGCAATTAGGGGCCTCCTTTTATTTAAGTTTTCCCTGCAAATGTTTGATTTGGTTTAAATCTGTAAGGTATGTGTTTTTTCAGCCCTCTGATCCTGTTGCTTTTTTGAATGCCAGAATTCCTATAACATCTACTGTTGCTGATAGAAGTGATATAATATCTAATGCGCTCTTATTGTTGTGATGCCCCGGGCCGCTCTTTTCAGCCGTCTTTCCTGTGAGCTTTTCTTAAGCACCCGATTATGACCGGCAAATAGTGGGGCTGTATGTCCGGGGATCATATGCTGCCACAAGTGCTCCCCGCACACACAGAGCCATTGTGTGGGGATGCTGGATGGGGGCTGGAGGAGGCAGGATGGAGGCGGAGAGTGGGCAGACTGGGGCAGGCCAAGGCACTCAGACGTACAGGGCTGATTCAGGTCATGGTCTTGTATGTCCACTGGCAGAAGAGTAGACATGGGGTTTATACCACTTCATATCGGGCCCCAGAACCCCACCAAACAGCCAGAGGGGATATAGGTAAGTCCCCTTTGCCCAATCCTGACCCTGGCTGTCCCGCCGAGGGTTGGGCGGTGAGGAATGGATGTTTTTCACTGTAGCGGGCTGTCGGCGCTCCTTCTGGGCATCCCGGTGCCATGGTGATGGGATGCCACGACACTGACACACCAGCAGGTGCATAGGGTGGGCTGGACATGGTGATGGGGGATGTATTGCGCCGCTGCATCGGGTCAATGCCGAGCCATCTATGTGCCTGATCCTGCACCCGTGGTAATGTCTAGATATCATAGTTGCAGAATCAGGTACAATTTGGGGCCATCCTTTTTTCGGCCATCCAGATGGCTCGGACGTGCCCCTCGTTGAATCGGGCTCCACATGTTTTAGGTTTTTTTTCTTCTTTCCTAAATTCTTTTTCCATTCCCCTTGTGAGACTGTGTTCTAATATCGAAACTCTAGATTTTTTGTTCTTTTGTTGTATAATTTTTTTTGTGAATGCATGTGGCTTGTTTGGAGTTTTTCTATCTGTATGAGACTGTGTCGTGACTATTAATTGAAATTCAATAAAGATAAAATTTTTAAAAAGAGCCATTTGTGGAGTTAATCCAAATATGAGACATTTTAAAATCTCTGTCTATAAACACCACTACAAAAATCCTAAAATGTGTCTTTAATTGGCTCCTATTGAACATCTAGCCTTATAAAATCTACTATTTATAATGACACTTACACATGCAAAATCCTGAATGAGTCTGTTCTATTTTATTTATTTATATTCCACTTTTCACAGAGATCAAAGCAGTTTACAAGGAACTTGATTATACAGATTATGTTTACAATGAAACCAGGCAACTATGTACAATGAAAGGAACAGAGTGATTAACTTAAGTTGACTATGTACAAGTAGATTAACTATTTACATGTGCTTGTGAAATCTTGTCCTCCATGTGGATCCAGGAATGCTGTTTCATTGTAAAATAGCTGCTCCCACCCTATGTGTCACCAAATTGTAAACACTCGGACATCTCTTTCCCTATCTAGATGACCTATCCAAATTCGAGCTTTTAATCTATTTGATCAGAACTTTCCTGCTGTCTAGATATACTCAATCCCTTAGTTTTATATAGTATATTGCCCAGTAATGCAACATTAAGAGGCTCTTTTACTAAAGTGTGCTGGGGTTTTGCAACTAATGTACATTTAGCGTAAAAGCAAATACAAGATAGTTGCAACCACTGTGTGCTGACTGCCGGGGGGGGGGGGGGGGCAACATGTTTTGGAAATTACCACCACTGAATGGTACACTAACATTCCACAGCTGCATGCACAATGGCTGCAGGTGCACAAAACTCCACCTATTGAGGTGGCATTAGATAAAACTGCTCTAATTGCAAGGGTCGGAGTTAGCATTGTCATGAAGAAGCCCCTTCAGAGCCTATAAAGATAGGGCAAGATGAGGGTTTGCTTTCAGAAACTGGCAGGCAGTCTGAGCACATGGCTCAGTGTTTGCAAAGAAGAAGTAAACAAAGAGAGTCAAGAGCTAGAAAGGCACGCCCCTGCAGTGACGTATTCCCTAGCTCAAGAGGTAATGAGGTTCACCTGTTTCAGGGCAGGGCACAGCTAAGCCCTGAGAGTTACAAGGATAAAAAGTGGTCATTAGCTTGGACCAAGCAGAAGCAGAGCCAGAACGAGAGGCAGAGCCAGAACGAGAACGAGAGGCAGAGCCAGAGGGGGAACTGGAGAGAGAACCAGGACGCGAAAGGAAGCCAGCAAAGGAGCACGCTGACTAGAAGGAGTCAAGGAGGAGTGAGAACCAAGGGAGCCATATTCCTGAGGCCAGAAGGAAGCAACCCAGGACAGGGGTTGTCTGGTAAAGGCAGGAGAGAGAAGAATCTTCCTGAGAGGCAGGCTTGGCAAAGCTCACACGCTCCGAGGAGAGAGACAGGCTGGTTGGAGAATGCCGGTACAGCTGAGGAGAAAGTTAATAGGCTGAAAGGCAAGCAAACACAAGCCGTGTTTGAGAACCAGTCTAACCCTGCAGAGTGGAGAGTCCCTTCCCTTTCAAAGCCAAAAGGTAGGCTTAATAATTCATACAAGTTTGAACCTAGCTATAAAGCAGTTCCCTATAGTTATCAGAAAGTAGCAAACTCCCTGGACAAAAACTACAGCATATATGGTAGTTTACAACCCTGCTCAGGAGAGTGTTACAGAGAGAAACCACGTGAGGTCAGAGAAACCGTTTGTTTCAAAGATCAGGATAGCAGCTTACTGCCACGCCCTGCTATTCCTGATGCTGAGGAAATGCAGATAGACTCTGACCATAATGAAATAGTGGATGATCGGATGGACTGTACATTATCTTTGGCTGACCATCTGAATTCCCTATGCTGAATAGTGTCTGTGAGAGACGGTAAAAGCAGCAGAAGAAAAGGGAACATTTTCTTTGCTAATTGAAGCTGTTGTGATTTGTTTTATATCAAGCACTGCACGTTTAAAGCCTGAAGCTGACAAGGCTAACTTACCTGAGTTCATGTATAATTTCCTCAAGCCAATTGTATGGCATGTTTGTCCTGAGTTATTCACTTGCATTTAATCTGCTGGGAAGGGGAAAATAAATTCTTGTCATTGCCTGAAACCACTCGACTGCAACTCATCTGTGCTCAAGGAGTAAAGGGACTTACATTCCCAGAAGGCCTTGCATAGTTAAAGTAAGCCCACGCTCTCTGAGGCAGGAACACCACAGGCAGACCAAGTCTCAGTGCCCCAGGCGTTGGGCTGGCCACCGTGAGGGTGACAAGTGGCGTAGTCTGTTCGGATTTTTTCGCTTGGAATACAAAAAGGACATCCCAACTGAGGGAAAAGAAAAGAAGAAGAACTTCAGGAATACAACAGAAAGTTTTGCCATAGCTGGGAAATACAAGGGGAATGAGAAATCTGCTAAGCTGCTGGAGGAACGCAGTTGGAGATTTCGCTGGCAAATTGTGCCAGGAGGACCAGGACCCAGGAGGATAGACTCCTTTCTCCAAGTCTGAGTCTATACCATGCAAAGGTAATGGGTAACTGGGCACGGGTGTAGAAGGATTCCAGTGAGAAAGGGAGTTTTGTTCTGCAGAAAGCTAGTGAGGTTTTAAAAAGAAAATTGCGGCTAGCTAGTGTTTGGGGGCATCATTACCCAGGGCACTTTGGGATGTTGTTAGCTTATGCGGACTCTATCTTGGAAGCGGCACAGACTCATGAGGGTTAGGCGTGGCTCAACTACGATGAGAAGTTTCGAGATAAAATGGAGGAGAATAAGTTGTTGTCCTGGGGATATCAACTTATGGTTGACGCAGATGGCGGCTAGAGGAGGTGCAGGGGGGGGGGTAGGCAGACAAAAATGGGGAGGGGTGACTACGGCAGGTACAGGGCGGCCCTTTCGTGCGGGAGGGGCTCCTGCACCGCAGAGAACAGTCGGCGGGGGAGCCGGGGACGTATGTTGGCGGTTTAATAATTCATCATGACCCTTTCCAGATTGCAAGTTCCAGCATAGCTGTTCCGTATGTGGTGGGGGGCATTCAGCAATTAAGTGTGTCAAAAAATGGGCTCCTAGTGGCCCCCTACCTATCCCTAAGCAGTAAGGACTTAGTGGGTCTGGCTCCGACTCCAATACGGGTTGAAGCCCTTAGGCCCTGGCTTAGGCGGTACAGGAGGCGAAGGGATGGTGAGGTGCTCAAGTTGGGGGTTTCAGTATGGATTTACCATACCGGTGGAGGGGAAGGTTGGATTGGATGGGGCTCGGAATTCCCCATCGGTGAAGCGTTTTGTTCAGATTGTGAGAGACAAGCTGGCCGCGGAGCTGGAATTGGGAAGGGTAGCTGGGCCATTTGTAGAGCGGCCGTTCGCGCACTTTGTGGTTTCCCCATTGGGAAATGTCCTGAAGAAGGAGCCCAGAAAGTACTGCCTGATTCACAACTTGTCTTTCCCGGTAGGATTGTCTGTTAATGATCACATTCCGAGGGAGTTGTGTGCGGTGCGCTATGCATCCTTCGACGAGGTGGTAGATTTAGTGAGGAGATGTGGGCCTGGGAGTTTGATGGCAAAGGTGGATATTGAATCCGCGTTTCAATTGTTGCCAGTACTCCCCTCCGCATTTCATTTGCTGGGGTTTCATTTTGAAAGGCATTATTATTTTGATAAATGCATGTCGATGGGTTGCTCAGTTTCCTGTTCGTATTTTGAGAAGTTCAGTTCGTTCATGCATTGGGTGTTGGAGGTGACAGTGAAATTTGGACGACTTTCTGTTCGTCGGTGAGGCACAGTTGGCGCAGTGCCAGGAGCTACTGGACGGCTTCGTGAGATTGGCCCAGGCGTGGGGTGTCCCGTTGGCTGCGTGGGAGACGGAGGGCCCGGTGACACGCATCACATTTTTGGGTGTGGAATTGAATACTGTGGATATGGTGGCGCGATTGCTGCTGGAGAAAGTCTCATGGCTGCGGGTGCTAGTGGCAAATGTGATGGGGTCTAATAAGGTAACGCTGAAGGTAATGCAGGCCTTGATAGGCTCCCTGAATTTTGCGTGTCGGGTCATTCCGATGGGGTGGGTGTTCCTGCGTAGGTTCTCGGTGGCTACATCAGGTGTCCTTAAGCCGCATCACTGCATTAGGGTATCGAGGAGTATGAGGACTGATCTGGGGGTTTGGGATGAGTTCCTGAGAGGCTTTAATGGGATAGCGGTACTCATGGAGAAGGAGATGTCTACTTTCGATATGCAGCTATTTACCGATGCAGCGGGCGGTTTGGGCTTGGGTATATATTTTGGGGGCTCTTGGTGTGCAGGGGCCTGACCGCAAGCTTGGAGGGAGGTGGGCCTAACTGATAATATAGCCTTTTTGGAGTTGTTTCCAGTATTGGTGGTTTTGGAACTGTGGCCAGACAGGCTGCGCAATTGCCGGGTACTGTGGTGGTGTGACAATGAAGCAGTGGTTAGCATGATTAATCGTTATGCCTGCTGGTAGTGGCCTTGATGAGGGAGGTGGTGCTAGCCTGCTTAAGGTTGAATGTTGTAGTGAGGGCCCGTCATATATCTGGGAGTACTAATAAGATTGCTGATGCTCTTTCACATTTCAAGTAGGACCTGTTCCGGAGATTGGCACCAGATGCAGACGCTGGGAAGGAGCACTTATGGCAAACTGGCCTGAAGGCATGCTGAACCTATTACAGAGTTCGGTGTCATCAGCGACATGGCGGGCCTATCGGTGAGGCTGCGACAGCATGGTGGACTTCTTGGTGGCGCAGGGAAGGCGGCAAGGTCCGGTATCGGACCAGCTCATGGGCCAGTATGTCTTGTCGGTGAAGGCGGCAGGAACAGTGAGATCAACTGTGTTGGCGCATTTAGCAGGGTTTGCCTTTTTCTCAAGGGCGGTGGGTTGGGAAGCATCCAGCAGGGGGGTTCCTGACACAAAGGCTGCTGCGGGGTTGGGAGCGGGCTCACCCTTTGCAAGGCGACGGGCAGCTGCTTATCACGCACGTATTGCTTGGGAGGCTGTGTGCAGCATTGCCCTTGGTGGCAGCGTCGGCCTACGAAGCAACGCTTTTAAAGGCAGTGATTTGTGTGGCATTTTTTGGGGCTTTCCGGGTGGGGGAACTGGTGGCTGCATCCTGCATGGCGAAGGAGGGCGGTGCCATACTGAGACAGCATGTAAAGGTTTCCAGGAGGGAGTTGCGAATATATTTGGCAAGGTCCAAGACGGATCAAAGGGGTAGAGGAGTGAGGGTACTCTTGGGAGCCGTTTGTGGTTCCCCGACTTGTCCAGTGGCAGTGATGGAGGCCTACCTGCGGGTGAAGCCACGGGGGGACACTTATCTCTTTGTGCATGAGGATGTGCGCTGGCTGATGCGGTTTCAGTTCGCAGCGGGTCTGCTGATGATGCTGCGCCAGTTTGGATTGGATCCTGGAAATTTGTTCCTCATTCCTTTAGAATTGGTGCAGCTACTAGTGCTGTGGAGGCGGGCTTAAGGGATCAGGAGATTCAGCAGATAGGCAGATGGTGCTCAAGAGCGTTCCAGGGGTATGTGCGCTTATCAGGGGAAGAGTGCGTGACGGCTTCTAACTTTGTATATTTTTTTTAGATGTGGGCCGGATTCCAAATTGCTGCTGGATGATCGGCCATTCATTCGTTTACTGGGTGGGTCAGCGAGCAGCTTCGAGGCCAATGGGGGCAAATATCGAATTCAACGCCGCTGAGGTGACCGTCTTATGGCTGGGCGAGCGCAGTCTTCACTGGATGCAGCTCTTGCCTTTGCTTCGGCACCACCAGCGTGAAAAGGAGGCTCCAGAGTTTCTGTTGCTGCATTTGGGAGGCAACGATCTGGGGACCTTGACTTGTAAGCAGCTGATCAGAGTGGCAAAAAGGGATTTGGCTGATGTGCTGTTGATGTTTAACAATGTGGTTTTATTATGGTAAGATATAATTCCAAGGCCTGCTTGCTGGGGCCACCGGAGGTGGTCTCGGGGGTTGATCAAAATTAATAGGAACTAGAATGATGAAGGTTTTGTTGTTGGTAGTTTGTTATTGGATAATGTTATATGGTTAATAAAGCTGTGACCAGTTGATTCCCAAAGCGTTGTAATGTGGTTAATTGGGGGGGGGGGGAGGGAGGAGGTGTTTGGGAGGGGGGAAGTGTGGGGGGGGGGTGGAGCTCGAACAGGAGCACCGCATCCGCCGTACCCCGGTTAAGAAGCATTATAATATCCTTTGCTTTATTTTCCATTCCTTTCCTTATGATACCTAGCATTCTATTTGTTCTCTTGACCGCCGCTGCACACTGGGTGGAGGGTTTTAACATGTTATCCGCAATGATGCCTAAATCTTTTTCCTGGGTTGTAGCTCCTAATGTGGAACCTTGCATCGTGTAACCATAGTTTAGGTTGTTCTTCCCTAGGTGTATATCTTTGTACTTGTCCACATTAAATTTCATCTGCCATTTTGATGCCCAGTCTTCCAATTTATCAAGATCCTCTTGCAATTTTCCACAATCCTCATGGGTTTTAACAATTTTAGCTAATTTTGTGTCATCTGCAAATTTGATAACCTTACTCATTATTCCCTTTTCCAGGTCATTTATGAATATGTCAAAAAGCAGTGATCCCAGCACAGATCCCTGGGGTACACCACTATTCACCTTTCTCCATTAGGATAATTGGCCATTTAGCTCTACCCTCTGCTTTCTATTTTTTAACCAGATTCTGATCCACAATAGTACACTGCCTTCTATCCCATGACTCTAGTTTTGCCAAACGTCTCTGATGAGGGACCTTGTCAAAGGCTTTCTGAAAGTCCAAATACACTATATCAATCGACTCACCTTTGTCTACCTGTTTATTTACACCTTCAAATAAACAACAGATTAGTAAGACAAGAACTTCCTTGTCTAAAGCCATGTTGGCTGTCTCCCATTAAGCCATGACTATCTACATGTTCAGCAATTTTGTTCTTTATGATGGTTTCTACCATTTTTCCCGGTACTGACGTCAGGCTCACCAGTCTGTAGTTTCCTGGATCACCCCTGGAACCCTTTTTAAAAATTGGCGTTACATTCGCAATGCTCCAATCTTGAGGTATTACAGATGATTTTAATGATAGTTCACAGATTACTAATAGCAGGTTTGCAATCTCATATTTCAGTTCTTTCAACACCCTTGGATGTATATCATCCGATCCAGGTGATTTGCTACTCTTCAGTTTATCAAATAGTTGTAATACATCTTCCTGATGCATCAATATTTTCTTCAATTCTTCCACATCTTTAAATACCACGTCAGTCATGGGTAACATCCCTACATCTTCCTCAGTAAAGACCGAAGCAAAGAATTCATTCAGTCTCTCCGCTATCGCCTTGTCACCTCTTAGTGCCCCTTTAACCCCTCTATCATCTAATGTACCAACTAACTCTCTCGCAGGTTTTTTGCTATGAATGTACTTGAAAAATTATTTATTACGTGTTTTTGCTTCCGCAGCAAGCTTCTTCTCAAATTCTCCCTTTGCCTGCTTTATCAATGCCTTGCATTTAACTTGCTAGTGCTTGTGCTGTTTCCAGTTTTCATCATTTGGCTCTTTTTTCCATTTCCTGAAGATGCTTTTTTGGCAACAACAGCCTCTCTGACCTCACCTTTAAACCATGCTGGCAGTTTTTTGGACTTCCTTTCACTTTTCTTAAAGCAGGGAATACAGCTGGCCTGTGCTTCCAAGATAGTATTTTTAAACAATACCCTAGCTTGATGTAAGTCTTTAACCTTAGCAACTGCTACTTTTAGTTTTTTCTTAACTATTTTCCTCATTTTATCATAGTCTCCCTTTTGAAAGTTAAAAGGTAGTACTGTGGATTTCCTTACCATCCCTCCTCCACTAATTAAATCAAACGCGATCATGCTATGATCACTATTGCCAAGTGGCCCCAACACCCTTATCTCTTGCACCAGATCTGGTGTTCCACTAAGGACTAGGTCCAATATGGCTTCCCCTCTGGTCCATTCAAGAACCAGCTGCTCCAAGTCTGCTACTCTAGCCTCTAGAGAATGGACTCGTTCCTTGAGAGTAAAGAGATCCTTGCACCTATTGCACATGTAAGACCTCTCACCAACTGGGAGAAAATCATACATGTGACACTCAATGCAAAAGACTGGAAAACCCCCATCTTGCTGCTGGACTGCTGTCTGCAGCTTAGTTTTAAGCTTGTGTTTAGATCTTTATGTTCTTTACTTACCAAGGGTTGCTCTGGATACTTATACTAATAAAATTGTATCTAATACGTTTAATATACCTTGTTCACCTGAAGCTTAATTAATCTCAGGTCCTTAATGTATGACTGATTTGGATAATGAGCTGCACCTGAGAGCACCTCCTTTCCTTTAAGATGTGTAAGTACCTATAAAGCTATGATTATCCCAGGGATGGGTGGGTGTTGGGGAGGGAGGTAGGGAAATAAGACTTATTAAAAGAGGGTTGCTACATAGTACCCTGTCCTGTGCTTCTGAGGTAAGCTGTGACCATCTTACTGGTTGATTAACAGTCCTTGCTTGGATAGAAGGAGTCTTTCAAAATGACCTTTTGACCTGCCACCTGGCTTTAACACCTATTGAAAATGTTTCACAGGTCTCTTGCCCCCTGGGTAGAAGGCCTCTTTGTAAAGGTCTCTACAAGACTTAATTTGTTACTGAAAGAATACTGACCCTGTTTTGCCTTTTATGCTAAGTTATATTCTGATTTGATTTAAATTAAAGCTCTTTGCTGCTGCTAGGCTCTGACTTATTATGAAGTTTAAAGTAGAAGCTCTCTGCTGGGTTCTAAATTTAACCAGAAAACTCTCTTCTGTGTTTTAAATTTAAACTAAAAGCACTTTGCTGATACTAGACCCTGAATGAGTATTAAATTTAAACTACGAGCTCTCTGCTGGGTTTGAAATCTAACCAAAAATCTCTCCTCTGTGTTTTAAATTTAAACTTAAACTGCTGCTACTAGGCCCTGACTGATTTAACAAATACACTGGGTTCACAGATTAATCAGCTTTAATCCAAAGAAGTCCCTTCAGAAAAATTTCCAGAAGTATATTCTCACAATTGCAGATCTCTCTCCAGAAGTAGCAGTCCCCTTTTCTAGTCCTTCAAGACTGAGGATCACAGAACTCTGGTTGAACTATTTATGCCTGTGCTGCTGAGGTAATCTGTGACCAACAGTCCTTGCTTGGATAGAAGGAGTCTTTCAAAATGGCCTTTTAACGTTCCACCTGGCTTTATCACCTATTGACAAAGTTTCACAGGTCTCTTGCCCCCTAGGTAGAAGGCGTCTATTCCGCTGAAATTCAAACTTCTCTACTTCACCTTAGGAAGCTTGAGAGATGATGGAGGTGTTCCCGATCCAAAGATGACCTGGCAGCCTACACCTTCTACTTGGACATACACCAAGAAACAATCTCAAAGAAACGAAAAGAACATCACACTGAACTCCTGCAACAATCCCTAAATAATCCCCATGACCTGTTCAACATTGTGAGATCCATGACAAAGGAGCCTGCTCCCCACAACCAGGCCTACTACACCCCCAGGAATTCTCTGACCACCTACAAGCCAAACCAACACCACCATAACCCAAGTTCCAGAGCCTAAGGAGCACCACCCAACACCGTTGACAGCATTCACACCCCCATCCATGAAAAGAATAGAAGAGACCATCACATCTATAAACACCAACACAGCACCAATGACCCCTGTCCAGCATTCTGGATAAAATCACTGCGCACTGAATTAAGCCCAGTCCTAACCAAGATAATGGACCTATCCTTCTTAACAGGTGTGTTCCCGATGGCTCTTAAACAGACATCCATCTGACCCCTCCTTAAAAACAACAAGCTCGACCCCAAAAAAGCAGAATCCTACCGTCCAATCTCCAGCATTCCCCTACTGGCCAAGATAATAGAGAAGGATGTACAACGACAAATCCAACACCACATTGATACTACTGCCGCACTTGACTCATGTCAACACGGATTTAGAGAATCCCATGGTGTTGAGACCCTCATCACCACTCTACTCAGCACCCTACTCACAGGGATTGATAACAGCAGTAAAGGATATGCATTAATCTTCATAGACATTGCTGCTGCTTTTGACTCGGTTAACCATGAGACGCTTCTGGCACGGCTCCAAGAGAAGGGAATCCATGGCTCAGCATTGAATTGGTGCAAGTCATACCTGACAGACAGATGGCAGCAGGTAAGAACTGACTCAGGGACCTCCAAGCTGTTCAAACAAATGCAAGGGGTCCCCCAAGGATCATCACTCTCAGCCCTCCTTTTCAACATATACATGCAACTCATTTCCGCAATCATCCATTCCTTCAAGGTCTCCTGCCTAGTGTATGCCGATGATGTGCTACTCTTCTCTCCATTCTCAATCGACCAACCCGATTTCTCGACCCTGGCAAAATGCTTCGAGGCTGTCACAGATTGGCTCCACACACAGAGCCTCATAATTAATTTCAAGAAAACCGATGTCCTCTTCATCACTAGGAATCACTCCTTCACCCTACCAACATCATAAAAGTAAGAGACGCGGAGCTCTTGAGCAAGCCCACCATCCACAACTTGGGGATCACCCTTGTCCAGTTTCTGAACATGAAAGCACACATAAGCAATACAGTCAGAGCAATCTATCATAAGATACGAACCGTCCGCCACCTGCGACCCTTACTAGAACCAGATGATTTCCAGATGATTTTCCAAGCATTGGTAACCCCGCACTTCGATTATGCCAACGCCATCCTGCAGGGACTCCCTATGAACACCTTGAACCCCCTGCAGCTGGCAATGAATTCAGCCGCCAGACTCCTGCATGGAGCCTCCAAAAGGGACCACGTAACCCCTGTTCTAAAACACCTCCACTGGTTGCTGATCCACTGCAGACTCTCATTCAAAGTTTTACTAATGACTTTCAAGGCCATCAACAACCTATCTGCCATTTCCCTAACAGACCTTATCCTCCCCATACCTGCAAACAGGGCCAGAAGGGGATTCGATGTAAAGACCCTCGTAATCCCTAGAGCAATAACAAAATGCTCCCAGACAGCAAGGAACAGAGCATTTGTATTTTACGCACCTACGCTCTGGAATGCCCACCCAACCCCCATCCGGGCAATAACTGACCTTGCCCAATTTCGGAAGGCACTGAAGCACCATTTATTCCTCCTACATTACTCCCTGCCCAGTGAAACAACACAACCAAGTTTTATCCCCCACCCACCACAATGACACCACCGATACACCCAGGGCATGATAACATACCCACAGTCTGAATACGACTGCCCAAACTGTATATAATCTAATATGTAAGTAGTTCAGAGAGTGTCGTGTATTCCATAGCAGTACCTGTGACATACCTGTTGATGAACAGCTCAGTTGTACATAGTTGTATATAGTTACCCCTGTTAAACCCAAGTTGTATAAACCTTTTTTCTGTAATGTACACCCGCATGCTCTGCTGCTTTGTACAAATTGTTGTTACATGTAAACCGCGCTGATTTTAAAGAGTGCGGTATAGAAATAATATAAATAAATAAATAAAGGTCTCTACAAGACTTAATTTGTTGCTCAAAGAATACTGACCCTGTTTTTCCTAAAAGCACTTTGCTAAAACTAGGCACTGAGTGAGTATTAAATGTAAACTACAAGCTCTCTGCTGGGTTTGAAATCTAACCAGAAAGCCTGGACGTACATCCCTGATATTCGCCCATCTGTGTTGTACAGGGAGCCTTAGACAGAGGCGGGGGGAGGGTGGAATGAGGGTGGAGTGAGGGCGGGTCATCTCCTTGGACATACAGGACATATTCGGAGGTCGGCCCTGTATGTCCAGGATCAGCTGGGTAGATGGGGGACTTATTCCATCTCAGAGGTAGAATAAGTCCCCCTTGATGCAATGTTTTGGTGGTGGCCGGCAGAAAAAAAGGTAGGTAGGGGTGCAGGACGTTGCCCGCAGCCAGACCCTAGCCAAGGGAGGCCAGATTGGGGGCCCAGCTGTGAGGAAAGAAACGTTTTGGCGGTGGCTGGGGATCATGGCTCCTTAATGGACGCCATGGCACCACGGTTCCATTAAAGAGCCTGACTGAATTAGTCGGGTAAGTGACTAGACATTCAGGATGCCTGAATAGGGGCACATTCCAGACATCCAGCTACTGTGCTGTGAGTCTGCTCCCATGGGGACATGTAGTCCCCAAGGGGAGCAGAATCAGCTGTGTCTCCTAGCCATCTGGATGTCTGTACATCTGTACGGCCCGTAAACATACAAAGTGGAATGTGCCTCCACATAAATAAAGGCTGTGTACATTAATTTTCAATGGCACTGTACTTAGTGCAGCTAAAAATTATTATGGACTACCCTGGCACTATCTAGTTAGTGCTGGGGTGAAGCAAGGGAAGAGCATGGGCATTCCACCCAATCATATGGATAGTGGTGATGTTCAGTCTCCAATCTGCATAGCGTCATTACTCATTGCTCTATACGTATATTCAATGCTGCTATCTAGATATGCGTTATATTTAAATTAAAATGAAATACTGCAATGACTGATTTCCATGTGTCCTTTACATACATATCCCAGAATTATTTTAATATCATTCTGGTTTCTAAACCAGCTTTTCTAGAGAATTCCCAATGTCCAAATGAGTTATTTGAGCTCAAATACACTGCAGTGTGTTTGTGACAAGGACAGTACTTATCCTCTGGAATCTGGAACTCATTGGGGCCCATAAAGAATCTTCCCTCTTGGCAGTCACCTGTGTCTCAGCAGGAACTCGGGATTGGGTCTTCAGATTTCAGGTTGACCTCTTTGTTCAATGTCGAATAGGACTTCCTACCAAACCCCTACCTTTCCCTCTTAACTTTATTTAAAAAAAATCTAAGAGAGACCTAAAAGATTATGGGCAAGCTTGCACTGGGACAAAAAAAAAATCCCTTAGGCAAACACTTCCCAACACACCATTCACAACCTCCAAATACGCTTTTCCCAATACTCGATAGTTACCCCAATGTTCCAATCAATCCTCAGCCTCACCACTATACATGCCCACTCAGTCTCACAGCTACTCACACTCACTCTATCCTATGCTAATAATTATTCTGTCTTTAATCCCTAAACCTTGTCTACTGGAAACCCTCAACCTCAGTACAGTACTCGTAATACTTTTATCTACAGCTGTTCTAGACATCTGTATAACATGCTGTTTTTTAAGTTATAGATGTAACAAAAAAAGAACCCAATCGGATAAAACCAATAGCCCAAAAAAAATCCGAAATGACTGAACAATTCCCACCATGCAAAAAATTATTTTTTGTCAGAGCTTAGTCAGCCCAGTGCCAGGGACACCACCCTCAGCACCACCGTGACCACTCCATTTTAATAAAGAAAGATACTTTTAAGAAACCTAAAGTCCAAACTTAGCTGTTGTAGCGCCAAAATGCTGAGACTGTAGTTGACGACGTGGCTCCACGTTTCGGGTCTGCCACCATTCAGCACAACAACCCTGCCTCAGGTCCAGAGAAACAGCAAATGGCAAACGTAGCAGCTTTCAGCATCAGGAAAATGTAACGTACTTTTAAGTTCACCGCGTCTGACATCAGAAGGGCAGACAGCCAATCACTATTAGAATAACCCCAAGCATCACAGGGGACACCCACTGCACAGGGAATCCCCCGGAAAACACCAGGGCAGCTAGCAGAATCAGATTATAGTGTACCAGTCCAATTGAAGGACTAGTCGAGAAACTAAAACACGCTTAATGGAACATGCTTCTCGCTTGCGCAACAAAGTATTGACAGCACCGATAGTGTCACATTGTTTACAATTGCATCATCTATTTGATGACCTCCAATGGTCAGTGATTGACCATATTCTGGCGGACCCTAGGGGGGGAGACCGACTTCACCAACTTCAATTACTTGAACAGAGATGGATTTTTCATCTAAATACCGTGGAACCTGAGGGTCTAAATCGAGAAGTGGAATGGCATTCTATTGTCTGATGATATTCTGTAGGAACCAATCAGAATTGGGATTCCCCTTTCTGTGGGGTTTTTCCTCTTCTTATTGGTTGAGCTCCTGTTTAAAGATTGCGTGTATGGACGCTGCACCCATAGAGGAGAGACGTATACCTCAGCCGCAAGGACGGCGTTTTTTGGGATACCGTTACCGAAACAACAAAGACTCCAGCATTTGATACAGAGTCTTCAGCTCGAAACGCGTGCGTCATGCTTAAAATTCCTCTTTTGGAGTGACGGAATGACAAAGTTGAGATTGAGAGTTCTAAGCTAAGTACAAATTTTATGTTGTTTGAAGAAATATTGATTGGTGACACAGGACCATAAAAAAGAAAAAAAGGCAGCTAGCTGCTTGGTGTGGGATAGATGATAGCTTCGACAAAAAAATAATATAAGTAGTGAGGTGAAGTTTTAGTGATTCTTGTAAGTTTGCTGTCTTAATTGTTTCACTATAGGGGTGGTGATATATAGCAATTGAAGGTTAAGGCCAGGGGTCAGGCTAATGCTTATAGGGGTAGGCGTCATCGGAGGAATTATCAACAGGATTTTTGGCAGGGGCCGGAAACCCGGTCCCGGACCAAGAATCGTCCGTTTTAAATCTCTCGGGGATCCCGCTTTCGGCCGCGCAAAAGACAGTTTTGGAACTGGGGCTTTCTTTTGTTCCCACTTCTAAATACGATGGTTTTTCTACTCGATTGGCCCTTCACAAATTCTTTCGGAAGCTGCAGGTTATACATCATTTTTCTAATAACTCGGACAACGCTGATCCTTCGGTTGTTAGGAATCCTTCCCGCTGGCTCCCCCCAGGGCCCCCGGACAGTGTGATTTCTACATATCAAACTTTGATTTTTCAACACCTTGGTTTGATAGAGCGGCAGAAATATTCTGGCTATTCTAACTTTTCACTGGATTTGGTACAGGCGATCAAGGGGATTCAGGATTCCAATGTTGTGGTGCGCCGCGCCGATAAGGGGGGGTGGCCACGGTTTTGCTCTCCCCGGAACAATATCAGTGCCAGGTGGACATCCATTTGTTGGACCGCTCTAATTATGTGGTTCTCTCAACGGATCCCACTAGGGTCTTACAGGACCGCATTTCTTCTATGGTCTCAGCGGCGTTCTTTCGGAATTGGATCACTAGACATGAAATGGCTTTTTTGGTTAAATAACACCCTAAGATTCCAGTATTCTATCTAGTTCCGAAAGTGCACAAATCACTGGTGGATCCGCCCGGTCGCCCCATCGTCTCTTGCCGGGATTCTGTACTGGAGCCTCTATCCCAGTTTTGTGACTTCTTTCTGCAACCAGCAGCTAGGCAGGTCTCCTCTTATCTTCGTGACACTGGGGATTTTTTGAACCATTTACAGTCGTGCCGGGCTGTGGATACTTACCATTTTTTGGTGTCTTTGGATGTTCAGGCCCTTTACACAAACATTGATCAACATGAGATGCTTACCTGCTTACAGGATTATCCATTGCCCCTCCCTGATAGAATCCCGCGTACTTTTGTGCTGGATCTTTTACAATTGGTGTTGAACAACAGTTTTTTTTCTGCATCAGGGCACTTTTTACCAGCAAATCCATGGCATAGCCATGGGGGCCACGGTGGCTCCATCTCTAGCTACCATCTACATGGGGGTTTTTGAGCAACAGCATGTGTATACGGATCCTTTGTTCCACTTTGTGCCTTTTTGGAAGCGCTTCCTTGATGACATCTTTTTCATCTGGGCAGGCACGCGTGTGGATTTGGATTGTTTTGTAGCTCGTCTTAACACTCATGTACCCAGGATTCAATTTACTGCACAGATTTCTTCGACAGTTATGCAGTTCTTGGATGTGCACGTTTTGTTGACCCCCGATGGCTTTCAGACCACACTTTATCGTAAAGAGGTACAGCGCAACACACTGCTCCAGTATCGGAGTTTTCATCCTCCTGCTTTAAAGCGGGGTCTCCCCTTTGGACAGTTCTTAAGGTTGCGCCGCAACTGTTCTTCCGTGCGGGATTTTAAACAACATGCCAGGGAGCTTGAACTCCGTCTGCTTCAGAGGGGCTATCCTCAACAGGTTATCTCTAAAGCTTATAAAAGGGCTCGGCATTTACATCGCGATTGGCTTTTGACTCCTTCGCCTTCAAAGTCTACAGACTCAGTTGTGACTGGAGTTCTGCCATACACTCGAAACATCACTCAAGTTACAGGCCTGTTACATCGCTTTTGGCCTGTTGTGGGGGTACTTAATTGTTTTAAGGACTCTACTCTGCAGATAGCTTATTCACGTACTGCTAATCTGCGGGATAAATTGATGTCTACTGTCGCACTGCCTGATCGACCTCCTCACAGTCACACGGATGCTGGCCATTTTGCCTGTGGATCTTGCGCTTACTGTGCCCAGACTCTTGAGGGTCCCACCTGGGAAGATGTTCACACGTCTAGGATTTACACCACTAGGTGGCACACTGATTGTTCTACAGAGTATGTGGTGTACTTGATAGTTTGCCCCTGCTCCTTTTATTATGTGGGTCGAACTACTCGGGCTGTGAAAGTCCGCCTTTCTGAGCATGCCTCCCGTCTTCGGACAAAATCTTTGACAGCACCTATGGTGGAACATCATCTACGCATGGCTCATGCTTTTTCTTCACTCCGTTGGAGGGTGCTGGACTTTATTCCGATGGACCCTCGTGGGGGGGATCGTTTACAAAAACGTCAACTTCGGGAGCAACGTTGGATTTATCTTCTCAATTCGGTGGAGCCGACTGGCCTTAACCTTCAATTGGACTGGTACACTATAATCTGATTCTGCTAGCTGCCCTGGTGTTTTCCGGGGGATTCCCTGTGCAGTGGGTGTCCCCTGTGATGCTTGGGGTTATTCTAATAGCGATTGGCTGTCTGCCCTTCTGACGTCAGACGCGGTGAACTTAAAAGTACGTTACATTTTCCTGATGCTGAAAGCTGCTACATTTGCCATTTGCTGTTTCTCTGGACCTGAGGCAGGGTTGTTGTGCTGAATGGTGGCAGACCCGAAACGTGGAGCCACGTCGTCAACTACAGTCTCGGCATTTTGGCGCTACAACAGCTAAGTTTGGACTTTAGGTTTCTTAAAAGTATCTTTCTTTATTAAAATGGAGTGGTCACGGTGGTGCTGAGGGTGGTGTCCCTGGCACTGGGCTGACTAAGCTCCGACAAAAAATAATTTTTTGCATGGTGGGAATTGTTCAGTTTTTTAAGTTATAGAGGCATTTCTTAAATTATATTCCACAGTATTCATATGTGCTATATATGGAAGCTCTGGCAATTTACTACTGCATGCCTTTATTTTACTTTATTTGTTCCTATATACTGTGGTAGATTTCACTTTGAATGACATTCTATAGGTTTGTATCAGTTGTTTGTTTTTGCAATGCATGCATATAGAGCCATTCCTCTGTTAGCGTGATGTGCCCTTTAACTTATTTTACATTACGATGTAACTGTGTGTTTTCTGTTAGGAACTGTATCTTTTTTCGTGAAGCAATGAAATTCAAAGTCATTTGTCTCCTTTACACTTTTTAAGTGCTGTTACAATGCAATTGAACTTTTTATACCGAGCCGCTATTCCGTTTATATCTCTACAATTTTTCGTTTTTTATTTCTAAGGTTTTATTTTATTCTTTTTTAAGTTTTAAGATCAAATTGTCTCCTGCCCAGATCATGTTTAGTCCCTTTTTTAAACTGCCAATTAAACTTGACCTCATGAGAGGGAGGAGTCCCCTCGTTCCTAAAGTTTTTATCTATGTCCTTGTATAGCGTTTATCGCCCCTTACAGCTTTTGCTGTTTGTTTTTGCAATGTATGCATATAGAGCCGTCCCTCTGTTAGCATGAGGTGCCTCTTAACTTAATTTATATTACGATGTAAATGTGCATTTTCTGTTAGGAATTGTTTCATTTTATGTGAAGTGATAAAATTCAAAGTCAAATGTCTCCTTTACACTTTTTAAGTGCTGTTACAATGCAATTGAGCTTTTTATATTGTGCCGCTATCCTGTTTAATTTATATTTCTACAATTTTTCAACTCTTAATTTTTAAGGTTTTATTCTTCTTTTTTAAGTTTTAAGATCACATTGCCTTCTGCCCATATCATGTTTAGTTTTTTCTTTTTCTTTTTAACTGCAAATTACACTTGATGTCATTAGAGGGAGTAGTCTCCTCATTCTTAAAGTTTCTATCTATGTCCTTGCATAGTGTTTATCGCTTTTGACAGCTTTTGCAGGGACATCTTTTTATATTTTTGTGGTACAATATTGGTGTTTTTTGTTTTCTGGTTTTGATTTTTTGATTTTAACATAATATTTATTCTGTTTGCCCATTATGTTTTTTGACTCAACATAATGTTTATTCTGTCTGCCCATTATGTTGAATCAATGCAATGCATACAGTCTTTAGTTTTTATATGTCGTTTAAGCTATCCTTTAATATATTCTCTTGTTTTTTAGATTCATTTTTGTAATGTATGGTATTTCAAATAATTTCAGGTACTCTAACGCAGCGTTTTTCAACCACTGTGCCGCGGCACACTAGTGTCCCGTGAGATATTGTCTGGTGTGCCGTGGGAAAAATTCCAATTTCATCCGTAACATGTGGCCTCGGCTCACAAATTAGGGTTGCCAACCGGCCAGTTTTCAGCCGGCCTGGCCGGTTTTTCCATGGCCAGGCCGGCTGCCGGCACAGTTGTAAAACCGGCCATTGAAAAGCCGGTTTTTTGCTCTGGCCGCAAGATCGGGAGCGGCCAGATCAAAAAACCGGCTTTTGTGCCGAAGTCCGCAGCGCGAACGCGATCGCGATTCCCTATAGCAGTGCAGCCGCTGGTTCTGCTTTGTACAGAGCAGCGGCTGCACTACACTTACATTGAAAAGTAAAGAGAAACTGTGTCAGGAGCCCTCCGATCATGCAGAGCCCGAGGAAGTGATGTCATGGGGGCGGGCTCCTCACAGGCTGTCTTTCCTTTTCAAATTAACTTTAGCTGCAATAAAGTTAATTTGAAAAGGAAAGACAGTCTGTGAGGAGCCCGCCCCCATGACATCACTTCCTCGGGCTCTGCGATGACTGGAGGGCTCCAGACACAGTTTCTCTTTACTTTTCAATGTAAGTGTAGTGCAGCCGCTGCTCTGTACAAAGCAGAAGCAGCGGCTTGGGCAGAGGGGGGGGTGTGTGTGTGAGTGAACCAGCAAGGGGGGGGAGTGTGAGTGAACCAGCAGTGGAGGGGGGGTGGTGTGAGTGAACCAGCAAGGGGGGGGGCGATGGTGTGAGTGAACCAGCAGGGGAGGGAGGGGGGGTAAGTGAGTGAGTGACCCAGCAGGAGGGGTGAGTAAGTGACAGGGGGGTGGGTGAGTGAACCAGCAGTGGAGGGGGGGGGTGGTGTGAGTGAACCAGCAGGGGAGTGGGGTTGGTGTGAACCAGCAGGGGAGGGGGGTTGGTGTGAGTGTTTGATTCCTATTCAAGAGAATTACTTTATATATAGTCAATATAGGCACAGAGGTAAATTTTTTTAACATTTTCTAATGGTGGTGTGCCTCGTGATTTTTTTCATGAAAAAAGTGTGCCTTTGCACAAAAAAGGTTGAAAAACACTGCTCTAATGTATTTATGTTTTCACTCATCTTAGATTGGGAAAAGTTGTTTTCCCACCCCATAGACCTGTTCCATACACAATCTATGTACTTCCCTGGTAACCTACTTTTTACCCTTTTATTCATTTAATTATTTATTTATATTTTTTATGTTTTCATGTTTTATGGTACTGTACATGCATTATGTTTAATTTATATGTCTGTTTTTAGACCCCTGATGAAGGCCTCTGGCCGAAACTTATAAAGTTGGGTCTTCAACAAAGTTGGTTTGATTATTCATCATCTGGTTGCCGTGGTTTCTGCCCTCCTCTGTACTTTTAAGCTAGAAGGATTCACCTGAGCACAGATACGGATAGGGGGTGAGGAAGGCATGTAGGGGAGTTAAGTGAGGTTGAGGGTTTCCAGTAGAAAAGGTTTGGGGATTAAAGACAGAATAATTATTAGCATAGGATAGAGTGAGTGTGAGTAGCTGTGAGACTGAGTGGGCATGTATAGTGATGAGGCTGAGGATTGATTGGAACATTGGGGTAACTATCGAGTATTGGGAAAAGCGTATTTGGGGGTTGTGAATGGTGTGTTGGGAAATGTTTGCCTAAGGGATTTTTTGTCCCAGTGCAAGTTTGCCCATAATTGTTTTGGTCTCTCTTAGATTTTTTTTTATAAAGTTAAGAGGGAAAGGTAGGGGTTTGGTAGGAAGTCCTATTCGACATTGAACAAAGAGATCAACCAGGCTGAAATCTGAAGACCCAATCCCGAGTTCCTGCTGAGACACAGGTGGCTGCCAAGAGGGAAGATTCTTTATGGGCCCCAATGAGTTCCAGATTCCAGAGGATAAGTACTGTCCTTGTCACAAACACACTGCAGTGTATTTGAGCTCAAATAACTCATTTGGATATTGGGAATTCTCTAGAAAAGCTGGTTTAGAAACCAGAATGATATTAAAATAATTCTGGGATATGTATATAAAGGACACATGGAAATCAGTCATTGCAATATTTCATTTTATTTTGTTACATACCTATATGTTGATTTCCATTATATAGTTTTTTTACCTACTTACCTATTGAGTGTTTGTTATTGAATAATTGTAACAAATTCCCCAAAATAATAATAACATAATTAGTAACATCATAATTGTTAACAGCCCCCATTTTTTTAGTTTAATTTGATTTTCTACCATTGTTCTTTTTTCCCTTTTTCAAAAGGAAAGGGTATTCATGGATAAACTTAGTATTTTTGTCCTGTGTGTTACTCTTTATTAGTACCAGATCTCTACCAATGGCTAGGCTACTGTGAGTTTCTTTAATTACAGGGACCCCACTGATCTGATACTTGGAAAATGTGGCACAGGTTTGGTCATATATTACTTCAGAATTAAAGCTAAGTAGCAATTCAATCTCAGTATTACTGTAGATATATTTAATCGAAACAAAAATTGGACCCTCCAAAAATGGCTTCTATAGGGAGACCTCTCAGCTTATTTATTAAATAATGTTCAACCCCATTGCATTAGCATTGTCAGAGCTCATCTGATGGAATAACAGGCCCCTAGAGCTGCACCAGACAGTATATCTTACGTCGCCGTCACGCCCAAATGTTACAAAGGTGCAACATACTTTGCGGAGTCTGCAGCTTATAACAATCTCCCTTCAGCGGAGCAGCAAATTAACATTATCAGCAACCACAGGTGGTGTTTCTTCCAAAAGTATACAAAAACAATGCATGTAGCAGTGATACTTAATCTGCAATGTTGTTACATTCTATGGTAAAGCTGAGTATACCTTGGTGCTACCGATTCCATGTTAAGGCAGCTTGTGCAGCAACGTGGCTGACCACAGCCGTTGGTTTTGCCATAAGAACCGGCTTTCTCAAAGCGATGTTCAGCAGACTGCCGCACGCTCTGCACTCTGTAATATGAAGTCTGTGGCATTCTGCTGAACATTACTTTGAACATTGTTTAATAAATAAGCTGTCAGGGCTCCCTATAGAAGACATTTTTGGATGGTCCTATTTCTGTTTTGATTTTAAGTGATTCAATTGTGGGTACCACTTTGGGTGTTTTATTATTGATCTGTACATATATTTATCCTTTGTTATTGAGTATTAGCCCATTTTTAGGCACATCTTTACTAGGGCAATAGAGCCTATTGGGGAATGTCTAGCCATCTGGCTGTCTGACTTTATGTCCATCTGTTCATTTGTATGGATTTGTTTACACATGTGCAAACAAATGTGTACAGAGTGATGAACTGCCCTGATATGAGGAACATTCACGGCCTGCAGTATTGTGGCACTGGAGGGAGCCCGGGTATGCGAGCTGAATTAATGGCCATTAAAATTTCAAAGGGGTGCACACGCCTGGCACACACAGACACAGGTACTCCTACTACTCTACTTCTCTCACCCATACCAGACACACACACACCTGGCACACACACGTATACTTGCCACTCTGCCGCACTCATTGATACCAGACACACATACACTTTTACTTCTATCACTCTACTGCACTCTCACACATGCACACACATGGCCCTGCCACTTTGCTGCACTATGTATACTCCCCCCACTCACTCACTCAGTAAAACATACCTCTCTCTAATGCTTCTAGCATTTGCTTTTCAACTTGTTATTACTGTCTGCATAATGAACTATGTCTTAACAGCTTGCATTCTATTTGCATTGTAAGAAGGCAATTTTATAAATGCATAGATGAATAAATGCTATGTGCATAATTTTTCCTGCGGGTACTGGCAAATTTTCAAAATCAAAGTATGAATATGCATGAGATATATTTGCACATACTACCTCACTGTATTTAAGTATATGTCATGAATTTTCATTAGGTATGTCCAGAAAACCAGACTAGTTTGCAGCCCTCCGGGATTGCAGTTTGACACCACTATCTCAGGCTTCAAGAATGCCTATGGGTGAGGTGTGCAGTTGCCCATCCGAGCCTCAAATCAGTTGACTGCCAGCAGCCTTTCCAGTCCTCCGTCTGCCCTAATCTTTTTATCCACTGGCATGGTTCAGTCAGAACCTTGAACCATGTGATCCTCTGTAGCAATTCTCAAACACAGTTTGACGGGTTCATTAAACCATGCAAAAGGAGGGCGTGCTGGCACGAGTGGCAACAGGAAAATGGAGCGAAGCAGAGAATAGAGAAGAGGCTGGAAATCCTGGAAACAAAGGAAGCAAGGACTTCTGCATTGGGTGCATGCTCAGGGGAGGGGAGAAGGGATTTGTGCATCGAGTGAATGCAAGGGGCAGGAGATGAGCGGGGACCTCTGCACTGGATGAGTGCTCAGGGAAGGGGAGAAAGGATTCAGCTGTTAGTTGGGGACTGAAAAATTAGTTCAAAATGTAGAAGACCATGAACTTAAAGATTTGGTGGGAATGTGAGTGAGGTCTCAGAGTCAGTAGGGAAGGGAACAGGGTCTAAGAGTGAATGGGGGCCCAAGAATTTTGCAGTTGAGTAAGAGATATAAATGGAAGTATGCTATATGGGCTAGATTGTATGAGAGAGTGCAGAAGGAAAAGGAGGGGTAGATAGATAGCTTGAAGTACTTGGGGGATATGGAAGGCAGTGAGAAATAAGAAAGTGACCGGATTGTGAAGAGGTGTGAGAGGGCAAGAGAAAGGAAATAGAAAATTGGTTGGGGGTAAGAGTTAAAAAGAGAGTGGCTGGAGGCCACAATGGAACTGGGGCTGGAGAGGAATAAGAGGTAGAGGAAAGTGGGATTGAGGAGAGAGGTTATTGTAAAAAGGAGGAGTAGAAGAATAGGGAATCAGTGAAAGACAGAGGGAGAATGAGGAAACTGAGAATATCATATAGAATACTGCTAGGTGGGTGAAAAGAGAGAGATTGAAGACTGGAGGGTGAGAGAAGGTGGGATAGAGTGGTAATATCTATCTGTAGGTGGAAAGAGAGGTAGACTTGAGAAATGAAGAAAAAAGATGAAAGGAAAAGATCATTGTCAGAAATGGTGAGGAGGAAGGGAAAGATGGAGAGAGAAACAGAAAATGAAAAAGAAACTCTGGTGAAGGACTTAAGAAAAGACAGACAAGGGAAAGTGGAAAACCAGGGCCAATCCAATTATAAGAATACAATGATCAGAAAGAAACGATATAAAAATACATTTTATTTTGAATTTTTAGTAATGGGTATATGCTAGCTTTGTGAATTTGCATTTATTCAATATTTGTGAATGTGCACTTATTCAATGTGTGGTCAAGGCAGAGTATTCTGCTATAGATTTGTAGAAGTCCACCCTGTGATGTGTTCTTCATATATGATATGTTAGTGTTCTAGAGTTCAGTGTAATATTAGCTGCTTTGCCTTTCCACGAATAAATTTTTCGCTCTTTGGGTCCTGAGTGTTAGTGTTGATATGGTATGGTAAGGTACTGAGTGCATTGGAGGGTTTTGTGTTATTTCATAGATGTGGAAGGAGTTTGTGTTGCTGTTACAGAGGTGACACTATAACTTGAATATAATTTTATGTATGTTGGTTTTTAAAGGGAACAACTGTGAGGAAAACTGAAGCTATAAAGACGTAAAGTAAATGAATGACTCCTAGAGGGCATGCTTACTAAATCACACTAACTGCCAGCGTACATGCAGAAAGTGTGCCATGGTAAAAGTTAGTGTAGGTTCCCCTACTGAAAACCCACACTATTAGGTTTGCATAAATTGGGCCAAGACAAAGTGAGTTGGGGTAGGACATAGTGATTGATGGAGTATTGCAATTCACATGGGCGCAATGGTCATGCACTAACCAGAATTGTTGCCGTTAGTATGGGTGCACTTAACACCACCTCATTGGGTATCATTAGGTGCACCCCCTCATTGGGTATCATTAGGTTTGGCCCCTGAAGTTGGTGCGAGCCAAATGTGGTTACCAGCATATTCTTTAGTAAACATGATTCTAAGGTTTTTTTAATTATCATACACCAGTTGTGGCTTCCTAATTTGTCATAAACCAAAGTTGAAGGATACTGTATGTGCTACATAATGGCAATTATTTTGTAATGACATCATGCAGAGTTTTAGAACATTTTGTAGGATACTGATATTTGTTGAGCTGTTTGTCTTTATAGTAGCTTTTGCTCAAGTTTAAATTAAGGTATGGGATACTTTCTCTTGAAAATGTTTTAATATAATTGTCCAGTTTCCATAAATATATATTTATATATGGTTAACACTCAAAATTGCTTGAAATAATTGAGTTGGATATATTTAAAATATTTGCCATGATACATGACAGCTGTTGCAGATTATTTAGAAATCCATTGTCAGATGCACTCTTAAGAGCATTAGCTGACAACGCAAGTTCTGGAATTGAGACACATGTGGCAGAATCATGACAGCACAGGATGATTCCTGCACTGTCTAACCCGCCTTAGAGTCATGAATGGTGGGATAGGGGAGGATAATGGGTGCGGTGTGCTCCGTGAAGTTAGTATTAGGTTCACACTGTACACTAACTGCATTAATGTGGGATCACCTAGCAGTACCTCAATATATGGAGTTAAGTGTATCCAAGCTAATGTGATGTGCTCTAAGGGAGAGAGCTCCTCGTAAACTGTCAGGGAAATGCTTTCCAGACACCCCACAGTTAACAGTGGCATTGCATCTAAATATGCCACAGTTTTGCCACTTTTGACATGTTCAATTGAACACCCTATTGTTCTTAAGTGCCTTTGAGTTGGTGTTGACTCATGGTGACCCTCTGGATAGTTGACCTAAACTGTGTTCAGTCTTCAGTCAGGCAGCTCATTGTTGATAGAGTGGCATCCATAGCTGCCTTTTACTATTGTAAACACCATTAAGATTTCCACTTAACATGCATTCAATGCATGTTAAGTGCAAAGCCTCCATGTTAGCTGTTGAGTCATTGACCAATAAGCACCCAGCAGCTAACGCATGAATGACTACTGCAATGAGCAGCCAAAGAATGCAGGTTCACCTAATGGTACCCAGAGAGGTTCCATTAGGTGTACCTGTGCTATGTGCTGGGTTAACTGTACTCACGCTCTAATGTGTTCTCCATGCCTATGCTATCTCACTAACCCTCTTACTTTCCACATTAGCGTATGAGTGCCAATTAACATGTGTTTCGGTGGTGCCCGCATGTTAGAGATCACCATGGTCAATTATCTCACATTAAAACATACGTTAATTTGTTACAAGCATTTTGTAAATGACCCTCTAAGGCATTATTGTTAATAAAAGCACAACTGCACCAGCTCAGGCATATATGCCTAGTGCCCCCCACATGTTAACCTTAGTCCCCTCCCCCCCCCCCCAAAAAAAAAACAGCTTTGGATTTGCCACTGGTGCAGAGGGAAAAAAAGAAAGAGACAGAGTACATACCAGGTGAGGAGATAAATGAGATCAAAATGACCCAGAAGAGCAGAAAATGGTTTAGAACCATCTGTCTTCTTCAATGATTGATGTGAAACCATGTGATAGGGGAGAGAAGGGATTGTGCAAGGCTGATATTCAAGGAGGAATCTGGCCACACTGACTGAGAAGAATACTGGTATTTTATCAGCACATCTCCACCCATTGTACATCCTATAATATAAGCACCACAATGGCTGTGCCATGTAGTCTGCTATTACCTCAAAGTCTGCAGACATATGCTCTGTCTCAAATCAAACTAGGAGCTGAAAAAGTGTTAAAGGCTCAAACTCCATTTCAGCCTCAAGTTTCTGAATGCCTGCAGTGATCAAGTGCTGATGTAGTGTGTTGATGTCCATGATAGTTTTTTCCAATTGTTCGGTTATAATGGTGGTGAAAGAATCCCAGGTGATCATGCTATCCATGTAGAATCTATTTCACTGTGATGGAAATCATTAGATGGGTGAGTGAGGGACTGAAAGTGATTAGCCATCAGTTGAGTAGATATTTGTAACGCGTCCTTTTTGTGATGATGGCTCTTTTGTTAAAGATTTAACTATGTCGTAGAGCTCCCATGGATGGTTCAAGGATCTTTGGAGAAGCTTTGAGTAATATTCCTTTTTACCCTTGTTTGTAGCTGCATGGTATTCATAAAGTGTAGCATTATAAATGTGGAGATTGGTGATTTAGGGTATCTCCATTTTCTCTCCAAAGCTCTTAGTTTACACTTTAGGTCTTTAAGGTTAGAAGAATACCAACTTGTGGTATGTTGTCTGTGAGGTGTTGTATGTTTGTCTGTTTTTATGGCTATATTGGCTAAAATTTTATCCCAATTAAGTATTTATGATGTCAAGGTTGTCGGTAGCATTGTGGAGATACAGTAATATTTTTTCTAAAATATCTTTCTTTTCAATGCTGTGAAATTTACATGTTGCTGTCCTCATTGTGCATTTATTGTGTGCAATTGTTTGCTGAGACAGTAAGATGGCAATTATTTTGTGATCAGACCAAGGGACGATGTGCAGTGTAAGGTGTGGTGGAGTACAGATTTTAAGCAGAGGGTGTGGCAAAAATATCATATCAAGTATCTTACCCTTATTATGTGTTGGTTGTGAGATGATTTGTGTGTATTTCATAGCTTCCATGGCATCTATGAAGGTTTGTGATGTTTTTGGGGGGACTGAGAATAAGTTCAAGTCACCTAACAGAATTAGTTGATTTGAGTGTGATTCGTGACTGCACACTGTTTCGAAGAGAATGCCTAGCTCATCTGAACTTGCATTCTGTGATCTGTACATGAGTAGCAGTGACAAGTGATTTGAGATTGCTAATGTGTCTAATCCCCTACTTGTATATGTGGTAAGAACTTGGAAATTGAAGGTTTGCTTAGTGATGATGAATACCCTACCACCTCTTTGATCTGTCCTTATGGAGCTGAAGAGACTGTAATTGTGTTTGATCAGCTGGTTCATAAGAATATTGTCTATATAGGGGCCGGAGTTAGCTGTGAAACAAGATGGCTGCTTAGGAGCTTTGCTCTTGCTGACCGTCAAGAATCCTGCAATTATACCCTGTGCTTTTGGTATGTGTCTTTCTCTGAACCTTTCCCTTGACCTTCAGTACCTATGTGAACATGACTAATGGCAAACCTACAAAATTAGAGTTCTCTGCAAGCGCGCGTCTTTCTTCGCATAAGATGGCTGACGTTCTTGACCCAGATGATGCCATGTGCGAGCTCTTGGTGGACGTGCGCTCGGTGAGGGTTCTTGTCTCTGAGAATGGAGACACATTGGTGCAGCTGCAATCGGATTTGCAAGATTTGAAAATGCAAATGATGGAACTGTCAGGGCACATGGACATGGTTGATACCATTCTCACAGCTCATGAAGATCAGCTTAATCATCTTAGTAAGACCTTTAAAAAGAAGGAGCATCTCAAACAGAACCTGGAAGATCTCAGCAATAGAGCATGCTGCAATAATATTAGGTTAGTAGTCATACCGGAGGGTGCTGAAGGCTCAGATGTAATAGCATTCGTAGAAAATCTATTACCCAAACTGCTTCATCTAAACTTTGCTAGGCCACTCAAAATTGAAAGGGCTCGTAGAGTGCCTGCACAGGTGGGTCCGCATAATCGGAGGCCGAGGCCATTAATTTTTTGCCTGCTGAGACATCAACATGCAATGCAGATAATGACTGCTGCAAGATCTTCACTTCTTTGACATTTGAAGGGCACAAAGTTTCTCTTTTTCCTTATTTTAGCAAAGGTACAGTGGAAAAGAGGAAACAGTTTCTGGCTCTGAGACCCCGACTTCAGCAATTGCAAGCGCGTTATGGGCTTTTCTATCTGCTAGACTCAAGGTGACTCTGGATAACCATACCAAAACCTTTGAACATCCTAATGCCTTACTACAGTTTATTGAGGATCAAGAAGCTCTAAGGATGCAATGAAAGTGACTTTTGGTATTCGGTAACTGTGATGTGGACCAAGGTTAAGCATCATTTGGATTTTCTCCACCTGCCTTTCACCTGGTGAGGCCGCTGGTCCTTGCCGTAGCAGTGGATGCTTTTTGGGTAATAGATATACCTAGCTGAGCGATTGTAGTCTTGTTTGCTGATTTAGGATCAGGCTCTTCGGTCTTTTCCTTCTGCTCATCCTTTCGGAGACCGATTAAAATGACTCATAGACCGTCTGATATTCCCAGTCTATTCTGCAGCATAATAGGGAAAAGACCACATAGCCAATGGGATTGTGGATAAAGGCACAACTAGCTGACATCAGGGGGTGGTGGACAAATGTAGTCTGAGTTGCTTGCACATATTTCTAATTCATTTCTGATGGCAAGCAGTGTTTTTGCTTGTTCATGGTTGAAATAATTTGGAGGTATATATTAAAAAGCCAATAAGATATTTATTTATGGAGTTATTTCTCCCAACACAGATATGCTTGGTAGCAAATAAAACAGGATACTTGCTTTCAGTGTTTGACTTAGAAAAACAAAATCAGGAAAACAACAGCTGAACTTGTCAGGCAATCAAAGCAAAAGAATAAAGACCTGGTTGGTAACAAACTGGTCTTTTCTGTAGGCTTTAGCTAATATTTTCTTAGCAGTGTATCAAACAACAAACAAAATCCACAAAGAAGGGAAAAACTGTTCTTTTCAGGTTAACTTCTTATATCTTCCCACATAGACTCAGAAGTGATTCCCTCAGAGCTCACAAGCAATTAGGTAAGGCTCAATTGCTAGCAGTTACCCAGCTGAAACCCCTTAGCTGGCTTGCTTTTTACTGCGTGGCTCAAATCCTACTTCAGGAGCTTTTCTGAGTAGATTAAAGAACAAGTTTGTATTTCTTTGTGATGGTTGCTGTACTTTGTAACAGAAAATTACCAAAGGAGTTTAGACAGAGAGCAATCCATATATTCACAGCCTGTATCTCAGACCGCTCCTTCCCCTTCTTCAACAATCATGGGTTCAATATCAGGGATTGGCACAGAGGAATTTCTCAATGGAGCACTTTCAGGAGAATACTTGTTTCCCTGCTGTCTTTCAAGGTTATAGCTAGGGCATAGATCAGTGTTCATACCTGAGCTTCCATTGCTGTTAGAGTTCCTCTCTAAATAGCCTGGTCAGTATGTAGTCCAGTTCTTATGTCCAGCCTTCCAATCCAGATCCCTGGACACTGGATCTCTCTTCACATACCTTCTGGCACGGGTCTTAGGGTCCCTTCCACGTGCAGCCGTCTCCCTCACAGGTACCGTCTGGAGATTCCTAGCCCTGCAGCACCATTCCTCTGGCTTTCCCCAGTCCAATGGTGTAAGCTTGCCTTTTGAATGTCTCCCAGTATACGTACTGCTCTGGACTCCTTTAGACCTCCCAAATGCTTTTCTCTTCTTTCTTCCAAAGGGTTTCTTGCCCTCTCTACCCGTCCACTCTGGCTTCTGCTTCTGATGTTCCTCCAGATGATGAAGCTGTCCAAGATGAGGATCTCCAAGCTGATCCTGAGGATGAGGATAGTTCTCTGTAGAATAAACTCTACCTTTATTCAGCTTAGATGAGTGCTCCACCTTAGCACAGCGCAGCTGTGCTGAATCAGGCCCTGCCCTTTTAGATGAGTGCTTGGGGATTACCTCATAGCCCTCCTGATTGAACACACGTTTCCTCACTTCAGCTCCTCTAATGGCTGTTGGAAACCTGGTGCATTCTGGGACTGGTAGTCTTTTATGGGAAAATTCTGTTTTCTTATTTCTACCAGAACTGACAGGTTGCTTGTTCAGAGTCACTTCACATTTACTATAGCTCCTTCCTGAGCTATGATAAGTTTCCTTATCACATACCCCCCTGCTTAAGTTATTATGGACTGGTGTAACTGGTGAAACCTCTTCCCTACAGGCCGTAATACGGGAAAGGGCATCCGCATTCTTGTGTAACTTCCCAGCACGATGTTCCACTTGAAAATCAAATGCCTGTAAGGCCATGTACCAGCGTGTCAACCTGGCATTGTGGTTCTTCATTTGCTGCAACCACTTAAGTGGGGCATGGTCTGTGACCAACTGGAACTTTCTCCCTGTAAGGTAAAACCTTAATGCCTCCACTGACCAGTTTATAGCTAAACATTCTTTTTCTATTGTGGAATACTTTTGTTCAGCCGGTGACATCTTCCTGCTCAGGTACATCACAGGATGCTCCTCCCCTTCATGACACTGGGATAGAACCGCTCCTAGCCCTACATCCGATGCATCTGTTTGAACCAGAAAGGGTTTCCTGAAGTCCACCCTTTTCAGTACCGGTCCTGTACACAATTTTCCTTTTAGGACTGAAAATGCTTTTTCAGCTTCAGGTGTCCACTTTAGCTGGTTTGGACAATTCTTCCGCAGCATATCCGTGAAAATTGCACTTTTCTCTGCAAATTGCGGTATAAATCTGCGGTAGTATCCAATTAGTCCCAAGAAACTTCTTAGTTGTTTCTTTGTTGTTGGAGGGGAAAAATTCCTGATGCTATCTACCTTACTCATTAGAGGTTTAATTTTTCCTCTTCCCACTAGGTGGCCCAGGTATTTTACCTCCCTATTTGCAAAGGCACACTTCTTCGGGTTTAAAGTGATTCCCGCTTGCTTCATGGAGCACAATACTGCCCTGATCCTCTTTAGATGCTCCGCCCAGGTGTTACTATGGATTATGACATCATCCATATATGCAAAAGCATAATTTTGGTGGGGTCGAAGTACCTGATCCACTAACCTTTGGCAGGTAGCCGCTGTTCCATGCAGTCCGAAAGGCATCCTCTTGAACTGGAAAAGGCCAACGGGGGTGCTGAACGCAGTCTTCGGCTTCGACTCCCTGGTTAGAGGGATTTGCCAATATCCTTTTGTCATATCAAGGGTGGTTAAGTATTGAGCCTGTCCCAGCTGGTCCAACAGCTCTTCAATTCTTGGCATTGGATATGCATCAAAAACTGATATTGCGTTTACCTGCCGGAAGTCAATACAAAATCTTAAAGATCCATCAGGCTTCGGCACCAGGACTATGGGGCTATTCCAGGGACTCTTTGACTCCTCTATTACTCCCATGTCCAACATCTCCTGGACTTGTGCCACTACTTCCTGTCTCTTGGCTTCAGGCAAGCGGTATGGCCTTTGACGAACTAATTTCCCAGGTGGAGTTATTATTTCATGGGCAACCAAATGTGTCTCCCCAGGTATGGGTGTCAACACATCTGGGAATTCTTTAAGCAATTTCCTAATTTCTTCCTGTTGTACCACTGTCAGGTCCTCCCCTATTTGGGGCTCTGATTTTTCTTTACAATCAGATACCTGGGGTCCCAAATCTTCCTCTTCATTCACCTCTCTCTCTCGGGCACAGGTGGCAGCTAGGCTTTTAACCCCTTTGACGTCAGTAGAACCAAAGCCTTTGGTTCCACGCTCAGAATTTTCCAGGGATGTGACCTCCTCCACAGGTGGAAAACCCAGTCTCTCACAGATCAATTGGGCAATTCTGTCTCCTGTCTTCACGTGATAATCATTCTGTCCAAAATTAAATAACAGAACTTTAATATTGCCCCTGTAATCGGGATCAATTACTCCCGCACCCACATCGATGAAATATTTAAGGGCTAATCCGGACCTTGGGGCTACTCTCCCATAGCATCCAATAGGTATTTCCACTTGGAGACCAGTGTCCACCAGGGCTCTCCCTTGGCTAGGTACAGTCACATTTTCTATGCTGCACAGGTCAAACCCAGCAGCTTGAAGGGTTGCCCGCTTAGGAGCTTGGGCCTTCTCTGTGACCCTATGGTACTTTAAGACGAATGTCTGCTTTGGGGTAGCTTGGTCTTCTGGACGCTTACCCATCTTTTTAGCTGGGGTCTGAGGACTTCCAAATAAAGGCCCGGGAGCTATTACCATTAATCCTTCTCCCTCCTTCTTTCCTAGTCCTTCCACTAGACCCTGCTTAAATCTTGGCCAGTCTCTTCCTAGAACTAAATCAAAGGGTAGCCTAGGCACCACTGCTAACAGGACTTCCTCTTGTTCCCCCAGGCACTTAACCTTTAGCCTATAGGTGGGATATGATGTTGCAGCACCATGAATGCATCTGATGTGAACTTGGCTTTCAGGGGTTCTAGGCACAAATCCTTCTTGGGCCTCTATTCTCTTCCAAAGCCTTTTTGACATCATACTCTGGTCTGCCCCAGAGTCTAACAAAGCATTTGTGGTAATTCCTTGCACATCAACCATCAAAAGAAATCCTTCTTTGGGCTGTTTTAAATCCACACCCATTAAGCTAGTGTGTGTCTGGCATCCCTTTTCTAAATGTCCCCATTTTCCACACTTGAAACATTTCTTTCTATTCCACTGTGTCATCTGGTTTGGCACAGTACATTTATTTTCAGAAGCATTTTTAATTATTTTCTTTTCTGATACAGCACAGCTTGCCTCAGCACCCATCTTCAGAGGGCCACCCATTCTATGGCAAGCCTGCGTGGCTTCCAAGAATTTCTCTGCTAGCATGGTTGCCTCTCCAAGATTTTGGCAATTTTGCTGTATAAGGAAACTGTGCAAATCTTTAGGCACCGCAGACATAAATTGTTCAAGCATAATAATGTCTAATAACATTTCTACCATCTTTTGCTCAGGCTCCAACCATTTTACAGCTAATCCTCTGATTCTCTGACTCAGAGCCCTGGGTGTTTCACCCACTCTCAATGTAGTAGCTCTAAACATTCGCCTATACTCTGAAATAGACAACCCTAGGCGATCTCTAATAGCAGCCTTTACATCCTTATAATTCAAAGCCTGGGCTGCTGGCATTGCTCTATAAGCTGCAAGCGCCTCTCCAGTTAATGAGGCTGCCAGCCTTACTGCCCACTGGGTCTCTGGCCATGCTAATGCTTGTGCCACTCTTTCAAAAGACTCTAGAAAATCATCAACATTATCATCTGGAGTTAGCTTCCCAAAACTAAATGCCCCAATTCCTTGATTGAGTCCCACACTGTCCACATGTGGTGTACCAGTATTTACTGCTGGTCTTGCATCTGGTCCACTTTGGTTCTGCAGTTTAACTAGGGCTTGCACCAGATCAAGCACTGGCCTCTGCTGGTCCATTAAGGCTTTCATAGCAGTGTCCTGAGCTTGCTGCAATAGCTCCTGTTGCCTGCTAAACTGGGCTGCCATCCATTCAGCTAGTTCCCTTGGATCCATCTTGATCCCTGCAAGAAGACACAAAAAAAAAACACAGTGCACCACCTTCCAAACAGGTGTTTTTTCTACTCTTTTTTTTTTTTTCAATTACCCCTGTGCCTTACTCCCATCCACCACTAGACATGCCTAGGTACTTGTTACCTTATGCCAGTGATGAATCCAGCTCTGCACAGGGTCTTTGCTTCCTGGAACAGCTACTTGGATCAGCCACCTCTCCTCCAAAGTGCAGTTGAGGGAAAATCTTTTCTTTCAGCTTTTAAGCTTGAACTGTCTTTTCCTTCAGACTTGAGTTGTAATCCTTAGCAAGTAAATCCCTTTGCGCAAAAGCAATCCAAAAAACTACGCCATTTGTCAGACGGCTGCCTGGGTGAGAATGTTCACAGTCTTGGCAAGTGCATATATCAATATGATTTGCAAGGGATTGTGGGAAATGCAGTCCATTCACACCAGACACAGCCACTCACAATAATTAGTTGTGCTTGAGTGTAAAGCCAATAAGATATTTATTTATGGGGTTATTTCTCCCAACACAGATATGCTTGGTAGCACATAAAACAGGATACTTGCTTTCAGTGTTTGACTTAGAAAAACAAAATCAGGAAAACAACAGCTGAACTTGTCAGGCAATCAAAGCAAAAGAATAAAGACCTGGTTGGTAACAAACTGGTCTTTTCTGTAGGCTTTAGCTAATATTTTCTTAGCAGTGTATCAAACAACAAACAAAATCCACAAAGAAGGGAAAAACTGTTCTTTTCAGGTTAACTTCTTATATCTTCCCACATAGACTCAGAAGAGATTCCCTCAGAGCTCACAAGCAATTAGGTAAGGCTCAATTGCTAGCAGTTACCCAGCTGACACCCCTTAGCTGGCTTGCTTTTTACTGCGTGGCTCAAATCCTACTTCAGGAGCTTTTCTGAGTTGATTAAAGAACAAGTTTGTATTTCTTTGTGATGGTTGCTGTACTTTGTAACAGAAAATTACCAAAGGAGTTTAGACAGAGAGCAATCCATATATTCACAGCCTGTATCTCAGACCGCTCCTTCCCCTTCTTCAACAATCATGGGTTCAATATCAGGGATTGGCACAGAGGAATTTCTCAATGGAGCACTTTCAGGAGAATACTTGTTTCCCTGCTGTCTTTCAAGATTATAGCTAGGGCATAGATCAGTGTTCATACCTGAGCTTCCATTGCTGTTAGAGTTCCTCTCTAAATAGCCTGGCCAGTAAGTAGTCCAATTCTTATGTCCAGCCTTCCAATACAGATCCCTGGACACTGGATCTCTCTTCACATACCTTCTGGCACGGGTCTTAGGGTCCCTTCCACGTGCAGCCGTCTCCCTCACAGGTACCGTCTGGAGATTCCTAGCCCTGCAGCACCATTCCTCTGGCTTTCCCCAGTCCAATGGTGTAAGCTTGCCTTTTGAATGTCTCCCAGTATACATACTGCTCTGGACTCCTTTAGACCTCCCAAATGCTTTTCTCTTCTTTCTTCCAAAGGGTTTCTTGCCCTCTCTGTCCGTCTGCTCTGGCTTCTGCTTCTGATGATCCTCCAGATGATGAAGCTGTCCAAGATGAGGATCTCCAAGCTGATCCTGAGGATGAGGATAATTCTCTGTAGAATAAACTCTACCTTTATTCAGCTTAGATGAGTGCTCCACCTTAGCACAGCGCAGCTGTGCTGAATCAGGCCCTGCCCTTTTAGATGAGTGCTTGGGGATTACCTCATAGCCCTCCTGATTGAACACATGTTTCCTCACTTCAGCTCCTCTAATGGCTGTTGGAAACCTGGTGCATTCTGGGACTGGTAGTCTTTTATGGGAAAATTATGTTTTCTTATTTCTACCAGAACTGACAGGTTGCTTGTTCAGAGTCACTCCACCTTTACTATAGCTCCTTCCTGAGCTATGATAAGCTTCCTTATTACAATATGGGTAATCTTTATTTCCAGTACATCCTGCTAGACCAGTCCAGACAAGTGAGTTTAGTCCCCCCACCAGCAGATGTTGGCTGTTCCCTGGTAATATCTAGCTACCCCCAGTAGAGGGTGCTCCAGTATTTCTCTGTCTCCAGTATAGATTTTTCTCTCTGATCTTTTATTTAAAACTTTTTATTGTTCCTGCTGGATGCATCCAGGGAGCACTAGAGGTGCCCCTCTGGGTTTCCCAGCTGCATACATACAGGGAGGCACAAAAAAAGTGAGAACATCTCGTAGCATATAAGTTATTTAAAAATTCAAAAAGACAGATGTAAACAATTGACAAATTAAAAAAAAAAAAGATGGCCACCGGAAATTGTCGAAATAAAGACATTATATAGCTAAAAAAGGTAAATAAGTAAACTATTTAAGCTTTTAATTTACGAGATGTTGTCACTTTTTTTGGGCCACCCTGTATATATATATATATATATTTTAGGTGTATTATATATATTTGGTGCAGGCAGATTGAGGTTGAGCTCCTGGTCAGGAGGATCAGTTGAGCTTCCCTCTCTGTCGGGGAGAAACCCGTCATTAGCTCATGAGGAGTTGAACTGCCGGTCATCGGGGGAGCCTGCAGTTTTTTTCCTGGAAGCTTCATCTCTCCTCTGCTGTGACTTGATTGTCAGTCGGCCTTGGATTCTCTGCACTGCTCTGTTCCAGGCACAGTGAGTTGATCATCAAAGTCCCCCCCTCCCTCCCGATTTGCATCAAGATACCATTGGGGCAACCTGGGGCCAGAATTTGGGTATAAACTTTCTTTAAAGGGTCCTTACAGCCCTAGCTCCTAAAATATTTTGGGGGAAGGGGGGTTATTTTTCCGCGTGTTTTAAGGCTTCATGGTGTTCTTTTTTTTTTGGTGGGATTTTAGTGGCGGCCATTTTGTTTTGGCGGGATTTTTACAGAACAGCTCCGGTTTTTGGCGGGCTTTTGTGGGCAACTTAATTATTTAATTCCTGCCTCCCCTGCCAGTCTGTGCCTCTCTGAGGTCTTTTCAGTGGGTTTTTGAGAGATATTTTGTTTTTTTGTGCCTTACAGGGCCGTGGTCCGTCGCTGATTGCCTCTGTTATGCCTTCCCTTCAAAGGTGCATGGTCTGTATGAAGAAACATAAAGATTTGCAGGATGGCATTTGTAGTGTGTGCCTTGATCACCCTGGGGAGACTTCTGTGACATTGGCCAAGGGGGCTCAGGACAGAGGTAGTCCTGCTGTGCGTCCTCAGGGGCTAGAAGGAACCAGGCAGCTTCCTCCAGTGGGTGAACCTGTTTCTCTTCCTCGCTTATCCCCTCTTGCTACAGAGTCTTTCAGTAAACAAGAGTAACTGCATGCCTCGGATACCCAGTTTTTCGCCCTTTTTAGGAAAGCCTGGGATCTCTGGCACACTAATTCTTCCAGATCTACGGTGGATACCCTGACTCAGATGCCTCAGTCTTCAGCCACAGCCTCCCGCAAGTGCTCTAGACAAGACGAGATATCCAAGATAGATACTCGGTCTCCTAAGGAGGTTTCCTGGGCTACTAGCACTTGGCCAAAAGCCCCAGAGGATGGGCCATCCTCTGGTGAGGAGAGTGACTGCTTGTCAGACCGGGAGGATGGGGAATGGTCACCCTCAGAGTTTTCTGTGTAGGGCCAAGGAGAAACACAGGACATTTGCCTGTTTCGCAAAGAGAAGTTGCCGGCACTAATTGTGCAGGTGGTTGAGGCCCTACGTTTGACGGATCAGCCGGAGCAGCAAGATCCACAGTCTGCTACTACTTCTCAGCCAGACCCGATATTACAAGGCATTTGCAAGCCCTCTAGAGCCTTTCCATTCCCGGCAGAGCTGCAACAAATGGTGTCGCGGGAATGGGACTCTCCAGATAGTCCCCTCCGTTCTGCCTGCCGTCTAGAGCAGCTTTATATCTGGGCATCGCCGGACTTAGATAGTTGGCTAATGTACCCCAAGGTGGATGCCCTTATGACTGTAGTAACAAAGCACACTATCATTCCTGTGGAGGGCACTGCAGCACTTCATGACCAATAAGATAGGAAAGTTGAGAGTCTTCTCAAGACGGCCTTTTCAGCTTTGTCATTATCTTTCCAGGCCTCTGTTTGCAGGGGTCTAGCGGCCCAAGCCCTTCTCTGGTGGATTCAACGTCTGCCGGAGGATCCAGGGCTGGCTCATCTGGAATTGGTCACAGTGTTCTTGGCAGATACCTTTTACGATCTCTTGCGCCTCTTGACGAGAGTGGTGGCGGCGGTTACAATATCTCGCAGATGGCTCTGGCTTCGACAATGGTCAGCCGACTCGGCATCTAAGGCACACCTCTCCAAGCTTCCCTTCAGAGGGAAGCTTCTTTTTGGGGAGGACCTGGACAAATTGGTCAAAGATCTAGGGGAAGTTCGACCCCAGTGGCTCCCGGAAGATAAGCCTAAATTTGCTAGTAGGCATTCCTCTCAACGGTACTCGCCTATGTTGAGACGCACCTCCAGATTTCGCGACGCTCCTCGCTATCGCCCTGGAAAGCCTTCCTCCTCTTTGACTTCTGGACATTTTAGCCAGAGATTGCAGTACTTCCGGGGTGCCCGCAAGGGATCTGAGAACTACTTGGCGTCTTCCAAGTTTGTGGGGCCCACAAAATCTTCCCGCTGACTGGCCGGAAAGTCTGCCACAGGAGCCTTTTCTGGAGGGTGGTGTGTCCGAAGGGATCCCTCCAATAGGTGGATGTTTGTCACTGTTTTCTTGTCAGTGATCTCTCATTACTTCAGATCAGTGGGTCCTCAACATAGTCTCCCACGGTTATGTTTTTGAAAGTTCCCAGCCCATTCCCGAGGCATTTGTTATCTCACCAGGTGGAAGATCACTGAAGTGAGCGGCAATTCGCTCCACTGTCCGCCGCCTGCTTCTTTTGAGGGCTATTCGACCTGTCCCTCATGAAGAAAGAGGCTGCGGGTGACACTCAGTTTATTTTGTAGTGCCCAAGAAGGATGGTTCCTTTTGCCCAATTGTAGACCTCAAAGGCATAAATCGGTGTCTGCGGGTTCCACATTTCTGGATGGAGACTCTTCAATCGGTGATCAAGGCAGTGTGTGCAGGAGAGTTCCTCGCCTCTCTAGATCTGGTGGAGGCTTACTTCCACATTCCTATAAAGGACGACCAGCAGCATTTCCTCCGCTTTGCGATACTGGGTCAGCACTTCCAGTTTTGTGCAATGTCTTTCAGCCTGACTTCGGCTCCACGCACCTTCTCAAAAGTCATGATAGTAGTTGCAGCAGCTCTGCTCAAACAAGTGATCTGAGTGCATCCTTACCTGGACAACTGGTTAATTTGAGTGGACTCCCTGCTGGAAGCGCGTTGGGCAGTGACTCAAGTGGTTTATTTCCTTGAGAAACTTGGCTGGGTGGTATATGTTGCCAAAAGTCATCTTCAACTGTCACAGCAACTCAAATTTCTAGCAGCCCACTTCGACACGGTGAAGGGAAAGGTCTTTCTAACACACGAAAGGCTTCGCAAGTTCACAGTCTTGCTGCATTTGTTCCTTCTTCAGACAGCTCCGAGGGTCTTGGATTACCTACAGATTCTGGGATCCATGGCAGCCACTATCGAGATCGTGCCTTAGGCCGGAGCGCACATGAGGGGACTCCAAAGGGCTCTTCTATCACGCTTGTCCCCTGTGTCGGATGTCTATGACATCCAACTGTCACTCGTCCCAGAGACCCGACGCAGCCTGCATTGGTCGCTGGTGCCCCATCATCTAATCAAAGGTGTTTCCCTGGAGACTCCTCGTTGGGTTCTAGTGACAACTGTTGCAAGTCTCTCCGACTGGGGTGCTCTCTGTCAGCATCAGTCGACGCAGGGGACGTAGTCAACTCAAGAGGTGCAATGGTCCATAAATCGACTGGAATTTCGAGCGGTTCGCCTGGCTTTACAGCATTTTCTGCCTCTTCTCAAAGCACAGGCGGTATGGGTTCTATGCGACAATGCAACAACAGTGACATATATCAACCGCCAGGGTGGCACCAAGTCCCTAGGAGTATCCAAGGAATGGCCCTTCTTCTTCCCTGGCAAGAAGCACATCTGCAGGCTCTCTCAGCGCAACACATCGCCGGGGTGCAAAACTTGCAAGCCGACACACTCTCAATTCTGGGGAGTGGGAGCTAGCCCCTTAGGCTTTTCAGAGAATTGTACGAACATGGGGGCAACCGGTAATAGATCTAATGGCGACGGCAGCGAATACCAAGGTACTGGACTTTTTCAGATGCAGGAGGGAGTTTCAGTCCTCCGGATTGGATGCTCTGGCTCAACCATAGCTGCAGAAGGAACTACTATATGTTTTTCCTCCATCGGTTCTCATCGGCAGAATACTCTGGAGAATTCTGTCACACCGGGGGAAAGTGATCCTGGTAACTCCCTACTGGCCTCGGAGGCGTTGGTATGCGGACCTAGTTCGCTTAACTAGAGTACCACCATTGCATCTGGGTGCTCGTCGGGGTCTACTATGTCAAGGTCCAATTTTGATGGATGACCCGGCTCTCTACCCGCTTACAGCCTGGCTCTTGAATGCCAATGTCTAAGCAGTAAAGGTTATTCAAGTAGCATGGTCGCAACCCTTCTAAATGCGCGCCATCCATCAACTTCATCAGTATATGCCCGAATTTGGCGTATCTTCGAGGCTTGGTGTGCAAAGCGCCGGATATCTCCTTGGAATACAGGAATCCTGAAGATTCTTACCTTCCTCCAGGGGGGTCTGGATAAAGAGATAGCGCTGGGGTCCCTCCGTGTGCAGGTAGCTGCACTGACTTGTTTTCGGGGGCCTGTTGGTGGTCGCTCTATAGCGTCCCATGCGGATGTGTCCTGTTTCCTTAAGGCAGTTAAGGTGGTTCGTCCTCCGGTTCGACCTCTGGTATCGGTATGGGGTCTGTCCCTTGTCTTAAAGGTTTTGATGCAGGCTCCTTTTGAGCCACTTAAGCACATCACAATGAGAGATTTGACGCTTAAAATGGTGTTTCTAGTAGCATTGACTTCGGCACGGAGAGTATCCGAATTACAAGCACTGTCCTGCAGGGATCCTATCTTTCCTTCTCAAACAAGGGAGTTCTCTTGCGTCTGTTCCTTCTTTCCTTCCAAAGGTACTTACATCTTTTCATATCAATGAGCCAATTTTCCTACCGTGTTTTTCACAGGATCAGTGTGCGGGTGAAAATAAGGGACTCCATTATCTGGATCTTGGCAGGACCCTTCGTAGGTATCTTTGGGTAACAAATCCTTTCCGTATCTCTGATCATCTTTTCGTTCTTTTTGCTGGACCCCGTAAGGGTCAAACTGCTTCCAATCGCACAATCGCTCGGTGGTTGCGGTTAGCGTTCATCCTTAAGGGGAAGCCTGTTCCTATCAGTCTCCAAGCGCATTCTACGCGGGTGCAAGCTACGTCTTGGGTGGAACGCTCTCAGGTTCATCCTCTTGATATCTGTAGGGCAGACACTTGGTCCTCCCTATCCACTTTTGCGCGTCACTATCAGCTCGATACTCAAGCTCGGGAAGAAGCACAGTTTGGAGCAAAGGTTGTCTCGGGGGCTGTGTCTTCCCACCCAAAGGACAGTTAGCTTGGGTACTTCCCACTTGTCTGGACTGGTCTAGCAGGATGTACTGGAAGAAGAAATTTTCACTTACCATTAATTTCCTTATCTGGAATCCTGCTAGACCAGTCGAGCACCCTCCCTATTCTGACTATCTGGTTCAGAGGTGTATTGCTGAGCAGCCAAGACTTTGCAGCAGAGTGCTATCACCTCTTGTAAATATTAATTTTTGGGGGGTTTTGAATTTTTTGCTTCATGGTTGCATCTGTTTTCCATTATGGTTTGTTACAATACTGGAGCACCCTCTACTGGGAGTAGCTAGATATTACCAGGGAACTGTCAATCAGGCTACAGGCATTAACCTTTAAAAAGGAGATAGAGCAGCTTTTAAACTAGATAATAAGGGAAAACCGACAGTCGCCCAAGAGCACATAGTTTGGAACAATGTATCCTTGAAGGATACTACCAAAAAAGTGAAGTTAGAACACATCAGCAGAGAGGTTCCAATAAAGACAAAGGTAGCCCAAAAGCCCTTGAGTACAGAGCAGACAGAGCTTAAAGATTCTAAATTACCCCTGCCTACCGATAACCAGATTAATATGAATAAAATACAATCTCTAAAATGTTTGTATGCAAATGCTAGAAGTCTAAAAAATAAGATGGGAGAGTTAGAATATATAGCACTAAATGAGAGGTTAGATATGATTGGAATATCAGAGACCTGGTGGAAGGAGGACAACCAGTGGGACACTGTGATACCTGAGTACAAACTATATCATAATGATAGAGCAGATCAAATTGGTGGAGGGGTTGTACTCTATGTTAGATAGGACATTGAGTCACAAAGGATTAAAGTCCTACAGGAAACAAAATTCTCCATAGAATCTCTATGGATTGAAATTCCATGTAAAAAGGGGAAGGCGATGGCGGTGGGGGTGTACTATCGACCACCTGGCCAGAATGAGCAAATGGATGATGAAATGCTCAAAGAAATCAGGGAAAAGTCCATAAATCATTATTAAAAGGGACTCGGGATATCACTGCTTGACCCAATACAAGCACTGAGGAACCTGTGTCTTTTGGGGAAACTGCTTGTGACCTGGATTGGCCACTGTTGGAAACAGGATACTGGTCTTGATGGATTTTGGTTTGACCCAGTATGGCATAACTTATGTTCTTATGTAACCAAGTATGCCTGTTTACCAAATATGAAAAAGCCCACGACAAGGTTTCTAGCCTCAAAAGGAGATCTTTAAAAATGACTAGGTGGTCTGCTTTACATTTTTTTGCAGCTTATACCACAAGTTGATGGGTACCAATCTTTTCCCAGCATAAATTCAGGAGTGTTTTCTCTTTCTTAGCATGTTATTCTTAGTGGATAATCAGCAAGATTTCTGTGCTTTTGTGATGCAAAGCGCCGGGAAGGGATGGGTGGGTTAATGGGTTTTGTTTCTTGTTTTGTTTTGCATAAAATATCTATGTGATTATCCGTAAGATAGTCATTGATAATATGAGTTTTGTTCCATGCAGAGTGAACATTGAGTTGCATGGACTTAATGGATGACAGATTGCATGCTGGCATTTGTATGGATATAGTTGCCATGATTAGATTGATTCTGATGAGGTGTTGGCAGATTTTGGGTCTAGCTCTTGTGCTTTGGAAGTGTGTTGTGTGGAACGAGTATGCACGTGTGATTGATATGTATTGCATGGGATCTGAAATGTGTGTGATAGATGGGGAAAGCATGGCTAAGTAGATAACTGCTTTGATAAATGGACAGACTGCCATGCTAGAATGTTAGTTTGGGGTTTGGAAAGAGAAAGAGCACCTTGGTGTTGCAGACTGTACTTGAGCTCTGACCTCCGTATCAATTGTATGTCGTGGTTGCTGGCTGTGCTTTCCATTCATGTTCCAAATGTAGAAGTGTAGTTGCTCGCTCTTAACTATTAACTGCAATGTGCTCACAATACCCACTCCCCACCTCTAACCTGCCCATTCAGCACACTAATGCAAGATTGGCAGTTAGTGTGAAGATCAGTGTTAACTGTCATGCCCCCGTGGCAACTGCTACCATGGGTCCAAAGGTGCATTTAACATGCATCGAATTGCACATTAACTGCATATTGCACTTTAGTAAAAGGACTCCTTTGGACATTTTCAACAGCATAGCTCAGCTCTGTTTTTATTTCAGACATTCACCACACAATTTCAATATGATACATGTTCTTGGCAAGCCAACCTATAGCATGCTTCCCATTTTGGGGCATACTTAATAAAGGTTAATGAACATTAATGAATGCTATTGTGTGATAAATGTCGCTGCCCCCACAGAAATAATTAGACCATGGCAACACTTGGCACACATGAAGATTTGTTAATGTAAATTAACCTTTAGCATACAGTATATGCCCCTTTGTGCGCTATCTGCATCTGTAGTCCTTGGGTAGAAGGTTTAGTGTCCTTTAATCCTTATTTCTTCTACAGGGGGCCTTTGCACTCTTCCCATTCTGATTTGAATTATTGGCACCATGTGACTTAATGGGGTAAGGAACCCTTTCACTAAAGTGTGTTAAGAATTTAGAGGCTGATTTTATAAGGGGCCACAGAAATTTATGCACTATTTAAGTGTGTAAGATCTTATGTGTGTGAATGGGCAATTATGCACGTGCTTTGGGCAGTCGCTATTCTGTACGTGTATAAGTCCCATTGTGCATACTTTCAGTTGAAGTCTGCATAGGGCGGAGCTTTGGTGAACCATAGGCAAGACTAGATTTATAAACGCAAGTTATACAGAATACTATGATTTATGTGTGTTTCTGTCCATTCTAGGAGTGAAGCGTTATGTCTGCTCCAGGGCAGGGATAACTGCCACAACTCCTCTATTTGATAAAGTACATATGTGTTTCACTTTATTAAGCAGGATCCAAATTTGCACATGGTAGTGCACATTGACTATGCAGGAGTTTATAAAATGGCCCTCATCACTGGACTGTATGACCATTGTTGAAGCAATGAATACATTACCTGTTCAGCTTGAGTTGTTAGTGATCATAGGAAATTTTGGCATCCATGTAAATAATTAGGCCAATGCCAAGAGTTTTCTCATTGTGCAAAATATTGACAGTAGGGGTTTCAACGAATTGTGCAGGCCCCAACATACTTAACAGAACAGACATTGGATTTGCTCTCCCTTTTATAAATTTTTGGCTTTTGATGATCAAGCTTGTACCTTGGCATGATTAATAGTTGTTCATTTTTTTGTTTGCTTATCTCTCAGTTGAATGCTGTCACTACTGTTCTCCACTACATGCTTGTTTTTTTGTGGTGCAATTTCTTCTGAAGCTTTATTCTAACAATTGCATGCCTGTGCAGAAAGACTTAAATCTCCAGGAACAAGCAGGAATGAGTCTTCACATATGGGTACGTCGGTACCGACGGAGCCTGCGCGAGAACGCTTCCCAGCTTCCAATCAGAAAGCTTTTGGAAGCATCCCACCACGCCTGCGTGCTGCCTTCCCGCCTTTCCCAACTGCCTCTCCTCAGTTTTGTTTTTCCGTGGAGCCGGCAGGATGACCTCCTGTCACCGCAGGAAAATTCTTCTTTTATTTCTTTTATTTCTTACTTTTCTTGTGGTCGCAGCTGTCTTCCCGACGCCACCGGTACCGCCGGTGTTTTCTTTTCTTTTCTTGTAAAATTTTTTCCTTTTCAAAAGGATATTTTTCCTTATAGTGTCCCACGAGGTCTTAGGCCTTTCAGGCCTCCTCTCTTTTTTTTTCATGGAACCGCCAGACACTTTCTCTAAGAAATGTTTAGACTGTGGCGGTACAACTTTATTGTTAGACCCTCAAAATCGGTGTCTAACCTGTTTGGGTCCTGACAACAGTTTTGTGAGAAGACGTCTTCAACATCGAGAATCCCTCGATGCACGGCTGCCCTCCAATTCTGGGGCACCGACTTCTTCTTCTTCCATTTTGAATCAGGTAACCCACAAACAGTCTGTTAAGACTAGCCAGGCCTCGAGTGGTAGGTCTCATGCACAGCATGTAGACAGCTCCGGCTCTGCCCTCAATGGCTTCCTGGCTTCAAAACCCCGGAGGGAGTCTTCGGTCTCCAAAGCGTGTAAGGGGTATTGGGTTGTTCCTGGGGCTCACCCCCCACAGAACATACCTGAGCCGTGCATGGTGGTGGTATCCGCTTCGAGCGGTACCGATACCCCTGCATCAGCACTGGTGTTGGATGAATCACTCCTCACCAGGGATCGTCATCTGGCCTCCACGGTGCCTTCGGGACCGATGGATAAGTCCCAGATTGACTTTCCATTATCGGTTCCAACACCGATACTGCCTCCGATGTCGGTACCCTCCAGATGTGCATCGACAGCCTCGCTTCCCTCGATGCCGAGTCTGGAATCGATCTCCAGTCTGGAGGATTGGGTACCGACTTGCCTTGGTACTGTCTCAAGGCGGTACCGAGGTATCGGTTCTGATGGCTCGGATCCGCAACTCTCGGTTCTACTGAGACTGATTGAGTTGCCACGAGTAAACCTCCATTCATTGGTATCGGACACCGTACCGAGGTCGGTACCAATGTCTTCATTACCCTTACAGTCGGTGCCTTCCATACTTTGTTTCTCAGGCTCCTTGCCCTCGATGCCTAGTTTGGAATCTATTTCTAGTCTGGAAGACTGCGTACCAATAGATTTTGGTACTGACACCGATCGATACCGGTGGCTGGTTACTGAGGATAGCAGCCGGAAGTTTTCGGTTCCCTCGATACCAATTGAGGAGTCAGCAATGACTACTCCGATGTCTTTGTCGAGCCCGACTCCAACATCGGTACCGGTCTTGACTTCAGTACCGGTATCCACAGTAGCATCGTGGCAAACTCCTACCATGTTTTTTTCAACAGCATCGCTCCATTCTATACCAAGCTTTGAGTCGATACCTGGCATGGACAATGTGGTAAGGACGGTTGCTGCTCCTGATTACCGGTACCAGCAACCATCCCTTAAGCATTCCACACTGCACCCTGCAGGATCATCTATTTCTATATCTTTGGATAACTCTGTGGCTGCTCAGGCTAGTTCTTTAGATCTAACCTGTCCAAGGGAGATTCCTGTCAGGAATCCCTCTTTTCAGAGTTTCCTCCTGGATATAGCAAGATCCCTTGCCATTCCTATTCCAGGACATGATCCTGTACAAGGCTCTGTTTCTACCAATGCAAAGGACCACATAATGCTTCCTTTGCATCATTCCTTGCAGGATATCCTTCTAGGAATGTGGGAAACACCTTGAACCTACATATTCCTATACAATCCTGTAGCGGAGGTCCATATTGCAGTATTTTGCAATATCCTTAATAACAATCATTATCCACACATGGACTCCTCTACTGCAGTCCTGTGCTAGGTTAGCTGTTCTACAGCATCTTTTTTCTTCAACTCCTACCCTCCATCCCCAGGATGCCTGGTGTTGTGGGAAATAGCATGTTCCAACCTATGACATGCTCGGACTCCAGGCATCTCAGCTTGGGAGTCCCATATGTGAAGACTCATTCCTGCTTGTTCCTGGAGATAGCACAGTTACTTACCTGTAACAGGTGATCTCTGGGAACAGCAGGAATTAGTCTTCACAACCCACCCACCTCCCCAGGAGTTGTATCTCTATCTATCTTAGAGAAGCTAGCAAAGTAGTCAAGAAGGCAAAGATTCAAAAGGAGGAGGAAATAGCCAATGCAATAAAATGGGGGGATAAGACATTTTTCAGATATATTAGTGAGAAGAGGAAGGGCAAAAGTGGTATTGTCAGACTCAAGGGTGCAGGGGAGGAATATGTAGAAGCTGATAAGGATAAAGCGGAATTGCTTAACAAATATTTTTGTTCTGTGTTCACAGATGAAGAACCAGGAGCAGGACCTCAGAAAACACCCACAAATAAGAACAGAAGCGAGGGACATCTTGAACAATTTTCAGAAGACTGTGTTCGTGAGAAACTAGCTCAACTTAAAGTAGACAAAGCGATGGGACCGGATGGGATACACCCTAGAATACTGAGGGAACTTGGGGACGTTCTAGCAACTCAACTGACTGACCTTTTCAATGCCTCATTGGAGTCGGGAGTGGTGCCAAAGGACTGGAGAGAGGCTCATGTGGTGCCTTTACACAAAAGCGGAAGTAAGGATGTGGTTGAAAACTACAGGCCGGTTAGTTTAACTTCAGTGGTGAGTAAATTATTGGAAACGCTGCTGAAAGAGAAAATAGTGAGGTTTCTGGAGTCCGGCGGATTACAGGATCCGAGGCAGCATGGATTCACCAGAGGCAGGTCTTGTCAGACAAATCTGATCGATTTCTTTGACTGGGTGACCAGGGAGTTGGACCGAGGGAGAGCTCTAGATGTGGTGTATTTAGATTTCAGTAAAGCCTTTGACACTGTTCCTCACAGGCGACTTATAAACAAACTGAGCACCCTAGGGATGGACCCTAAAGTTACTGCTTGGGTTAGAAATTGGTTGGGTGGGAGGCGACAAAGAGTACAAGTAAATGGAGCTCACTCTGAGGAGAAGGATGTTACCAGTGGTGTGCCCCAGGGATCTGTCCTTGGTCCGATTCTTTTTAACATCTTTGTTGGTGATATAGCGGAAGGGCTGTCGGGTAAGGTTTGCCTCTTTGCGGATGATACCAAAATCTGTAATAGAGTAGACACCCAGGAAGGTGTAGATAACATGAGGAGGGATCTAGCTAAGCTTGAAGAATGGTCTAGAATTTGGCAGCTGGGATTTAATGTTAAAAAATGTAAGGTCATGCATTTGGGCTGCAGCAATCCAAGGGAGCAATACAGTATAGGAGGTGAAGTACTTTTGTCCACTAAAGAAGAGCGGGACCTAGGCGTGGTTGTGTCTGATGATCTTAAAGTAGCTAAACAGGTAGAAAAGGCGACGGCAAAAGCTAGGAGGATGCTTGGGTGCATACGGAGAGGAATGGCTAGCAGAAAAAAGGAGGTGATAATACCTCTGTATAAGTCTTTGGTGCGACCTCATTTGGAGTATGGTGTGCAATTCTGGAGACCGCACCTTCAAAAGGATGTGAACAGGATGGAGTCGGTGCAGAGGGTTGCTACTAAAATGATTAATGGGCTTCATTATAAAGCATATGAGGACAGACTTAAGGATCTTAATATGTACACCTTAGAGGAAAGGCGGGATAGAGGTGATATGATTGAGATGTTTAAATACCTCCGTGGCATAAATGTTCAGGGAGAGAGCCTCTTTCAATTGAAAGCAAGTTCTGCTACGAGGGGACATGGGATGAGGGTGAAGGGAGATAGATTCAGGAGTGATATGCGGAAATATTTCTTTACGGAAAGAGTAGTAGATCCGTGGAATAGTCTCCCAGTGGAGGTGGTAGAGATGAGGACAGTAACTGAATTCAAAAAAGCATGGGACCAACACAGAGGATCTCTAAAGGTAGAAAGTGGACTGTTGTAGTTGTTTATGGAAGGACAGACTAGATGGGCCTTGTGGTCTTTTTCTGTCATCATGTTTCTATGTTTCTATCTTTCCTTTCCTTTCTCTCTCTCTCTTTGTCTCAGCTTTCAAACTTAACTGAGGAGAGGCAGTTGGGAAAGGCGGGAAGGCAGCACGCAGGCATGGTGGGATGCTTCCAAAAGCTTTTTGATTGGAAGCTGGGAAGCGTTCCCGCGCAGGCTCCGTCGGTACCAACGTACCCATATGTGAAGACTAATTCCTGCTGTTCCCAGAGATCACCTGTTACAGGTAAGTAACTGTGCTGAATCAATTCCCCTCATACTTTACTAGAACAGTGGAATATCACTTTGAGATTATTGATATTGTGGCTCCTGTTGTCCAGAGACCAAAGAAAGTTTCAGGGTACTCAAAGATAGTTCCTTGGTACAAAACATATTTGGTTAAGGAAAACTGGAAATTACAGAAAGCAGAACATTGGTATCTGAAAGAGGAAGATAAGGCTCTCTACTTGAAGTTGCTTGTATCCTGTCAGTGGCTAAGAAGACATATACTACTCAAGAGAATCGGGGAGTTATTTAATACTATCAAGGTTATTTCAGCATCAATATTGTTAGTAATTGGATAAGAATCTTCCCTGATGTGGAGACTTTAGCTGATTACACTGGTACACTAAAAAAAAATTTTTTTAAACTGCCTCTAATGTTTCGATTGATTTTTACGTTTTTTGGTGCGCTGAATCCAAATCTGGTAACCAATTTGCTCCATCACGTACAGATTTTTTGCTACATTGGGTTAGCAGTTTGAGGTGAACGTTTCAGATTGAGTGCGATCGAGATAAAAGTTTCTTGGATGAATTCTTTATACTAATTGTTTAGTAGTTATTCAAATAAGAATAAAGAAAATTGTAACAAGGCAGCACATAAGAATAGAGTAATGTCAACAAAACACACTGTGATGGTAGCAAAATTGTCTGCACTTAAAACAGCCATATACATGTGCACAAACATTGAGCATATAAGAGCGAGGTTAGACACAAAGCAAAGCAAAGAAATGTGCAAAAAATGTTGTACAGGTATGTATGTAAGAATAGAAAACGCAAACCGCACCATTGCAATACATGAAGACAAACACCCGATGGTGTGAAAATAAAATTCTAATAAATGAGATCCGACACTGTGGTAATAACTAGCAAATTTTTATTTCAAAGTTTTTAGTAAAAACACGATATTTGTCAACACAGTTTAGATTTTAAAGTCATTCTTGGGTCAATCAATCTCCTGGTGGGCCCGTTTCTTCTTCCCCTGAATGCTTCTCTTGGTGCGCTGCTTGGCGTATTTTTCATCTGGGGTTTCCCGCAGCAGCAACCAGCAGAAATCAGCCATCATAGTGGTGTTCCATCTTCCTTGGTACCTTCTCTCTGCGTCCTTGATGTCCTGGTGAAACCTTACACCTTGTTCTTCACTGTACGCCCCCAAGTTTTCGGGAAAGTAGTTCACATGGGAGTGCAAGAAATGGACTTTCAGGCTCATGTTACAGCCTTGTTCTTTGAAGGCATTGAGCATCCTGGCAACAATATCCTTATAGTTCTCATCCCGCCTGTTCCCCAAGAATTTGAGAACAACATCCTTGAAGGAATCCCAGGCTTCTTTTTCCTTCTCAGACATCGTTTCAGCGAATGCTCCATCTGAAATGAGTTTCCTTATATCAGGGCCAACAAACACTCCTTCCTTTAGCTTTGCTTCAGAAAGTCGGGGAAACTTTGAGCAAAGGTACCGAAAGCACTCACCATCTTTTGGAAGGGACTTGATGAATTGCTTAATGAGACCCAACTTAATGTGGAGAGGTGGTAATAGAATTTTATCACGAGGTACCAAGCTCTCATGAAGAACATTTTTCTCACCGGGTCTCAAATACTCCCGAATTGGCCAGTCTTTTTTCCCCCAGTGTAGGTTGCGGGCCCGGCTATCCCACAAGCAAAGGAAGCAGGGATATTTGGTGAAACCGGATTGCTGCCCTAATAGCATGGATAGAATTTTAAAGTCTCCACAAATCATCCACTTATGCTCATCATAACGAATCTTCTGAAGAATCAGGGCCAAATTCTCGTATTTTTCTTGGAGAATAACAGAGTGAGCAATAGGAACTGAAGCGAATGTGTTGCCATTATGAAGAAGAACACCTTTTATGCTGTCTTTTGACGAATCAATGAACAGCCGCCATTCAGCAGGATCATACTTGAGTTTAAACTTTTCCATCACTCCGTATATATCGTTGCAAAATACCAAATCTTCCTCTTTGCTGAAATACTTCAAAAATTGTGTCTCGCGGTTGCGGTACCAATAAAAAGTTGTTCCTGGTGACAATAGATTTTTCTGTTTAAGCCGAGAACCTAGCAGTTGTGCAGCATCTTTTGGGAGTCCTAAATCCCGGACTAAATCATTCAATTCAGCTTGAGAGAAAAGTTCAGATTTCGGATCTGGTTCAGTTTCAAACTCGGAAGTACTGGACTCTTCGGGAAAAGCCATCTGATGAGTCTCATCATGATCAGAACCGTCCACACAAATATGATCCAAAGATTTTGGTGGTTCAGGCACAGGTACTTTGTTGCTATGAGGCATAGGCCTAATTGCTGAGGGAAGGTTGGGGTAACTTATTACGTTCTTATTTTTTAAGTTGTATCTCTTCACAATGCAAGAGCAAAAATAGCAGTCACTGCTGTGGTCTTTTTGTTCACGCCACATCATAGGTATTCCGAAACGAAATGCTTGTTTTTAACCTTTCATCCATAAGCGTAGATCTTCCTCACATGTCTTGCACACTTTGTGAGGAGCCCACGGTTTGTCTTGATCGCCTAACTTCAAACCGAAATAGGCGAAATATACTTTTTTAATAAATGCAGAAATGTTCCTCTGCCGCTTTTTCACGGTATATTCCCCACAAATAAAACAAAAACTGTCCGGAGAGTTGACGCAACCTCTGGCTGTGTGAGCCATCACAAATACACAGCACTGCAAACTACAACTGTAGTGAACCACTTCGGAATAAAGCTGGATTACGACTGAGCAAACAAAAGGTAATAATGAACTTGCAAGAAACTGAAATTTGACAGGAACGTTCATGTCGCAACCACCGTGTTTGAGCGAGCGAACGAGGCGAGGCGAACAGGAAAGAACATGCGCCAGCGCGAGTACTGGATTTAGCCCCCCGCCTCCCAATTGTCCTGTTAATGTATAAAATGAATACAAAACACTCTAAAATATCATGAGGGAATGTTTCTAGTTAGTTAACCATTACAACCTCTATTTTGGGCCAAGAAAATAAACTGCAGTCTGCTAAAAAGAAATTATGTGAACATTCCTTATATGGGTAAGAAATCTAATTTTGCAAGAAAACGTGACGTGATGGAACATTTTGGCTATTTTTCCTGGATTCAGCACCCCAAAATCTATAGGAATCAGTTGCAAAACTGGAGGCAGTTTTTTGGTAGTGTACCTGTGTTATTTTGCTAAAGTGCCTGACTTGAGGCAGACCTTTCATGAAGTGTCCTTGCCTGTTACTTTGACTGATGAAAACATTCCAAAGAAGAAAGTCTTTTTTTCCATCTTCATATTGGAGTTCAAGTTAGAGTATAAAAACTCTATCTGATCTTTGTTCATTTTAGATAATTCAGCCATTAAAAATAATGTATCTTTTTTTTTTGTCCTCGATACTTAGCATGATATTGTCCTCTGGTACTTTCCCATCAAAGCGTATACAGCTGTGGTAAATGACGGATCCTGCTGCACCCTGTGTCTAGCATCTAATATTCCTTTGCTGGCCAAAACTGTTGAGAATGCAATGTTAATACAGCTGACTGATTTTGTAGAGATTGAGCAGCTGTTGGAAATTTACTAGGAAGGATTCCAGAAGAGGCACAGTACTGAGACCCTGATGTTGTCTATATTTGATCACCTGGTATGTTACATGAATAGTTTTGGGGGTTTAAATCAGGTTTTTATATTGTCTGATATTTTTTTCTGCCCTCAACACTGGAACATTATTTTGTTAGACTGGATGTATGCCTTAGGGTTGCATGACACAGTTATCTCCTGATTTGAATCTTTCTCAGTGGGAGATAGGAGAAAGTGATTTCACAGGAGTCAGAGTATTCCTGGAGGCCACTCACAATGTGTGTCCTCAGGGTTTGTCATTGTCAGCAATGCTCTTTAACATTTATATGCAGTCTCTTGCAGCCTTTCTAGATTCTATATCCTGGCAGTACTGGTTGTACGCAGAAAACATTCAAATATGTATGCCCATGGAGATCTTCCGGTATATATGAGGTGCTGTCCTAAGGTGTTTGGAGTTTGTTCTTGGCTCACTTAAAACAGACGCCTTGAATTTGGCTAAAATGGATTTGCTTTGGATTAATTATACTATGTCATGTAATAATGTGCAAGTTTTATATTGTTATGAAGGATGTGAAACTATCTTTAGTGTCTACAGTGAGATCTTCATTTGTTGGTAGATTCTCAATTATCAGGGTGTCACCAAGTTCATGCCATAGTTTCTAGTTTGGTTTAAACTATGGCTTCTGTGTAAATTGAGACATCTTCTGAATCTAGAGTAATATTCCTCAGTCATGAAGCCATTAGTTCTTATAGGGTTAGAATACTGCAGTTCATTGCATATTGTATTACTGTCATTCATTGTATGCTAAATTTCTGCAGGCAAGGGAAAACCCAGCAATGAGACTAATTGTTAGTTCTCAGCTCTCAAATGCTCATATTACTCTTCAACTGGAGGCCAAACATTAGCTTCCAGGAACTCAACAGATCAAATTAGGAACGTTGATTCATCATTTACTTGTTGAGACAGCTCCAGGCTATTTGTATGATTGGTGGAAGTGTAATTCTCATTCTCTAGGCACTTCTCCGCCTTGGGAAATTTGAGTGCCAATTAGTGGAAACTGAAGTGCCCTTAAACGAGAAAGTAAATGCTCAATCTACTGATAATGCCCTACGTATGAAGAAACTGCCACAAAAGAGGAAACTACTACTACTTGGAGATTCCATCATCAGAGGCACCAACTTGGGAACACAGTTCAAACGGGAGAAGATGGTCAAATGCCTCCCAGGCTCTTCAGCCAAAAAGAATACAAAGCAAATTGCTGACATAGTGCAGAAAGTGAGCACTGCAAAACTGATATCATCATTCATTTGCGTACAAATGACCTAACTAGAAACTGTGCCTCTACAGTTCAGAAGGATTTCCAGATTCTGGGAGAGAAACTCAATCCCACTGCTAACGCTATAGCATTTTCAGAAGTTCTACCTGTTCTTGATAAGGGGGCAGAAGGCTGCTTCGCATAATCAACTTTAATACATGGCTCCAAAACTGGTACAAACAAGAAGGATTTAGATGTATAGGCAACTGGGGAAATAGATGGAACAACAAGAGGCTATACTATGTTGATGGACTACATCTCTCTGCTGCAGGGAAAAGGATCCTAAGTGAAAAATTCAGGCATTATGTGGACAGGCATTTCAACTAGGGAAAGGGGGTGATGGATGGAAAAGAACAAGTTCAGGACGTCACACTCAGCAAAAACATAATAACAATGGAAACAGCTGCAATATTAACCCACACATCAATACCAAGTGGGAAGAGGCATGTAAAACACAATGCATGCAAAATACATGCAAGCCAGTCAACAAATGCTGGAAAGCAATGAGCACAAATGCTTGAAACTTAGCCAACAAAGTTCCTGATCTAGAATCCCTAATGGTGGAAATGGACTTGGACATTGTGGCCATTCCAGAAACATGGCTTAATGAGTCGCATGAATGGGATATAGTCATAGCTTGCTAGAATCAATTTAGAAGAGACAGAGAGGGTAGAAAAGGAAGAGGAGTAGCCCTATATGTCAAAAGCAATATTAAACCGGCTGAAATGCAGGGGACGTGGGGAAAAGAAGAAGCACTGTGAATTGTGTTGTAAAGAGGAGAGTGCACTGTCATCCATACTGGTGTCTACAGGCCTCCAACTCAAACCGAAGAAATGAATAGTGAATGGATTATTGATATTTCAAAGGTAGCCATGAAGGGGGAAGTGATCATATTGACTTTAATCTACCCGATATGGATTGGAGTAGTAGGTGTAACACATTACACCTACTAAAAAGAAATCTAAGGAAAGCTGAATGCAAATGGAGGAAAAATAAAAACACCATTAATAAGGACTCATACATCACTCTCCTTAATTCATATAAACACGCAACTAACAATGCTAAGAAAAACTACCATACCTCTATAATAAACAATGCGATAAACAAACCTAGAGAACTATTCTCAATAGCCCAAAAGCTAACAAACAACAACCACCTCTCCAGCAATGATACCATAGAAATCTCACCACAGGAAATGGCAAACTATTACATAGACAAAATTACGTCCCACCCCCAGTTACCAAATCCTAAACAACCGACTCAAATACAACATAATGAGGAATGGACGGACTTCCAACCTCTAAATACTGTATCACTTAAGAACATTATAACAAATCTTAACACAACAACCTCACTACTTGACCCATGCCCAGTAAATTGGATAAAAAACTCAATATCTATACTATCCCAATTCATACTCCCCATAATAAATCTCTCACTAAAAAATGGGTACTTACCCCCATCACTAAAGCATGCCCAAATCCGCCCTATCTTAAAAAACTCCGCTCTTGACAAATTATCACCTAAGTCCTACAGACCCATATCAAGTATCCCATTTTTGGCTAAACTGATCGAAAAAGCAGTTCAAATCCAGACACAAGAATACATCGACAGCTCAGCCCCCCTTGACAATCAGCAGTATGGATTCCGCCCCCGACATGGGGTGGAGACACTGCTAACAGTTCTAATTGATACGCTCGTAAGAGGCATTGATAATTCAAAACAGGCATTCCTACTCATTTTCATTGACATATCGGCAGCTTTTGATAGTGTTCACCATACAACGATGATAAGCAAATTGCGACAAGTAGGAATAACATCCACTGTTCTAAAATGGTTTTCCTCATACTTAAGCAACCGAACCCAAACAGTCCGCATCGGTAACCTTACATCAAAAACATACAATCAGGAACTAGGCCTCCCCCAAGGCTCTGCCCTGTCAGCGCTTCTATTTAATATATACATAAAACACATTTGCCAAATATTCAAAAAACACAAAGTATTATATCACATTTACGCAGACGACATAATGTTATATGTACCTTTCACAATACCAAACATCCCTACATTACTTATCAATACATGCCTCAGCGAAATAAACAATTGGCTAAATGAAAATAACTTATACATTAACCATGCAAAAACGGAAGCCCTAATAGTAACCAAAAACACATCATTCACCCCACCACCACAGATCTCACTGCAAAACAATGATATCACAATAAAAACTGAATTACGGTACCTAGGAGTAATACTAGACAAACACCTCAGTATGGACCCACAGATAAGAAATATAACAAAGAAAGTTTATTACAAACTTAAAATATTAAAGCAACTCCGCCCCCTACTGCACCTACAGGATTTCCAACGCATAATACAAGCTATCATAACACCCCACTTTGACTTTGCAAACTTAACCTTACTAGGCGTAACAAATCAAAACTTAAAAAGACTACAACTAGCACAAAATGCAGCAGCCAAGACAATCATAAAAACAGTTCCCTTCCAACATATTACACCTATCTTAGAGTCCCTACACTGGCTCCCAATCCAATGCCGCATACAGTATAAAACTCTGTTAACCACATACAAGGCCCTAAATAACACAGCACCCTGTACATTAAATAACCTAATCATCAAGGAACCCAGTCATAACCTACAAAGACGAGACCAATTAAATAAGTTAATAACACCAAAAGAATTTATAAGAGCCAAAAAATCAACGAACAAGAAAGCTTTCTCCCATGCTGCCCCCATACTGTGGAACAACATCCCAGCGGAATTAAGATCATCACCCCAAATCACGGAGTTTAGGAAAAAACTCAAAACATACTTATTCTCAACACATTATGCATCCGTATCAAACTCTCAAATACAACAAGAAAAGGGATAGCCGCACCAGCAATAAGTGACCCTCGAACTGGAATATGTACTAAAACCTTGTAAGATATCCAGAGATTTCTAATTAAAATTGTATTATAGTTCCAAACATGTTCACTGTATATAGTTCTCAATTCTACCAATCTGTTACTGTTAGATTTGAGCCCATTACTGTTTACACTGTTATATGTAAAAACAGCATTGATGTTTACTGCCGTTCCTTGTAAAACAGCCTTGCTTGTTCATTGTTGTTCATTGTAAACCGCAACTGATCTATGGAAGTTGCGGTATATAAAGACCTGCTAATTAAATTAAATTAAATTAAAATTGGAGTATTCCTTCAGCAAATCTGAAGTTAAAAAAATTGTGGATGCCTTCCAAGATGCACTACTTAGACAAGTGGTGATGAAACTGCTGGATTTAGTACTCACCAACAGAGATAGCATGTTGAATATCTGGGTGAGAGCCCAGGTGAGCAGCAGCGATCATCACACGGTGTGGTTTAAAATAAAAGCCAAGATGGAGTCCAATCACAGCAAGGTCAAAGTCCTAGACTTCAGTAAAATTGCCAAGTGCCTGAAGGAGGAGTTGGCAGGATGGGAGAGAATAAGGGAAGTGGAATTGCAGTGGGCTGAACTAAAAGAGGCAATAAAAGGGGCAAAAGATACATATGTAAGGAAAGTAAATAAAAGCAAGAGGAAAAGGAAACCTATTTGGTTCTCCAAAGAAATGGCTGCACAAATAAAGGCAAAAACCACAGCTTTCACAAAATTCAGAAGTTTGCAAAGAGAGGAGCACAGAAATGAATACATGATAAAACTAAAAGAGTTCAAAAGAGAAATAAGAATAGCAAAATCCAAGACAGAAGAAAAGATTGCTAAAGATGTGAAGTGTGACAACAAGACTTTTTTTTAGGTATACTCAGGAGAGGAGGAAAATCAGTGGTGGAATTGCAGGACTCAAAAGTGCCGGGAACAGACTTGTGGAAAGTGGCATTGAAAAAGCAAAAATACTAAACAAATACTTGTGTTCTGTTTTTACTAGAGAAAATCTTGGTGAAGGACTGCCTGTGATTGACAGATTTACAAATGGGAATGGAATAGATACCAAACCATTCACAGAAGATGATGCGTTGGAACAGCTTGCAAAACTGAAAGTGGACAAGGCCATGGGACCAGATGGGATACATCCTAGGATACTGAAAGAGCTCAGAGAGGTTCTTGCAGGGCCATTAAAGGATGTTTTTAATAGATCCTTGGAGACAGGAGAAGTTCCACAGGACTGGAGAAGGGCTGATATGGTACCCCTTCACAAAAGTGGTAATAGGGAAGAAGTGGCAAACTACAGGCCGGTAAACCTTACCTCGGTGGCGGGGAAAAATAATGGAGGCACTCCTGAATGAGCAAATAGTGGACTTTCTTGAAACCAACAGTTTGCATGATCTGAGGCAACATGGTTTTACCAAAGGACAATCTTGCCAAACAAATCTGATTGAGTTCTTTGACTGGGTGATCAGAGAACTAAATCAAGGGCATGCGATGGATGTGATCTACCTAGATTTCAGCAAAGCCTTTGATACTGTTCCTCATAGGAGGCTTATCAATAAACTCAACAGCTTGGGGATAGTTCCCAAGGTCGTGAACTGGATCAGAAATTGGTTGACAAACTGACGACAGAAGGTGATGATAAATGGAACTCACTTGGATGAAAGGAAGATGATTAGTGGTGTGCCCCAGGGTTCGGTCCTGGGACCGGTACTGTTCAATGTATTTGTGAGTGATATTGCTGAAGGACTGAATGGAAAAGTCTATCTTTTTGCAGATGACACAAACATTTGCAACAACATGGGCTCCCCTGAGGGAGTGGATGACATGATGAAAGTTCTACAAAAGTTGGAAGAATGGTCAAATCTTGGTGGTTATGATTCAGTGTAAAGATGCGCAGTGTCATGCACTTGGGAAGCAAACATCCAAGGGAATTGTATGCGATAGGGTGCAAGAGGTCGGTGTGCACAGACCAGGAGAAGGACCTCTGAGTGATTGTATGCATTTAGGGATGAAATGAGCTTTGAGTTCTGGAGTATTTTTCATTCTCCATTTGAGTTCTATCTAAGTTCTTCTTTTAAATTGGCTAGGTCAGCAATATACCATTTTTCAGACACCTTACGATGGGATCCTAAAGAAGCAGGAGAAGGTTTAGCTGCAATATTTATAGCGGTGTTCCAGTTTGTTATCATTTCACTGAGGTTGTTTGAGTTATGTAACTTAGGGATAGTTATTTCTAGAAAAGTTTCCTTGTCAAAGTATCTGAATCTCAGTCCTTGGTGTGGGGTGGAGGTATTTAAGGTGGCAGCTTGAAGTAGGAGGAAGGAGAAACATATAGTGAAATGGTCAGACCAGGGGACTGGGGATATACGCAGGGGACTATATTGAGGAAGTTCAGTTATGCGTACCGGGAGGAACATAAGGTCTAGGGTGTTGCACTTAATGTGGGTAGGATATTCTATTGTTTGCCTGAATCCCATCTCTTCCATTGAGTCCAGGAAGGCTGTAGATTGGTTGTTGGTGAGAGATGCTAGATTAAAGTCCCCGAGGATGATATGGGGTTTTCTTAATGGCCAATTCAAGGATTGTGGTTACATTTTGGTTGTAGGAGGCGGGAGGTCTGTAAATAAAGCAAATGGCTATGCTTTTATTTTCTATTTTAAGGATATCCATCCCCTTAGGATAAAGACCCGACTCAGAAGAGCAGAGAGAAAATGGAGAAAGACAAAAAAGAGGATGATAAAGCAAAATACATGAGTGAACTAGACGCTTACCACACAGAAACCGATAAAGAAAAAAGGACCTACCACTCGAAGATCTTAAACACCTCAATAAACAAACCACGTGAGCTCTTTGAGATTGTCAAGAAGCTAACAAAAGCACCCAACCACTCCAACCAGCTACCAAACATCCCACCAGAACTATTAGCATGCCAATACAAGCAGCTTCAACAACCACAAAATCCACAACTGACTGCAGAGACAACAACCCACCCTACTTCAATAGACACAGCTTGGAGCACATTCGAAACAATCACCAAAGAAAAAATAGAATCCACCATCTCCTGCCTAAACACTACCACCTCTCCACTAGATCCTGGCCTGGCAGAATGGATAAAGAAATCCAAGGAGGACATAAACACACCCCTAACCCACATTATTAATGAATCCCTCAGGCAAGGACACATGCCAGACGTCCTCAAAACCTCCATCATCCGCCCAACCCTAAAAAAACACAGCTTGGACCCCCTTGACCCCGCCTCCTTCAGGCCTATAGCAAGTCTTCCATTTACCACCAAAATCATTGAGAAGATAATTCAACAACAACTTCAAGACCACCTGGATACCAACAACATACTAGACCCACAACAACATAGTTTCCGTCCATTCCATGGAGTCGAGACCTTCATTAATGAACACCTTCATCAAGGGCACACAGACCAAGCACTCTGGATATGCTATGATCTTCCTGGACATATCCACAGCCTTTGACACCATCTTCCACAACATCCTCCTACACAGGCTCCAAGAAATTGGCATCAAAAGCATCGTACTTCAGTGGTTCCACTCCTACCTGACCAATAGACAACAACTGATCCGCACAAGCATAGCAACCTCCCCCCCCCTTTCAGCAACACCAAGGAGTACCCCAAGGTTCCACACTATCCACCATGCTCTTCAACATCTACCTGCAACCACTCTGCCCAATCATACGTGCTCATAACGTCAACTACCACATCTACGCAGATGACATAATGCTCTATGGACCAATCACAACCACCAACCCAACAAACAATCACCTATCAGACTGCTTCATAGAAGTCTTCAGCTGGCTACAAAAGAACAACCTATCCATCAACATAAAAAAACAGAAGCCCTCATAGTAACCAAGGACCCAAACTTCACACCACCACCACTCCTCTACTTAGGAACCACACAAATACAAATACAATCACACATAAAATACTTAGGAATAATCATAGACCAAGCGCTCACACTCAAGCAACAGATCAAAAAGACTACCGGAATAATATTCCACAAGGCAAAAACAGTACAATGCCTCAGGCTTCTCATTGATCCACAGGACTTCAGGACAGTCATGCAAGCTATGACGCTCCCCCACCTGGACTACTGCAATATAATCTATCACGGATTACCCGCCACCCACACCAACCCACTACAAACTGCCTTAAATACCACAGCAAGAATTATCCAGAAAGCAAAAAAACAAGGCCACATTACCCCAGTTCTGAGAGAACTGCACATACTCCCTCTCAAAGCAAGAATCAAATACAAATCAGCCCTACTTATCCACAAAGCTCTTTATCAAACACAGACTTCCCAGCTCCGCACTCTACTGCCCCAACCCACCCACAACAGAACAACCAGACAAACCACCAACAACACCCTCACCATCCCCCACGAACGAACCAAATACAATCAACGGACCTGCAACAGAGCCTTCGAACTATACGCACCATCCCTCTGGAATTCCCTACCAAGTCAAATCAGAAACAACAGAGATCCTTCAACATTCAGAAAACAACTAAAAATCATCCTATTCCAGGAATACCTCGGACCAGAAACAAGCATCCATCAATGACTACCCCTCCAGACGCTCTAACATACCCACAGATCTACCTGCTAAGAGACTGATGTCCATTGTTTAAGTCCTTAATGTCTGTCCAGATCATTAATGTTGGCCTCCTCGGTGACAGCCCCTCCACCCTAGGATTGATTACTGTCCCCCCCCCCCCCCTTTATTTGCTGTTGGGCCGCTTTGACCCAGTGAAAAGAGGGATATAAATACAGTTAAATAAATTAAATAAATAAATTGCAGATGGTAGGGGACACGTTAAGCTCAGATCTCGCTATTGTGAGCACTCCACCTCCTCTTTTCTAGTCTCTAGAGCAGTTGAAAATAGAATAACCTTATACTTTTAGCTGATTTAGCAAGACCGAGTCAGCATCTGATAACCGAGTCAGCATCAGTAATGCAGAGGAAATGTTTTTCATCTATAATGAAGTCGATGAACAGAGGGGTTTTATTTTTAATGGGCCAGGCATTAATCAGGATGAATTTTAGGACTTTGTGTGGATTTATGTTTTTTAGCAGGCTATCTTTTGGTGAGAGGTCTATGTGGATTAGTCTATGTTTCTGTCTTCTCTTGTTTAGGGTTGTGCTACCAAGAAATGTGTGTCTGTGAAAATGACTGTGTTGGTCTCGTCTGTGGTGGTGGTGTATAATAGGAAAGTGGGAAGGTTCGAGGAAGTTGATTGGAGGAATAAGGGTGTGGAGAAGTAGAGGGGATGTGAGCAGAAGGCAGAGTGTACAGAATAATACATGCAGAGAGAGCATAAACAGTTTTATAACTTCCATTCTGGTATGATTCAGATTTGATGAGCAGATCTAGAATCTTTGATTGGGGCACTTATGAAGTGATGGCCAAATAAAATACAATCATTGAAACAAGATATTGCAGGTGATGCATAACATTAATAGCAATGAAGTAGCAATAGGAGAATATGTATATTATGCATTATTGCAAGGATAAAATGTGATCAATTAACATAGACTGAAAGGTTTGTTAGAGATCGGTAGAGCAGACAGTGATAATGGCACGCTTACAAGAACTTACTGGGTTATAGCAGACAGTGAGGTTCTAGGATCTAAAGGCGTAGAATAGAAAAGGCAGCGACTTTGGTATGAGAGGTTGTGGTCTTGACCAATTGGGCAGGTGTCCCTGGGTTGTCTGTGTTAGAAAAACTGTTTCCTGTGAAGTATTGTTTAGGGACTGTATCTCCCTAAGTGCCCCGCCCTCTAGTAAGGCCCTCAGGCGCAGGCATGCCTAGTTGTGCTGAGAAGATTTCTAAGCTGGCAGTCGGGCCCAATTGGCCTCGTTGGAGGGGAGCGGGGAGGAGCTTATCTTCCCGCTCTCCCTCGATGCAGCCGATCGGGTGGTGGAGGAGCAGGCTGAAAGGCTGTTTGCTGCTGCTGGAGCTGATTTAAGGAATCCGGCGGAGAGATGAAGCAGGGCCTGATTGGCCTCATTCGAGGGGAGCGGGGAGGAGCTTACCTTCATGCTCTCCCTCGATACAGCCAATCGAGTGGTGGAGGAGCAGGCTGAAAGGCTGTTTGCTGCTGCTGGAGCTGATTTAAGGCACAGATCGCTAACCAGGCAGCATGCAATATTGCTGCTGCCCGGATAGTGCTTGTCACTGCCCCCGCTCTGCCCTGGAATGCTCCCAACATGCTCCACTGCTAACTGGATAGCATCGGAGCACATAGAAGGGGATAGGAACACAGAAAAGAATACAGGATAAAGTTAAAAGAGACAAAAAGAGAAATAAGGATAGCAAAATCAAAGGCAGAAGAAAAAATGTCTAAAGATCTAAAGCGTGATGACAAAAAAAAAAGCGAAAATGCTAAACAAATATTTCTGTCCTGTTTTTACTAAAGAAAATCCTGGAGAAGGACCGCCTGTAATTTACAAATATTCAAATAGGAATGGTATAGATACTACACCATTCACAGAAGATGATGTGTTTTTACGGATAGCAAAACTGAACGTAGACAAGGCCATGGGACCGATTGGGATACATCCCAGGATACTAAAAGAGCTCAGAGAGGTTCTTGCAGGGCCTTTAAAGGATGTTTTAATAGATCCTTGGAGACAGGAAAAGTTCTACAGAACTGGAGAAGGCTGATGTGGTAGCTCTTCACAAAAGGGGTAATAGGGAAGAAGTGGCAAACTACAAGCCAGTAAGCCTTACCTCAGTAGCAGGAACAGTAATGAAGGTGCTCCTGAAAGAGAGAATAGTGGACTTTCTTGAAAGCAATAGGTTGCATGATCCGAGGCAACATGATTTTACCAAAGGGCCATCATGCCAAACAAATCTGATTGAGTTCTTTGATTGGGAAACCAGAGAACTAAATCAAGGGCATGTGATGGATGTGATCTACCTAAATTTTAGCAAAGTCTTTGATACTGTTCCTCATAGGAGGCTTATCAGTAAACTGCACAACCTGGGGATGAGTCCCAAGGTGATGAACTGGATCAGAAATTGTTTGATTGAGAGACGACAGAAGGTGATGGTAAATGGAACTCATTCAGATGAAAGGAAAGTGATTCATGGTGTGCCCCAGGGATTGGTCATGCGACCGGTACTGTTCAATGTATTTGTAAGTGATATTGCTGAAGGACTGAATGAAACAGTCTGTCTTTTTGCAGATGACATGAAAATTTGCAACGGAGTGGAATCCCCTGAGGGAGTGGATAACATAAGGAAAGATCTACAGAAGCTGGAAGAATGGTCTAATGCTTAGCAGTTAAGATTTAATGTGAAGAAGTGCAGTGTCATGCACTTGAGATACAGAAATCCAAGGTAATTGTATGTGATAGGGGGCAAGAGATTGTTGTGCATCGACCAGGAGAAGGAGCTTGGAGTTATTGTTTCTGAGGATCTCAAGATGGTGAAACAGTGTGACAAGGCGATAGACAACGCCAGAAGAATGCTAGGTTGCATACAGAGAGCAATTACAAGCAGAAAGGAGGAGGTACTAATGGCACTGTACAAGTTGCTGGTGAGGCCTCACTTGGAATATTGTGTTCAGTTTTGGAGACCATATCTCGCAAAGGATATAAAAAGACTAGAAATGGTTAAGAGAAAGGCAATCAAAATGATTTGGAGCCTGCGCCAGAAGGTATGTCAGACGGCTGCCTGGGTGAGAATCTTCACAGTCTTGGCAAGTGCATATATCTATATGATTTGCAAGGTATTGTGGGCAATGTAGTTCATTCACACCAGACACAGCTGCTGACAATAATTTAGTTGTGCTCTTGGGTAAAGCCAATAAGATATTTATTTATGGGGTTATTTCTCCCAACACAGATATGCTTGGTAGCACATAAATTAGGTTACTTGCTTTCAGTGTTAACTTGGAAAAACAAAGTTAAAATCAGGAAAACAACAAATGAAAAGTCACAAAGCAAGAAACAAACTGTTCTTATCAGGTTAACTTCTGATTACTTCCCACATAGATACAGAAGTGATTCTCTCCTAGCTCACAAGCAATTAGGTAAGGCTTAATTGCTAGCAGTTACCAGCTGAAACCCCTTAGCTGGCTTGCCTTCCACTGTGTGGGTCAAATCCTGCTTCAGGAGCTTTTCTGAGTAGATTAAAGAACAAATTTGTATTTCTTTGTGATGGTTGCTGTACTTTATAACAGAAAGTTACCAACGGAGTTTAGATAGAGAGCAGTCCATATAAACAGGATCCTCATCTGCTATTATTCCCCCTTGTTCAACAAGCATGGGTTCAATATCATGGATTGGCACAGATAAATCTCTCAATGGAGTATTTTCAGGAGAATACTTGTTTCCCTGCTGTCTTTCAAGGTTATAGCTAGGGCATAGATCAGTGTTCATACCTGAGCTTCCATTGCTGTTAGAGTTCCTCTCTAAATAGCCTGGCCAGTATGTAGTCCAGTTCTTATGTCCAGCCTTCCAATCCAGATCCCTGGATACTGGATCTCTCTTCGCATACCTTCTGGCACGGGTCTTAGGGTCCCTTCCACGTGCAGCCGTCTCCCTCAAAGGTAGCCTCTGGTGATTCCTAGCTCCGCAGCACCATTCCTCTGACTTTCCCCAGTCCAATGGTGTATGCTGGCCCTTGGAATACCTCACAGTATACGTACTGCTTTGGACTCTTCTAGACCTCTCAAAGGCTTTTCTCCTCTTTCTTCCAGAGGGTTTCCTTGCCTCTCTGTCTGTCCGGTTTGGCTTCTGCTTCTGATAATCCTTCAGATGAAACTGATGATGCAGCTCAAGCTGATTCTCAGGATATCCAAGGTGATCATAAAGATGGTCATCTGTAGAATAAACTCTACTCTTATTCTGCTTAGATGAGTGCTCCCCCCCTAATACAGCGCAGCTGTGCTGAATCAGGCCTTGCCCTTTGAGATGAGTGTTCCATCCTAGCACAGCGCAGCTGTGCTGAATCAAGCCCTGCCCTTTGCAATGAGTGCTTGGGGATTACCTCATAGCCCTTTTGATTGAACACACGTTTTCTCAGTTCAGCTCCTCTCATGGCTGTTGGAAACCTGGTGCATTCTGGGACTGGTAGTCTTTTATGGCAAAATTCTGTTTTCTCATTTCTACCAGCACTGACAGGTTGCTTGTTCAGAGACACTTCACCTTTTCTATAGCCCCTTCCTGAGCTATGATAAGCTTCCTTATCACATACCCCCCTGCTTAAGTTATTACGGACTGGTGTAACTGGTGAAACTTCTTCTCTACAGTCCGTAATCCGGGAAAGGGCATCCGCGTTCTTGTGTAACTTCCCAGCACGATGTTCAACTTGAAAATCAAATGCCTGTAAGGCCATGTACCAGCGTGTCAACCTGGCATTGTGGTTCTTCATTTGCTGCAACCACTTAAGTGGGGCATGGTCCGTGACCAACTGGAACTTTCTCCCTGTAAGGTAAAACCTTAACGCCTCCACTGACCACTTGATAGCTAAACATTCTTTTTCTATTGTGGAATACTTTTGTTCAGCCGGTGACAACTTCCTGCTCAGGTACATCACAGGATGCTCCTCCCCTTCGTGACACTGGGATAGAACCGCTCCTAGCCCTACGTCCGATGCATCCGTTTGAACCAGAAAGGGTTTCTTGAAGTCCACCCCTTTCAGTACCGGTCCTGTACACAATTTTCCTTTTAAGACTGAAAACGCTTTTTCAGCTTCAGGTGTCCACTTTAGCTGGTTTGGACAATTCTTCCGCAGCATATCCGTGAAAATTGCACCTTTCTCTGCGAATTGCGGTATAAACCTGCGGTAGTATCCAATAAGTCCTAAGAAACTTCTTAGTTGTTTCTTTGTTGTTGGAGGAGGAAAATTCCTGATGCTATCTACTTTACTCATTAGAGGTTTAATTTTTCCTCTTCCCACTAGGTGGCCCAGGTATTTTACCTCCCTATTTGCAAAGGCACACTTCTTCGGGTTTAAAGTGATTCCCGCTTCCTTCATGGAGCACAAGACTGCCCTGATCCTCTTTAGATGCTCCGCCCAGGTGTTACTATGGATTATGACATCATCCATATATGCAAAAGCATAATTTTGGTGGGGTCGAAGTACCTGATCCACTAACCTTTGGCAGGTAGCCGCTGCTCCATGCAGTCCGAAAGGCATCCTCTTGAACTGGAAAAGGCCAACGGGGGTGCTGAATGCAGTCTTCGGCTTCGACTCCCTGGTGAGAGGGATTTGCCAATATCCTTTTGTCATATCAAGGGTGGTTAAGTATTGAGCCTGTCCCAGCTGGTCCAACAGCTCTTAAATTCTTGGCATTGGATATGCATCAAAAACTGATATGGCGTTTTACTGCCGGAAGTCAATACAAAATCTTAAAGATCCATCAGGCTTCGGCACCAGGACTATGGGGCTATTCCAGGGACTCTTTGACTCCTCTATTACTCCCATGTCCAACATCTCCTGGACTTGCGCCACTACTTCCTGTCTCTTGGCTTCAGGCAAGTGATATGGCCTTTGACGAACTAATTTCCCAGGTGGAGTTATTATTTCATGGGCAACCAAATCTGTCTCCCCAGGTATGGGTGTCAACACATCTGGGAATTCTTTAAGCAATTTCCTAATTTCTTCCTGTTGTACCACTGTCAGGTCCTCACCTATTTGGGGCTCTGATTTTTCTTTACAATCAGATACCTGGGGTCCCAAATCTTCCTCTTCATTCACCTCCCTCTCTCGGGCACAGGTGGCAGCTAGGCTTTTAACCCCTTTGACATCAGTAGAACCAAAGCCTTTGGTTCCACATTCAGAATTCTCCAGGGATGTGACCTCCTCCAGAGGTGGAAATCCCAGCCTCTCACAGATCAATTGGGCAATTCTGTCTCCTGTCTTCACGTGATAATCATTCTGTCCAAAATTAAATAACAGAACTTTAATATTGCCCCTGTAATCGGGATCAATTACTCCCGCACCCACATCGATGAAATATTTAAGGGCTAATCCGGACCTTGGGGCTACTCTCCCATAGCATCCAATAGGTATTTCCACTTGGAGACCGGTGTCAACCAGGGCTCTCCCTTGACTAGGTACAGTCACATTTTCTATGCTGCACAGGTCAAACCCAGCAGCTTGAGGGGTTGCCCGCTTAGGAGCTTGGGCCTTCTCTGTGACCCTATGATACTTTAGGATGAATGTCTACTTTGGGGTAGCTTGGTCTTCTGGACGCTTAACCATCTTTTTAGCTGGGGTCTGAGGACTTCCAAATAAAGGCCCGGGAGCTATTACCATTAAACCTTCTCCCTCCTTCTTTCCTAGTCCTTCCACTAGACCCTGCTTAAATCTTGGCCAGTCTCTTCCTAGAACCAAATCAAAGGGTAGCCTAGGCACCACTGCTAACAGGACTTCCTCTTGTTCCCCCAGGCACTTAACCTTTAGCCTATAGGTGGAATATGATGTTGCAGCACCATGAATGCATCTGATGTGAACTTGACTTTCAGGGGTTTTAGGCACAAATCCTTCTTGGGCCTCTACCCTCTTCCAAAGCCTTTTTGACATCATACTCTGGTCTGCCCCAGAGTCTAACAAAGCATTTGTGGTAATTCCTTGCACATCAACCATCAAAATAAATCCTTCTTTGGGCTGTTTTAAATCCACCCCCCTAAAGCTAGTGTGTGTCTGGCATCTCTTTTCTAAATGTCCCCATTTTCCACATTTGAAACATTTCTTTCTATTCCACTGTGTCATCTGGTTTGATACAGTACATTCATTTTCAGAAACATTTTTAATTATTTTCTTTTCTGATACAGCACATCTTGTCTCAGCACCAATCTTCAGAGGGCCACCCATTCTATGGCAAGCCTGCATGGCTTCCAAGAATCTCTCTGCTAGCATGGTTGCCTCTCCAAGATTTTGGCAATTTTGCTGTATAAGGAAAGTGTGCAAATCTTTAGGCACCCCAGACATAAATTGTTCCAGCATTATAATGTCTAATAACATTTCTACCGTCTTTTGCTCAGGCTCCAACCATTTTACAGCTAAACCTCTGATTCTCTGACTCAGAGCCCTGGGTGTTTCACCCACTCTCAATGTAGTAGCTCTAAACATTCGCCTATACTCTGAAATAGACAACCCTAGGCGATCTCTAATAGCAGCCTTTACATCCTTATAATTCAAAGCCTGGGCTGCTGGCATTGCTCTATAAGCTGCAAGCGCCTCTCCAGTTAATGAGGCTGCCAGCCTTACTGCCCACTGGGTCTCTGGCCATGCTAATGCTTGTGCCACTCTTTCAAAAGACTCTAGAAAATCATCAACATTATCATCTGGAGTTAGCTTCCCAAAACTAAATGCCCCAATCCCTTGATTGAGTCCCACACTGTCCACATGTGGTGTACCAGTATTTACTGCTGGTCTTGCATCTGTTCCACTTTGGTTCTTCAGCTCAACTAGGGCTTGCACCAGTTCAAGCACTGGCCTCTGCTGGTCCATTAAGGCTTTCATAGCAGTGTCCTGTGCTTGCTGCGATAGCTCCTGTTGCCTGCTAAACTGGGCTGCCATCCAGCTAGCCATTTCCATCGGATCCATCTTGATCCCTGCAAGAAACAAAGAAGTTTTTTTCTACTTTTTTTTTTTTTCAATTACCCCTGTGCCTTACTCCCATCCACCACTAGACATGCCCAGGTACTTATTACCTTGTCTCAGTGATGAATCCAGCTCTGCACAGGGTCTTTTCCTCCTGGGACATCCACTTCTCCTCCAAAGTGCAGTTGAGGGAAAATCTTTTTTTCCAGCTTTAAACTTGAACTTTAGTTGTAATCCTCAGCAAGTAAATCCCCTTTGTGCAAAAGCAATCCGAAAAACTATGCCATTTGTCAGACGGCTGCCTGGGTGAGAATCTTCACAGTCTTGGCAAGTGCATATATCTATATGATTTGCAAGGTATTGTGGGCAATGTAGTTCATTCACACCAGACACAGCTGCTGACAATAATTTAGTTGTGCTCTTGGGTAAAGCCAATAAGATATTTATTTATGGGGTTATTTCTCCCAACACAGATATGCTTGGTAGCACATAAATTAGGTTACTTGCTTTCAGTGTTAACTTGGAAAAACAAAGTTAAAATCAGGAAAACAACAAATGAAAAGTCACAAAGCAAGAAACAAACTGTTCTTATCAGGTTAACTTCTGATTACTTCCCACATAGATACAGAAGTGATTCTCTCCTAGCTCACAAGCAATTAGGTAAGGCTTAATTGCTAGCAGTTACCAGCTGAAACCCCTTAGCTGGCTTGCCTTCCACTGTGTGGGTCAAATCCTGCTTCAGGAGCTTTTCTGAGTAGATTAAAGAACAAATTTGTATTTCTTTGTGATGGTTGCTGTACTTTATAACAGAAAGTTACCAACGGAGTTTAGATAGAGAGCAGTCCATATAAACAGGATCCTCATCTGCTATTATTCCCCCTTGTTCAACAAGCATGGGTTCAATATCATGGATTGGCACAGATGAATCTCTCGATGGAGCATTTTCAGGAGAATACTTGTTTCCCTGCTGTCTTTCAAGGTTATAGCTAGGGCATAGATCAGTGTTCATACCTGAGCTTCCATTGCTGTTAGAGTTCCTCTCTAAATAGCCTGGCCAGTATGTAGTCCAGTTCTTATGTCCAGCCTTCCAATCCAGATCCCTGGATACTGGATCTCTCTTCACATACCTTCTGGCACGGGTCTTAGGGTCCCTTCCATGTGCAGCCGTCTCCCTCACAGGTAGCCTCTGGTGATTCCTAGCTCTGCAGCACCATTCCTCTGGCTTTCCCCAGTCCAATGGTATATGCTGGCCCTTGGAATACCTCCCAGTATACGTACTGCTTTGGACTCTTCTAGACCTCTCAAAGGCTTTTCTCCTCTTTCTTCCAGAGGGTTTCCTTGCCTCTCTGTCTGTCCGGTTTGGCTTCTGCTTCTGATAATCCTTCAGATGAAACTGATGATGCAGCTCAAGCTGATTCTCAGGATATCCAAGGTGATCATAAAGATGGTCATCTGTAGAATAAACTCTACTCTTATTCTGCTTAGATGAGTGCTCCCCCCTAATACAGCGCAGCTGTGCTGAATCAGGCCTTGCCCTTTGAGATGAGTGTTCCATCCTAGCACAGCGCAGCTGTGCTGAATCAAGTCCTGCCCTTTGCAATGAGTGCTTGGGGATTACCTCATAGCCCTTTTGATTGAACACACGTTTTCTCAGTTCAGCTCCTCTCATGGCTGTTGGAAACCTGGTGCATTCTGGGACTGGTAGTCTTTTATGACAAAATTCTGTTTTCTCATTTCTACCAGCACTGACAGGTTGCTTGTTCAGAGACACTTCACCTTTTCTATAGCCCCTTCCTGAGCTATGATAAGCTTCCTTATCACAGGTACCATCGCAGTGTTGGGAGATTATTCACAATATATAACCCGTGCTGGAAGAGTCTGGTTTGTGCTATGTATAAATCATGTTATGGGTGTGTTAGAATCCTCGTGAGTGAGATGTGGTATGGGGGGTGGTTTATTTACATTCTCTTATATACCACGCTATTCTGCATCAGTGCGGTTTACATTGAACAAACTGAAATTACATTGAACAGGGTATTATAACTTGGAGATAACTATTTTACAGGGAACATGGGCTATGGAGGGTTAAGTGGCTTGCCAAAGACCACAAGGAGCACCTGTGGGACTAGAAACCCCAGTCCTTCCGGCCCAAGGTTGTGTTGGGTTAGGGTGGGAAAAGTGTAGGAGGAACAAATGGTGCTTAAGAGCTTTCCTGAACTGAGAAAGGTCCTTAATTGCTCTGATATGAGGAGGGAGGTTGTTCCAGCATCTCGGGGCAAAGAAAGCAAAAGATCTATTTCTGGTAGTTTGCGTGCATTTTGTCGCTTCAAGTGGTATAATAAGCGTGTTTGTAGCTACTGATCTCCTGAGTCTGTTGTTGGGGGGTGGTAGTGATGAGGGCGGTTAAGGAAGAGGGGGCTATGAGGTTGATTGCTTTAAAAGTTAAGAGTAGTGCTTTATAGGTGAGTCTGCTGCCCAATGGTAGCCAGTGCAATTCCATAAGTATGGGCGTGATGTGATCTCTTATCGATAGACCTCAGAGAATATGGGCTGCTGCATTCATAGCCATTTGCAATGGGTTGAGTGTGCTCTTGGGGAGACCATGAATGATAATATTTGTGTAATCGAAATGTGGTGTTACAAGTGACTGGAATATGGTTCTTAGATCTCCTGGTGCCAACAGAGTTCTGAAGTGTCTTAACGTCATGATTTTGTTATAAATAGCCTTGGAGGTGTTCTTTATGTGTTCCTTAAAGCTGAGCTGTTGGTCGAGCGTGATTCCCAAGTAACGTATCACATTTTTACATGGAAGCTCTGTGTCTCTCATTTTCAGAGTAGTGGGGGGAGGGAAGCTCTTGTTCTTCGTGATAAATAATACCTCAGTTTTCTTAAAATTTATGCGTAAGTTCTGAGTTAGGAGCCAGTCTGTAATTGCGTTGAAGCAATCAACTAGGGGGGAGAGGTTAGGCTGCATAATTTTGATTGGAGTGAACAACAGACATCATCTGCGTATATCAGACTGGAAATGTTGAATGAGCGTATAATATCACATATGGGCTGAAAAGTAAAGCAGAGAGGGAGGAGCCTTGGGGCACTCCCTGTTTTTGCTGGAATGGGTCAGAAGTTGATGGACCTATCCGAACATGTTGCCATTGGTCAGCAAGATAGGACTTGCACCATTCCCAAGCCAGGCCTTGAATTCCCTTTTCATGGAGTCGGGTGAGGAGTTGCTCGTGGTTAACCGAATCAAATGCGGCAGCGATATCGAGGAAGATAAGCACAAACCCATTTTCTGTTTTGTCTATGCCTCTGGTTAAGGTGTTGGTGAGAGTTGCTAGTAGGGTCTCAGTGCTGTGTGATTCTTGAAACCCATGTTGACAAGGATCGAGGGGGGCTGAAATGTCGATATGTTGTTGAATCTGGCTTTGTACCACTTTCTTAATCAGTTTAGCTAGAAGGGGTATGCCCGAGATCGGGCGATATGAATCTGTCTTTGTTGGGTAGTCTGCTGTTTTTCAGGAGGAGGCGTATGGATGTCTGTTTAAGAGCTGTTGGGAATGATCCTGATGAGAAGGAGAGCTTCATGATGTAGGATAGAGTTGGGATGAGTTCAGCGCGCATTGCTCTGATCCAGTATGCTGGGCAAGGGTCATTCGGAGCTGTAGTGGTGTTGATCGTAGCAATGAGATCTGTGATATATTTCTCTGACTGAGGGTTAAACTCTGTTAGCAAGGACTCTGGGTTGAAGATGGAACTGGGTGTGGGACTGGGTGCTGCATTAGTTTTGATGGTTTTGGATTGGAGATAGACTGCATAAAGTTGAGGATGAATTGATTCAGGCTGAGGAGGAGAAGGTTCCTTGATTAAGGATTTTGCAATGCTGAAAAGGTCTTGAGGTTTATTTAGGGAGCAAAGGAGAAGCTTGGTGTGGTATGTTCTCATTTTTTCGGATATTGTTTCGCGGTGGACTTTTAGGAAGTCTTTGTAAGTTGTTTGGTCCGATGTGGAGCGTGAATGCCGCCATTTTCATTAATACTTCCGTAGAAGATGAAGAGATGTTCTTAGTTCATCAGTAAACCATGGGGCCACACTCCTGTTTTTTGATGGATTGTAGGTAGCTGATGATTTATTAGAGTAAGGTCACTGAGAACATGATTTCAGAGTGGTGTTCCATCTAAATATCATATCTTCAATGTCTTGAGCCGGGAGACAAAGAGTTGGGAGAGCACTGTTGACGAACTCTTCCTTGTCCAGGGTTTTGAAGCGGTGTGTCATTCTTAGAGATACTGTGTTAAAGTGGTTGGATGGGGGTTGAACTTGCTGCGAAGGAATTTGGAAAGTGATTAGGTTGTGGTCTGACCATGGGACAGGGGTGAAAGCAAGACTGATGTTGCAACTTGACTCTGAATGGGGGGCAAATATGAGGTCAAGTGAGTTTCCCTTAAGGTGAGTAGGAGCATTCACCATCTGTGCATAGTTGAGGTCAATCATTGCTTGAAGAAAGGTGTTAGAATGGATAGGTTGCAGAGATGCAAGGTTGAAGTCTCCAAATAACCAGTTAGATTTACGTGGGTATGTCGGATTGCAAGCTAAGTCTATTATACTTGAGAGATCTTCTGGGGGGGGGGGAAGGGGCTCTATAGATAAGATTAATGGTGGTGTTTGCTGGTTTACGGTCACTATGTCCATGTGCATAAGATGACTACTACTACTACTATTTAGCACTTTGTCATACCCTAGCCCTCCGCCTCAGGCTAAGAGGGTTAGGGTTGCCATTATGCTCTCCTTATAGAAGGTGGTATAAATTATTTTGTTCCAGCTAAGCCTGCTGGGAGTGGTAGTTCTTTTGCCTTCTAAGCAGAAATAGTCGTGAAACCAGTGGTAAAGGCAAAGATGACAAAATGTATTCCCCAAACAAAAGGTTCTATGCAGGTTGCATCAGGATAATTCTTCAGTTGTTTGCTCAAGGTTATTTACACAAGTATGCTGGCTGAGCTTCATACTCTTTACTTAAAAGTGCAACTGCTTAACAGCTAAAGAAAAACATAGCAGCTTCCTTCAACAAAGACAAATATTTTCTTTTCCTTTGTCTTCCCTCAGCTCTCCAATATACACTAGCAAAGGGATTCAATGTCATCAGCCAAACACAACGTACAGTCCATAGGTACTTCAGATGATAATGAATCATTCTCATTACAGTCCACTTGCATTTCCTCCAACTCCTGAACTGCAGTGTTTTGCTTCAAGCTACTATCATACATCATAGGGTAACTGCTCCCTAAGGGGTTCTGTGTCACAGCTCTATGTGATAGGGATTACAGGTACCTGAGGTTGTGGAGACTCCTCTCTGGCTCTGTTCAGCAATCTCTCTCCAGCTATGGGGAAACAGTCTCTGGTTCCCTTGTTGGAGTTCCTCCCTGGAGCTCTGCCCCGGTTCCCTGTTCCAGGCTAGGCTTTGTAGACTCTTGGACTGAGTCCTGGGCTCCCACCTCTGAACTCTCTGAACCTTTCTATCCGGCACTGGGGTTTGAAGGTTTCTCTTCTCCCCTTCTGCTCTGATTGCTTCACCTCCACTTCTCCAGCTGTGTCTCCTCCTGTGTTCCTTCTCAAGTGCTGTCGTCGTTGTTCTCCTGTCTCTTCCTTGTTCTCGTCGTCCTTCTCGTCTTCCTTCTCCTCCTCCTGACTCTCTCTCTAGCCAGGGTTTATATTCGTGCTCTCTGAGCCGTGTCTCTGCCTCTCTGGACAGGTGTCTGTAATTAGGTTCCAAGCTTGCTACTATGTCAGCAGAGCTTGGGTGTGGCAGCCTAGCTTCAGTTTCTCTGTGCTTGCTTTCTTTTGGCAAACGCTGAAACGTGTGTACTGCAGGGATGTCACTTTTCTTAAAGGTAAAATCATTCTTTTCTTCTACTTCCATATGCTCACTAGAGGCTTCCTCATCACAACTTATATAGCGCCACGCACACAGCACTGTACAAGAGGTAGTCCCTGCTCGTCGGAGTCATGCTCGTCCGAGCTTACAATCTAGTTGAGACAGTATCTTACAATCTAGTTGAGACAGTATAGAGCATTAGTCAAGTCGGTGCAGGCACAATATGGTCATTACAGTTCAGATCGGTCATGAAAATTGACTGGAGTCAGGTAAATTGACCGGAGTCAGGATGAGATAAAGGATAGAAGTCAGGATCTGAAAGCAATAGTGAAGAGGTGGGTCTTTAATCTGGATTTGAAGAGGGCCAAGGAGGGTGACTGGCGTATAGATACCGGTAGGCTTTCCTGATGCTTGGAATACCCTCCCGATGGAAGTGGTGGGGGTAAATACAGTGACAGAATTCAGAATGGCATGGGACAGACACAGTGGATCACTTTATAGCAAAGGATAAAATCAAAATAACATTAATTGTCTCTGCTATCTCAGCAAATAAGGGTGACCTGCAGGTAGCGTTGGGTACACCCCTAAACAAAGGCATGGAGAGTGGAGACCTGCACGGAGAGGCAGGTGTACCTATTCTTGCCACTTTGCTGGGCAGACTAGATGGACCATGATGATCTTTATCTGCCGTTATATACTACAGTGTGTTACTATACTCAACGGCACTAACCATGTAGGTGCTGTTGAATATCCCAAGTAAAGGCATTTACATGGTTTACTGGGCTGTAAACCATGTAAATACCTTTTGAATATCGGGCCTTAGGAAACTTGTGATTCTGATCCTAAATCATGCAAGGAATACAGCTTTTTGGTGATAGGCCCTCTATTTTGGGACTCCTTGCCAACAGGGATTAGGATTCAAAGAAGGGTAATCTTATATGGATGTGCCTGTATAAATATGTAAATATGTATGTATAAATGTAAAAAGTATAATCCATTCCCAAAGACACTAACCCTGTGTGCAGTGACCTCCCCTCAGATCTATGTACTTACTATCCCCTCCCTGTCCTGATTTGACATCCCCCAAAGATGAATCGAACCGCTGCTGATCGCTGGAAGTAGCGGTATATAAGTGTGTATTAAATAAAATAAAATAATATAAGTATGTTATAACACATAAGGGCCCTTTTACTAAAGCACACTAAGCAGTTAATGAACATTTTAATGTGTGGCAACCATTAGGATGTGCCTGTGGTAACAGGTAGTGCATTTTATAAACAGCTAATGTGGTAAAAACCCATGTTACTGTTTAGCGCATGATGCAGCAGGGACTGGGCAGGTTATGTGTGAAGAGTGGGCATGGACTGCGCATTGCAGTAAGCACACAATCCTTATCGCACGTTGTCAATTTTGCAGATAATGCAAGAGGAGGCATCAAGTGCACCCATGCTAACTTCAGACTTAACACCTGGTGGTAACTGTAGGGAACATGCTGGCCATGACCCTGACAACTGGTGCGCACAGCCTTTGCACCTGCTATTCTTTGGCTTTTGCGCCTATTGTTCAGTAGGTACAAAACCTGTCTGCACCTTAGTAAAAGGACCCCATAAAGTCTTAAAGGTTTTCAAATGTTTATCTAAGCAGATGAACTTTGAACTAGGGGTGTGCATTAGTGCATAAGCGTTTTGTTAGTGCACCTTAAAAAAAAATTAGTGCACACTAAATTGATTTAACGTGCATGGACTGATAATTTAATTAGCATGCATCAAATCAATTTAGCATGAACAAAATTTTTTAGGGTTCACTAAAATACCAAACATTCACTAATGAATGCACAATTAGATAGTAAAGAAATATATTTATGCCTGATAAATGACCCTACTGATATCATAAAAACTGAAATTGACACTCTTATAGAATGAGGTTTTGATGATGGCTTCATTACTTTAAATGAGAAAGGGTTTTTGACTATAGATTGCTCAGTTAGTCTGAAGATAATACAGTTTGCCAAAGATTCAATGGTGAACTTGATAACCCTGCCAGTAGACCCATTGTTTTTGAGATTAGTTTGGTTTTAGAACCAATATCACGATCTATTGATTTGATCTTGAGACTGCTCATTCCTAAAATGAATTCATATATCTGAGATTCTGCACATATTATCAATTTGTTGAATGATTTTGAGGATAATACTTTGAATTTCTGGTTAGTTACTTTTGATGTAAGTCCTTGTATACAACTTTCCTACAGAAAGAGGCTTGAAGAGATTGCTACAAAATATTTAAATAGCAGGATCTTAGCTTTAAACAAAATGTTTTCCAACAAATCAAAGGTACGGTGATGTATGCAGCAATGGCTCCAGATATTTTATGGAAGTACATCCTTATGGAAGTGAGGTTAGATTTTAGAAACTTTACATTGATAACATCATTGTATTTTTGGAAGATGATTTAGAATGACTGAAAAGCGATCATGTATGGTTAAACTCAAGGGACTCTCATTTGAAATTTGAAATACATTATGATTTTAATCACATTCTATATTTAGAAATTTTGATTATGAAAATATTCAGTCAGTGGTTTACATTATATCTTAAACTTGGGAATGCACATCAAACAGGGACATTTTTTCTGAGGCAATGGAGATTAAATGACTTGCCCAAGGTCAAAAGGAGTGCTAATAGGAACTGATCCCTGGTCACTTGATTCCCAAGCCAGTGGTTGAACCATTAGGCTACTTCTCAACTCCACTAGACTGTTGTTTTAAAATTACTCTTTGTACTGTAGGAAAGCAATAGAGAAAGACAACTTGCTTCACTACAGTAGCTATGGGCAAACAGAATGGAATTGTTAAATAGCAGAACAAAAGAAAATGAACCTGGTGTATTTTGTTTTGAGGTTCTCCTGCCTTGCCAATAGGATTCAAACAGTTTTAAAGAAACATTAGCATGTTTTGGAGGATCATGAGTCCTTCAAGGATCAAAGTTTCATAGTGGTATATACCGGAGAAAACAATTAAAAAAATCAAAATTGGTTCCCTCTGTGATGTCTACTTTATGTAAAAACAGTAATCCTTCCTTTGGCATTTTAAATATGGAAAATGATCTATTTCTTATATTTCTAAAAAACATATTGAATCTAAACATCCAAATACCAAATATATGTATCAACTTAAACACAAATCTGACTGCAGTACTACACATGCCATTACTGAATGTCTCTGATCACTTTTACATGTTGACAAAACTGTGAGAAAAGCACATACAAGAATATTGGAACATAAAAAGTTGCATTAAGAGAGGTATAAAAACTATCCCAAAAGTTGATCATTGTTTGACTTTGGGCCATAATTTGAAGACATATATTTTTTTGTAATTGAAAACTACGATGCCTTCATGGAGGAAGGGGCGTATTGATCTACTACTCATATGTGAGGAACATTGTTTTCTTTATGAATTGAAAACTAATGTGCCATCAGGTCTGAATATCAGTTTTTTAATGATGATTTTTTATTTTTAAGACTATGTATGTTTCCCATTTTACCATTTTAGCTTTATGTATTTACCTTTTTATGCCTATTTTTATTGTACAATTATTTATTATTGTAATTATCGTTATCTTTTTATTTTTTGCAAAACATTTTCAATAATTTTTTCTCATACAATTGTATTTAGTTAAATTCTTTTGTATTTAAATTGGTTTATCCTATGGTGCTGGAGACCCCCAGTTTGGAAGGCACTCAAATGGCTACCGGGGATGAGCTGAAGACTTCTCAGAGTAAAGCCAGTATTTATGATGTGGTTGGATCTGCTGATGTAGCTGCGCATGAAAAGAGAGTCAGAAGTTGCTAAGATGTCTTACATATTGGGGCATGGAACATAAGAAGCATGAACTAAAGGAAGTTGGAATGTACAACTTGATTTGTTGGGTGTCAGTGAACTGAAACAAACTGGCTTTGGGCACTTTGCATCTGATGATCATATGGTCTACTATGCTGGAAATGAAAGACAAAGAAGAAATGGTGTTGCATTTATAAATAAGAAGAAACTTGCAAGAACTGTAATGAAATACAATGCAGTCAGTGAACGCTTAATTTCTGTTCCTCTGTGAGGAAAGCCCATCAACACAACTATAATTAAGGTATATGCCCCAACACTAGCTGCAGAAGAGGAAGACATTGATGAGTTCTATGAACAAGTACAAACTGAAATTGACAGAACATGCAAACAGGATATCCTAATAGTCATGGGTGGCTGGAATACAAAAGTTGGCAACGAAGAAGGCAAAATGGTTGGAAAATATGGACTTTGTAACAGAAACGAAGCTGGAGAAAGAATTCTGCAAGACCTATTCATCTCAAAGACCTTATTCCAGCAACACAAGTGCATGTGGACTTCACCCAATAGATTGTACAGAAATCAAATTGACTAAATCTGTGGAAGACTATGATGGAAAAGCTTGATAACATCAACAAAGTCAAACCTGGAACTAACGGTGGTACAGATCACCAACTACTAGTATGCAAACTCAAGCTAAAGTTGGAAAAGAACAAGCCGCTCATGAGTGTAGCAAAATATGACTTTGAGAATATACCACTGGAATTTAAAGACTGCCTGAAAAATCAATTTGCTGCTATAGATGCAAATGACAGAGATTCAGAAGAGTTATGGGATGACATCAAGAAGGCTGTGTTGGAAGAAAGCAATAAGTCTCTACATAAGGTGAAAAAGCAAAAACAGCCAAAATGGATGACTGAAGGAACTTTGAAAATTGTCCAGAAACACAGAGAATCTAAAGTCAGAGGAGAAAGAGAGGCAATCGCAGAACTCAACAGAGATTTCCAACGTGCAGCAAGACAAGACATGAAGTACTACAATGACACATGCAAAGAAACAGAATCAGAAGCTATTAGAGGAAGAACAAGATCAGATTTTCTAAAACTCGAATTGGAATGCTAAAGTGATGCTCAAGGATCCATGTTGAATGAAGCCAAGAAGATCAAGAAAAGGTGGAAAGAATATACAGAGTCATTATACCATAAAGATCAAATGGACCAACAGCCATTTCAACCTTATGATCAGGAACCATTGGTGATGGAAGAAGAAGTCAAAGCAGCATTGAAAGCCTTATCAAAGAACAAAAATAACAACCTAACAGTAATTTCTCCACACTATACAATCCAAAAACAAAATAGAGAAAATAGTCAAGCTCTGACGTGTATTAGCCTATAAATGTCGGAAGTATAGCCATGAGATACAACATACCTCTTGAAGCCATCATTCCATTTTACTCAAATATTTATTGAGCCCATGTTAGAGCTTTCAATAAGTAAGGTGCAACACCACATGAAAGTGTCACCAATAAACAATATGCCTTTTTAAAAACACGTGAAAAGTGTACTTAGAATTGATAAAAACACGTGAAAATAATGCTTGAAAATTTAAGGAGTCCAGACAAAAAATCACTGCAAAAAGGAGAAGTACTTATCTGAATTCTCCCAATATAGCAGCCAATGTCCCACTCCCACCGGACAATCCAAAGCTCCCCTTGGACAATTCTCAAGGAGCCAAAGTTTCGTAAATAACAAATCAGCAATTGTAAATGATTTCTTGAAAGTAGCAAAACAGCAGACACAGCACTGCGTTTCGGGTGAACAACTCATGCGCCCTGTTTCAACGCTCCCAGCTACAGCGACCTTCTTCGTCGTTGCTGATGAAAAAGAGTGAGACGCCAGCGCAGTGAGATGCATGCATTGGAAGCAGCTCTTGACTCGGGTTCAGGCAGAGATCGGACTGCGGCGGCAGACGGTGGGGGTTGCTACTCCATCTCGGCGGCAATGACCTGGTGGCTTGGTCTTGCCGGCAGCTCATCTGGACTGTACAGAGAGACATTGCTCAGTTGCGGGAACTCCTCCCGGGGGTGGCTATTATTCTGGTCAGACATTATGCCCCGTCCGGCTTGTTGAACCCAGCGGCGTTGCTCGAGGGGCCTGGTTAAGATTAACAGGCAGATTGGATGCTGGGTTCAGCAGACGGGGGGGGGGGGGCGACAGGTCCTGCACCCTTGGGCGGATGTTTCCTGTGCCGGCCTCTATCGGCTCGAGGGGGTTCATCTTGCCCCGGTGGGCCGGGACCTGCTTTTAAATGATTGGCATTGGAGTCTTGGTGCTGGTCGCAGCTTTCGGTGGTGGTGGCGGCGCAAGGATAGTAGCCTACCTTTGCGCCGGTGGCGGGGTGGCGAGCAGGTGCTCGCTGACCCGGCGGGGCATTTCAGCTTTATGTCGCTTTCCACAGGAGCGGCACTATTCTTTTCGTTGGGGGAGACGCCCCGGCTGGGGGTCTCTGCCCGGAAATTGGCAACCCTGGAGCCGGCCTTTGCTAATGACGGCGAGGCGGGCAGTAGGGGGAATCGGGGGGGTGTGGATGATGCACCACTTTGCTAGAAATGGCTGGTGGGAGCGTCATCCGGAGGACGGGTGGGGGGGGGGTGTTTTGGTTATTGTTATGAAGGTTGATTTGGGCCCATGTTGGGTCAGTGTTTAATACCTTTAAATAAAAGCTGCGACCAAGCAATTGCACCACTCCCTGATGTCTGCTTGTCTTTGTCAAAGGTTCAAGGGGTGGTGGGAGGTGAGAGGGGTTATGGGGGGGGGGGGAAGGGGTGGTGGTGGCATGACGGGTCGGGGCATCCGGATACCTCGGTTAATTCGGGCTGTGCCGCCGGGCCCCGGTCCCGCGGCGGGCCCAGTAACCGGGTTCCCGGGGCCCGACCGCATGGCAGGCCTGTTGCTGGGGGGGGAGGTGGGGGAGTTCTGCCCCGGATTGCAGTGGGCGGGGCTTCCGCACTCGGGCTCCACACTGGAAGGTGGAGCCCGGTGATTGGACCGCGCGGGCGGTCAGGGGGCGGGGTCAGCGTGAGCAACGGGGGAGCGCCGGCTGGCGTTCTCCCTCTTCCTCGTTGCTCACGCTGCCGGAAGGTTTTCCCTCCCTCCCTCCCGTTATTTAGGCTGGGGGGGGGAAAATAGGGTGTTGCAGCTGGTGGGGGACTCATCGCTTAGGGCTGTGGTGGGGTGGCGAGCAGGTGCTCGCTGACCAGGCGGGGCATTTCAGCTTGGTTATTGTTATGAAGGTTGATTTGGGCCCATGTTGGGTCAGTGTTTAATACCTTTAAATAAAAGCTGCGACCAAGCAATTGCACCACTCCCTGATGTCTGCTTGTCTTTGTCAAAGGTTCAAGGGGTGGTGGGAGGTGAGAGGGGTTATGGGGGGGGGGAAGGGGTGGTGGTGGCATGACGGGTCGGGGCATCCGGATACCTCGGTTACTCATGGCTATACTTCCGACATTTATAGGCTAATACACGTCAGAGCTTGACTATTTTCTCTATTTTGTTTTTGGATTATCAAAGAACAAAGCACCGGGCATAGATGGCATTCCCATTGAAGTATTACAGCAATCAGATAAAGCTGTTACGATACTTACAAGGCTCTTACAGGAAATTTGGAAGACAAATTCATGGCCAACTGACTGGAAAAGATCTGTATTTATACCAATACTGAAGAAAGGTGACCTGACTGTGGAAATTATCACACAATTATTCTGATCCCATGTGCCAGCAAGATTCTACTCAAGATCATTCAACAGAGACTACAACCATACCTGGAACAGGAACTGCCTGAAGTACAAGCAGGGTTCAGGAAAGGGCGAGGAGACGATAGATATTATTGCGGATATGAGATGTATCCTTGAAAAGACAAAAAAATACCAAATGGATATCCATATGTGTTGTATTGTCTACAGCAAGGCTTTTGACTATGTAAACCATGAGAAACTGGGCCACATTAACAAGCATGGGTATACCAGAACACGTGATGGTTCTCTTGCACAACCTTTACATTGATCAAGAAGCAACAGTTTGAACGGAACTAGGAGAAATAGAATGGTTTAAAATCATCAAAAGTATATGACAAGGCTGCATACTTTCCCCTTACCTCTTCAATTTATATGCAGAACAAATCATCAGAGAAACAGGACTGTATGAAGACAACCGAGGTGTAAAGAATGTTGGAAGACTCATCAACAAACTTCGCTATGCTGATGATACTACATTACTGTCTGAAAGTGAAGACGATTTGAAAAATTTGCATTTCAGGATCAAGGAATATAGTCTTAAAATGGGTCTGCACCTTAACGTTAAGAAGACAAAGATCCTGATGCCTGGCAAAATCAATAAGTTCATGGAGAAGAAAGTGAAATAGTTGACAGCTTTAACTTACTTGGATCAGCAATCAATAAAGAAAGGACTAGCAGTTATACTGTTATACTTGTAATGTTACAATTTTCCTTGTAAATTATAATTATCTGTTCTATGTAAAATGTCCTGGTATATCTCATACCAATTAACCTACTGTTACATGTAAACCGCACTTGAAACAAGGGAAAGAGCGGTATATAAATAACTGTTAAATAAATAAATAAATAAATAAATATGATGACATAATGCTCTTGGTAGAATGGCTATGAAGAACCTAGATAAGATCCTCAAGAGCAGAGATGTCTCTCTCCATACAAAGATTTGACTTGTCCACGTATTTTCAATAACGTCATATGGATGTGAAAGTTTGACAGTAAAAAAGATAGACAGGAAGAAAATTGATGCCTTTGAATGATGGCGCTGGTGACGAATACGGTGTATATCATGGACTGCCTGAAGAATAAAACAGTCAGTACTAGAGGAGATCAAATATAAGCTTTCCTTAGAAGCTCAGATGACAAGACTTTGACTTTCATACTTTGGACATATAATGCATAGAAAGAGATCATTGGAGAAAGACATAATACTTGGCAAGATAGAAGGTCACCATAAAAGAGGAAGGCCGGCAATGAGATAGATCGATAGAATAACAGCAGCTATGGATACCACTCTATCAACAATGAGCCATTTGTTTGAAGAACAAACAAAGTTTAGGTCAACTATCCAGAAGGTCGCCAGAAGCTGACACCGACTCGACAACACTTAACTAACAAAAACATCCTTGGTCAGGTGCATATTTCGTCATTTTTGAGTATGTTAATGTGCACAGATGTTTGTACTCTGATATATGTGAGTGCTTTGTTTTAGAGCATCTATGTCTTGCGTGATTACATGTGCAGGTTTTTCATTGTGTGCCTGCATATTTTCCTTAATAAATGGCAGATGCCTTCTTTCTTTCTTTGAATGTGAGCACAACAGCTCTATGATGTAGGTGATTCTGCATTTATATTGTTGGGAGCATGTGTGGAATGTTTTTGTTTGACTTTATTAGAGATGCGGTGTGGTTTTTTGCTCCAAGCTGTGAAGTTCAATTTGGTAAGATTATTTTTGCTAATTCTACAATATAAATTGGTATTTCTGGAGCGCACATGTAAGTACTTTATTTTTGAGAGCCCATTTCAAGCATGATGATGAATGCAGTTGTATGCTTTCTTAAGCGCATCTTGCATGTGGATAATTATGCTCTCCCATATATGCTATATAATATCTTTGGTGAGAATGTAAGCACAGAAACATAGTATACATGGAGTCTATGCCTTTTATCTATAAGATATGTATGTATATTATTTCATGAGCATTGTGTCTATTAGTTTCTCTATTTTTATATTTTTTTCAGTATTTAATATTCATATATATTTTGTCATATTTGATTTGTTGTATTAATGAATTTGGATATGATTGCTGATTTTGTTGTTTTTTTATAGCTTCTGTTGATGACTTTGTTGGTGCGCATTTTTCTAGCTGCCAGTGCACATGATCTGCTGTTCATGGTTACCTCTTAATGGGGCATATTTACTAAGGTGTATGTCAGTGGTGCGCAATTGGGACACCAAATTAGTGCAGGGATCTGTGCTATTAGGGGGCATATGCATCCATTTCCCTGCCAATAACATGATGCCAACCTGCAGCACCATGCTAACTGCCATTTGAGTGCACTTAATGCCACCCACTGAGGTGGTTTTAAGTGCACCCATGCTAATTCGCATTTAATCTGTCCGCTATAACCTGGTCCTCCCTGAGTATCATTTTTCCCCTTGATTGTCTAATAGTCTGATTTTAGATGCTTCTTGTTTCTAATATACACGAAAAAGTATTTTATTATGCATGTTTGCCTCTATAGCAAGCTTCTTTTCAAATTCTAATTTTGCCTACCTTATCAGTGCAGGAGGACAAGAGGAATAAAGGGCGCTATACAAATGCTCAGTAGTAGTAGTATTTATTTATTTATTTATTTATTTACTTATTTCTTCTATACCGCCCCTTCCAGTGATCAAGGGCGGTTTACATGGAACAATTTAACAAATTATGTATACTTCTGTATACTTTACATTGAACAGAGAACTTTTTAACTTTTTACATGGAATAGATATACATTACATTGAAACAGAGAAACTTTCTAACTTTTTACAAATAATGACAGATGTAAAAAACTGTCCAAACTATTTACATACCTGATCTGTGGAAGGTAGCGGTATATAAGCAACTGTTAAATAAAATAAAAATAAATTTACAAGTAGTAGCCATGAACTTGCAAGGTAATTTATAAAGCTTTAGAAAAATGTTTCCAACCTGCTCAGATTAAATGGTCTGAGTCTTAATTATAAGAAAATGCAAACTGTAGTATTACAAGCAGAATCCATTTGTGTAGTCCCAGAGCCGTTGACATTCAACATGCAAGGGATTCAGGCTTCTTAAGAGGTAAAATATTTAGGTGTTGTTTTAAATACCAAAGTGTCATTAAAAATCTCTTGTTAAAGAGCTGATCAAAAGGCCTTTTTGCAAACCGAGGCTTCCAAAAAGATTACAATGATTTATTTTTGTTTATTGCTTTGTACCATCTGGTGCTTTCACCAGTGGACTACTGTATTGAGTTCTTAGTGGGGCTTGCTGGCTGCATAGAGAAGGCTTTGCAGATGGTTCAGAATGCTGCAGCAAGAATTGTTGTGGAGAAAACAGCACGAGAACATATTACACCTGTTGTAAGTAATTTGCACTGGGTTTCATTTCTGTCCTGGACCACATTTAAAATTTAATTCTTTTGTTTGAAGCCTTCAGATGTAATAGCCCTATGCAGTTATCATGTCCATTATTGGAGATGAATTCTAGGAGCGCCTTATGTTTTCAAGATCAGGGTTTATTAGAGGTTTCCTATTTTTGGATTACAGAGAAGGCTGGTGGACAAAATAGAGTTTGATCTATCTTAGGTGCTAACTTGCGTAACTCTTTACCTTCTGAGATGAGATTAACAAATGAGGAAAAAGATGTTCAAGAAAAGCTAAAAAATGTGTTTATTTTTCTGGTAGAGTTGATAACCATTTTGCCTCTATTAATACAGTCCGAAGTTATGGGGATGGAACTGAAAGTATATTTTGAAGTAAATCTTATTTATTTTATTTTTCTAGGTTCTTTCTATACCGCCAAATGGCCAAAACTTTGTCAGGGGGTTTACATAAGTTAAGGAGTTTACATAAGTTACATAAGCTTTCGACACCGTTGACCACAACCTTCTCCTCGATACCCTGTCCTCGCTTGGTTTTAGGGGCTCCGAACTATCCTGGTTCTCCTTCTACCTCTCCCACCGCTCCTTCAGTGTGTGTTCTGGTGGCTCCTCCTACCCCGCTCCCAGTTGGTGACCCCACGGATCCGTCCTGGGTCCGCTCCTTTTCTCTCTATATATCCAGTCCCTTGGTGTGCTTATCTCTTCCCATGGCTTTCAGTAACATCTCTATGCCGATGACTCCCAAATCTACCTCTCTATGCCTGATATCTCTCTGGCATTCCAGACCAGGATCTCTGCCTGCCTTTATGACATTGCTGACTGGATGTCTCACCGCCGCTTGAAACTAAACATGTCCAAAACTGAACTCCTCATCTCCCCCCCCCCCCAAAAATAAACCTCCCCTCCTCTTCCTCCTTTCTCAGTCTCTGTGGATAACTCTGTAATCCTTCCTGTTTAATCGGCCCACAACCTGGGGGTTATCTTTGACTCCTCTCTCTCCTTCTCTCCACATATCCAGCTCATAGCTAAGACCTGCCCTTTCTTTCTCTACAACATTAGCAAAATCCACCCCTTCCTTTCTGTACACACTACAAAAATGCTTATCCACTCCTTAATCATCTCTCTTCTTGACTACTGCAACCCACTCCTTGCTGGTCTCCCTTTGAACCATCTCTTTCCCCTTCAATCTATTCAACATTCTGCCGTGCGACTAATCTTCTGCCATCCTTGCCATACCCACATCACTCCTCTCCTCAAGTCACTCCACTGGTTCACCATCCGTTTCCTCATCCAGTTCAAACTTCTCCTTCTGACCTATAAATGCCTTCACTCTGCGGCTCCCCAGTACCTCTCATCCCTTATCTCTCCTTACAACCCCTCTTGTGAACTCCGCTCTTCTAACAAACTACTTCTATCTATGCCCACCACTCGTATTCCTAACTCCAGACTTCGTACCTTTCACCTTGCTGCACCTTACGCCTGGAACAACCTACCTGTGTCTGTGCGCCAGGCACCCTCCCTAGCCCTCTTCAAATCCAGGTTGAAAACCCACCTCTTCACTGTTGCCTTCAGATCTTGACTTCTGTGTCTTGCCATGACTTGATTGTAAGTGCCGTGTTTTGTCTTGACTAAGATCATAAGCGCCGTGTTGTTTGTGACTAAGATTGTACTGTAAGTGTTTGTGTTTGTCTTGACTAGATTGTAAGCGCTGACGAGCAGGGACTATCTCTTACATGTCTGTACATCGCTGCGTATGATTGGTAGCACTATATAAATATTCAATAGTAGTAGTAAGTTAAAGAAAAACAGAAGGGGGAAGAAAAGAACGAGTAAAGGAAGATGAAGAAAGATGTACAATGTTTAACTAGAGGGGAGGATATAAAAGAATAAAAGAGAAAGACAGGGGAAGGAAGTCAAGGGGAAGGGGCCTGAGGAAAGATGTGTTTGGAGAGTTCTTTGCAAAGGGAAAGGGGAAGGGAGTTCCAAAGGAGGGATTGAGGTAAACCTTGAGATTACAAGATAGATGGTGGAAGGAGGAGGTGGGGAGGAATGCCTGAGAAGACCACAGGAACTAAGAGGACCTTTAAGGGGAGATCAGGGTGGCAACATAGGGAGGGCAAGAGGAATAAAGGGCGCTGTGAACCAGGGTAAAGATTTCATATTGGATATAAAGGGAGCAGGGAATCAGTGAAGGGAAATAACAAGGGGGGAGGTGTGGGCAGTGTGCTCTGAAGATCAGTTTGGCGGCAGTAGACTGGATGAGTTGGTAGTGATGGAGAGAATATCGAGGGAGACCAGGATATAAGGTTTTCCAATAAATCAGATGCTAATGTCTGTTTTATATAGATGTTTTATATTTTATGATATTGTCTATGATTTTATACAAACCATTGAGAACACTGTGACCAGCAGCATATAAAATGTCCAAATAAATATATTAATTTGATGTCAACTCTTAAGGGCTTGTTTACAAAGTCGCGGTAGCAGTTTCCGATCGTTATTAGAGCCGCAGCCCCATTGAAATCAATGGTGCCGCGGCTCAGATAACGAGCGGAAACCGCTAACGCAGCTTTGTAAACAAGCCCCTTAGACCCTTATTTTAGAAGCATCTACACATGTATATGTTACCATATAAACATGTACATTGCATCAACATGCAAACAGAGATTTAATAAGGGTGCTATTGTGTAAGTTTTACCCCCCTTCCCCCTCTCCCCCAGATTGTAACATTCAAAGGGGAAGGAGTAACAGGGGACTGGCAGCAGCATGATTTTGGTGTATCCAAAAACTTGACATGGACTTACCATTTTACTATGGGAAGCCATGTCTATATTTAAAAATATCGTTGTTTGCATTGTGCATTCCTCGAGATGGTGTAAGTTTGAAGGGACAGGTACAAAGGCCAACAGAGTCCCTTCCCCCACCCTCCTAGACTTCCTGACATAAAGCCAACCCACCAACATCCCCCAGATCCCCCCTGACATATCCTAGTCACCCTGACATAAACCAAATCACTGAGTACCTTTATATAGAAGCTTGAAGCCCCTAGTAGTAATACTGCAAGGCTACCACTAGGGATCAGAAGTGCCATTTTGAACCTGGACACCCAACAGGGAAGGCGCAACTAGGAACCACTCTTGTCCTGCCACTACTTGGTAAATGCCGGGGGGGAGGGGGTTGGGATGCTGGAGGGTTGGCTTTGTATCAGGAAAATGGATAACAGGGGAGTTGGTTGGGGAATGCTATAAGAGAGTTGGTTTGTGTCTGAGGGATCACAGAATGGGGCCTGAGTTACCTATCATACCCTCTTGAGTTAGCTGGCCTGACTTGGGACTCACTATCTACAGTCCTGCAGTTGTGCACCAACACAAAATGTGATTTTTTTTTGTACTCTCCTCTTTTGTTAAAATTGCTGCTTCCATCATGAATGCGCACTTCTCCACATTGTTGTAAAATTTGGGGGGAACTGAGCACATTCTTACCTCGATGTCTGAATTTCTTTTGTCCTAACGAAAATGGGACTTTTCATCTTTGTATCAGCTCCTTATAGCTTTTGCATTTTCTTTGTTGTATCACAATCTCTCTTTTGAAAAATAAATGCTGGTGCTGTAATTTCCTTAGTGCCCTTCCTTCAGTTATTACATCAGATTTGATCATATTGGGGGATATTCAGTGCCGGCAGCTAGTGTTGCTAATGTGGCTAGTCGCTGGTGCTAAAATCTAAATAAACAATAAAATAAGTAAGATAGCTGAAAATAAATGTACAACTTTAAATAGACAGATAATGAAATGCTAATAATAATTAAGGAAGCTTGCAAATCAGATAATATAGTAATACCTCGGTATTAATTTGGTAAATGTTATGCCAGGACCTGTTAGATGCATAAAGTTTCAAAATGCAATAAATAACCGTTTCATGAGCATATGATCCAGGGAGCTATTATAGTGTAATGTGAGATTGATACAAGAAGTATTGGTAATGCGGCCATTTGGCAATAATCATCATAATAAGGGGGGGATATTCCAAGGCATTTACACATTTTTCAGACCTGAAAATTGTGTAAATGACGCTGAGCTGGATATTCAGCAGTACTAACACGGTTAGTGCTGCTAAATATCCACAGGTAGCCCCTCTGCACACCCTGATGCTAGTCACTTAGCATCAGGGGATGATGGGGCAATTCTGGGGTGGAGTGGGGGTGGAAACCCTTGACTAACTTTCACCACATATTGCTAACCGGACAGCGGCTCAATATTACTACTGCCCAGTTGACGAGTGGCTAATGTGGATAACCTGGACATTCAATGCTAGGGCCGGATATAACCCCAGCATTGCATATGCAAGTTTAGACCCTGGATTATAGACTACTGTAACATACATGTGTTTCTTCACCAATCTAGTCTCATGCAGTTGTGCCTGCTCTAGAGCAGACACAACTGGTATGATTGGGTTCAGCAACACCCATGCTCCACTTTCTGAAATAAGCCACCAATAAGCCTTTGGCCTTCTCAGTAGATGGCCTGTTATAAAATTACTTTCTGCATGCTTGGTTAAACAAAAAGGATAACATCAAGTAGTCAATGTGCTGGTATAAATTGACCTTGTGGAAGGTAATTTTATAACAAGGTGCCTAGGCTGTCAACAGGGCTGGCCCGTCCATGGAGCAAGAATGTTGTTTGCACAGGGCCCTGGGTTTCAGGGGGCCCCACGCAAACAACATTCTGAATTAAAAGACCGCCGGTAAATTTAAAAAAAAAAAACTGGCTGCTGCTGCTGCCGCTGTCGTCATGGCAGCGGCAGAATCAAGTGTCCTGCGGGCCCCCCGCCTGCCCGGCAGAGCCTCAGTCCCCTCGGCGCCGGCTTTCAGAGCCATGAAGGGAGAGTTTCTCTCCCTTTGCGGCTCTGAAAGCCGGCGCCGAGAGGAGTGATTCAGGGGGCTCTGCCGGGCAGGCAGGAGGGCTGCGGGACACCTGATTCTGCCGCTGCCATGGCGGCGGCAGCAGCCAGTTTTTGTTTTTTTGTTTTTTAATTTACCTGGGTTGATGGGGGGAGGGGAGTTAGGACTGGTTATGGGCTATGGGCTGATGGGGGGCTTAGGACTGGTAATGGGCTATGGGGGGTGCTAAGACTGAAAATGGGCTGATAGGAGGGTTAGGACTGGTAATGGGCTATGGGGGGACTAGGACTGGAAATGGGCTGATGGGGGGGTTAGGACTGGTGGTGGGCTGATGGGGGGTTAGGACTGGTAATGGGCTATGGGGGGCTAAGACTGAAAATGGGGTGATGGGGGTTAGGACTGGAAGTGGGCTGATGGAGGGCTTAGGACTGGTAATGGGATATGGGGGGGCTAAGACTGGTAATGGGCTGGGGGGTTGCTAGGACTGGAAATGGGCTGAGTGGAAGGGGGAGCTTGAACTGCAAATAGCTGATGGGGAGGGGAGCTTGGAATGGAAACGGGCTGAGTGGAAGGGGGGCTTGAACTGCAAATAGCTGATGGGGTGGGGGGCTTGGAATGGAAATGAGCTGTGAGATGAGGGAGCTGGGACTGGAAATGGGCTGAGTGGGGGGAGGGAGCTAGGACAGGAAATGGACTGATGGAGGGGCTAGGATAGGACTGGAAATGGGCTGTTGGGGGTGCTAAGATTGGAAATGGGCTGTGAACTGGAAGTAGGATCATGGGGCGGCTTGAATTGGAAATGGGCTGAGTGGAGGGGAGCTAGGATTTGACATGGGCTGATGGTGGGGCTAGGAAAGGACTAGAAATGGGCTGATGGGGTGCTGGGATTGTAAATGAGGTGATGGAGGGACTCGGATAGGACTGGAAATGGATGGGGGAGCTAGGACTGGAAATGGGCTGATGCGGGGACTAGAAGGGAGCGGATGCTGGATGGAGCTGGAACTAGAAGGGAGTTGATGTTGGGGGAGGATTAAAATGGGATGGGACTGGGAGAGTGAAATGGAGAGGGGAAAAATATTTTGTGTGGGAGGGAAGAAAAATCTACAATTGGCCGGGTATTCATAAATGACCTGGAAAGTGGAATAACGAGTGAGGTTATCAAATTTGCAGATAACACAAAACTATTTAAAGTTGTTAAAACCCAAGAGGATTGTGAAAAATTGCAAGAGGATCTTGATAAATTGGAAGACTGGGCATCAAAATGGCAGATGAAATTTAATGTGGACAAGTGCAAGGTTATGCACCTAGGGAAGAACAACCCAAACTATGGTTACACGATGCAAGGTTCCACATTAGGAACCCCCACCCAGGAAAAAGATTTAGGCGTCATTGTGGATACCATGTTAAAACCCTCGGCCCAGTGTGCAGCTGCGGCCAAGAGAGCAAATAGAATGCTAGGTATGATAAGGAAAGGAATGGAAAATAAAACAAAAGATATTATAATGCCTCTATATCATTCCATGGTGAGACCGCACCTTGAATATTGTGTGCAATTCTGGTCGCCGTATCTTAAAAAGGATATAGCGATTTTAGAAAAGGTTCAGAGAAGAGCCACCAAAATGGTAAAGGGGATGGAAGGATACTCCTATGAAGAAAGGCTAAAAAGGTTAGGGCTCTTTAACCTGGAAAAGAGACTGCTGAGGGGAGATATGATAGAAGTCTATAAATTAAAGAACGGAGTGGAACGGGTAAACGTAGATCGATTGTTTACGTTATCAGAATATAGAAAGACTAGGGGACATGCAATGAAGCTACAGGGTAAACTATTTAAAACTAATAAAGAAAATATTTTTTCACTCAGCATGTAATCAAACTCTGGAATTTGTTACCGGAGGATGTAGTAAAGGCTGTTAGTGTAGCTGGGTTTAAAAAAGGTTTGGACAAGTTCCTGGAGGAAAGGTCCATAAACCATTATTAAGAAGTGACCGAAGATATCAATGCTTGACCCAGTACAAGCATTGTGGAACTTGTGTCTCTTGGGGAAACTGCTAGGTACATATGACCTAGATTGGCCACTGTTGGAAAAAGAATACTGGGCTTGATGAACCTTGGTCGGACCCAGTATGGCATATCTTATGTTCTTATGGGAGAGTAAGTGGGGATTGAGGATGGAGGGGTAAAATTTGAATGGATGAAATAGGAATGAGGAAAGAGCAAAAGGAGAAAGATTAATATGTTTAAGCAGATGTAGAGAGAGAATGGAAAAAAACTAGAAGAGAGAAGAAAGGACAAATGGACAGCAGACAATGGAGAGTTAGCAGAAAACACAAAGAAACCAGAAGAAAGTGGCTGGAGCAATTGCAACTGAAGAAAAATGCACAAAAGGTAGAAGAATATCTCTTTATTTTGAATTTATTAACTGGAATATGTCAGCTCTGGGAAATGTGTATCATTAACATCTGTGCTTTGTTTAGTACAAGAGGAAAATAATTTATAGTTTTATTTCTACAGTGTTGTTGTACATTCCAAGTTTGGCTTCTGTGGTTCCCACTTTAATGTTATTGTCTTCCTGTTTCTAAATTGTGATTCCTTGTTTGGTGATGGTATATGCTCTGCATGTGTAACTGAGCTGAGGTATTCTGTTTATGTAATTCCTATTTGACATTGCCACTTGTTCTCTTTCCCCAGTAGGTTGTGTATTGTTATTCTCTAAAATGTATTGGTTTAATATTTGCAGTGTTGCCTTTTGATAGGTAGAGTATGGTGCTTTTTGAGTCCTGGTAGTGCTGTTACGATACGGCGGGTTTGCTATGGATTCTAAATGTATAACCTAAAGAGCATTCACTATCCCATAAAAACCATCCACATTTGTGTGTAGCAGAAGAATTTCTCAAACTTTGATTTTTTTGTCGGATCGCCTGTCGTGAGGGTGTACAAACACTCTCAGTTAACAGACCCTCCTTTTAAAAAAAAATAAAAGGAGGGTCTGTTAACTGAGAGTGTTTGTACACCCTCACAACATGCGATCCGACAAAAAAATCAAAGTTTGAGAAATTCTTCTGCTACACACAAATGTGGATGGTGTTTATGGGATAGTGAATGCTCTTTAGGTTATAGATATAATTTGGGTTTATTTCACAGAGGTTTAGTGTTTGATGGATTCTAAATGGGCAGTGTTTGTAGTAGTTCCTAATGTGCCTGGCGGTTGGCACTGGATTATAGTAATGTAGAAATCTTTTAGTATTTCTTCATCCATACACTCATTAAGAGGCATATTTACTAAAAGTTAGTGTATGGTAACATTATGCAAATATTTATACAAATGAGGCCCCTTATGTAAATGAGGCCCACTCCGCACATGGCCCCGCACCCCCCTTGGGCCGCCCCTGGCTGTCAAGGCTTACAATGACTACCCAAGGACTTTCACGGGCGATTTCCTTTGCTGCTCATTCAGTTAGCAATATACTTCACCCAGTCTTATTGAAGCTGCTATGCAGAAAAATAAGTTTTCTGATACTGTATATTATTTTTCCTCATCCCATGGTATAATCATTATTTACTGTTATACAGCTTTAGAAGGCTAGTTACTAAGATGTGCTATTGTTAACGTGTTAATTCACCGTTAACATGCATTATTAGAAACTAAGGGGTATGTTTACTAAAACCCCGGTAATGTGCGGGCCGCGCTAGTGTGCGGGCGCCATATAAGGAGTGGGCGTTTCTTTCTGAAAAAGAAAAACTGTGATTTAAATATGCGCTAAGGTGCGCGGCGCCCATGTGCGCCCCTGCACATTAGCGCATGAGAAAGCTGCGCGGGAGGCATAAGTGGTGCGCTGATGTGTAAGCAGAAGAGCAGAGCCACAGCACAATGGTTAAGACACTGACCAATGGTGCAGGGATCAGGGGTTCAATCCCCCACAGTGCCCAATGAACAAGGCTGGCTGAGGCATTATGTATTATGGGGAAGATTGCTTTAGGAGGCATTTTATTTTTATTTTAATTATCACTACTAGCAAATGCACTCTCAAAGCATGTTAACATAAGGCACCCCATAAGGCACATTTTAAAGTGCACTGTCCGCCAAGGCACCCTAGAATGTTGCTTATAGGGCGCTTTATAGGGTGCCGTATGAGGTACCGCAAGGTCAGAGTACTGTTTTTGATGGCAGCACTGTGTAGTTTAAGGAATGAAAAGCATAAGTAGGTGCGCTGACATGCAAGGAGGAGGAGCAGCAGTGGAGCACAATGGTTAAGGCACTGACTGCTGATACAGGGGTCATGAGTTTGCTCCCCAGTGTGCCTAATATGTAAGGCTGACTGAGGCATCTGCTTTGCAATGTACATTTTGTTTCCTGCAGCACTTTATTTTTATTTTATTAATTGCTGCCAGCAAACACGCCCTCACGTGCCATAATTGAAGGTGCCGCATAAGGCACCCTATAAGGCACTCCATAGGGCACATTATAAAGTGCACTGTCCGCCACGGCACCCTAAAATGTCCCCTATAGGGAACCTTATAAGTTGCTCCACAGGATAACATATAGTGCACCTTATATGGATGGTAACCATAAGGTAACCTATAGGGCGCCCTATAAAGCGCCCTCTGAGGCACCTTATGGGTACAGTACGCTGAGGGTGTTCTTGCTGGCAGCAATAATGTACATTAAAAAGAGATAATGCTCTGGGCAGCCCTATCAAATAACACCACTGTGGGTTTGAACCCATGACCTCTGGTGCCACAGGCAGTGAAGTAACCATTGTGCTACAGCCCTATAACTGCTAGCAAGCCCCTGGCTGGCTGCAGAGGGAGTGCACGTCACCACACAGACAGTCTGCTGTGGTCACCAGGATAGGGTTAGCCCACCCGTACCCATGATGCACTGCACATGAAAATCAGCTGTCCACAGATAAACACAAGATGGGGAATGCACCCCCACAGCACCTCGGCCTTGTAGGGGGAAGTGACCATGTGCACCCCCACAGCACCTTGGCCTGGTAGGGGGTACTGACCGTGTGTTTTACAGGCACAGAGTAGCTACACACCGTCACATTGTGCGGGTACTGTGCTCACCCTGAGGGTGCGGTGAGGCGCCCAGCACCAGGTCCACAGCACCTTCCATAGCTGAGAGAGGCCATGCCGGAGGTCCAAAGCAGTGTTAATCTGTGAGATAGGTAGTTTCTGTAGAAACACTTTGGATATCTCTGTCTGTCTCAGTCAGGTGTAGCCCCTATGGACCCCTAGGTGGGCCATGTACCACCACCCCCCTCCTCCAGGGCCAAGGGTGGCAAACAGAGTCCCCTAGCAACAGATCCACATTCTACCTCCCTGCAATGGTGGCAGTAGAGGGGACCATCAACCCCAGTCCTGCTGGGGAACAGACACCCCACAGCGCAGTCAATACAGCTCTGTACACATCCATAACACAATAGCAGACAGACTTTAGGCCTGGATATGCTAAGCTGCACCCCACCACTATCTGATATTCTCCTGCAGCAAGCCACTCCATCAAGACACATACCAGCTGCAAACAGTCTGCTAGCTAGTCCATAGTGCATGCACCCAGAATTGGGATGTCAGCATACACAACAAGCAGATAAATCAGTGACTGGGCCCCAAAAAGAAACCCATAAATATCACATGAGAGAAATACTATATAGCACTATGGGGGTGCCTAGCCATGCTGTCATCACTGCACAGTCACAGAGAGTGATCCCCCAGCAGGACATACTGAGGTCACCCTGTCTGTGTAGGTGGTGGCCGGGCACTACAATGTCCCAGCCAGTGCCCTGTGCAGATGCATCCTGGCCAGGTCACCCTGTCTGGGCTATGCCCATGGTACCTTGCTCCTCATTATGCACATTGGCAGGCCAATACTGGCAACAGTGCTGGCAGTGTGGGCTGTGGAAGGTGTTTGCAGCCACCACACACTGTATAGACAGACACACACTCCCACACCTATGCCAGCATTGTGCTACTATAGAGGAGTTTAGCAGCCCTGCCCACCACACCAGTCCTGGGCACAGTACAGGCATGGATATGCTACGCAATACTGTTGGGGGGTCACTCCCCAGCGTGGTAAACACTGTCAGAGACCAGACCTGAAGCACACACCGCAGACATCAGAAAGATTGTTATGATGGAGCTCAATGAGCAAACTGTGCTTAACGTAGGACTTGCTATCTGCCAGTAATCATAGGAAACGTTTAATAGGTGTGTACCGTATACCCAGGTGTAGGGTAGCATTGCTAAGGTATGCAAGTGCTAGTATTGGGAGATGCACGCAGGGCCCAATGTCCTGCCTCTCCAGGAGGCATTAGCCAATGGGGCCTGTGGGTGTGGGTGTGGGTGTGTCTGGCCCTGTTGGCTGCTGCTTTACGACAGAGGTTCCCAACTCCAGTCCTGGTTCGGGTTTTCATGCTGTCCCTCATGAATATGCATGGGATACATCTGCATACCATGGGGGTGGTGCATAGATATGCAGCACAGGCATCTTTATTAGAGGCAGCATGGAAACTGAATGGTGTTTGGCCCTCCTGGACTGCATTTTGGGGATTCTGCCATAGGTAATGCACATTTCTATGGTGTTTGTGCTGTGTAGGGTAAACTAGAGGTTTTTGACCCATGCGTATGGTCTCAGCAATACTGGTTCAGTCTTTACTACCATGATTTCTTCATGGGTAAAATAAGGGGACTGGGTTGCCAGGAACCCCAGCTGGGATTTGAACCTGTGACCTTCTGGTCCTAAAGGCACTGGCTGTGTCTGCTGCACCACCATCTTAGCACAGAAACAGTGCATTCCCTGGGGAGTCCATGGCTGTTTGTCAGACAGGGCCTGTCTGTTGGAGGGCACTGCACCCACGTGAAGGGGGCTAGGCCACTGTCTGCTGTGGGCAGCAGCCACTGCCCCCTCCACCAACGGTACCCCTCCGCCACCATGCTGACATGGCCTTATATTGCTGACAGCATCACAGCTAAATGATATGTGGCCCTCCAGGACTGCATTGAGGGGACTGTGGTCTAGGTAATGTGCATGTTTCTGGTGTCTGTGCTCTGTAGGGTAAAATAGAGGTGTTTGGACCATGCTTATGTTATCTGCAAAAAAGGTTGGTCTTTACTATCATGGTTTAGTGGTGGGTAAAATATGGGGATTGGGTTTGCAGGAGCCCCAGCTGGGACTTGAACTGGTGATTTTTGGCTCCTGGACACACTGTCTATGCTCCCTGCACCACACTGTGGCCACAGAGACAGTGCAGTCCCTGGAGATAGGAAACCTGGCCAAAGGAGTCATAAACCCTGCTCTGCACAATTTCACTGTGGGCTCATTCACCTTGTATGGAGACAAAAGGGCAAATAAACATTAGAGATGGCCTCGAAAAAAATGGAAATAAAACATAACCAAGCTGGGCAAAAGTGATATCAATGGGCAACAGTAAAAAACACTCCCAGGAAAGCTCCAAAAAAAAGTGATTTTTGGAAGGGTCTACGGAGCGTAGACCCTTCCAAAAATCATTACCTTTTTTTGGAGCTTTCCTGGGAGTGTTTTTCATTGTTGCCCATTGATATCATTGTTGCCCAGCTGGATTATAATTTTTTAGAATTTTGGTGTGGTCATTTTCAATTTTTATTTGCTATTTTGTTCTGTGCACATGTATCACACTGCTCACGTTCTGTAGGTTTCCCTGGTTTTGCTGTACATTGCTGACAGAAATGGTTTCTCTTCCCTTTAAATCGGCTCTAACGCGAGGTTTTCACTCGCGGTATTTTTTTAGTTGAATTTCAGCCCCGCTCCTGTGTGGGGAGCCTCTCCCCTCCCACTCTCCACCCATTGACCCCATCCCTCCGCCCCTCGGGAGCCTTCCTCCGCCCTCAGAATGCCTTTCCACGCCTCTATCGCACATCAGCGCGCCGCGCACTTGTGCGGGCCCGTTAGCGCAGCGCGCACGTGTGCGGGGCACAAAAACGCACTATTAGTGTGCGCTAAGGTACCTTAGCGCACGCTGAAGTGTGCCCCGCACAATTGCGCGGTTTAGTAAACATACCCCTAGGTCTCATTAAATAACATGGGACCTGGGCTAAAATAATGTGCATTATGGTGAACTAACACATGTTAACAACAATAGCACACTTTAAGAGTTAGCTCCTTTAGAGGCACATTCCAAATGGGATGTCCAAGTGCAATCTGGGACGTCAAAGCCAGAACATCTGACAAAAAAGGCAGACATATGCAAGTTCAGGCACTTTTCTAGAAACATGGATGTGCCGAATATGCATTTGTATCAAATATCTATATGGGCGTCCTCAGGAGAGTTTTTCAGAGCCAAATCATCTAATAGTATAATGGTTAGAGTAGTGGCTTAAAATTGGGTTGGCCAGGTCTCAAATAAGCTAGTCACTTAATTCTCCATCTTCTCTACACTCTGTATGTTTTAAGATGAAGGCAAACACTTTCCTGATACCTATTCGTGCCTGGAGCAGTAAGAAACATGCACTTGCCTGCTGCTTCTGGGATTGAACAGGGATGTGTAAGTCCATTGCCCCTCCTCATACACGCCTCTGCCACATCGCCATGTCTACTTGAACATCCCTGTACTGGAGACATCTGCAAACAGCATTTGTGGAATGGTTACAGAGATGTGTCTGAGATTTTGATGTCCATGTGCATGTCTGCAGATGATTAAACCTTTTAGAATGATCCTCATAGTGTTGAATGTGATGAAGCAGTTATATCTTGTGCACCCTCATCTTGATTATTACATGGATCCTCTTTGACTTTGAGATGTATTATCTTTCCCCGTTTCCCTGCAGGAAAAAATCTAACCTTTTGTGCTCAGCTAAGGTAGCAGAGGAAAGGTGTGTCTTTTGACGCAGGGCTTATCAATGGAGAAAATTACATATATGTATTTATTTACAGTAAAGTATTTATAGTTCAACCAACCACAGTTCTGGATAGATAGCAGCCAAGATGCACAAGCATTTTAACTTACCTAACAGCCAAAATTTGCTTCCAGAGCCATCTTCATATGTCTTTAGTAACTGCATTTACCACAACAGCTTAATCCTCCCCAGCACTACAATTCTTTCTAGGTGATGCATAAAGACCTCCATCTTTGCACCAGGTAGGCAGATTACCAAGTTATCCACACTTCTACCAGTCAGACAATTATCTATATTTCTAGTGATCAATCACCAATTAAAATGGTTATCCTACCCTTCCACCCTAGGTACAAGCCATTGCAGATCCATCCAGAATACAAGAGGATGCTGCATCATCTGAAGAGAAGATTCTAGCTAGGCATGAGGAGGGCCCCAAACACCCCCTTCATTTTAAATGAAAACGAACCAAAGAGGGGGTTTGCATTTGTCATAATTATGCACTTACTCTGCATGCTATAGTACATTAATTCATAGATACAGCATATGTTCTCACAAGCAATTTGGGTACTTCCTTAAATTTTAGACACACAAACAAATGCCCAAAGAATCTGAGATACACATGCCATGTCCTAACTTTAGGATCACTTCCCATCACACCAAGATGATACTATCATTTAAAGTGACTTTACTCCTCCAAGGCAGCAAGAGGCGGCCAGAATAGAGTTGGGATGTTGCTGCTGTGTCCATTTATTGCAGCTCTCCTCTATAAAGCTGTCTGCCTCAGCTCCTCTAGATCTGCCACTCTAGCTTCGGAAGGGCAGACTTATTCTGAGTTGCAGAAGCAAATTAAGGAGAAGAACCACAGCACACTGTAAATAAAGAAAAGGTGCAATAATACAAAAAAATTACAAATAATTCATATAAAACTAACATTAATAAATTAATGTGAGACTATCAAATACATAAAGGATCAAATAAAAAAATCAAATAGTAAAACCTAGCCACACCAACTTTCGACATCTACCTAATCTACCCTGAGGGCACACATATAACCTCTCACCAACTGGTAGATAATTGCATCTGTGGAACATGGTTCAAAACATTGCTAAAGTGCTTTCTGCATGCTAGTATGATTATTACTTATTTGAATTTACTAAGTGAGTAGAGATATCTAATCTGATGTAAAGTCTTTGACATGTAGTTGGTGTATTTTATGTTGGTTAGTCAATGATTTGCTAGGGGACTGCATTTAAGGGGTTATTTTGGAAACTCTATTGTGCTTTAGACATCTGGAAACGGGCACAGAGACATCCAAAACACAGAGACATCTCTAGAGACATTTTAGAGGCTGAACCTATAGATGTCCCTAGCAGGAGGACATCTAAGTCTGAACAGGAGCATGGTGGAGGCATGGCCAGGAGTTTCCCAAGAACCTGGATGTCCCCACCTGATATCAGAAACATCCTGGACATCTGGCATCATGCCTAAGGTTATATCTGCTCCATCCATGAACAGGCATCTGAAAAATGATTGTTTTGTCAGGCAAATGTCTGTAGGGTGTGGAGAAGGAGTTACACTAATATCCCCTTTATTTGACAACATGATAAAGAATATTGACAGGGAATGGGGGCTTGTATTTCCATAGATACACCACTGGAAGTCCCTTTATCCTAGCTTGCATGAGATGGGCATTCATGTTATGAAAATTGGCCAGTGACATAGACATCCCCATTGTTTTTATTGAGGCTATGCCTTGGACATCCCAGCTTTGATATCCTTTCTAAATACTGCTTCACATCTATTTCTTAGGTCGGGGTTACTCCATTCTTTACTTAAATCCCTAATTAACCCTTGTGAACAATTTCCTTCTTTTTACTCTTTTGTCAGGGGTAGTCTGTAAATTAAAGAATGTGCTTGGATTGAGTGGGAGTTGGGGATGGATAGATGGAGGGAGCACACACAGTTGGGGAGTGTGCTTATTTTATTGCCCTCTAGGTGTTTTGCCATCTGATCCTTCCACTACTATGAGAACCTTTCAGTGTCATTGATTTTTTTTTATCTGTTATGTCCACAGTTAATGTAGTTAGATTTGCTTTTTCACTCCTCATTGGTCAGAAGAGGTGCTTTACATTCATTAATGTCAAAAGATGCCCTGGTCTGATCACTATTTAATTTTAAGATTAATAGTCCAGCCCAAGTTAAGTAGGGCCTCGCTGATATAGATACTTGTATATTTTTGAGACAAGTTTTTTTCATTGTCTGTCGATCGAAGGGTAGTTGGCTTCCAAATGTGTCCTGATTCTCTGATATCAATGTGTAAAGCACTGTAGATAGCTGCAGGAAACTTTATCAAATACCATGTATGTCTGATGTGAGGTTTAATCATTGTCTATCTGTAGAAGGGTAATCGGCTTCCAAATGTGTCCTGATTCTCTGATATCAATGTATGGAGCACTGTAGATAGCTGCAGGAGACTTTATCAACTGCCATTAATGAGTGGCCCCTGTTAAACGAGTCTTTATTAGATACGTTGTGTGCCATGGTTCACAAATAGCTTGACTGAGGATAAGCATTTCTTCCATCATTATGAGAGCTTCTGGCATAAATCCTCATCTATTGTTTTTGCTCAATTAAAGACCTATAAGGACACTATTGTCAAGCCAAGTGGGATTACTGTATTTCTCCAGAAAAATATAATCTGCAGGTAACTGTGCTTAGGGATATTTTATTATGAGTAAGCAGTTATAAGCCATATAGAACTCTTGGATATAAAAGAATATACATTTCACATAAATTGAATGAAATGAAATGTGAACTAATTTCATATAAGCCATTGGGCTGTAATATTCTCTCAACATGTTTTTTCTTAAGAAAATATTTGTGCTCAGTTTAATTTCGCTGCAACATTTCCCACTCTGATGCACTTTGAATGCAGTATGAAATAAACATATTTTGCTGTTGCAAATAGTAGTGAAATTTTGGAACTTATAGCACCCATGACAAGCACCTGCTAGGCTTTAAATCAATGGTTCTCAACCCAGTCCTCTGGGCCCCCAAGGCCAGTCAGGTTTTCAGGATATTCACAATGAATATGCATTAAATAGATGCATGCAGATCTATCTCATGCGCATTCATTGTGGATACCTGAAAATCTGACTGTCCTGGGGGTCCCAGAGGACGAATTGAGAACCACTGCTTTTGATGCTTGTGGTATTTTTGGTTTAAAAGTAATATTGGAAGATATTTGTGATTTTGTTACCTTGATTGTTAATATTTCATCTGCTTAGGTTACAAAATGGGACTGCTACTTCTGGAGAGAGATCTGCAATTGTAAGTATTTACTTCTTGGAATTTTTCTAAATCTTGGGGGAAAAGGAATTATTTAGATTAAAGCTGATTAATCTGTGAACCCAGTGTATTTGTTAAATCAGCCAGGGCCTAGTAACAGCAAAGAGCTTTCAGTTTAAATGTAAAACAGAGTAAAGAACTTTCTGGTTAAATTTGGACCCAAAGACTCCCGCTATCCAAGCAAGGGCTGTGGGACTCCCCTGGAAATTGGTCACAGATTGAAGTTTTGCAGAAACAAAATTTGCTGTAGAATCTCTATGGATTAAAATTCCATGTAAAAAGGGGAAAGCGATGACAGTGGGGGTGTACTATCTACCGCCTGGCCAAAATGAAAAAATAGATGATGAAATGCTCAAAAAAATCAGGGAAGCTAACAAAAATTACAGCACAGTAATAATAATGGATAATTTCAATTGCCCCGATATCGACTGGGTCAGTGTCACGGCAGGACATGCTAGGGAGATAAAGTTTCTAGACTAAATAAATGACTGCTTCTTGGAGCAGCTGGTTCATGAAATGACCAGAGGGGAAGCCATTTTGGACCTAGTCCTTAGTGGAACACCAGATCTGGTACAAGAGAAAAGGGTGCTGGGGCCCTTGGCAATAGTGATCTTAGCATGATCGTGTTTGATTTAATAAATGGAGGAAGGACAGCAAGGAAATCCACAGTACTACCTTTATCTTTCAAAAGGGAGACTATGATAAAATGAGGAAAATAGTTAAGAAAAAACTAAAAGGAACAGCTGCAAAGTTTAAATATTTATATCAAGCCTGGGTGTTGTTTAAAAATACTATCTTGGAAGCCCAAACCAGCTGTATTCCACGCTTTAAGAAAAGTGGAAGGAAGTACAAAAAACTGCCAGCCTGGTTTAAAGGTGAGGTCAGAGAGGCTGTTGTTGCCAAAAAAGCATCTTTCAGGAAATGGTAAAAAGAGACAAATGACAAAAACTGGAAACAGCACAAGCAGTGACAAGTTAAATACAAGGCATTGATAAGGCAGGCAAAGAGAGAATTTGAGAAGAAGCTTGCTGTGGAAGCAAAAATACGTAATAAAGACTTTTTCAAGTGCATTCATTGAAAAGAACCGGTGAGAGAGTCAGTTGGACCATTAGATGATAGAGGGATAAAAGGGGCACTAAGAGGGGACAAGGCCATAGCAGAGAGACTGAATGAATTCTTTCCTTTGGTCTTTACTGAGGAAGATGTAGGAACGTTACCCATGGCTAAAGTGGTATTTTAAGGTGATACTGCGGAAGAATTGAAAGAAATATCAATATACCGGGAAGATGTATTACAACTATTTGATAAAATGAAGAGTAGCAAATCACTTGGACCAGATGGTATACATCCAAGGGTGTTGAAAGAACTGAAATATGAGATAGTTCACATGTTACTAATAGCAGGTCAACAATCATTAAACTCATCTATAATATCTGAAGACTGGAGGATGGCCAGTGTAACACCAATTTTTTAAAAGGGTTCTAGGTGTGATCCGGGAAACTACAGACAGGTGAGCCTGACATCAGTATCAGGAAAAATGGTAGAATCCATAATAAAGAACAAAATTACTGAACACGTAGATAGTCATGGCTTAATGGGAGACAGCCAGCATGGCTTTAGACAAGGAAGATCTTGTCTTACTAATCTGTTATGTTTTTTTGAAGGTATGAATAAACAGGTAGACAAAGGTGATTCAATTGATATAGTGTATCTGGACTTTCAGAAAGCCTTTGACAAGGTCCCTCATCAGAGACTTTTGGCAAAATTAAAAAGTAATGGGATAGGAAGCAGTGTACTATTGTGGATCAGGAACTGGTTAAAAGTTAGAAAGCAAAGAGTAGGTCTAATTGGCCAATTTTCCCAATGGAGAAAGGTAAATAGTGAAGTACCCCAGTGATCTGTGCTGGGACCGCTGCTTTTTGACATATTCATAAATGACCTGGAAATGGGAATAACAAGTGAGGTGATCAAATTTGCAGATGACACAAAACTATTTAAAGTTGTTAAAACCCATGAGGATTGTGGAAAATTGCAAGAGAATCTTGATAAATCGGAAGACTGAGCATCCAAATGGCAGATGAAATTTAATGTGGACAAGTGCAAAGTTATGCACCTAGGAAAGAAAAACCCAAACTATGGTTACACAATGCAAGGTTCCACATTAGGAACCACCACTCAGGAAAAAGATTTGGGTGTCATTGTGTATAACATGTTAAAACCCTCTACCCAGTGTGCAGCTGCAGCCAAGAGAGCAAATAGAATGCTAGGTATCATAATGAAAGGAATGGAAAACAAAACAAAGGATATTATATTGCCTCTGTATCGCTCCATGGTGCAATTGTGTGCAATTCTGGTTGCCGTATCTTAAAAAGGATATAGTGTTATCAGAAAAGATACAGAGAAGAGCCACCAAAGTGGTAAAGGGGATGGAAGGATACCCCTATGAGGCGAGACTAAAAAGGTTAGGACTCTTCAACTGGAAAAGAGACGGCTGAGGGGAGATATGATAGAGGTCTATAAATTAATGAATGGAGTGGAATGGGTAAACGTAAGATCGATTGATTACATCATCAGAATATAGATAGACTAGGGGACATGTAATGAAGCTAGAGGGTAAACTATTTAAGATAAGAGAAAATATTTTTTCACTTAACATGTAATCAAACTCTGGAATTTGTTACTGGAGGATGTAGTAAAAGCTGTTAGTGTAGCTGGGTTTAAAAAAGGTTTGGAGACGTTTCTGAAGGAAAGGTCCATAAACCATTATTAAAAGAGACACGGATATTACTGCTTGACCCAATACAAGCATTGTGGAACCTGTAGCTTTTGGGGAAACTGCTATGTATTTATGATCTAGATTGGCCACTGTTGGAAACAGGATGCTGGGCTTGATGGACCTTGGTCTGACCCAGTATGGCATATCTTATATTCTTATGTTCTTATAAGTATAAAGCAATCAAGTATTATTAGCTTCTCAAGAAAACAAATCTAGATCCTCTGTATCCTTTATTTTATTGGCTGATCTTCTCCTTGCCATTTTTGGCCAAGATTATTGATAAGGTGGTTCTGAAGCAATTACTTGCTTTTATTTATGATAAAAATGTCATCAGTAAACAAGAACATAAGAAATTGTTATATTGGGTCAAACCAAAGGTCCATCAAGCTCTGTATCCTGTTTCCAATAGTGGTCAATCCAGGTCACAAGTACCTAGCAAGACACCAAAACATAAATAGATTCCATGCTGCTTATGCCCATCTCTACTTTAACAATGTAAGGGCTTTCCTCCAGGAACTTCTTAAAAGCTTTTTCAAAAGCAGCACGCTATGAGGCATGTTTAGTAAAGTGCAATAGTGTGAGGTTTAATGCATGGTAAGCGCACCACTCAAAGTTAGCATGAGACCCCATGCTAAACATCCTGTGAATTGGGTGGGGACTAGGCTTGTAAGGGGCAGAATGTGGGCACTGACAACACATCATGGTTAACATGGGTGTCTTGGGCACATGCTAGCTGCAGCTGTTGCCATTTACATGGATGTATAACATTATGTAAACTTACATGTTATTTAGTGTAGTGCTGTGTGGTTGCAATGTAATAATAGCAGGGGGATGGATGCACATGCTTCTGAGGTTAGCATAGGCCTACATGCGAGATTTGTGGCCCAATCATGGGCTATCTTAGTGCATTTTCGTAAACATGCCCCTAACTGCTTTAATCACATCTTCCATCAATGAATTCCACAGCTTGATTACGCATTGAGTGATAAAATAGTTTTCCTATTTGTTTTAAATGTACTACTTAATAACTTCATGATGTGTCCCCTAGTCTTTGTACTTTTTCAAAGAGTATACAGTCGATCTGACTATACCCATTCCACTCTACTCAGGATTTTATAGACATCATGATTTCCAATATACAGTAGATGTGTTTTGAAGAGATTTTAATACAGACACTAATTTTCTGTTGGTGTAACTGGGTTTTTCAGTGGCCTTTGATACTTCGGTGACATTAATTGAATGGAATATGTATCAATTATATTGTTCTTAAATGGTTTACAGGTTTTCCAGTCCAAGTTAAGCAGGAACAAGTTAGAATGGATTCTGCTGTTTCTGCTTGAACCCAAGTATCTACTGGTGCTCCTTGGGGTTCTGCTCTTTCTTCCACCTTATTTAATACATATTTATATCTGGTCTGTAGACCGCCTAATAATTATCTTGTGGATCATCAATTTTATGGTGATGATATTTAGGGGCATGTCTACTAAACAACGCTAGCCTTTTGCATTGTGGTGCGCTGGCTGCAAAGGCCTGTGGTAAGTCACAAAGCTCTACAGTATCTCTAGGGGGCATTCCCAGCTTTACCCCTGCAAATACCATGGAGGTTTTAGATGTGCTGCGCAGACCCGTGATACCATGGTAAATCAATGGAGAAGATAAATAGCTGTGCTCTTCTTGCTATTGTGGTGTCCCCACAACTTTGATTGTGCCCTCAATCCAGCCCTCCTCAGTACTACTAACAAGTATGGCCACGATCTCACTGTGCTTCCCCCTAGGGTGAGGCTAGAGAGCAGCATCTTGTGATCATGGCCATTTTGGCCAGGCCCGATGATGGAGGCAGGAGCAGGGTAGTCTACCAGGAAGGAAACAGCAAACTGCCACGTAGTTGTGCGCAGAAAAACAATATAGCGACGTGGGCAGCGTTTAAAACTCACAACTTTTATTGGTCCATATGTAAAGGGGGGCCACTACTGCCCCCCTTCACCACCAGACCACTAAGGATTAAAGGTATGAACTGGATGGGATTGGGTGGGGGGGGGGGTCACATAGGGCAGGGCCTGCCTCTTTTCAGATGACACAAATATTTGCTATAGAGTGTGCACTTCTGAGTGTGTGGAGAACAGAAGAAAAGATCTACAAATACTGGAAGAATGGTCTAGTGCTTGGCAGTTGTGATTTTATGCGAAGACGTGCAGAGCCATGAACTTGGGATGCTGAAATCCAAAGGAATTGTATGTAATGGGGACAGAGAGGTTGGTGTGCATGAACTAGAAGAGGGACTTCAGAGTGCTAGTGTCTGAGGGTCTCAAGGTGCTGAAACTATGTACAAGTTGGTAGCCACAGCCAGAAGGATCCTGGGCTTCCTGCAGAGAGGAAAAATCAGTAGAAAGGAGGAGGTATTAATGCTACTGTACAAGGCATTGGTGAGGACGGAGAGAGCCAGCAGGGGATGAGAGGGGGCGGAGTCTGGACAAAACAGGGGTGGGCCGAGGTGGCCGGACATACAAGATCGATTCCGGTCACAGTCCTATATGTCCTGTGGGGTCAGGGGGAATGGAATGCTCTCCCGATAGAGGTGGTGGGGGCAATTAAAGTGATGGAAATCAAAATGACACATGACAGACACAGTGGATTCCTTCATAGTAAGAGAATGTATTCAAAGCAGACTCATATCTCTTCATAGAGTGGGGTTGACCTGCATGGAGGAGCAATTACAACCCCTCTAGCCAACTTACTGGGCAGACTAGCTGAACCATACTGGTCTTTATCTGCCGTCATATATTAAAGTAACTATGTTACGATGTTACTGTCTGCCTCATGCAGCATGGACACTGCAAACCAGGCATTTATTTTCTCCATGCTTTGTGGATCCCAATACCAGTCACCCCCCCCCCCCCCCCGTGCAATCCTCCAACTTCACTGTGCACACACACTTTCACTTGCAGGGATGAATCATAGAAGATAGCAGAAAATTGGCATTGGAATAATGTGCATGTCTCCGGGAAAGGCTGAAAATATGCACGGTGCTTTCTGGAATACAGTTTACGCATCTCTGGGGTTGGCCAAGACCCCAATCCGTCCTCTTCGGGATGCGTGCAGACATCCCTGTGCAAGCGAGATAAATGTGCACAGCCACCATGTACCAGAATATGTTTATAGATGTTTTCACCACATAAACATCCCCAGTTCCGGTCCAAACGCTTATTTGGCTTCTGGAATTTTATTTTATTTATTTACATTCTCTTATATACCGCGCTATTCTGCATCAGTGCGGTTTACATTGAACAAATTGAAATTACATTGAACAGGGTATTATAACTTGGAGATAACTATTTTACAGGGAACATGGGCTATGGAGGGTTAAGTGGCTTGCCCAAGACCACAAGGAGCACCTGTGGGACTAGAAACCCCAGTCCTTCCGGCCCAAGGTTGCTGTCCTCTAGTGGGATTTGAACCACTGACCTTCTGGCCTGAAGTACCTTGCCCCAACCACTAGGCTACTCCTCCACTCCACTCCTATAGGAATGACCCTATTTGTGCCTTCATAAAATAGGCACTCCAGTAATGCACAAATGCTCTTGCACACATTTATACCTGCTCTGTGACCATTGCAAATATATGCTTTTATTCTATGCATGAATTTTTTTTTATTTTTAGTGCCATCATGTCAGTGTTGACTCCTAGTGACCCAGCTACCTCTGGGTTTTCTTTGCAATGTATCACCAGAAGTAGATTGCCAGCCTTTTCTTCTGAGGCAATGGAAGTAAAGTGACTTGGCCAAGGTCACAAGGAGTGCCAGTGGGACTTGAACCCTTGATTTTCTGGGTACTAGGCAGTTGCTCTAACCATTGGGCTATTCCTCCACTCCATGTATGCATGTTTTATAAAGTGCACCATACATCTCATCTCTGCTCCTCCTCCACTTAAACTATCTTCCTGAGAATATCCACACACGGATCATATAACCGTTGGTGCTATCTGTCTGTGAACGTAGGGGGAACGTAGTGGTAGCTAGACAAGCTAAAAGCACTTAGCTGCTGCCATTTTATTTAAAACCAGATATTCAAGGGCTGAATATACGGGTTTACTAACCAGATAGTGAAAACCAGCTAAAGTTAGGACAGCTATCAGTTGACCTAACTTTAGCCAGTTTAGCTATCCAGTGAGTGGCTGAATAGCATCACCAACTGGATAATGGTCGTCACTGCCCCTGATCCACCCATAGCCCACTCAGGTTTTAAGTGGGTGCTTTTTTGTGGTCTGTGGGGGTATTTTGAAATACTAACTGGTTAGTGCCATTGAATATTGTACTAACCACATTTTAGCCAGTTGGCAGGTCTGCTAATCAGCTAAAATGCTTTGAAAATGCCCCCCTTAGTTTTTACTCACATATAAGCCCATTACGTTTTACATGAGCCATTTCCGTTGTGTAAAACATGCTTTGCATGTGCAAAATGCTTTATAAAATGATCCCCAAAATTAAATTAACCTTTTGCTGTATCTGGCCAAGGGTAACTCCAGTGTAATTTTTCTGATAAATAACCTATAAGTTATTTTTCTGATAAATATCCTGTAAGTTACATATTTTCTTTAGAGCTGAAGAATCCTAGTACAAATTGCAAATCCTTTAAACTATAGATCATTTTTCAATTGATGGACTTTACTTAAAAACCCCTGGTTATACTTTGGAAGATTTCAAACCATCTTATGATTAAATCATTGATAAGTGTTATACTATTTGTGCTCTATAACTGCAGTTTTTGTATTGGCTTGAATGACTTTAAATGGTAGCAACTTTACTTTTCATTTTAACTATTAATGCCTCGGTTATCTACTTAACACAATCAGGATGTCTGGTAATTTTATTTTTCCCTTACTTTGCCATCAATTCACTAAGAAGATCATTTATAGGTGGCCCAATGTGTCAAGTTAACTAGTCTAGAAAACCCATTACATATGTTTGTAAGACTCTAAGGGGCTTGTTTACAAAGCCGCGGTAGCGATTCGCGATCGTTATCGGAGCCGCGGCCCCATTGAAATCAATGGGGCCGCAGCTCCGATAACGATCGCGAACCGCTACCGCGGCTTTGTAAACAAGCCCCTAAGTTTTCAAAGATGCATCCTCTAGGCATGTTTTGGGTGGGCTGAAAGTATGCTTGTTTTGCAATGGAAATGTATGCTTGCAACATATTTATTTATTTATTTATTTACAGTCTCTTATATACCGCACTATTCAGCATCAGCGCGGTTTACATGGAACAAATGCTCATTAAAGTTAACATGTATGAGTTTACATATAACAGGGGACAGAAACTTGGCTAACAGGGGAAAACTATTTACAGACTATTGCATGAAGTCATAATCAAAGCAGTTGCATAGAGAACACATTTCACTTCATAGGTTTGAGTATATATATAGATATATCCTAGATGCCAATATTTGAACCTGCTCCAAGGAATGTGTGTCAGATAATTACTTATTTGGACCTGGGATTTGAAGGTGTGATGGGGGCAATAGTGATTCCTCTTTGACATTAAAAACCACTTCAAAATTGCACAACTGAGAAAGCTTTGTAGCTTTGCTGCTTAATTGATTCTCTTTGGATGTCCAGTTATATAAAATTCAGCATGTATGCATATACGTGCTAACAGTGATAGTAAAAAATATGTGCTTGCCAATCTTTTGTCTTGCAATCAACCAGATGGAGAAATCATATAACATGCAAAGGTGAACAATGAAAATAAAGTCCAAATGTATGGTATGTTGCTGATTGACTTCTACCATATACAATGCCAAACTCAGGTAATACCATGAATCTGCTCAAATTTCTTCATGATAGACTTTCATACATCATGTCGTCTTTAAAATTCATCATAGCCCTTAGATGGATTTCATCACATTTAATTACCAGAAAATTCAGAAAAGATATAATTCCGCAATACTTACAGTATCTTAGTGTGGAATAAATAAAGAAATGACCTGGCCATTAGATTCATTCTCAAGTGCATGGCCTTCTTCACGATTTCTCATGATTTTTCATCATTTACACAATGCCACTAAATTTAAAACCCAGAAGTTTATTTATCAAAAAACTTACTGTGCATAAGCAATGCCAGTGCATGCATGTTAGTTATAAAGGTGCATTAACCAATCCTAGCTCCAGTCAATGTAGTGCTGAATTTAAAAAGTGATGAGATCATACTATGTGCCAAAAATATATATATTATAAAATCTTACTATTAAAAACTTCCCTATTCAATTTCACAATTTAATCCCTCTGGAGCCAAAGTTTGTATTTATAAATGTTCCCGTCATGGGGGCGGAGCCTGGTTTCTGGTCAAGATGGACATGTGAGAGCTGTGCTCCGGAGGGCAATAGACAATAATCCTGACTTCGGCAATCTTTAATCAAATAGTTGCTACCTACGTTGATACCATTCAATCCCGGATATGTCTGGCTCCAAACAGATGCGGCTGGATTACCAAGCATCCCAAAATGCTAGTGCAAAGAGAACCAAGAAGGAACCTCTCTCACCTCACAAGAGGGATTACCAGCAGAAAAGAAGAGGTACTTATACCACTGTATAGGTCACTGGTGAGGCCTCACTTGGAATACTGTGTTCAGTTTTGGAGACCATATCTTGCAAAGGATGTAAAAAGACTGGAGACTGTTCAGAGGAAGGCGACCAAAATGATTTGGAGCCTGCGTCAGAAGCCTTATGAGAAGAGACTTGAAGACCTAAATATGTACACTTTGGAGGAAAGGAGGGACAGGGGAGATATGATTCAGACCTTTAAATATTTAAAGAGAAATGATGAACAAACAAACCTCTTCCAAAGACGGGGAACCTGTAAAACTAGAGGGCATAACATGAAACTGCAAGGGGGTAAATTGAAAGGCAATATCAGGAAATATTTTTTCACTGAAAGGGTGGTGGATGCTTGGAATGCCCTCCCGATTGAAGTGGTAGGGGCGAACACGGTGACGGAATTCAAAAAGGCATGGGACAAACACAGAGGATCCCTTTACAGAAATAGGATAAAAACAAAATAAACGGTACCATCTAACTTCTGAACCATATAACGTCTCAACAAATAGGGGTGTCCTACATGGAGTGGTGGGTTTACCCTTGAACAAGGATATGGGGAGGGGTGGCCTGTGCGGAGCGACAGGTGCACCTACTCTTGCCATCTTGCTGGGCAGACTGGATGGACCATGCTGGTCTTTATCTGCCATCAACTACTATGTTACTATGTTACTATATAAGATGGCGGTCATCCGAGATGGTTCTGAGACCTCGCAGGAGATTCTGGCTGAGATTCGGGTGGTCAAGGACTTGGTCAAAGCTAATGGAAAATCGCTATGACACCTGTGCAGTTGTTATCTGCACATCTGTGTGAGCTGTTGTATGGTGACTGTGTGGCTGGGACAGGTGTGAGTCCCACATATCTGGTATCAAGCCGTCCAAGTGGCACTGACGTGCATTTTCAAGCACAGTACAAATACGTTGGGGATGACATCTATGGCACATTGGTGCTGCCAGCCCATACCACCTTCTCCTCAGCCGCTATCCTTCCTTCAGCCCATCCATCTGCCTCTGTCGGTTGTGTTCAATCATGTTGTCTTGTGCAAGCTGCTACACCATGGCCTACACCGGTTCTCTTTTCTGCATTTTGGCTCTTCACGCACACCTCTCCTGTGCCTGATCTGCATGTCACACTCCTACTCTGTCCTCCGGTCGCTGCACACATCCTGCTGCTTCTGACTCTGCTGGGAGAAATGTCTTCCCCATCCTATGCCACACACTAACATTGCACCATTTTACAATGGCACCCCCCCTGTGCATTGGTACAGCTGCCTCCCATATGCTTGTCCACTTTTCTGGCCGCCACATAGGGTGCCCACAGATATGACAGGTCCATCAGCTCCCACCTGCCCTTCCATCCATCACATTTACATTAATTTTCCTTGGTGCTCCTTTATCCAGCGTTAGGGTTACAGCTGTTTTCGGACATTAAGAAGCATGCTTGTCACCTTAACACCGATGTCCTCTTAACGCCTACTAAATGGCCTATAGCGCCCTTTACACCAAAATGTCCCTTACCCGCCCAGAGCCTTTTTAGGATGTAATACCTCTTATCACTGCCATTAATGCCTGTTACCTTAACTCCCTTTAGTAAACATACCCCTAGGAGTGAGCATACTTTATTGTGAGCAATAACATATCTGCATTCAAGCTGCCTGTAAATCTAGCTAGTTCCAGTAAATCTAATCTTGATGCACCTGTAGAGGTCCATTTTCTACCACTCCTCCCTCCTCTTGAGCAGAAGATTGTGTCCTGCTGAAACCAGGGGGGGGGGGGGGTGAATTCTTGGGTCGCATCTTCTGCTCCCCAGGTTAGCTCATGAAGGAAGGAGGTCTCAGTCATCATGCAAAAGTGACACCTAGTGACTAGACTTAGTTCTTATAACTCCTGGGCTCAAAATGCTGCCCTGGTGCATAGTACTTGTTTGAGGACTATTGATGGGTTAAGTGAATTCATAAGGGACATAAAAAAATAGTGGAGAAAACAGACAATTAGGACTGAATGTTTGTGGTTCATGATCCCAGCCCCACTTCCAGATGACTGGAAGCCATAGGGTGGAGGGAGTAGGGAAGGTGATATGTGTTTTGGTGCTGGATTAAGTATGGGGACTGGGATGACCTTCTACCCAAGGAGGTACTATAGGGAGCCTAAAAGGAAGACAGCAAGAACTCGCTTGGATAAAAAGTGACATCCTATAAGCAATCAGGCTTTTACTGCTGGCAATTGTAACCAGAAAAACTGGGTAGGTAGCTGGGCCAATTGATCTTTATCTGATCTTATTTGCGATTTTATTAAACCTTTTATCAAGCCAACCTTCAGATATCATACATTTTAACTAGGTCTTTGTTATCTCACAAAACTGTAGTGAACATCCTCAAAGTACAGTAAGAGCTCTGGATCTTAGGGTGCCTCTAACACTCTTCTTACATTTGTAGTTTGCAGTATTCTCTGTCTTGAATTGAATTTGACAGTCACTTTATACCAGATCATCTAAACTCTTTGTAAATGTTTATTTTTTAAGTTGCTTTGCCTACATATTTGTCATGCTGTGAATCTCATAAATTAAAGTCATGTCCGCACATAAACAAAATCGTTAACTGACAAAAAATGTGATATGAGAGTGTGAGAGAAAAACAAAGAGAGAGAGATTATGATCTCCCTTTACTAAACTGCATTAATATTTTGCAGTTACCACACATTAATGGCCAAGAGTAAGCCATGCCAACTGAAAAATCTCTGTGTTAACTGCCAGGGGGTGCGCTTACTATCTTCTCATACAATTAATGCAAATACAATATACTTACCACACATTAATTGCATTGAAGAAAACACAGATACACTAGGAGCCCGATTCCAGAAGGGCACATCCAGCCCGTCTGGATGGCCCCAGACAGGATGGGCCATTAAGACCCAATTCTGCACTGCGGGAGCCAGACGTTCCCATGGGTGCATTATCAGGACCTGGGAGACGACCTGGCATGCCCCTACATTGCCGCAGGGATGTCCTCCCCATGGTACAACTTGGCCACTGCCTTGGAGTCCCATTTTTCCACTGCCTGACCCTGATGGGGGAAGCCAGGGCCCAGATTGAGCGGTGGGGGCTCACCCTGTTTACCACCATTGCTGCTGGGGCTAGTCGGCTGATCCAGAGGTGTGGCCAGCACATATTCAACTTCCAAGGTGGAATAAGCTGGCCATCCCCCAGCAATCCCCGGATGTACAGGGCCATGACCGTAATCGCCCCTGTACATTTGGGAGTCAGCCCCGCCCACTCTCTGCCCCTTTCCCCCGCAGCATGCCCATCAGCTTTGTGCATGCAGGAGGGCCCGGAGGCAGCATATGGTTCAAGCAGCTAGTGGGGCTGGATGTCCCGCAGGGACGTAAAGCCCCACTAGTCACCTTGCAGAATCAGGCCCCTAGTGTCACTTATTCAGGAGATGTTAAGTGCTCCACATTATTTGCATTATTAATGGTTAATGTGCAGTTCTGTACCTCATCTTAAGTTCACCCAGTTCATTTGTGGTCAACATTATTGGCACCCTTGCATTTTAAGTACTGTATGTTGTGTACAATATCTTGAGAAATAACTGGAAATATTCCAACTGTATGTCTTCAAAATATTTTAATAGTATGTTCAAAGGTACACAACAAAGAAAAAGATGTCTGTACAACTTAGACATAGTAATTTCTGAGAAAAAAAAATATGACCTGGACAGGATTAATGGGGGGAACAAACAGAGCAAGAGAGGAGGGCAGGTTTGGAACAGACTGCTTTATTGAAGATGGTCCCTACGCGTTTCGGCTTGCGCCTTCTTCGGGGGACATACAGCACAGTTGTATACAAGGAAGTGTCTCATAAAGACAGTTTGGTGATTACACTATGTGTAGGTGGTGCCGTATCTAATGAGCTTGTCACCAAGTACAAACACGTTGTAGCACTATATAACGGTGATAATACAGGGCAAAAGTACAGTGCGAGGCAACACGGCGTATAGGATCTTGCTTGCAAAACATACGGCACCACCTACACATAGTGTAATCACCAAACTGTCTTGTTCCCTCCTACACCTGCAAGAGTCACGCTCCTCCTTTGTACCTGGACAGGATTAATGGCAGCCTTCACTGATATTTGGTTGCACAACACTTGGCAGTGATGATAGCCTCCAAATGTTTCTTGTAGCAATCTATAAGTTTCATGCATCTGTCTGTTGGTAGTTTCTCCTACTCTTCAACTGTGATTTGTTCCAGCTCATGAATCTTTCCGGGATTCCTTTTACCAATGTTAGATTTCAGCTCTTCCCAAAGGTTCTTGATTGGACTGAGATCAGGACTCATTGCTGGCCAGTTTAGAACAGTCCATTTTTTTTCCTTTTCAACCATTCTTTTGTACCTTTACCTTTGGATGTATGTTTTGTGTCAATGTCCTGCTGGAGGACCCATGACCTTCGACCCAGACCTAGCTTTCTGACACTAGGCAGCACATTTTGCTCCAAAATACCGTGGTAGTCCTTTGACTTCATGATTCCTTTAATACGTTCCAGGCCTCCAGTTCCTGAGGCAGCAAAACAGCTCCACAACCTACACCATATTTAATTATAGGAAGGGTGGTTTTTTTTCCTTATAAGCTTCATTCCTTCGCCTGTAAATGTATCACTGGTCTGCATTGCCAAAGAGCTCAAGTTCAGTTTCATCTGTCCACAGAACATTTTCCCATAAGGATTGTGTCTTTTCAAGGTAGGTTTGGGAAAAGATCAGGCATGCTTTTTTATGTCTGTGTTTGAGAAGTGGGGTCCTCCTTGGTCTTTGCCCATTATTTCCTTCTTTGTTTAGTGTGCGGCGTATGGTGCGGGTAGAAACCACCACTCTAGATAGCTCCAGGTCAGCCTTAAGTTCTTTGGATGTTGTACGTGGTGTTTTTCCAACAGTTCATACTAATCTTTGAAGACATATTTTATTTTATTTATTTTTTTACATTCTCTTATATACCGCGCTATTCTGCATCAGTGCGGTTTACATTGAACAAACTGAAATTACATTGAACAGGGCATTATAACTTGGAGATAACTATTTTACAGGGAATATGGGCTATGGAGGGTTAAGTGGCTTGCCCAAGACCACAAGGAGCACCTGTGGGACTAGAAACCCCAGTCCTTCCGGCCCAAGGTTGCTGTCCTCTAGTGGGATTTGAACCCCCAACCTTCCGGCCTGAAGTACCTTGCCCCAACCACTAGGCCACTCCTCCATATTGGATTAATTTTCCTCTTCCCACCATATCCTGAGAGATTCTTGACAGTTCCATGAACAGACGTCTTAATAACATTGCGAAATGTAGACAAAGGAATACCAGGTCTTTGGAGATGGCCTTGTACCCCTTTGAAGTTTGATGTTTGGCGATAATTGTAGAAAGGGTCTCTAAGTGGGGGCTGGGGTCTCTCAGGGAAAGATTCACAAAGATGGAGAGTGAGGATTTTGCTGACAGCCTAGTACAGGGGCCTCCAGGACTGGAGTTTGAGATCTCTGGTCTAGTAAAATATGTGTAATACAAGCCAAGATCGTATTTTGCAGATTCTTTTGAACGCGAGACATAATGGTTTTGCTTGCATTAAGCTTGACCTAGTTTGACCTGAAACATGTAGTGTTTAACTTGATCTGTAAAGCAAAATCATGACGCAGAGTGATAAGACAAAATTGTACAATGTGGTAGTTTACTCCTAATAAAAAGATGTCCTGCAGGCAGTCAGGAGGACTTACAGAAGACAGCTCAGGTTTGCATGCCTGTGAATTCCTTGCTTAGGCCTTAAGCAGACTCTGGTATGGTATAATTCTGTTTGTGTTTTCATTCTTTCGCACTGAGTCCAGGAAATTGGACTTAAATAGCCGAGGTTAGATTTCTACTACTTGTTTCCCCCAGGCAGGATTAGAGCACGCAAACATTTTGTGCCATGACTCAGATCTCCTTTTCTCTGCATTCAAGTCAAGGCAGACAGAGGATTATGAGTATTAAGTATGATGGGTAACTCGCTTAGTCGCAGACAGACTCAGTCTAAGGCATGGGCTTTAGCATTTAAGAGAGGCAGTCCATCTTATTGTATGTGTGTTCAACATAGTGATGTTTGTATAAACCCTGTGACACAATGGCATTTAATGACTAGTGGTAATGAAGCTTTACAATTTCCCTTAGGAGGACTTTTTTAGGAAAGCTTTGATGTTTGAAATATGGATAGCAGTTAATGATTTAGAGAGACTGCACACTAGTCCTGAGTGGATCATCCTTACATGGTGGGAGACAATGGTATGTGAAAAGTCTCAAGAAAAACATACGTTTTTTATATTAGAAGAGAAAGTATATAGTGATTCATTTGTTTACTTTCCTGCAAAAGATTTAAACAGTCTGACTTTAACTTGGTAATTAGTTGGTTTATTTTCATATGCAGATTTTCTTGTTTTAGTAGATCAGAGCCATATTTCACCAAACTTGCAAGTTGATATTTGAAATGTCTGTTTTCTTGTCATTGTTAGTCTGTGTAAAGACTACACAGATTTTTCTTGGGGGTTTTTTCACTGTTAGATGTTAAGTACATTTCCATTGTTTTTCTGTATTTGAGTAATACGTTTTGGTTTTCAGATAAGAGGTGCACTTTGCTAAGTGAAAAACAGATAAATGTAGCACAGTGATCTTTGTTCATGCTGATTTTTCTTTTGATTTTAGGCACTAATAACCTAAGTCTTAAACCCTCCTTAGTTTAAATAATCATTTAAATATTGTGATTTTCCTTATATAGTAGATTCAAATTTGTTTCTTTCTTGCTCAGGTATTGCCTCTGAAGTAACCAGGGTAGCATGGATCTGGGTGGATCCACAACCCCATCAAACCATACCATCCCCCCCCCCCTGCATCAAACCCCAAACCTTAATCTTCCCACTTTACCTGAACAGAACTGAACAGACACATTCATGGGAACATGCTGGTCACAGCTTTATTAAATTCTAAACATGAACTTCCATGAAACAGAATGGAATAATAACCAACATATAAAACAACATCCCAACTGGATCCGGTAAGTCACCCACCATACTACTAGCAAGGTGAGACTGTCTCCATCCTCCACCATGGTTGCACCAGCGACAACTCAACACCCCACCCCCCCCTGAACTTGCTGTGCTGCTAGCAAAAGTCGACAAGCTTCCAGGTGTACCCAATCATGGACTACACCCCACACGTGTATCTGAGCCGTGATTACCTGACCACGGCCCAACAGTAGCATGTCAAAGACTCCAGCCCCCAGAAACCTCTGGCAACCTGCTCCACCCCCACCAGCCTACTACTACTACTACTACTATTACTACTACTATTACTGAGCATTTGTATAGCACTACAAGACATACACAGTGCTGCACAGACATGTAAGAGACAGTTCCTGCTCATCAGGGCTTACAATCTAGTCAAGACAGACAACACAGTAGGTTAGACAGGGATAAATCTGGGGGGAATAGTAAGGAAATAAAAAGGAAATCAGGTGAGTCAAGATCCGAAAACAGAAGCAAAGAGGTGAGTTTTCAGCCTGAATTTGAAATGGGCCAGAGAAGGCGCCCGACGTACAGACTCGGGTAGTTTGTTCCATGCATAAGGGGCAGCAAGGTGAAAGGAGCAAAGTCTGGAGTTAGCAATAGAAGAGAAGGACACAGATAGAAGCAATTTTCCAGAACAGTGAAGTTTCGAGGGAGGGTTGTAGGGAGGTATGAGAGAGGAAAGGTAGTGAGGAGCTGCAGAGTAAATGCACTTATAGGTCGGCAGGAGAAGTTTTAACTGGATGCAGAAATGGATAGGGAGTCAATAAAGATACTTGAGAAGAGGAGTAATATGAGCATGATGAGGCTGGTGGAGGATTAGCCGTGCAGCAGAGTGTTGAACATATTGAAGGGGAGAGAGATGATTCAGTGAGAAACGAGCAAGGAGTAGGTTGCAATAATCAAAACAGGAGGTGATTAAAAAGTGGATAAGTGTCTTAGTAGTGTGTTCAGACAGGAATGAGCAGATTTTGTTGATGTTATAGAGAAAGAAACGTCAGGTCTTAGCTATCAGTTGGATGTGTATGGAGAAGGAGAGAGAGGAGTCAAAGATTTATTTATTTATTTATTTATTAGCTTTTTTTTTTTTAAAACTTTTATTTTCATTTTACAACAAGCAAAAGAAACAACACACCAAAGGAAACAAATACAAACATACAATAAGGAAAAAGCAACCCCAATTACCCCCCACCCCTATGCTTCTTCTCTAAGCTGATAAGTATCATCATATAAGCGCTTACAAACAACAGTAATTGTACATCAAAACAAACAAAAATAGTATCTGCGATACAGAATGATCATGTGAAAGAGATTTTACACAGATTTAAACAGTCAGATGAGAGCATTTAGCAGTTTGAACATAGTCGTTGAGCATCTTCCATTTAGACAAGTGGTGGGGGGTCTGAGCAGAAGAAGCTAACATACGAGGTATTTGCTCATATTTACTGTAGAGACAGACATGATTCCACCATTCATTGGGGCTCAGGTGGGAGCTATTTTTCCAGTATTTCGTAATTAGGGAAATAGCTATGCCCAGCATAAAGTCTAAAAGGAAGTAAGCCGATTTGGGAAGAGAGGGGATCCCCGCAGCTGAGCGGAGTCCCACTATCTTCCAAGAGAGAGGCTCTTGAAAGTGCAAAATAGATTGAATACGACCCCAGACCCGACTCCAGTAATACTGTAATGCGGGGCATTCATACATAACATGAGTGAGTGAACCAATGGCCGCATGGCATGTCCAGCATCTATTGCTCTGGGTGGCGTTCCACTTGGCTAACCTGTCAGGAGTATAGAAACATCGGTGGGCTAGAAAGAAAAGTGTCTGAGTGAGTGAGGCGGATCGAGAGACCCGTGTCACCTTGCTCCAGACTAGGCTCCATTGCTCCGGGGTCAAAGTTACATGCATTTCCCGCTCCCAGGATTTCTGTGCAGTAGGAGTGCCTCTATTTACAGTATTACATAAAGTTTTGTAAAAGTTAGATGCTACACCCGATAAGCTCCCGATAGATCGGATAATCTCCGACAATCCTTGGGTATGGGTTTCCGATGGCGGGAGCACCTTAGCACTCCGAAGACAATGCTGAAGTTGCACCAACTGAAAGTAGTGTTTCGCTGGGAGACCAAATTCAATTTGTAATTCGCTAAAAGTTTTCCAGCGACCATCATAGAACAGCTGGTTAGGGATCCAAATGCCCCTAGTGTACCAGGAGCTCCACGCCATCGGTTTATTTTGTATTTGAAATCGAGCATTGTGCCAAAGCGGGAGTCTATCCAGCAGACAAAATCGGGAGTCTAGAGATTGCTCAAGGGTATTAAAGGCACCTAAAGTGTCTAAGAGCATTGGTGGATAGTGGGAGTCTGATGGGAGAGTCATACCAGGGAGATAAGTAAGAGGAATTGGTTTGCAAAGGTCCTCCTCTATATCTAGCCACACTGGTCTACTCGGTGTTAGGTCTTCCAGCCAACGAGCGCCTTGTTTGAGAAGAAAAGAGTGGTGGTATTTCAGGAAATCAGGGAATCTGACACCACCATTTTCTTTATCTGCTTGTAACTTATGTTTCGCTATCCTAGGTGTCTTGTTTTTCCATAAGTATCTAGTCAGAAGACCCTCTAAATCTTTATATGTACGTCGAGGTAGGAGACATGGCAACATTTCTAAAATGTAGTTCACTTTGGGAACAATCATCATTTTAATGGTTTCTAGGCGGCCCCACCAAGTAAGTGTTAAAGGAGTCCAGCGTTGAGTAAGCGCCCGGACCTTAGAGGTTAAGTCTTTAGCATTAAAGGTGATGGTGTCTTCTAAAGGAGAGCAGTAGTGCACCCCAAGGTATTTGACCATGCGAGGTTGCCATAAAAAGGGAAAGGATTGCATATCTGCCTGATGGATCAGAGGATTTAGTGGAAAGGCTACCGATTTGGTCCAATTTATCTTATAGCCCGAGAGTTGTGAATATTTACCAATTTGCTCTAGGACAGCCGGCACTGAGTCTAGGGAGACAAAGAGCATAAGGTCATCAGCATATGCTGAAATTTTGATTTCCCTAT